>BLBF01000058.1:4546156-4567434 GCA_015471245.1 Laticauda colubrina
TTATTATTATTATTATTATTATTATTATTATTATTATTATTATTATTGTTGTTGTTGTTGTTGTTGTTGTTGTTGTTGTCGTCATCGTTATTGTTGTTGTTATTGTTATTAACGTGCTCTGATGCTAAAGAGTGCTACTCCCCCTCCCCACCTGAAAAGAAATCTGTTCCAAATGCAAAACACAAGCAGTTTCACAGCAGCAACCAGTTTTAGTACAGAACAGTTGAGCTAAGCTAAGCCAAGCCCAGGCTCCTTGCTCACACAGCAAATATTGTTTCACTTTCCAAACAGCCCTCAACTCTCTCACACACTGACTGGATGCTAGCCAGATGAATACAGATGGATGCTGTCAGGCAGAGACACAATTTCCTACCCCTTATTTTCCTCCCCCCCAAAATAAGCCTGACCACATAGTTTCGTAGCGAAGCACGGGTATTGAGCTAGTGTAGAACAGAACAGAATATATGATAGAACATATAATATAGAAGAATAGATTACTTTATTGTCACTTTGAATGCACACTAATCGGCGTACATTAAAGTGAAATTTCGCTGCCTACAGCTCTCAAAGGTGAGTGTCCACTACATAATATAACAGAAAAAATAAATACAGATAAATACAGAGTCCAGTTCAAGTATAAGCATCATCCTAAAAAAAAAGATAGTTTCAACCTACTGACCCGCAAAATGTACTGGATTTAACACACAGGTTTTCCTGTGTTAAGTTTCAATGCATCTCCATGGAGTTTATGTTTTGCCAACATTTGAAAGGAAGACTTCTTCAAAAGAGGCGACAACTTCTTCCCGAATTTATGGCAGGAAGCTGGGAAAATTTCAGAGAAAGAGAGGTCAGTCAGAAATAGCCTAAAACAGGATTCTCCAACTTTGGCAACTTTAAAAGACTTTTGAACTTCAATTCCCCTGCTGGCTGAGGAATTCTGGGAGTTGAAATCCACAAGTCTTAAAAGTGGTCCAATTTGGAGAAACTTGGCCTCTCAAGCCTGCTTAGGAAACAGCCAATTCACCTACAATGGCCCAATCACATCTCTATGGTGGCACCTTCCTTATTTAACAAATCTTTAGTCTTTATTGAACCATCTTCGCGAAGAAGTTTGGAGACTCGTGATTATATCCCTCAAGGCCCAGATAGGAGATATGACAGTCACGCGATTCAGGCTCATCTTTTTTGCACCTTTGCTCTCTTTCTGCATATCGCTTGTGCAACTGCAGTGCAATAGATCTGAAGTCCAGTTAAGTACCTGGTACCACACCCTAGGAAGAGTGCAAGTACACAAACACACACACACACACACAAAGCACTGGACCGTGACGTTGAAGCTCATGGGGGGTTTGAAGCCGGTCATGTTTCTGTTATGAACTCAAGCAAAAGTGTGAAGGATAATTTTTTTTAAAAAAATTAGTATTTATAGACTTCTGTCTTTGATCGTAAAAGTTAAGAGGCCTGCATGGTTCGTAAGAGTCTTCACAGCCATGCTGAAGCCAGTTTCCCTTCAGTATGATTATATGGTGTGTGTTACATGTGTATTTGTTCAATATTTTACTACGTTTAGTATAGGATTACTGGTGGCTAACCTTTTTGGGCTCCACTCCACCCCCCTATCTGCACTGTGCCTCACAGCTGATTTTCGGTGGGTTTGAGGCCTTTTTTGGCCTCCCAGAGGCTTGAGGAAGGCTTTTGCAGGCTTTGCTAGCCAAAAAACTAGCCCTGTTTCGTCATTTCCAGCATTTTTGGAAAAAAACAGGAAGTGATGAAATGGGGCTAGTTTTCGGCCTGCAAAAGCCTTCCTCAAGCCTCTGAGAGGCTGAAAAAGGCCTCAAATCAGCTGTGAGGCACAGTGCACATGTGCAGTGAGGTAAGTTTGCCTGGAGCTCGTGTGCCATCGCAGGTATAGGAGTTGGAAGGGCCCACAGAGGTCTTCTAGTCCAGTCTCCTGATCAATCAGGACCCTTTATCATTTCAGACAAATGGTTGTCCTGTCTTGTCTTGAAAACCTCCAGTGTTAGGAGCATCCACAGCTTCTGGTGGCAAGTTGTTCCACTGATTAATTGTTCTCACGGTCAGGAAATTTCTCTTTAGTTCTAGGTGGCTTCTCACCTTGATGAGTTTCCATCTGTTGCTTCTTGTCCTGCCCTCAGGTGCTTTGCAGAATAGCTTGACCCTCTCTTCTTTGTGCAGCCCCTGAGATATTGGAAGACTGCTATCATGTCACTCCTAGTTGGTCTCTTTGAACGTTTACAGAATATAGAATAACAGAGTTGGGAGGGACCTTGGAGGTCTTCTAGTCCAACCCCCTGCTCTAGAGATCCTGGCCTATACCATTTCAGACAAGCGGCTATCCAACCTCTTCTTAAAAGCCTCCAGTGATGGAGCACCCAGAGCTTCAAGAGACAAGCTGTTCCACTGATTCATTGTTCTCTCTGTCAGGAAATTGCACTTTTATTTCTAGGGGAAGTTCTCTCTTTAATTAGCTTCCATCCACTGCTTCTTGTCCTGCCTTCAGAAATTCTTGTTCTGACCAAGGCTTATGGAGACCCTAACAAACACACGTTAGTCCCAACAGCTGTGAATTTTAGCCATTCACAACCCGTAATACGTCTCAAGCAGTTTGTAAATTGCCCCACGGAAGTCTGCCAAAGTCCTTCAGGATAAGTCTGATAAGCAGCCACCTTTATCTTGCTTGAAATGCTGCCAACGACTAAATGTCCAATTAGTTATACAAGGCCAACAGGAGCACAAATTAAACACAGGGCTTCAGGTTTTAAACCAAACAGTATGAACAAAGTTGCTTTCTGCAAAAGCTAATGTCCCTTTGCTCTTCCTTTATGTCTTATGGGAGGGCCAATCACCTCCAAGCCTTACTCCGGAGTCGCCCCTTTTGTCTCAGCTGCTCTTGCCTTCTAGCAGCTCTGTGCATGCGTGCACTGGGAACAGGCTCCCCTTGTTCCTCTGCCTCACTGCGGTCAGATTCTGAAGGCTCCAAAGTTGGCACGTAACTCCCAGATGTTCCTGGCCCCATCTCTGTGTCGGACGCTGGACCCTCGTCTGAGTCCTCCCCGGAGTGGCCCATGTTCCTCCCCACTATCCGACTCTGCTGCCGTCTCCGCTGGCTGCTAGCAGGCCACAACAAATTTGAAGCTTTGGATTGAATCCCACTTTCATTATTTTTATAAATAACTTAAGGCACAGGGAACATAACTAGTACTCCTCCCTTTTCCTATTTTTCCCCACAACACCAATTCTATGGGCTGGAAGAGAGGGACTGACTCAAAGTCACCCATCTGGCTTTCATGCCTAAGTCAGGACTCGAACTCCCAGGCTCCTGATTTCTGGTCTTGCTGGCTTAACCGCTAGAGCAAACTTTAAGATGAAACAACTCTGGAGGCTCCTCCCCAAACGCCAAGAAATGTTTTATTTTAAACCTTAGAAATAATAGAGTGTGTTTTATATAAAACGGGAGTTTTGTAGCCCTTCCTTGACACACTTAAAATCGAGGTCAAAGATGTTAAAAGCTATCCAGACTAGGGCCATTGACTAAGAGGAAGCTGGAAATAACAGCATGGTACAACTCATGATGGCGAAAACTGCACTGTCAGAACGCTGCCCGGATTACTCAAGCGGATGGCCTTTAAATCATATGCCGGACACAACACATTCAGAGAGTCATTTCATTCATATATTACATGGCTACTTTCTCCACTGTTAAACAAGTTGAAAAATGTGAGTTCATACAACAGATGGGTCAATAAGCTTAAACATTATCAGTAACATTTCTCCCTAGAGCTCTATCTAAATCATATTTCTATCATCTCTCTCCTTCTTCCTCACATCTCTCTCATCCCTCCCTCTCTTTTTCCATCATCTATCATTTCCCTCCTCTTCTCTCTCCTCCCTCCCTATCTATCTATCTATCTATCCATCCATCCATCCATCTCATCTATCATATCCCTCTCTCTCTCATCCCTCCCCTTCTCCATCATCTATCATTTCCCTTCCTCTTTTCTCATCTATCTATCTATCTATCTATCTATCTATCTATCTATCTATCTATCCCCTTCTTCTCTCTCATCTGTCGCTCATCCTCTCTCTCTCTCTCATCATCTCACATCCCTCCCTCTTTCTCCATCATCTCTATCATTTCCCTCTCTTTTCTGTCTGTCTGTCCGTCCGTCCGTCCGTCCGTCCGTCCGTCCGTCCATCCATCCATCCATCCATCCATCCATCCATCCATCCATCTATCTATCTATCTATCTATCTATCTATCTATCTAATCTTTATATCATTTCCCTCCCTTCCTCTCTCTCATCATCTCATTCTCCCTCCCTCTATCTCCGAGCCTACTACCATACAGAAGGGGGAAAAAATATTTTGAGACCTCACAAGTGCAAGTAGTCCTCAATTTACGACTTATTATTGAAACCAGAATTTCTGTTGCTAAGTGAGACAGAAGTATGTTTTGCCCGGTTTTACGACCTTTCTTGCCACAAGTGAATCACTGCAGTTGATAAATTAGTACAAGTGCTCCATCGCTGGAGGCTTTCAAGAAGAGACTGGATAGCCACCTGTCTGGAATGGAATAGGGTCTCCTGCTTGAGCAGGGGGCTGGACTAGATGACCTCCAGGTTCTTCCCAACTCTGCTATTCTGTTAGTAGCCCGGTTGTTAAGTGAATCTGCCTTCCTTATTGGCTTTGCTTCTCAGAGGGTCGCTAAAGGGGATCCCATGACCCCAGGACTCTGCAACCGTCATAAATACAAGTCAGTTGCCAAGCGGCTGAATGTAAATCACGTGACCAGGGGGAGGTTGCAACGGTCGTGTGAAAAACCGGTCACGTCACTTTTTTCAGTGCCGTTGTAACTTCAAACAGTCACTAACAACGAACTGTTATCCCAAAGCTGCTTTTTTTTCAGGAGGCAACTGGACTTTTCTTGTTTTTTTCTTTGAAGGCTTTTTACTTCCCACCCAAGGAGCTTCTTCAGTTCTGACTGGATGGTGGGCAATGGAAGGAGTGATACTCCTTGCAGACAGCTGGTCATCTGCATCCTTTTAGAGGGCCGTTGAGGCCACTTGAATGTTTATCTGTGTCACCCAAGTAGTGCAAGTGGATCTGGGGTGGCCTTAACGACTCTTAAAAGGATGCAAATGACCAAGCTGCCTGCAACCCTTCCATTCCCCACCATTCAGTCAGAGCCGAAGAAGCTTCTTGGAGAACAACAAGGAAAGTCCAGTTGCCTCCTGAAAAAAAAAGCACCTTTGGGATAACCAGCACCTGGAGGACGGAGAATCTCTATTAGTTATACAATTAGACTTTTAGTTATACAATTTGGGATGAACAAAACTGCAAACTATGGTAACCCATGTGCACCATTCTGGTGACCCTGAGGACACAGATCTCCAAGTGGCCTCAACGACTCTCTAAAAAGGATGCAAATGACCAGCTGTCTGTAAGGAGTATCACTCCTTCCATTCCCCACTATCTTGTCAGAGCCGAAGAAACTTCTTGGAGGAGAAGTGAAACATCTTCAAAAGGCAAAATAAAAAAAAGAAAAAGAGGAAAGTCCAGTTGACTCCTGAAAAAAAGCACCTTTGGGGCAACCTGGATGACGTAAGAATCTCTACAGACTTTTAAACCAACTGTTGTTAAGTCGAAGACTACCTGTATAGAAGTCATTTTAATAGGAAAACCCCACAATTACAGCTCCTGTTTATTCAAACAAACCCAAGCCTGGGTATGAACTTCATTCTGCTCTGCTGCTTCGATTTCTTCAGAAACTTAAACACCTGTTTCTCAAGGTCAATAGAGGTTGGGCAATGCCACCGCTCCACACTTTGCAACCTGCCCAAGGAAAGGGACAGCAGACTCAAAGTACCAAAGCTGATAAGATCCCTGAACTTGCATGTTCCACAAAATAAAATATTTATTCTGCACCTGTTGTTGTTATATCCTGGGCATTCTACCCATTAAAGGTGTGATGGTCATAGTGCCTTTTAATCTCATATACACTTGACTCCTAAATGTTTTAAGTCCCAAACTGAATGGAATATTTTAGCTATGCTACTTCCAGATGCCTTAATGTCATTGCTCAGAAAAAAAAATGCTATAAGGTTGTCTTAAAATGAGGACTGTATTAAGTAGCAGGGCAGCTCCACCCCCACCCTAGTTTAATTTTTACCCGTCCACTCTGGAGTGAGTGGAATCTTAATTAGGGGTTATTTCATTTAATTATTATTTCATTAGGGCTTATTTTGGGGTTATTAGGGCTTATATTGGGCACATATGTAAATAATCAAGCTAGGTCTTACTTTTGGGGTAGGCTGTATTTTCAGGGAAATAGTATTATTCCAATACATTTCAGAGTAAAAAATCACTAGAAACCTCAGGTTATAACAGAATTTGGTGCTGTAAATACTTCAATGTATTTCTCTGTAGTGAAGTACTGATTTTCTAACACTGCGGGGTTATTCTGGGTTTGGAGTTTCTAAAAAAAAAAAAAAGTACCCAGTTATTCACAATGTATGAGAATATTAGCTTTGTTCCTATTTGGCCACAGGATCCTATTGTGTGGTTCATCAAGTCTGATTTTGCAATACAACTGAAAGAGAAGCAAAGCTGTGAAGCTTTGCAGCTTTGCAATAATGAAAGTTGTCACTTTATTTGAACACGACCTGTCAGGTTTCTGTTGACCCAGCAAAATAACTTCATTTAACAGAGAAACAAGTTTCAACCTTCATGAGAACAACCTGAGGCTAATTTTTATGGTGGTTTGTCCTTGCAACTCCAGCTCAACCGACAACTTGAGCTAAACCAGCAAGAAAGCTTTGGTAGGCGAAATCCAGCAAGGATGATATCCATCCTGATTATTATGGGAGCACTGAGACTTCTCATAATTAATTAGGCATCTGATTTATATCAGCCCAGGCTGGAGTAAAACTGGCCCAGATTAACATTTTTGATATGAAAGCTTTATGCTACATTTATTCTAGGGTGGATAAAAATGGATGATTTAAAAAAGTTTTTAAAAAGTCCGATTTTTAAAAATTTAAATTGGATTTTTTTTTATTTTTATCAAATTTATTTTAACAAAATGCTTTTGGAGTAAAAAAAATCTATCTAAAGATACATTTATTCAGCATGAAATGGAGCATTAATTATGTATCATTGAGGCTGTATATTTTGCAATACTGGGACTGTCGGTGGGTCAACAGCGGGGTCAGAGGAGCAGCCGCTGTGGGGCAGAGACGACAGTGGTTCTTTAAAAATTATGATTTAAATTGAGTTGATCTCAATCAAGCCAATTGACTTGATTTAAATCAAATCCACCCTGATTTATTCTTATTTTTCCTTCCTCTCAAGGATAAATTGCAGAGAGGGGGGCAATATTCAAGGTCTCTTAACCTACATTTTTAACTTATTAATTACAGAATAATGAGAGTTGGAAGGGACCTTGGAGATCATCTAGTCCAACCCCCTGTTCAAGAAGGAGGTCCTATAGCAATGGTGGCTAACCTTTTTGGGCTCCTGTGCCAAAAATTGCACGCATGCTTGTGTGCGCACACTTGCATGCCAGCACCCAAAAGGCAATGCTTGCAAGTCCCCCCCCCCATGTCCCCTGCGCATGCATGCACAATCCCTCCCATGCTGCCCCCTAATCTACGCTGTGCATGTGCACACCTCCAAAACTGAGTTTTGGCCTGTTTGAGGCCGTTTTCGCCCTCCTGGAGGTGAGGGAAGCCTCTGTAGCCTTTGTAGGCCGAAAAATGGGCCCGTTTTGTCACTTCTGGTATTTCCAGAAATCCAGGAAGTGATGAAACGAGCCTGTTTTTCAGCCTCCTGAGGCTGCAGAGGCTTCTCTTGAGCCTCTGTGAGGGCGAAAACAGCCTCAAACGGGCCGAAAATCAGCTGTGAGGTGCGTACATGCGCACTGCAGGAAAGTTTGGCTGGGGCTTGCGTGCTGGCACAAATGGCTCTGCGTACCACCTGTGGCATGCGTGCCATAGGTTCACCATCACAACCTAATAGCTTTCCAGACAAGTGGCTGTCCAGTCTCTTCTTAAAAGTACTAATTTAACAACTGCAGGGATTCATTTAAATGTGGTAAGAAAAGTCGCAAAATGGGACAAAACGCACTCAACAACAAAGTGGTCTCACTTTGCAGCAGAAATCCTGGGCTCAACTATACGTCGTTTAAGTCAGAGACTACCTATTCTTGAAAGCCTCCAGTGATGAAACACCCACAACTTCTGAAGGCGAAGGCAAGCTATGACAAGATCCTACAACAACCACTCTCAATATCTAAAGGTGGGGATTGTATTTACTTCGTTTAATTAATTTCTGTTGCTGCCTATCTTCAACCAGTGACTGGGTGCCGTACATCATAAAAACGTAAAATAATAAAGCAATTAAAACAATACAGAAGAAAGTGATAGGGTTGCCAGGTAAAACATTCTATTTTTTTCCCAATTAAATAACCCAGATGAATCTACATTTATGGATAAATTCGGTTGGTTTTTTCAGAGCTGCCATTTAAGCTGATTCTTCTTACATGTCCCACTCTGTGCCACACCGTCACAATTTGATTTATTCTGGCAGTAATTTTGCCAAATGCGCATTAAAATGCCCTTTAACTATTCTTTCTGCTTGACACAAGAAAGGAATATCAGTGCAAACACACTCAATGATTTTAGACTGGGTAAGCAATCGAAATTTAAGTTCATTACTTCCTACTGAAATCAGTGAAGTTGAGGAAGTTTTGACTAAATTGTACCACTAATTTTAACCAAGCCCAGGTTTCTTACTACGTAGTATGTTCAATAGGAAACACACAGCAAAATTAACTGCAAAGTTCTGAATTCACCGGTTTGGCTGCCTGGACCAGTATCCTTAGTCACCTTTCCTGATAAAATATACCTAATTTTGGTCTGAAATCCACTAATATCAGAATAGACTAGAAGACCTCCAAGGTCCTTTCTAACTCTGTTATTCAAATTATTTGAATTTTGGCTCTTCTGTCGGCATCCCTTGGCACATGCTATCCTCATTCCTACAAACACATGAGAAGGGAAGGACTAGGCACTATTAATTTCATCCGAAGCTTTTAAATTGAGTTTCAGACGAGATGTGTTCTTCCCTTTCTGAAGTTCTGTTATCGACAGAGAAGATCTGTGAAAAGGTTATCTCTTCCTTTGCTGATAAAGTCTGAGTTTCAGCATGTTTTGAAATCAGAGCTATAATGGCATATCTTAAATAGTTTGAATTCAGGTCTGTTTTCAGGGATTTCTTTCTCAAGCAGGCAGCCCTTTACTTAAAAACTGTGCACAATGTCATGATTGTTGAAAAAAACAACAACAACTTATGCCAGTCCTTGTACTTATGTCCGCTGAGGTCATGTGGTCAAAATCTGGGCACTTGGCACTGTCCCAGAGATGCAACATATTGTGATTTATGACCTGGGGCCTTTAAGAAAAGTCAATGGAGAAAGCCTAGATTTGCTCAAAACTGCAGCCCCCCCCCCAAAAAAAAAATCATAGAATTGGACAGAACTCACTTAGTGACTGATCCCAATTGTGGTTCCACAACCTGCATCGATGGGCTACCTGTATCGATGCAAGGTGAAGGTTCCCGAAAGTTCTAGCCCAAAAATGGGGAACTCATCAATACTCTCATTTTTTTCAGCTATATTACCATCTTTTTCAAATAGAGTAGAGTAGAGTGGAATAGAATAAGAAATAGGAATGGAATAGAATTGAATAAGGAATAGGAATAGAATAGAAGGAATAGGAATAGAATAAAATAGAATAAGGAATAGGAATAGGAATAGGAATAGAATAGAATAGAATAAGAAACAGGAATGGAATGGAATAGAATAGAATAGAACAGAATAGAATTCTTTGGACACAAAAGGAATTTGTCTTTGGTGCATAAGCTCTCAGTGCGCATAAAAATACATTCATGAAGAATCATAACATACAACAGTGATAGTCACAGGATACTAAATAAGCAGTCAAAATCATATTAGGAAAATAAAACAATACAAATCATAAAGATACAAGCAACAAGGTTATAGTCATAAATGGGAGAAGATAGGTAATAGGAAGGATGAGAAGAAGAATAGTAATGCAACCTTAGTAAACAGTTTGACAGTGTTGCAGATGCCAGAAGCACGCCCAAAATAATAAATGCAAACACACCAGTGATATGCATAAGAGGGTTATAATATGGGCAGTTTTATTTCATGTTCCTTTTTTAATAACTCCTTCATTTTTACAGCATGGATTCCTGCAACTCCCAGTTCTCATAATCAGCTCTTCCTTGACATATCGCTCAAGGACTTATTAAACTATTTTAAGACTCTTTTTTTATTACATACCACTGAAAGTTCTAAGTAAGCATCATAAAAATTGACAACACACAGCACAGACACTGACAAAAGAAATCGAAGGGTGTGCCTGCCACGGATCTTGGGACAAAGAGCAAGAAATGCAGGAAACGAAGGTAAATTGTTCGAACCGTAACTTGCAAAACAAGAGCAAACTAGTCAGAATCAGTCAGGGAATCAGTCAGGAAACTAGTCAGGGATTGGTATATATAACATGGACCGAACATGTAATATGAGTCAAGTCGTCTGTGTTCACACCAGCAATTTTTTCCCTGTCATTTCAAGTGAACTGGCCTCTAACTGGATCCCAGGGAATTCAGCAGGCTGAGAACAGAACAGAAATGCAAGGTTGCATCACTGACTCCCACAAGGCTAGACTAACTAGGTCTGTTTGTGCTCATCGCTGCCCTGCGTCAATCTGGGATGCACACAGAAAACACCCAGTGCGTTGCAGTTGGCAAGTTGGTTTGTGGAAAAAGCAGCTTCTCTTGGCAATAAAGGAGAATATTTGTTGCTCAGGGTTGAAATGAGAGGTGCTTGGGGTTCTCTGAGCTTTGTTTGTTGTCTTGCAGACGTTTCATGACCCAACTAGGCAATGTCATCAGTGCTAGTAAGGAGTGGAATTTGCTCTCAGTTTATATTCTAGGCGTTTGCCCTGTCCGTGTTAGTGAGGGCAGTGAGAGAAAAGCCCCATTCCTTACTTACACTGATGATGCTACCTAGTTTGGTTAATGAAATGTCTGCAAGAAAACAGCCAAGCTCAGAGAACGCCAAGCCCTCTCCAGCTTCTCTGTCATTCAGGGTGGATTTGATTTAAATCACATCGATTTCAATCATGATTTAAATCACTAGTAAAAAGGCTAGATTTAAATCAACTCAGTTTCAATCTTAACCTTTAAAGAGCAACTGTCATCTCTGCTGTGAAACTGTGTGAATGTCTCAATGCAGGGCATGTTATCTCAGCTTGCAGAGCTTGGATTCACTGAATACCAAAAATTGTAAACATTGCAAAATATACAGCCTCATGCTACAGCATAACTAAGCTCCATTTCATGCTGAATAAACTAAATCATTAATGTATCTTAAACACAGAACTATCTTTAGATAGACTTTTTACTCCAAAAGTATTTTATTAAAATAAATTTGAATTTTTTTTTTAAAAAAAAACAATTTAAATAAAAAACCATTTTTTAAAATTATTTTTTTACGGAATTGATTTTTACCCACCCTGCTGTTATTATTGGTCTGCTTCCAATTAAAATCTGATAATTACGTAAATAGTTATTGGTCCATTTTGTACAGGGTTCCTCCAAATATTCCCAACTGCGTTCAGTCCTTCAGACCTGCACATACCTGTGCAGGGTTAAGGTGACTTTTTAGACTTAATTTACTTCCTGTCAGTTATATTTCCCTGTCATAGCAATACAGTTGTGGCTGAAAGCCATGCAGGGGTTACTAAAGCTTAAAATTAACTTTCCTTGTACTATGTAGGGTATGTTTTGCTGCATTGCCCAAAGCAACCTGGCTTCCTCACTGGCAACATCTTTCTTATTGAAGGACTTACTGTGGTACAATGGAGAGAAACGTTAATTATTAGCCTCCCATAAACTTGGTTTTTTTAATGGGTTGCCCTTACTGCAAAACATCCTTTGTACGGAAGAGTGGTATGAAATATTTGAAATCATATACTGTACTATGGTCCATGCAATGATATATTATTTGAAAGATTTTATTGCAAGCTGGGTCCTGCATTATATGATCAACATGCTGCATCCATCAGCTCTGTGCATTTAATCTTCACCTTAAGGTCCTCAATCCTTAACTTGCAAACCAAACCAATTTTTTTGTGAATTCCCGAAGGAGGAAAGCATCTATGCAAGGAAGAGTACTTTTGTTCATAGCCAAGAGATGTGCACAGAGGAAAAGGAAGAGCAAGCATTCTTTCTCCCAAAGGGAAACTCCTGTTACCCAAAGACAAGCATTACTTAATTACTCCTCCTGTTCTTAAAATTCTCAGCTTGGAAATTATTCATGCATTGCTTTCATTCACATCCACAGTATCAAAGCAAGCAGCAGTGTCCAAATAGAATTTAAAACAGGTAATTAAAAAAAACCTTGAGATCATGCAATGCAATAAAACATCATGCAATGGTGTTTTATCATAAATACCCCATAAATACCCCTATTTTATCATGTCCTTCAACAAAGAGACCCGCAAACTATGTTTTAGGTCGCCAGAAAATTCTCGGTGATGCCATCAGCCTCATAAAAAGCCCCTGCCATTGAAGTGCATTCCAGAAAATTATCTGCATTAAGGGTCTTGCAGATTTTTGACTGCTCTCCAAACTTGTTAAGACAAGACCTGCTTAAACAGCACAATAGCCCTTTGTGTTGTTACTGCAAGTCAAGGAGGCTTTTAAAATTCTCCAGATTCTGAAGACTTTAACAGTCTCGAAGATTCACGAAAACAGAAAAATTAAAACTTTCCCAAGTAGTTGCTTCGCTGGCTTCCAAGGTCATTCATCTGTACAGAACATAAAGCAACACCCTTTGAAAAAAAAACAAAAACTAGACTACCTGTCAAGTTAACTAATCAAATGTTCAAAGAAGTGAAGAGAAAGCAATCCCAGTTTTTACAATCCATGGTACTAGCTTCTCTCATGAACTGCCTGGAAGGACAATTTTGGCAATCCCAGGTGACCTGTTGAAGGTAACTTCACAGTCTGTCAGCCTAAATATTATGGCAGGGCCATTTGTCTAAATCCAACTTGGCAAGTTTAAGACTTGTGGACTTCAAACTCCCATAATTTCTGAGCTAACATGACTGGAGGAGGAATTCTGGGAGCTGGAAGTCCACAAGTCTTCAACTTGCCAAGTTTGAAGACCCTCTGGTCTAAATGCTCAGGACAAGAGTCACGGGGATAAACGAGAGAGATGAAAGGAGACTGTATTGCTCAGAAGGTGCAGGTTGGTATTTTGAAGAGAGACAGTGATTGTTTTGAAAACTTGTCATCAGAATCAATCATCAGGCAGGCCTCCAGGCTATTTGTAGTAGCTTCTGCTTTGGTAGGAATTGAAGAGGTCTTTTAAACGTGCTGGATTCTTCTTAAGTCCAAATGCCCAGGGATCAGCAAAGAAGGCTCTCCATGATCTACCCATACCTTTGCCAATCTCCACTATGGAAGAGAAAGCCTAGAATGCGAATTATGATGTCATCCAGTGGGGAGATCCAGAACAGAGAGGCCCCTAAGCACCTCACCCCACCTCCCCCTAAAGAACTTGGGTGGAAATACAAAAAACCACAAGTAGTAGAGATTCTGGGATATTTTCAACAACCTTGTGGAGGATAGTAGCGAATTCGTGGTTAAATCGGGGCTATTGATTCTTGTCCTTCTGGGTTTATAGCCTTTATATATATATATATATTCATATTCCTTTTTTGGTTGTTTGGTTAGGGAAAAAAAATAAAGGTATTGGAGGAGGGGAAGAAGGGAAAAGTTAGGGAAGAAGAAGGGAAGAAGAAAGAAGAAGAGGAAGGAAGGAGAAGGAGGGATGGAAAGAGAAGTCCTCACATTGGGGGGAACCAATAGTGAAATGAAAGATTTTGCAAATGACAAAACTGATCTGTATAGTCAGAGATCAAACACCAAAAAATTTTTTATTTTATTTTTGTGTATGTGTCCAAGTCTTCCACCCTGGCCTTCTAAAGCCTCCTTGATGCCCTCCAAGAGCCCCATGCTCGTCCCGGAGTCCCAAACCCCATCATTCCCAGCGAAAAGCCTCCCAGTCAGGGATGAGCAGGACAAAGGTGGAACTGAGAGGCTTCAAAGAGAAGAAAAACCCTCAGCGCCAAGGGAGAAGGCAACCCATCGGCCGTGCTCCAAGTCTCATCATCCCCAGCAGGAAAACACAGATAAGCAAGTCAAAGGTAGAGCTGAGACTTTACTGGTTCCCCTCCTAACCCCTCCTCCCGTCGTCGGTGCCTCTGGAGCCCCATTATCCCCAGCGAGGCCAAGGTGAAGCCGAGGGGCTTCGGGGAGAGACATTCCCCCCCCCCCAGCTCCCGCAACCCCATCATCCCCAGCAGGACGGATGAATAGGGCCAAGGTGAAGCTGAGGAGCTTTGGGAAGAAGCCCCTTCGGGGTTGACGACAGAGAGACCCCAACCACTGTCCTCCAAAACCTCAAGCCCCATCATCCCCAGCAGGAAAAGACAGATAAGGACGAGCAAGGAAAAACGGTAGAGCCGTGACCTTCCTCCCATTACCCTCTCCGTACCCGTGGAGTCCCAAGCACATCCTCCCCAGCGGGGCCAAGGCGATGCCAAGGGCCTTTGGGGAGAAAGACCACCCCCACCCCAAAGCCCCATCATTCCCAGCAGGGAGAGCCTCAGTCCGGGATGAGCAAGACAAAGAGGCCTTCCCGACCCCCTCCCATTACCCCCTTGGGGTCCCCCGCCCCATCCTCCCCAGCGGGGCCAAGGGGAGAGCCCCCCCACCGGCTCCCCCCCCCCCAAAAAGCCCCCTCCTCCTCAGCAGGAAAGGAGAAATAAGGTGGATCTTGGCTCTTCTTCGACTCCCCCCCAAATACCCCCGGAGTCCCCCGGCCCATCCTCCCCAGGAGAGCGCCACTCACCCGGGTGGGTCATGGTTTGCACCTCGGGCCCGGCGGCGCCGTCGTAGTTGAAGACGGCCACGGCCTGGGCTCGGAGCCGGGCGGCGGCGTTGATCTTGACGCTGAACATGCAGCCCCCGCCGCGCTGCACCAGGGCCACCCAGGGATGGTGCGCGGGCGCCCCGGAGAAATTGCTCCGCGGGCTGCAGGCGTTCAGCCCCTCGCGGGCGTCCGGGGCCACCACCAGCCCGGCGGCCGGCCGCACCGGCGAGTCCTGCCCGAAGAGGCCGCCCTCGCCCGCGCTCCACGCCGACAGGTTGCTACCCGGCAGCCGCCACGACACGTTCAGCCACGCCGTCCACACCGACTGGGCGCCCGCCGGACGCGGGCCGAGGCCGGTGGGACCCAGCGTCAGAAGCACCAGCAGCGCGGCCAGCAGCGGGGCCCCCGACGACGACGACACCCGAGCCGACCCGGATCGCCGCATCACCCGTTTCCCACCGACCGACACCGGCGACCGTCGCCTCAGGCCGCCTCTGCCGCCGCGGAGCGGGCGCGCACGCGGGCGGGAAGGAGGGGGGCGGCGCCTGCGCGAAGGGGCAGTGCTTGGAGGACACGCCCACCCCCTCCCCTCCCCCGCCCGAGGCCGTCGCCACAGGCAACCCTTGAGCGCGGGCAGGAGGGCACGCCCACTTTGGAGGGCACGCCCATCCTTCTGTCCCCGACCGTCGCTTCAGGCAGCCGAGCAGAAAGGGGGGGGCGGTTCCTGCGTGGAATGGGCGGTGCTTGGAGGACACGCCCACTGCCTTCCTTCCGTGCCTGAGGGACGCTTCACCCGGGCGCCTGTGCTAAGATTCTGGGAGTCGTAGTTTCTTTGGCCAGAAGAACAGGTAGTCCCTGGTTTGCTTATGGGTCCGTTTAGTGACTGTTTCAAAGTCTTAACAGCCGGTGGTCCAGAGGTGGAGCTTTTGCCTCACAATCAGGAGGCTGTGAGTTCGATCCTAGATAGAGGCTAATATTTGGAGTAAACTCTCCTGCTCAAACAGGGGGTTGGACTAGATGACCTCTGAGGTCCCTTCCAACTCTTGTTATTCTACTGTTATGATACTCTATGACTTAGGACTGTTTTTTACAGTTACAACCATTGTAGCATCCCCGTGGTGACGTTGTCAAAATTCAGCCTCTTGGCAATTGACTCGTCTTTGTGACGGTTGCACAAGCCAAATTCACTTACTAACTTATCAACTGCAGCGATTCACTTAACAACTGAGGCAAGAAAGGTTTGTAAAATGGAGCAAAACTCAATCAGATTATCTCACTCAACAACAGAAATTTGGGGTTCGATTTGTGGGCGCAAGTCGAGAACTCCCTCTAGCTGGTGGCTTTCTGAGCATCTGGGTTTGCTGGAAGAGGTTTCATTACTTGCCTAGGTAAAGCTTGTCAGGGCTGGTGAAATTTAGGGCTTGATCCCTGTTGGACACGGACTCTCTCACTGATGATGTTGCCTAGTTTGGGTCAGGAAACGTCGACAACAGTGGTGGGATTCAAAAAGTTTTACCACCGGTTTGGTGGGCGTGGCTTGGTGGGCGCACTTAGCGTGCGTGCATGTGCCAAATGCACACTTTGCACAGGCACAGAGGTGTTCCAACTCGCCTCCTGCAAGCCTGCGGTCTCCCAGTCGCTTCAGCAGCTGTGGCGTGGCACTCTTCCATGCCGTGCAAAGCAGCTGTGCTTCAAAAGCAGAGGATAAAGGTGAGTATGGAAGCCCAGGTGGGCAGGTAGGGCCCAACAGCAGAGCGGCAGAAAGAACTGGTCTCCGTTATTCATCACCGCTAGCAGTTCAGCAGAAGTGGGCTGAACCGGTAGAATACCACCACTGGTCTACAAGGAAACTATAAAAGCCCAGAGAACACCAAGGATCCCACAGTCTTCTTCCTCTTCCTCCTCCTCCTCTCCATGCACCCCACTTTCTTCCAACATGGATGGTGTTTTACCTAGATGGGTCATGCAAGAAAACAAGCTCAGAGAGCTCAAATGACCCCTCATTTCAACTCTGAGCTACAGATATTCTCCTTTATTGGTGATACACAATCTCTGGCAACCAACAGCCGGATAAGCAGGGATTGACACCAAACAAATAAAGAAGCAAGAAAACCATGCCCTAATTAAGGAACTGCAGTGCTAAGGAGAAAACCACACCAACTCTAGCAGGGCAAGCTACTGTATAATATAAGCAGGGAGCAAACCACTCACTTGCATCGATGGTGTTACCTAATCAGGGAATGAAAAATCTGCCAGCAAACAACCGAGCACGGAAAAACCTGAGGACTCCACAGTCCAAACCTGAGTGATGGATATTCTCCATCAAAATGCCTTTCTGTAAAATTTGGACAATGGCCAAGACCTCTGGAAAGGAATGACTGAAATGTACAATTAAAAAACAAAATCCATCTTGTCGATCTCAAAATGATAATCTTTCTCAACTTACAACTGCCATTGGGATTGAAACTTCAATCATGAAAGTGATGCAGTTATTGAGTTGCACCTAATTGTATGACCCTTTTTCTGTTGTAAATCATGTGAACACGCCCACCCTTTCCAGGAGATGCTGCAACCATCATAAATGCATGCAGGTTGCCAAGCTCCCGAATTTTGATTGTATAACCATGGAACTGTTGTTATAGACGTAAGTGTGAGAGAGCCAGTCATAAGTTGCTTTTTCTAATGCGGTCATAACTTCAAGGGGTTGTTAAACAAATGTCATAAATCCAGGACTACATGTGCAGTGTTTTTATAGGAGTACAAAACCGAGAGGTTCTGGAAACTTACTGGGAAAAAAATGAAATAAAGAAAAGGCTGCAATACGTGGAAGATGGGAATTGTGAGTAATGCCATGCCATTATGAATACATCTGAAAGAGAGAGTTTAGCTATCTTCAAAGGAGGTAAGAGGGCAAGGGTTGAACCTTCGCTCTGGAAACAAAAATCAAAGAGGAGTTTCATTCATGGTGCTGGAAAAATGGGGCAGGGAAATTCCATTTGATAACATTCAGTTCAGTTGTGAATTGTGTTTGCAGAGAACTAATCTAGGCCATTCTAAGCTCTGTCCATCAAGCTGCCTTTGCTAATTTAGCAGTGCCCCCGGCCTGCAGTCTGGAGTGGGCTTTCCTCCTTAACATACAGGTCATTAAAGCTTCCATCAAAGAATAATTCAAAGAATTCTTCTCCTCCTCCTCCTCCTTTCTTCATCTTTCTTCTTCTTTTCCCTCTCCTTCTCCTTCTGAGAAGGAGGTAAGGACATGGGCTATGTTGAGATGTGTCATGGAGGCATGGCTTATCTCCTGGTGCTTCAAGCTTTCAGAGAAAACATGGGAGCCTCAGTTAAATAGGTCAGAGATGGCGCTGTTTGATTAAGCAAGAATATTGGGGCTTTGCTCGGCACTGCAAATTACGAATAATTGGGCCAGGATGTCAACATTCTTTCACCAAAAGTTCTCAATTAGGGTTGGAGAAGATAAGAACTTGGGAAAACAAGCTCCCCCCTTGCTGAAATGAGCAAACCTGGCCAAGAACCGGATGGAAGGCAGCTTGCTGGAACTCATCTGCTGCCATTTTAGATGGAAATGATTGCCTCGTTCAATAACATACGCTGTGCTGCTACAAATAAAGTACCTATTGTGCTATATGTACGTAGCTATCCAGGCCAGTATGGATTCTGGGAGTTCAGGTTCACATCTCTTAAAAGTTGCCACAGTTGACACTGGTCTAGATCAACATCTCTCAAGCTGGCCTGCTCCAGATGTGGTCGTTATCTACTCAGAAGATTATAACTGATGGAGTTGTAGATTTAGGACATCTGGAAGATGCCGGGCTTTGGAAAGTTTGATTCATTCTTTTAACAAATCCATTCCTT
The DNA here is from genome assembly GCA_015471245.1 of Laticauda colubrina. Lineage (NCBI taxonomy): Eukaryota > Metazoa > Chordata > Lepidosauria > Squamata > Elapidae > Laticauda > Laticauda colubrina. The sequence goes on from BLBF01000058.1 coordinate 4,565,076, forward strand.
TTCTAAAAAATGGTAACAAGGAAGCTCCTGGCAGTTTATTTCTAGTTTCCATTCATTAATTTATCCGATACAAGAAATTCTGCATCACACAGCAAAGGCCTTGCCTTTTACAATGCAAGTCAGTAACCTGTAAATTTGGTGCAGTCGTAGCTACCATAACAATGTAATAGTAATAATAATGGGATGGGGGGGGGAAATGAAGACTTAATTTTCCAGGTCCTAAAATGTTGAAAACCAAAATGTCACCTCTGTAAAAAGCGTAAATTCCCCTCAAGAAGGAATGAAAAACCACATCAAATACATTAAAAACATAATGAGAATGTTTTTTTCTAATGAGGGTTTTTTCCCCCCACAATAAACACAAGGTCTCAGTGTCCTAAAAATAACTCCCAGAGATTTCACATCTCAAGAACCCTCGCCTGGGAGAATTTGCTCTGGAGTTATTTGACTTTTCAAGAAGTTAAATAAAGATTCTGATCTGTGTAATTTTCCTTGGGCAGGGTAGAGTCAAACAATGTCGGACCCTATAAGCTAGGTAATAAAAATGTGCTTTTCAAATAATGAATTAGCTGGGAGGAAAAATCAGTATTAGGTGCATATTAGTGGTTCCAGTCTTTTCCCCTCTGCAGACAAGACAGCATTTTGTGAGCTACAGAGAAAGTGAACGAGAAGACAGGATAAAAGATGACAAAATTATTCATCTGTTTCAGGCAGGGTTTTTGGGTTCATGGGGGGTTTCCAAGCTGGATTTAAACCTTATCATTTACTCACTAATTGTCAGCTGAGAGCAATCAGTATGGAGCAATACATTAAACATATCATGGTGAAAGTCCCAGATTTAAACCTCTTTCTCCCCAGCGCCAAATAAACTCGATAATTTCAAAATATACCACTTCAATCTATTTAGGATTGAGCTGAGGACTTGGGAAATCGCACATGGGAGTTCAAGTATCATGTCAAAAGGACAAATGGCTTGGTTTGATCTTATGACAACTGTATGTCTCTGACATGCTCCAGACTTGATTCAACAAAAATGAAGCTTTAGTGTAATATGGGAAGCTATTCATGAGATGAACTTGGCATCCTTACCTACTTGCAACCTTTATTTTATCCTGTTTGTTTTTTCTCCCTTTCTTCTGTTTCTTTCCCAAACTTTGCACTGTCAATCTCTTAGGGAAGGAACAAAGAATCAATTCTACCCAGGGTGCAAGTTAAACTGCAGTAGCGCTGCACGCAAATAGGCAATGATTATCATCAGATTCTTTGTAGACCAGAAGAAAACAATGGAAAGGAAAGCGCCCAGTCATGTTCAGGCAGAAATACTGTTATATCATTCGGTAGGGTCTTTCTTAGAGTTTGACTGACTTTCTATTTGCTGGGAATGAATCAGAAAAAGGAATTTCCCTTCTTTAAGGGGGCTGATTACACAAGATTGGAGATCAGGGGTTTTTCATGTTGTAGGAAATTGGCAGCCACGCCTCTCCTAGAAAATTGAAATATTATAGGAAATATTAAAAAAGATAGAATATTTCCCCTAAAAAGAGTAGAAACTCAAGAGCAGAAACTCACCTCAGAAGCAGAAACTCACCCCCACCTCTGTCAATGGGTGGGCCATTAAGGCCTGGGCCAGAATACTTTGCATACCAAAGATCTCCATGTAAAGCTGTAGCAATTGCCAAAAGCCCTTTTCAGTGCATCATCATCCAGCAAGGCTCAACCAAGCCTGGAACTCAGGACAGCCTACAGAATTGCCCCTACATAGCCCCATGAGAGTCTGACAACCAATTAGAAACAAGCTCCAATTCAAATCCCAACAAAGGTTATAAAAACTCAGGCACTCTCAGCACCTCAGTCTTCTTCTTCCTTCTCTTTTCCTTCATCTTGGAGCACGTGATCATCCTTCTTTGGAGCTGTAGGCCATGTGGTCCTGTCCACCATTAAACCTCCATGTTTCCAGTGTCTTTTTCCCCACTTGGAACTGAACCCAGGAGGATATTTCTTCCAACAATGTGATCCAAAAACATAGCTCAGAAGCATCAAGCTACTGATAAAACTGCAAACAGGGAAAATGTGTCTAGACAGGTCAAAGTTGGGTTATACAAACAATGAATATAGACATGGCACAACATGAATCCACCCAATAAGAGCTCTTTAAATGAAAATGGGAAACAGCAAGGCTGTTCATTAGATCAAAGCATGAAATTCTTAATATTGATGGCCTTAATTCCAATGGCTAATGAGTCACCTTGCTTAGAGCTAAGGCTTTACTGGAAGGCTAGAAGGTGAAAAAAGAGCTGAGCTGAGATACTGACGAGAGAGAGAGAGAGAGAGAGAGAGAGAGAGAGAGAGAGAGAGAGAG
>BLBF01000058.1:4573315-4635794 GCA_015471245.1 Laticauda colubrina
CACACACACACACACACACACACACACACACACACACACACACACACTGTACCACCCAGAAGTTTGTGGCAGAATTCTTCCTCAAAGTGGAGATTCAAAGGTCAAAATCCACTCTTAAAAGACAAAAACCCTCACATGGTTTCCTATCTGATGACTATTAAAAAAGCACCCAGGCCCAACGGTTAACACTTACCGGGGTGTGCCATGTGGATTGAATTGTTGCCGTACTTTGCGTAGTTATAGATGACCACGGCCGATGCGCCCAGTTTAGCTGCTCGGTTAATCTTCTCTGTGAAGGTGCAATTGCCTCTCGCGATGAGGGCAATCCAGGGCGACACCGCGGGGCTGAAATGCGTGTCCCATGTGCAGGCTTGGAGTTCGGAAGAATTGGACAGCACCACCAGCCCTCGAGCCTCTGCCACGGGAGAATGCACGCCGAACATGCCGCACTCGCACCTGTGGTTTGTCGAGGACTGGTTGAAAGTGTTAAAGTAGACCAAACTCACGTTGGCTTTGTTGGGAAGAGCCTGGACGGCGCTGAAGAGGCCGGTGAGAATCAAAAAGCGTGCAGGGCTGGGTTTCCGCCCGCCCTTCATCGCTCGGGGGGCTTCAAAAATTAAGATCCCAAAACGCGTTGAAAAGCATTCGATTGCCAAAAGCCTCCTGCTTCCCTTCTGTGTTTAATCTGAAATTAAAATCCTTCGGCAGGTAAGCAACACTGCTCCTCCCTCGTCATTAGATCTCGCACGTTGTTGCGTCAGCTCAGTTCTCACTTTGCTTATCTCAGAGGAATAAAACGACCTGATGCTGGAGCCCCAAGGCAGGAACTCAGGCAGCTAATTTTCAACCCCACTTCTGTTGTTTCCACACAACTGCTTTTAAACAGACATGCCGGCTGAAAGGGCTCCGTGGATGTTTTGAGCGCCTCTCCCTACACAGGCAGGTACAGGTGAGACTGGCTGCCTTTAGGAAAAAGAATAAGGGGCTTTCTCTGCAAGGGGACGTGTTCCCATCTAAATAAGCATGAGGGAATTTGAGGAGAAATAGCCAATCATAATTATTCCAGTAGAATTCATCTAAGTTTATTTACCTTCGAGTCACTGTTGACTTCTAGTGACTGCCTGGACTGATCCTTGCAGTCTTGTTGACAAGATTTTGTCCTTACCTCCTTCCTAGAGCCGAGAAGGTGTGACTTGGCCCAAGCTCACCCAGCATTTGTGCAGGAGTACAATTCCCAGTCTCCGGTTCCTAGCCTGATGTGACTACACCTCCAATGTTATAGTCTTGTGCAAATGCTTTGGAAACATTTTAAGAAGCCAACAGATTCATCTGTGTTAAATAAGCTTTTATTAAAAAACAAATTCAAAACTTTGTTAATGTATAACATCACTTTTATTTTAAAGCACTTTTTAAGTGAAACCTCGCTTCAAATGAATGTTATAAAAATACATACTGTTTGAATATACCTTATTGATTTTAAGCGGTCTAGGTTCACTACATTTTTTTTTTTGAACCTGGGTTTGAACACTGCAATAACATGCTGGCTCTATCAATTTTTTGCAACTTAATTTTCCAATACTGGTCGTAACCATCAACATCTTTGGCAAATCCTCTTCCCCCATTACTCATCATTATTGTGAAATAGTAGTGGGTGTCAGAAGAACTATTTGAACCAAGATGGTTATATAAATGAATTTATTCCAACTGGAAGCACTGCATGAACACTTCTGGCACTATATACAATTACAAACTTGATACATTTTTATTCTTTTTTTCAGTAAAAAAATTTTCAGACATCATCTTAAAATCAATATATTCAAACAGAAGCAAACTGCAGAACATTGTAATTGTTATTAAAAAAAACATTCAAATCCTGAAAAAAAGGAAAGGATTTTGGCACCAAAAGGACCAAACCAAGTAGGGCATTTGTCAAACCTCACATTTCTTGATAGAAAAGGGAGGGTTGGAATTACTGGCATGGTCTGGGGAAGGAAAGACAGCAGCAAGAGAGAGGGGTTTTCAGGGCAAACCCAGCAGTTTCTCTGCAGCCCTGCCAATAAACTATAACATCAAAGCAATAGTGCAACACAATATACAAAAAAAGGACCACTCGATTCTTCCAAGTCACACTAAAAGGCACACTCACTTTTTCCAAGACTGAATACAATCACACACATATTCGACTTCCCTTTTCTGGGTGACTGGGCTGCAGCTGTACTATGCCCGCTCTCAAACCACATGATCAGATTTTACCCATCTGCACTAGACTGGTACTTGTGCACCCAATGCAGTTCTACTTCATTTCCATTCTGTAACAAAACCCAAAATTACAACTTCTGATTGGAGTGTTTTGCCTCCCTCTCCCAGCTCATCATCTACGGAAGAGGCCACAACCATATAATGATCAGCTGGCAAGGTAATCATGATCCAAAGTTGACACAGCAAATATCTAAGGGCTTGATTACGGCAATGACACCCTCCCCACTGCAGCATTTGTGCAGGCTCCACAAACAAGCTCAAAATACGAAACCTGTCCTGGTTGCTTTCCTTCGTCCTATATCCATGCCTTCTGCAGACTGTTGATGAAAGGCGATTGAATGAGGCAACTTTTGAGGGAGGCAGTTCTGCTCCTGACTATCCTAACGAAAGATGTTTGCTGTCCGTGACAAACTTTTCATAATCAGATCAAATTCAGTCACCTAGAAAGCAGAGATAAGCAGCAAAAGAGCCAGTCTTCCTTTTCAGTATCACAGGACAAGATCTGACTATTGCGTGCATTGGTGGCTTATCTTTTGCTACTTTAAACTTAAACAAAGGTTAAGACAGCAATATGCTGTGAAGTACTTGTTGCCAAAAAACCCTGATTTGAGAGGCAAGTACCTGTCAAAACACTTCTATAAAATTCAAGTACAAAAGAAGCAGAAACTTTTCTTAACCACTGCTAAATATCCACATTAAGGATAGAATAGCAGGAGAAAAACATTCTCTTGCAAGTTTAATGCTCAGTTTACAATACATTTACGTCAAACCATGAACTATGTTTGGTTGACTACATCAACTTCTGTTATCTTATATATTTTCCTAAGAAAGACTTCAGTTTTGTTGTTATCCAGAGGACAAACATCCAGAATACAGATGACCCGTTGATTCTCCAGGGCAGCGGCCTTTAAATCATCTAGTATGCAAACAGATAATGGACATGTTACAGATTTGGGAAAAGCAGTTACCCATTCATCAGTTACCTAAGATTAATTCCAGAATGGTTGTGAAGAAGAACAAGACAGGAAAATAATTCCATCCCCAATAATGTGGCGAGCCAATTACAACATAGGGAAAAACCTGGCCAAAGCAATTGTAGCTCCCGGGTATTTTTCAAACCCTTTGACAGCAAGAGGGGCAGCTGTTTTGATTTTAAACAAAACCCATAGATGGCAAGAATTAAAAAAAAGGATAATGCCATGATTTACAATTCCTGAAGTTAAATAGTGAGTCATGAAATGACCCACTGCAATAGTGAAATCCACTGTTTTTATTTTAAAAGAACATGGCAAGTTCTTCCCTTTTCCAGAATTTGGATGAATTACTCTTGGCAGATTTTTTTTATAGCTCTGTTTCCCAATATAAACTTCCATAGAAACAAAGTGACTGTCCCCATAAAGATCTCTTTTTTGATCTTCCATTATCTGGAAGATAGAAATTTTTAATTTAGCAGAGAGAAAGCTGGCATTGGTAATTTGAACAGGACAATTTGCAAGCAACTCACACTCTTGAGCTATAAATTCAAAGCCACTGAAGGCAAATCACCTGCAATGAAAATATATTTGTTTAAACATGTGGTTGTCTTCTTTAAATTCTTTACAGCTGCCAAGATAAGTGTTTTTAAAAACAGGTTTAAAAAAAAAGAGGAGGGAAGAGTTTCAATAGTGCTGCTCCCTCTTCAGAAGAAAATAGATTGGTCCATCTAGATTTAAATGATTTTAAGGCTAGGGTTTGTCAGCCAAACCCTCAGTCTGGCTCTAAATAAAATTGGTTGGAAGACAGCTCTACAATGGAGTTTGTTATAAACTGAGCTATCAGATTCTTAAGACCATCTGCAATTGCTTATTTTTAGACTAGGGACAACAGCCATATGCAAATCATTGTTATCTGGAAGATCCTACCTGGAAGTGAAAGTCCTTCTTGCTTAATGGTCTCCTGGCAAGGTGTAGTATCCTTTATATGAGAAGGTGCTGCCTTTTGTGATGCCTCTTTGACTTGAAATAAGTAAGAGTCATTCAGGAGGGCAACCTCTATAGCTATATCGTGATTTACACCTGTTCAAGACATACGTTACTTTCGTTAATGCCAAAAGGCTGGGTTAATGAACTATAAAAACCATCTTCAAGAATCTTCGTCCTCAAAGCTTTAAGGTCAAAGTCTCATGCTTCATTTCCCAAAGCTGCAGACAATTGCCTGTCCAATCTTCCCTTGAAAGAATTTAGGAAAACACCTGCATTCCTAAATGGGTTTGTTTTGGGGTTCATTTTTCCAATGTTTAATTCAAAAGGAAATAAATGACAACCTAACCTACTTTAAATAGATAGCCCAGTCTGAGTTATGTTTCAAAATATGAGCATCACTCTATTAAACACAGACAATTCACCAATGGGGTTTTCCCTCCATTATCTGCCTTCCTTTCAGACTACTACATTTTGAGCTGCTTCTATTGTGGTACTTCTAAAGCGAACAATACCAATGCTAAACCAGTAATATTCCCTGTTCTCCACCTACAGCATGGGGCAGATCCTGTATGGTGCCACAAATCCAGACATGTTTTTGATTTCCTTTTTAGCATCATGCAAGTTTTGGCTTACTCCTGAAATTCCCTAGTTTCAAGAATGATGTATTTTACAGCTTCTTTGGTCATATAGAAAAAGGTTCTTTGGGATCTACCAACCTTCTTTCCGGTTGCTCTAAAAAAAAAAAAGTCCTATTCCTTCAGAGCAGCAAACATGAATCGCGCTCCTTGTAGCACTTTTTTTTTTTTTTTGGTTAAGACAAAGCTCCACAAATGTTCAATTTTCTAAGTGTGTTGAAGTTAGTCGTTACTTACCAAGAATAGCCACTTGATAGTATTCAAGAGGACAGGCATTTTCAAAGTGACTCATTTCTTCACTTGCCAGGCATTTTTCTGGCTGGAATTTGGCTGCTTGAAGATTGTATTGTTTCAACAGGACTTCTTTGTGAGCATAATTGAATTTACAAGGGAAGCTTTCTGGGAAAATCTTGCTGAAGTCCAAGTGCTGTGCTAAGTTGTTTTTTACGAAGGTCCAGAGAACACTTTCCCAGGAATTGGGGCACATCCTTTGTTCAGACATGTCGGCTATTTCTTCATTACCTGCTAATATAAAGAAAGTAATCTGTAATGTAGAAGATTTCAAATATCTTTGAGCACCTCAGCTCCAAAGGGCTGCTTGACCAGGAAGGGCATTCAAAACAGTATATTCTAAAGCTGAGACAAGGGTCCAGGCCAATAGAAAAGCTAAACATCCATTATCTCTCCAGAGCTGTGAACTAAAAATCATCAGCTTTCATGAATGAAGGCAACTATATGTGTCTCAGGATAATGTTGTGTGATCCAATCTTGGTCAGTCGCCGGGACCAGAGGTTTAGTCTTCCAAACTTTCGGACTCGTCCTGGAGCCCACCCTTGGGGAACTTCTATCAGAATATGTACTTTGGGCTGTTCTATGTTTCGTATTTATATGGCACCTTCCTGTTGGTTGATTGGTGTGTTGATGGCTTCCTGTTGGTTGATTGGTGTGTTGAGCGACTGGCCGTTGTTTCGATACTTATTAAGCTGGTGGTAAATCAGCACTCCTGTTGACTGACAAGGGGCCCTTTTCCCAGGCACCTCTGGTCCCGTTGACCGACCCAGGTTGGATTTTGCATCATCAGCTTTGATCAAGTTTCATATAAGCAGTGGAAGGCCAAAAAAACAAAAATAAAAACCCAATCAATGTTTCCTGGGATTATCATCTTGAGCTGATCCCTCAGTTGCACCACTAGAAATAGCATTTTTATACCGACTTTTTTGAAAAATAATTGTGACTTTTTTTAAAGCCCTTAAATTCTTCCATGGCATGCAGGATTATTTATTCATTGATTTGATTGATGACCATTTTTCTATAACAGGCATAATATATAAGCTATTTTAAATTACAGCAATACAACCTCCAAGAACTATTACCTAATTATTGTTTGTTTTTTGCTTCTTACCACAGAGAAGTCATTGGAAGCTGTTATTAACTATATTTAATTTTTCACAAGATGAATTCAAATTTAGTTTTTGTTCTTACACCACCTTTTTTAAAATGCAGTCACAGGTGTTCTAAAATTTAACTGGAGCCCTCCGCTTGGAAAAAGTTGGTCACCCCAATCTAAGAATATTTGCCAATCCAATTCTGATACTGCTTGAGTGAGTAACCTTTCTAGCTTTGTAATAAATTCAATATTTTTGTACTCTATGGCCACTGAGATATAGAATAGTGTTAGTCCAAAGACTAAAAAGAGATAAACACAAATGATAATTATAACCACAAGAAGTACTAATGTAATAGATAAATGCAACATAAATTAACTTTTATTTTATGATATAATCCTTCCATAAACAAGTTACTTAATAGCTCCTGACAGAAATCTAGCCGCTAATAGGACAGGTCATAATTAAAGACTAAAATACATATTACAATTGTATTAATAGATGTTTTTTATGACTAGGAAAACACATTATTTGACGGTAAATTGAATGATTAATATGTTGTCTGTTCTACTTTAGATTATTTTTTTCAGCCTCTCATTCATCTTTATTATAATAGAATTAAACTGCAAAGGCCATAAAATTATGTAATCCAAAATGCTGCATTCATGAAATGAATGAAAGTGAATAATGCAAAAAGCTGCATTAATGATTTCAATGAAAGTCTAAAACAACTGGATTACGTGTCTCTTTCAATGCAATTTGGAGGCAATACATCCATTCAAGATGAACATTACCATCACTGCAGCAAACTTCAATTGTTGGGTAATACCAACTGTCAGGGCATTGGAGTTCTCCTCCTGATCCCCAGGAACCATTGACTTTTTTAAAAAATAACTCTACAGCTTAATTTAGCTGTTTTGTATACTAGATCTGCATACCAGAATAAAATATGGCAAAATAACCAGTAAGGATCTACAACAGGGGTGTCAAACTCCCGGCCCCGTGGCTGAATGTGTCACATGATGGCCACGCCCGGTTTAGTGATGACGCCGCAAATTTGACACCCCTGATCTACAGTATACATCCTAAATGAGGGGCCCCTAACCTTTCAAGCACCAGGGACTAGTTCCATGAAAAGGGAAGGGGTGTGGTTTCATGTGCTGCCCGCATCCCACAGATGGGGCTTCACTTGTTTGCGTGGACCGGTTGCTGTCATGCTGCAGTCCATGGCGCTGTTCCATGGACCAGGGATTGGGGACTCCTGTCCTAAATCACATTGCTACATTCTTAAGGAAGTGCAACCATTGCACCTCATAAGAAGTAATCAATCTGAAATTTTTTAAAAAGCAAGGCTGACCTATTCTAGGCAATGTCTTTACTGCTTCTACTCCAATAAGCACCAAGGAGCTAAGCAACACAGGAAAAATAAAACTTTACCTAGGCAACCATGTAAAAACCACTAATATTAACCTGTGAACAATAACATTAGAGACAGAGGCAGCATATTATTACTATTTGCTTCCCACCCTAGCTTACTGGAAGATAAAAAACTGTTACTCATATAACCTTCAGAGGCAAAGTACATACTTTGGTGCGTCTGTGCTGTTTCCATCACTTCTGCATTGTCTTTATTGGCATCGGAATTATCTTGCGAACAATTTGGCAACCTTCAAAAATCCAAGCAGATGGTCACTGAGAGCAGCAAAATCCATAATTATTATTTTTAATTTGTAGAACCTCAAGGTGACTAATCTCGTGGATCGAAAAGAAAGTATGATACATCTGGTATGTGTGTGTATGTGATAAGCACCGAGGGAAGGGGATTCCCCACCCTTCCCGTATAATTTTCCTGTTCTTCCCCATGCTCCAAAGCTATTGTTAGAAGTCCGGCTGGGGAAAACCAAATCTCAGGCGAGTCACTAATAGCTTTGAGGAAAGTAGAGGGAAGCACCAGCATCTACTGCCAGTTAGAACAGGACAGAAATGATAAGAAACATGACGACAACATCACAGAACTCCAACCTTTACGTATGTGCAACCTAACATCTGACCCAAGTTAGTGTTAATTTACAGCATTTATGCTCCCCTTGAAGACAGAAGCTCAGTGACTGAGCAAAATATGTAGATTGAAAGCACTCTTACTCCTTACAGTTTAAAAACATCCCCATTTTAAAGGAAGCCAACAGAGTAAAACAGCATGGATAGAAGACTTTCACATTCCAGCGCTATTTGCCTCAACAGAAAGAATATATTCCCTTTCTCCCAACCATCTAGGTGGTGTAGATGATGTTACAATGGGACACGGGTTCAGTTGCTTTCCCAAATTATGAGCGGTATAAAACTACACAGCAGTTTTGCAAAAAAACTGTAACTAAAAAATATATATCAAAATTGCTAGACAACAGAATGAAATAAGTCACCACTTTAAAAAAATTACGAAGAATTGGCCACTTACATTCTTTTGCTTTTTGACCTTGTCAAATATGAATGCTGAGAAGACCCAGGAGGGTAATCCGTGGTCCTTAAAAATATAGTTAACAAGTGTCAAGTTTCTTTGGAGGCGTCAATTATTTTACAATAAAACAGCTTCTTTTACCATGAGCTCAGATCACATAATTATCGTTTCCAAAGAGAATCAAAACGCTTCCATCTATTACCAATTAGTTCCATTTTGTGTGTGTGTGTGTGTTGTTGTTTTTTTACTAGTCTGTGAGGCTGGGTGATATTAAAACACAAATGTTTAAATGCACTGTACAATGAGGCGAGTAAGTGACAGGGTGTTAAGATGAAGTGCTAACTTTCCATAAGAGGACATCTGATAATGTTTGGAATTTGGCCCACCCTCCATCCTGGGACCCCTCAACAGGAACCATTAAAACAGCACTGAATTAGAGGGGATCCAGTCCAGCTGCCTGCTGAGTGAAGGAACCACCAGCCGCCAAACTCACGGCCCATGGGCTGGATGCTTCACATGGCTGGCCACGCCCACCCGATACTCATGTGATGCCACGAGTTCGACACCCCTGCACTAGAGCATCTCTGACAAGATGACAATCTGGCTTTCATCCAAGACCTGCAGAAAAGGAGAACTGACCACTTCGTGCTGAGAGCCAAGCAGTTCCTCCTTTAATTTGAATCTATGGTTCTGGTCCTGTCCTCTAGGGGAACAGAGACTCAAATCCCATCTCCCCTTAGCATTTACTTCTGTGGGCTAAACATACCCATTTTTCTTTTTTAATAACTGCTTGGTTCCCAGAGCCCTTGTCAACTTGAGAACTGAACTGGCTCCATCATTGTCATTTTTTTTTAACAACGATACTGAGAAACACACACACAATAATTCAAGTGGGATCTGACCAAGGCAGAATAAAAAAGCATTCGCATTTTTTAGCAGCTGCATCACACTGCTAGTTCCTTGTCTAATTTGCGGCGGGCAAGGACATCCAGATAGTTTTTATCTATACTACTGATAAGGCAAGTGTTCCCCATCTTTTATCTGTCCCTCTCTTTTTTCCTACACGGATGCAAATCTTCACCCCTGTTAAGTTCCATCCTTTTCTTTTCAATGTGGTGAATATTTTTCAGGCCTGGCCTTGGTGTTGCTGTTCAGGGTGGCTTACTAGATGGGGGTGGAAGGGAGAGTAGAAAATTCTCTTTTGTCAGGGAGTCAGATGTGTATGTGACATCTCAGAGTCAAGGAAGGTGTTTTCCAAATTTTTAACACCCCAAGGCCGAAAGGTTTGCCATCACTGGACTGTAACCTAAATACACAACTGCCAGAGAAACTAGAGGTTCTGTTCCACTTCAAAAGCAAACACTTCCTTACTCTACAGTTGAAATTTGTCTCTTTGCACAGCTCCTAGTTACTACGGTTTGTTGCTCCAGAGATGGCGACTTCTGCTTAGAAGTTGATTCTCTCACTTGCAGGTGTTCTGATAAAGAAGTACCTACTGATGAGCTTTTCTCGATCTGCAAAAATAATTTTAAATCAGATTTACACACTGTCCACCACTTAGTGCTTTCCTCTTTTTTTAAAAAAGGCTAGATTCAGTTTCGTTACTGCAAACAGCAGGATCAATTCAGCAGCAAAAAGAACAACAACATACACAGGATTTTAACTAAGATATAATGTTCTGTCTCAAACACCCTTCCAATTTATTTCCACTGCTTTAGTCAAACAATGTAGAAAACTACGACACATATCAAGATAGTTTTTAAAAAGGACACGGTTATCACGAAAGCTTAAACCATAATTTCTAATTTTACACATGTTCAAAATAAGAGGAAAAAAAATAAGAAGTCATCAGTACAGGCTCCTGAAATTCAAATACAGAATATCTGTTTTAATCATACTCATACTGTCTTAAATGCTAGGCTATTAATGCTGAAGTACCATACCTGCATTGGGGATTCTCCTGAGGCATCCTGGGAGGTACTGCTACAGCTGACACGTCTTATAGCACTAATTATCCCTTGAAAAGCAATGTGCTTTTGTTCCCTGTAGTGCAAACTGTCAATCTCCTTCTCAATTTCACTGATGGATATCAAAACTAATTTTTCTGAAATGCAATTTTTAAGGAAAGATAGCACCAAATAAGTTTGGGGAGGTAAAATTCAGATGGCAAATAATGTAACATGTTTATTGTTTTTAAATTGGCACAGCACCCATCTGAATAAGTCCACTATGCAAACAACTGAGAAAACCCCACTGATGGTCTGTCTCGAGTACAACCCGTCAGCCTCCTTTAAGGACACAAAAGCGACAGACAGCCTTATAAAATGAGGTTGTTATGGGATGTGCCCACTATTGTGGGGTGGGTCCAGTGTTTCCCTCATTCTCATCCCATGTAGGACACTTGGTATATCGTGGAGTAATCCCCCAATCATCTCAAATGACCTGCCGTGTGGATGAGGAGAGAAAGAAACAATCTTTTTGACAACTGTCATTCCATCATGACATTATGAATTATAAACTAGAGACATTCTCTATTTGCATGATGAGCTTCTATTAGATGACACTACATAGGTCACTTTAAAATTCAACCACCATCCAGCTGGGTTTGTTTTTTTTTACATGGAGCTAAAATACGACTCCAGTTAAACTATTAGTCTTACAAAGTTTAAAAGGGGATAACGAATGAAGAAGAATTGTTATGTTTTGTTACAGCCTTAATTAATGACAAACTCTCAGCACCGAAAATAAGGTGACTCAAAACTGGCCTGCAGAAGGAAATTGGCATACCATTCATATTTTTACAATATTCTGCAAATGTACGTGGGAGTGGCGGGAAACGATAATATCCTCCAATGACAACTTTGTCCATGTAAGAAGCTTCCTCTTGGGTTCTCATCCACTGGATAAAACTTTGCACTTTTGGATCTTTTATATATGGCTGGCCCTTATGCCATCCTATGTTAGAGAAAACAAAGCAAAAAAAAAAAAAGGCATGGCAGTTAGAATTGAATATAGACTAGACGACAGACTAGATTCGAATATAGAATAAAATCAAACTGACTCAAATAGAATAGGCCAACCTTTTGGATCTCAGGGACCACCAAACTCATAATTTTAGATCCCAGGGACCACTAACTGGTTCTGTGTGTGTGGCCTAATTTGTGCGTGTGGCTTGGTGGTCATATGACTGCTGGGCATGGTTTATATGTAAATATTATAAATATTTACATAAATATTGATTTTTTAGTAAAAAAAAAAGCAACTTTTACCCAAAATCAGGCAAAGCAGGCAGATTGAGTTGCTCACAGAATCATTCAGTGATCTAGCTGTTCAATCTCTCAAATATGCTTGCCGTGAGTCTGCACTGAATTTGCTTGCAAGCAAACCTTCAGTCCTAAGGGAGGTTTGGCTGTGCTTATCTAGAAAGCAAAAAAATCCAACCATTTCCTGCTTCCTAGCTAATCTAAATCTCCCAGCATAGCAGAACAGATGATGGTCGGAAAAAGGAAAAATAGCAACTTATCAGGCAAGTTTGCTGGGAAAGGAGTGAGTGGGCGGGGAGGGTTCCTGCGGGCCATGTGGGCAGCACAGCCTTGTGTTTCTGCACAGCCTGGATTAAATGCTTTGGGGGAGTGCTCTGGGGGTGAGATTTCTCTGTGGCCCACCAAAATTTTCTCATGGCCCACTAGTGGGCTATAGCCCACCAGTTGGCGACCACTGGAATAGAGAATATAGAACAGAGTGGAAAAGAACAGAATAGGAATATAGACTAGAACATACAACATAGAATTCAACAGAATATAGAATCAAATCTAAACTTTGTCACTTTAAATACACACTAATTGGCATATACTAAAATGAAATGAAATATGAACGCATGAGGCTGTCACTCTTGAGAAAACATCAGTGGGATGCCAAATTAGGGGAAGTAATAAGCAACTTGGGGCTGTCTCAACTGGCAAGATTCTCATGTAAGGAATAAAGGGGGGCAGCACTTTCAGTCCTCACAATTACAATATGCAAAAGTGTAGCATGGGCAACAAAAACTCATAAAAGAGAAACAGAGAAAGACAACTGACGTGATTTGATAGATTAAGATTAGAAATAAAGTTAGGTGTATTTATAAAATACGTGGGTTTTTTTACCTGTAAAAAACATTTGAGTTTTCATAGATGTTGTTAAATAGGCTTCACTGGAGCCATTCTCAGAAATATTTTGTTCCACTCTCATCTGGGTACATACCAAGTACTTCACTAGAGAAGGAGAAGCATCAAATTACCTCTTCACTTATTTATTTGGCTCAGAAGGTACTCCAATCAAAGCAGATTCAAAATAGAATACAATTCCCCATTTTTATTTATTTATTTCTCAAATGTATTGGCCATCTTACCACAGGGTAACTCTGGGTAGTTTGCAGTTACATCCAAATTAAAATGTAAAAAGTTAAAAATCAAACCTTAAAACCATTTTTGTAAATCCCAATTAAAACAAAATTAAATATTACATTACATACAATAACTATATCAAGTTGACCAAATCAATTTTTACAAAGATGATTGGTGCCTATCCATGACTGAAATTGGTTGATGATGATACATATAATTTTTTAAATGTTAAGTTTTGAAACAGAAGCGATCAAAAGTGAACTAATTATTATGATTTGTCAACCTAACTCACTTTCTAATGGTTTTCTGCAGCATTTGAATTATTTTTTTTAGAACACTTTCTACCTTTGACCCGGTGCTCATACATTGCAGATAAAGAAAAAAAGAGCAATATCTGGTCTCTATCAGTGTAAACTACAGGACACAATCTCATCTGCAGAGACGCCACGTGACACTGAAAAACATCCTGTGTGTACAGGAAACTAAAACGTTGCCAGATGAAATGTAGACAACTGATTGCCGAAATACTAGATGAAACAGTTTTGGAGAATGCTTCTATTATCATCTGCAATCTAAAACTTATAATATTGCATCAACTCCTTATGAGAAACTGCTTATCACCAAATGGAGAACACTTCCTGGAGAAGCAATGTGGAAGAGATGTTGATTATTACATTCATGCCCAAACTGTAAAATTACCAAAAGCATGCAGATTTAGATGGTGGACTTAGTGAGACCTTTGGTGTGTCCAGGATGGTGGTTCTTACTTTTTAGGTTCATTTTTACAATCTTTTAATTTATGATCAATAACAATGCTCTGAAGTCCTGACAGCTGTCACTAAACTGCAATGCAATCTTTACCTCTTGTGAGATAAAGCTATGGACTACAATGAAAGTTTATAAACATTGATAGCTACTTCACACTACCTTATTCTCAATCAGATGGAATATGGAAGGAAAAAGGAGATATATGCTGTCAACTGTTGCTACACCAATTCTTACAGTGTTCTACTGATGTCACTTAGTTTGGTCATGAAATGTCTGCAAGAAAACCACCAAGCTTGGAGAGCACCAAGGACCCTCAGTTCAACCCCAGGCTACAAATATTCTCTTCTCCTAGCTAAATATATGGAGTTTAGAATCAATGGAAATCCAAGAATTCTTTACAGTTCATCCTTTCTACTGTGACGAAGAAAATATGAGTAATTACTCAATATTCCGACTCCTCAAATTCCAAACAAATTTGACAGAAAGCAATTACATTAAATAGAGATTTATAAAATACATACTTGGGTAAATTTGCTCAAATATATCCGGCTGAGATGTGGAAAACAATTCTATTATAAAAGGCTGCTCTGAGGTTCCATCAACAACATGTACCCAGCGATATGTCCAAAAGTCATCCATACAACCTATATAGACAAAATAAATGTTAATCTATATTCTAAATGTATTTTTATAGCCAAACATATAACCTTTGAAAATACCTTTTTTCTTCTTGCGCTCGACCCGTCCAACATATTGTACAAGTCCAATGATATCACAAAACTGATTTTGCGATAATTTATCCAGTTCAGATCTGGGATTCAAAGCACAACAGAATTTAGGATATCAAACAAATAAAAGCCATCCACTAGATTCCAGTAATTCATTTATCCAAGAAAATCACTAAAATGGAGGTGTTCAAACAATACAACAAGCTGAGCTATGACTTCACCTGAGAATTCGGTTCTCCCAAACTATCTAACCACAAATGCTTGTGAGATATTTGAAAACTTTATGGTAAAAAAATGGCAACTGTAGCCAGGTGAGTTTTGGTAGTTACATCTCACACACCAATTGTCTCCTTTTTAGGATTGGGAGGACTCTTCCTTAGTCCAACCCTATTTGGATTACTGTAATGACTCTGTCTTAGAAAGCCTTCAGAGGCTACAGTTGATGCAAAATGAAGTGGTCCAGGAAACGAGGGGTTTAATTTTGATACTCCATTAGATTTATTTTATGGGCGGGTTTATTATTTTTGAGAGGCATTTTAGAATTTTTTCTTATATTTAACTGCTCAGTGCTTGTGGGAAATAGATGGCATACAAATAAAATTAAAGTAAAAAGTTATTCATCGTGCTGTAGCTCTATTCATTGGAAATAAACGAGCAGAGAATCTATTGCTTCTTTTCAGAATTTTACCCTCGCTTTTCCTAAACTGAGAAAGTCATCATGTCACACATGGGCAGCAGGTTTGTGGCAGTAACATTCACAAAGGCAAGTAATAATAATCTGGCTTTGTTGAACCATCTTAACACTATTGATAGTACATACATAATTAATATATATTCCCAGATAGCATTTGTAAACGTCAGAATTTCATTTCTCCTTGACATCTCCTTGTCAAATTTTTAACACTAATATTCCAGTCTGGAAAAATAATTTGTGAAACAGAAACATAGTAATATTAATAATAGTAATAACCTTGTTACAAAATGATATTCAACCTCTGGCAACTTCCATTCTGGTTTAATTTTATGTTCTGGAATGATGTTAATTTTAGCTGGAGGGTCTCGAACGTTCAAAGCAATTTCTAAAAAAGAATTAACCAGATGATGACAATTATGTTTGACTGGATTACCAGCTACATTAGTTTTGTTCTAGTCATTTAAACATATTTTTATAAAAGTTTGTTTTATCCAATTTTAAACACTTTAGGGAGGGCATGTGGCAAGTTGCATAAACATGTTAGAGAAACTTGAAACAGGGCTTCAAAGGACAAGAAATCCCCCCAAAGTAGCAGCTATTTTAAACTGTTGCAGACAGACATTGCATTTGTACTTCTTGGGAATTAAATCTAAAAAACAGCTCTACTACCCTTGTTCTTTTCTTCCATCTGTAACTTACTTTTTTTATTTATTAGACTTGTATGCTGTTCATCTCGCCTTTTACAAAACTACCCTCTCCAAGGCCACTTAAATCACAGATAAATTACAAGAGATGTGCTACAGGAAAGAACGTTGATATTGGAGCAGTAGAAATCAGCCTGAGCGCTTAGATATATACAAGAAACACATAAAACCGCTAGAAAACCACAGCTATCTACAAATTTTCTTTCTTTCTTTTTTCTACCAGCTGGGGAAAGAAAGCACGATTTAGCAAACTGTTCTACACTGAACAATGGTTATCAATATTCATAAGCAACAGGAAAATTTGGTTATTATAATCTCAAAGGAACAATGATGGGTATCTAGGAAAGCCAGCATTTATATTTGTATAAACTCCCCCTTCCATATTCTTCAATTAATGCATCAAGACATTTAAAAATAATAAATCGTTCATAGTGTAATGAGCTAATTAGTGCAATTTAAGCAATCTATTAGAATTGGCCGTGCTATTCTTTTACCGTGTACTTTAAATTATTTATTCAATATTCTAACACCAGCAACCAAAAAAGAGCCTGCTATATATATGACAGATAATTAGCAATTTGAGCATCCTATTTATACCACAGGAGGCCTTGCTTTTCATTTTAATATTCTGTTTAATGTGCACCTATCCTTCACTTGGACCTCCCTTCCTCCAACATTATTTTTAACTCTGTATCACTAACCGAACCCTATCAGCACTTCCAGGATACAAAACAAAAAAAGTCTACTTCCATTGACCTATTGAGAAATAGATTTGAAAAGTCTCAGACTGATGAACTTGAATCTAATACTTCTCCAAGACAATTAGAATCACTGTCAAACTTTTTAAATTCATCAACAGTTTTTCCTTTATTGCTCCTTCTGACCAACAAAATGTTTCACTTTCTTGACTACAGATTTTCTTTTATATGCGTATGTAATTATCATCTGCCTAAACCAATCCACTGCAGGATGCAGGCTTCTTCTGGGAAAGTTATGGGCTGAAATCTACCATGCTGTTTTGGTGTATTTTGGTAGAATGAGGCTTTTTGACTTCCAGGTTTAGATAGGACTGAGAATAACTGACCAGATCAAAGTCACCCAGCCAATTTCTGTGTCCAAAAGAAAATTAGAACTTCAGAAAAATATAAGATGCAAGCAAATCAAAATCATTAGAAACTAATTGTGGCAGGCGGAGCCCTCCTGAGAAGAGATGGATTAGATACAGATCCCACATTGTGTAGCCAAGTAGGGAAATGGCTTCCTGCTATTTGAGAATGATTACTGCAGGAGAGTGATTGGTTATGACAGTCGGTTTCTTCACTGCCTGAAGTAGCAAACAAACATATATTCTTTGTCTCAGATAATCATTGTATACAGGCAAAACGAATGGTCAGTTAGACCTTTGTTACCAACTGCAAACTAATGGATTTTCTCTAAAAGCTATTACCCACCCACCCACCCCAAAATCATATGTGGGATACTTAACCTATTGAACTGAATCTCTTTATGTGCAAATCTTCAGGACTTGACTGTATTACAGAAGATAAACTTTTTTTAACAGCATATTTTTCAAGCAGCAGGACTGTGCCGATTTTCATACTGTTGTACCATTCAGGGCATAAAGAGCCCCATAGCACCATTAACACCATGCCAGATTGATCAGCCACATCAAAATAAGCCTGCAAATATAAGAACATTTACTCTTAAAAGTTAAAGCCCACATTGCTGAAATGTTATTTTAAATGCCTGAGGTTGAAACATGCTTTTCATTCTATGCCCTTTGCTCCGAAATTTATCATCAAAAATATATGCAACATGCTTCACAAAAACAGAAGCATCACTGCCCTTATTCAGAAAGCTTTTACCTTAAAGGCAACATTCTTATCTACATTTCCCTATATAAGTTCAGCAGGATTTACTTTAATCAAGAGTATACAATATTAATCTGTGAAATTCCAATCTTAAAAGGAAAAATTTTCATGAAGCTGAAACTGGGAAGGAACAAGAGGGACTGAAAAAGGTAGGAACAAAGGACTTAGTACCAACAAATGAGAGTATTTGTAGCTCAGGGTTGAAATGAGGGATCCTTGGTGCTCTCTGAACTTGCTTGACTACCACTGATGATGTTACCTAGTTTGGCTAATGAAACCTTTGCAAGAAAACAAGCAACCTCAGAGAGCACCAAGGACCCCTCAAAGGCTTTAGTTTATGGTTTAGTACATATTGTGGTCAGATTAATGAACTGAAAGCGAACTGAAGGGATGAGATTTTGCCTTTTAAGATAGGAATCATCATGGTGGATACCATGGGAAGCTTGTTTAGCAGACAAAGTGTAAAAATAGAACACAGTGCAGCATCTGAAAACAAATACTACCAAAGGTAACAACTTACGGGAAATTTTCCAAACCCTAAACTACTCATGCCTGCAGAAGGCATGTTATTTCATATAATTGTAAGAGTGGATGCAGAATCATACCTGCCTCCCCTCCTTCAACATTGGCTAAGCAAACTAAACACTTCTAAACAAATGAAATGGGTAATTATTTAATTGCATGTTATTGCACTACAGAGGCATGTGGGGATGACATCACTGCACAAACGCCACGATTTAAGTACTGGCGTCAGACAAGTAGTACATAAAGGGGGCATTTGGACGATGACAAACGTATCATCATTTTGGCATCACTGTACTTCGCAAAAGCCACTGCTGACATGGTGAAGTGTTTGGGTTTGTGCATCTAAATACATACACAAGCACACTTTTGGCTGTATTTTACAAGCTCTCAACTATGTTTACTAAAACATTAAGTCAGCATAAAAATGATTTGACGGACAACTGAGGTTTATCCATCTGGGATTCGAATCTTATTATTATTAACATTAATAATCTTATTAATAAGAATCTTATTATTAATACCATTTTCAATACAAGTTTTTTTTTTAAAAAAACCCAAACCTCTGTATTGGAACTATTCCTACCTGATATGGAATATCTAGCTTTGTTTTTGGTTTTCCAAAATAACGTAATCGAGACTTATGGATGATTCTGACACGCAACGGTGGAAAGCTGAATTTGCTTTGCCATGTCATGGCCAGAATAGAGATGGATGTTGGTTTGAATTCTATGGAGGAAAAAAGCAGAGTAAATATGAACTCAGAACTGGTAATGCTGCAATGAATTCATTACTTTTATATACTACTAGAAATAGTAACTTCAAAACCCCATGTGGGTTAAGTTAGCTATTGCTACAACATAACTCCTCTGATACTGACTCAAAAGCATGCAAAAGTCAGCTGTTCGATTCAGATTCAAAGTCCCACATCGAAAAGCATTAGAGCATTATTAAAGACAAAGCTAGTCGACAAATATTGAAAATGCGCCAATTCAAATCCGACACCAAACCACAGCTTAGTGTTGCATGAAAAAGCAGAAAGCTACTTCAGATTTATGTACTTAGCCCACAAGAAAACAAGAAGCCTGAACCGTTTCAGCCTAAGCCATGAAAACTGAATATCTCTCAAGCCAACAGAATCTCTATTGTGGGAGGAAACTGGAGGGAAAGCTAAAGGCAGACAGGATGTAATTCTAATAGACTATGATTATTTAAGTGAGAGCTTGGTTGATGTAATGGTTAAAAAGCACCAGGTTGGAAGACCCTGAATTCTAATCCTGATGAGGCACAAAACCAGCTGGGTGTCTTTGGATTGGCCCCTCTCAGCTCTAAAAGGAAGGCATCAAGGACAAAACCCTTCAGAGAATGTTTGCTCATCTTGACTTCAAGGTCCCCTTGAAGCTCTTAGGATAAGGGTCTTCAAACTTGGCAAGTTTAAGATTTGTGGACTTCAATTCCCAGAATTCCTGAGCTAACATGACTGGAGGAGGAATTCTGGGAATTGAAGTCTACAAGTCTTAAAGCTGTCAAGTTTGAAGGCCCCTGTCTTAGGCAGATGTCGAGGCAAGTTGCCATATATGGCCATACATGATTCCTTCCTCTGATTTTGGCCAGGAGCTGTTGTGCTACTCCGTATCTCAAACCACTGTTTAACCGATGCTTCTTCCTGGACAGAAAACCATGGCTTGCCATCCTGCCCAAACCTCTAAACTAGATAACCCAATCATTTTCTGAATCTAAGAACAGTTAAGAAGCATCCAAGGACACCCCTCTTCCAATGTCATCCCCACTCTTCTAACGTCACCCCACACTTCCAAAGACATCTCAAGGCCACTCCATGCTTCCAAGGTCATCTCAAGCACACTCCACGCTTCTCATGCCAGCTCCCATGTCAAGGTCACCCCAGGCTTCCAGTGCCACCCCTGCCCTTTCTCTGGGCCCTGCCTCTCCTCCACTTACCCTCCAGACCGTCCTCCCTCAAGGGCTTCCTCTCCACCCACATCTCCCCAAAGGGATCGTCATTGTTCCAGAGAGGGAGGTAATGCTTCCTTCCCCCTTTCAGGGGCAGGATGGTCTTTGCGTGGCAGATTCCAAGCTGGGAGGAAGGGCTGGCGAAGGCTGAAGCCCCCTCTAGGATTTCCAGCTCTTCAATGCACACAAAGCCCGGGCTGAGGCTCCTTTCGTTGTACATGTAGGAACACTGGGTGATCTTCAATCGCCGGCCAGCGCCCAGCCCGTTTCGCTGGACCAGGCCGTTCAGCTGGGGGGCCAGGAAGCACTTCTCCTGGTAGGTGCCATCCGTGACGGTCACATCGTAGTAGTAGGCCGGGCAGGGGGCATTAGGCAGGGTTGGAGGCCCCTCGGCCATATACCTCTGCAGGAGCAGCACCGTCAGAGGGGCCGCCTCTGGCAGGGAGACCCTCAGGCCAGAGGCTTTGAGGACAAGGACCAGCATCCTCTGGAGCCAAGGGCATGCATCCAGGGTTGGGGCACCACTTGGGGGGGCCTGGGGCCACCTCAGGGCCCAGGGCCCCCGACACTGTGCCCATTGCCCCTGATCTGGGGCCCATGGCGCCTGACCCGGGGCCCTTTTCGGTCAATTGGCTCCTGGGGAGTTCTCTGGAGGGGCTCCCGTCGGAGTCTTTTCCCTTCAGGCCTGCCTTCTGGCTGGCAGCGCCCTTCTCCATTCCCTTCCAGACGCGGCCCTTCTCCTCCCCGTTACCGCGCCGAGCTTAAAGCCTGCCTCCCCGGCCTTTCCCCTCAGTCTCCACCCGCCCCGCTGAGGCGGAAAAGAAGCCTCGGCTTCCCTTTAAAGAAGGCCGCGCTCGATTTCGCAGAGCGCCGCCGCCATTGCTTTAAGGGCGGGGCGAAGGCAGGGCA
Organism: Laticauda colubrina; assembly: GCA_015471245.1. NCBI lineage: Eukaryota > Metazoa > Chordata > Lepidosauria > Squamata > Elapidae > Laticauda > Laticauda colubrina. The sequence goes on from BLBF01000058.1 coordinate 4,594,563, forward strand.
CAACAAGCGCTCGATTTGAATGGGCCAATAGGGACGTGAGAAGGTGGGCAGAAGGGCAGGGATTTGTCAAAAAAAACAACAACAAACAAACCAGGGGAGGGGCGGGACGGGGCGGCCAATCAACGCACGGGAGGCGGGATTGTTGGGTCGAATGTTGCTGGGAGGGCGGGGAGGGAAGGGGGGGGGGGGCGGCGCTCTGAGCTAGGGACCAATGAGCGCGAAGGAGGGCGGGGACAAAAGAAGGAAAAAGTTTTCTGATTCTTTGGAAGTTTGCCCTATTGTTCGAGGAAGGCCCGTCGCCTTCCGGTGGGTTTATTTTTTAAACTCCGAGAAAACAAAACTCCAAGATTATCGACTTTTAAAAAGGGCCATTAAGTTCTGGATTGGGTTGAATGTTAAATCACTTTGAAGGGGACCCAAATTCCCCCACCCTCCCAAAAAAAAAGTATTGGAGAAAAAAAAAGTGCTTTGAAGAATTGGCAAGATTTGAACCCTTATCTATTTTTACTTAAAAAGGGAGAGAAACATTTGTTCAAGAGCCAGTTTTTGGAACGGGCTTGAAAAGAAGCTATTACTACGATGCATTATCTGGGTTTTAGGAGTTGGTTGGCATTGGCCAAAAAAATTGGCAAGAATTGAGTGGGATCTTGTCCAACTCATTCATTTTCTCTCTCTCTCTCTCTCTCTCACACACACACACACACACACACACACACACACACAAGTCCCTGTTCATAAAAGCAATGAATTGGAAAAGATTTCAGATTCTGATTTTCTGCTGTATATGCAATCCCTATAGTTCCTTTAAAAGCCAGCATAAAATGATATATATATATATATATATACTGTATATAAATTGCAAGTACCCTATACAACAGTGTTCTTTTTTTAATTCAGGAATGCCAAACCCTTCCAAATTCATGGATTTACTTCCTTCATTGAGTATGCAAACTTGTTTAGTAACCTGGCTGGGAAACTATGGGAAAAGTTTAAAGAAAAAAGTCACTTGCCCATGGCTAGAATGCGTTTTTCTTATTTCTAATCAAATGATTAATTAATTAACAACATACTTGTTCTGAAATATTCAATTCATTTCAGAATAGAGCTGGAAGGAATCTTGGAGGTCTCGAATAGGAGGCCCTATACCATTGCAGACAATTGACTGTCCAGTCTCACAACCCAGACCAACTTTTAGACAGTGGAAGAGCCCTGTTTCATCTCACAATTTAAGTCTCTCATTTTGAGGAGATAATTTCAGGCATTTATTAAAGCCTCCATTCCAAAATTGTTCCAGGAAGAAGGCATCATTACAGATATTGACTCTCAGATCAAGTTTAATCTTTTCAGACGTCAAATTCTTTTGAATTATATCCCTGTTACATCAAAATGGATGGATGGACAATGGAAATGGCTCCACTGCGCCCTTATTACTGAAAAATTATTTCCATTGGGGAGATACCTGATGAGCCCAATTATTCAGCAGATTTTCATTTGCAATTTACTTGCTTACAGTTATGGATTGATATTTATTTTTATCCTGCTTTATAAATAACTCAAGGCAGCAGACACATATAACACTCTTCCTCTTTATTTTCCCAACAACAACCTTGTGAGGTGGGTTGGGATGACAAACAGAAGGGGTCTGTCCTAAAGACACCCAGCTGGTTTTTCTGCCTCAGGTGAGACTCACCGTCTCCTGGTGATTGGCCCAAAGTCACCCAGCTGACTTTCGTGCCTAAAGTGGGACTAGAATTCACCATCTCCCAGTTTCTAGACTGTTGCTTTAACCACTAGAAAATGCCTCTAAAATGAAAAATGCTCATATTCATTAAAAATGCACAAAGAAGAATCTCTCACTATTTTTTGTTATTCTTTCCTTTTTCTGTTGTTTTTCTTTCTGTCCTGTTTAATAATATAAAGCCCCCACTGCAGTTCCAAGCCCAGTGAAACAAGCTATCTGTTCTCTTCCTATGCTCAAATAAAATCCTATTCATTTTCACAATATTGAGTATTCAAATGTAGAATAAACTAAGATATTCTCACCTCATAAATTTTCTGTTCATATTTGAGCATCCAATGTAAGCACACCATTTTATATTCTATATAAGACAGAATAACTTTGAGCTAACAAAGAAAAATGGCTTCTGTTTTCAATTGTAATACAGTTTGCCATATACTAATGTCTTTTCCTGTTGTGGCTTTTTTAAAACACGATTGCAAAAATAACAAGAAACTCTATAAACAACTGCTAAAATTAACATTTTGTGGTATTCACTTAAAAAACACACCTTAGTGGTTTGGTAAGCAGTACTGTATACAGTTAGCATTTTAACAAGGTAAGACATCAAAGAATATATATATCACCTGGATCAGGATGAGCTTTGATTTATGACTGAGTTCAGAGAATCCACAGCCTTTTTATATAGATGGTAGGCTTGCTCATGTTTCATTTAACTTAAATACAGTTTTGCAAGAAAGCATCTGAGCTTTTGTAAACTGAATTGTGCGATATTTCTTGGAGAAGCAATTTCAGTGCCCAGCAATTTTTTTCATTGAAAAAACGGATCCGGTGTCATCCCAACAAACAGGGATATCAAATTAAAACGCCAAGTTTCATCTTAGAGCCACACAAGATAAAGGAATACTTCTAAACACTGTACTTGGTGTTTTTGTTAAAACCATGCAGGTTACAGAAAACCACATAAGCTGTTCTTATTTAACATGGCAGACAGTGGGGCTGGCGACAGTATAATGTAATGTTTTTAAAAGAGATGTAAGCTGTAATCGTACCTGGTTTTAATATGTTCCTCGCTTTCAAGCTGTGTGCAGGTAGTGTCATGCCCCTGCTGGAGACTGACTCCGAGGGAGAGGAGGAATAGCTGACAGGGAATGGAAATGTGGCTCCAGAGGTTGTGGCTGGGGAAGGGCACAGGCCTTTGGCTGGGCACTCAGACGAAGACCCAGGCCCATCCCCTCTCCATCCTAGGGCATGCAGGGAGGAGAGGATAAGGGAGAGACGTGAATGGCATGGTCTATGGGGGAGGAAAGGGCCTTGATCCCCTTCATGGGTTGCAGCTGTGACAACTGGATAAGAGGATGGACATGTGTATGGGCCAGAGCTGGAAACAAAGTGTGGAAATATCTCCAGTCTGTTGTTCCTCTCTGAGTTTGGCGTCCTTCCCAGTGTGTGTTCCGATATCTGTGGACGTCTTTAAGCCTGTATCTTGCCTGTTTTCCTTAATTGCTTCAGTGTTGTTTGTGTTGTTTTTACTCTTTATAATTTATAGGCATTTTTAGTTTAAATGGCATTTCCTCCTTTTCGTAACTGCTTTTGGGGGAGTTTTTTGTCTCCAATCAAGGATATTTGGAGCTTTGAAGCAAAGTGAAGGAATAAAAAAGGGCTTCGTCTGTTTTTGTGACTGTTTATTTTGTATCCCACCCTGGGTCAGCACAGGTAGTCCTTGAGCTATGACCACAATCGAGCCCAACATTTCTGCCGTTAAGTGAGAAATTTTGCTAAGGAAATTTTTAGCCTCAATTTACAACCTGTCTTCACCCAGTTGTTAAGCAAATCACTGTGTCAACTTATGCCTGTTTTAGTAGTTGCCATAAAAAAAAAGGGGGGGGAGGAAGGAAATCTGGAACAGCAGTACAGCAAAGCGAAAGTACATTCCAACTCTTATCTTCAAAAGACTGTAACTAAACTACCAGAGTTTTTGCCCGTGGATATATTTATTTGGAGGATGTGATTGATGACACCCAGCCCGTGAAGGTGCTCAATTGGAGTATTTGGTTGACGACACACCCAGGGGGAAGGGGGGAAACAGAGTCACAGGGGACTGTAAATGACCTATGCCAGAGTTGGCTTCATACAGGGCGGTGCCAATATGTTGCCTCTAATGAATCCTTGGAAATTGGTTGAAGCTTGGTTGGAGAATCATGATTTAATTAGAGTGATTGCTGGAATCCTGACACACTGCAGTCGATAAGTTGGCAACCTGGTTACTAAGTGAATCCGGCTTGCCCCTTGACTTCACTCATCAGTCACAAAAGGGGATGGCGTGGCCTTGGGACACAGCAATGGTCACAAGTATGAAGCAGTTGCCAAGCCTCTGAAATTTGATCATGCGACCACGTCAAAGTCATAAGTGTGAAAACTGATTGTAAGTCACTTTTTTCAGTGCCAGTGTAAGTTTGAACAGTCACAAAATGAACTGTTGTTAAGTCGAGGACTTGCCTGTATTTTGTGTGTGCATGTGTGTTTGTGTGTATGGAAGGGCAGGTCATTGAATGAAAGCAAGGCGTACTTTTTCACAACACCGCAAGTCTTTTGTGAATACACACAGATGCTGAGACTTGATACAAAAGAGAAAAAGGAAGCAAAACAAAGGCGCAGCTCAGTTTTTCCTGCCGTTTTATATATATACTAGCTCGATACCCCTGCTTTGCTATTAAACTATGTGGCCAGGCTTAGTTTTTGGGGAGGAAAATAAGGGGGGGGGGGAATTCTGCCTCTGCCTACCAGCATCCATTGGTATTCATCTGGCTAGCATCCTATCAGTTGTGAGAGATTTGAGGGCTGTTTAGAAACTGAAACAGTATTTACTGGGAGCCTGGGCGTGGCTTAGCTCAACTATTCCGTACTAAAGCTGCTTGGTGCTGTGAAACTAACACTGAAACTGAAACTCCTCTGCTTGTGTTTTGCATTTGGAACAGATTTCTTTTCAGGTGGGGAGGGGGAGTAGAATTCCTTGACATCAGAGCATGTTAATAATAATAATATAGGAAATACTAATGCTCTGAGGGTCATGTTGAAAAACCCTTTCCGAATGAGCCCCTAGAAGCCAAGAGGAACCTACATGCCAAATTGCAAATTTGTAGGCTTTACGGTTCTGGAGATTTCGTGATGATGCTTGAGTGGAAACTTAAACTATTCTTAAGTTTTCGCGGGTACTTACATGTATGGTATTCACCTTTGTTCGGGTATTTTCCAACATCATTATAGTTGTGCTTTTAAAGCTGTAGCAACATTTCAGCAGAATCTCATCTGCCTTCATCAGGCTTCTGTATAAGTATATACTCACAGACGAACACTATACAGAAGCCTGTTGATGGCAGATGAGATTCTGCTGAAACGTTGCTACAACTTTAAAAGCACTATAATGACGTGGGATAATACCTGATGGAAGCTGAACAGCACACACACACACACACACACACACACATACATATACATATACATATAGGCTAGCCTCAAATTTAAAACCAACGCCTGTGATAGCCTGACCCACATCCAAACTCCATACAGAAGCCTCAAGATGGCAGATGAGATTCTGCTGAAACGTTGCTACAACTTTAACAGAACTACAATGACGTGGGATAATACCCGAAGGAAGCTGAACAGCACACATGTAAGTACCCGCGAAAGCTTAAAAAAAAAAACCAAATATATATACATATATATCCCATCATAACCATGTTTGAAAAAATATGCTTCCATTTTCCTCCCTGAATATTGCTTTATTATTTTTTTTCTATTTTCAAATATACAATTTTGACATGAAGTTATAGTACAAAAAAAAAAAAAAAGAACAATTCTCATTTTTTATATATAGTGCATACAGCATAAAAACGTTCCAATGCTTTAGACTCACAAGTTTGGGCTAAACGCTCCTTGCAAACTAAAAGCAACTGTAGTTTTAATGCCTTATTACAGGTAGCTCTCGGACTTACGACTCCAATGGAGTCCCAAATGTTTTGGTTGCTAAGCAAGATGGTTATTAAGTGAATTTTGCCCCGTTTTATGACCTTTCTCATCCCATTGTTAAGTGAATCGCTGCAATTGTCGTAAATGTGAAAAATGGTCATAATCTGCTTCTTTTTCACTGCCGTTATAATTTGGAATGGTCACTAAATGAACTATTGTAAGTCAAAGACTGTACTTTTAGACACATTAAAGAAATTTCAGGAATCATTGGGAATTCGGCCATCGATGTTACAGTATATTACTGATATTTTTGCTCTCTTGAGAGCCTTCTATTGCACTGCTTAGTGCAATACCCTTAAAAAAGAATAAACAGAATGCTAGGAATGAATACACTGAAGCCTCAAAAGGCTAAATGTTTATTTAAGTGTTACCAATTGCTTTGAAATCTTTTCACTGTTCAGGCAATCCCCACATGATAATGAATATAATCTAAAACATTGCTACGAGCCCTTAAATACCAGCCTTCTCAATCCCATGTCCTTCCTCTTTTCCTTCATTTGGCTTTCTGCTAATGTTCTCTTTCTTTTATCTACTAACCTTCTATATACTCTCAGTGGCATTTCATCTGCTTGATTATTTCTTGGAATACTTGTTGTCGGGTTTTTTTTTCTTTGGCACTATCTACTATTGATCTTGATTGTTTTTCACAGTGCTGCATTTTGTAATTAGACTGAACCAAAACCAGAACTTCTTGTTAATGTAAGACTTGGATTTGACAAGCTTAGAAGCAAAATACACCATTTTCATCAGAGAGAGAGAGAGAGAAAGGAAAAGAGAGAAGCAGGGAGAGAAAAGAGAGAAACAGAGAGAGAAAAGAGAGAGAGAGGAGAGAAAGAGAGAGGGAAGGAAGAGAGTGAAAGAGAAAGAAAGAGAAAAATAGCGAGAGAAACACAGAGAGAAAAAGAGAAAGAGAAAGAAAAAAGAAAGAGAAAGAGGGAGGTAGAGGATGACCCTGCATTTAAAATTATTTCCTCTTTTCCCATCAAAACATAAAATTCAATTTTAAAAAAAATCCTCACCTCTCTTCATTCGTGTACTATCGGAAAATGAGTTTTAAAGATTAAATTATCTGGCGGCACTCTTTTCGGGAACACGTACTGGCTTAAATTCCACCTGCTGGATTTCGTTTCAAATTGTGGGAAAATAACAAGTTGCACATTGCAGCCCTTAGGTGTATTTGCTCAGAAAGTGGTCCTCCTGCTTGTTCCAAGTTAAGGAGGTTGAGGCATGCAGCCAGAAACACCGACAGCATCTGTCGAAGAAAACCATCTGTCTCCTTGGCAGGTGCGCGCCCAAATTCCTTCTCTGCTCTGTTTTCAATGGATCCAGCAAAAATGGATTTTTGCCCTGTTTTCAATGGATCCAGAAAAATCGACACCTTCTCTTCCCTTCTTTTCTACTTGCCGGGGAAATCAGAAGCCCCATCTGAACTGTCATTCTAATTATTTACTAGGAGTAAGAAATAAGAATTCGCTTCATTAGAGCAAATGGCTCCCTGAAAACGAGCCTCAAGGAGTGATATAAGTAAAGTACCAAAGGTCAGGAGAAAAAAAACAAACACATTTGGAGCATGTTCAGTTTCAGAGTTGTAATTCGCAGTTTAGTCTCGTGTCACTGTAAAGATACAAAATTTGATTTGATTTGCACGCAGGACTCATCACTGGGCTTCTGGGCATAGACATTTCCTGGGATTTATTCTGCCTTTATTTTTTGGCAAAGAGATTGAGTCTCCCCCAGCCTGTCCATCTTGGGTAGCTAGCAGGGCATCGAATTGGAGAAGTGTGCACCTGAGCATGAGCACAATGGGAAATACATAAGTTGTGCTAAATGGAGCAGAAATTCTGCCAGCTTAATAAATAAGCCAATTTGAAAATAAGAAATTGCATTCCTGAGGGTTGGTTCTTTATTATTTATTTATTTATTTTGTTTAAATAAACTGGTTAGGTGGGCTGAGCACTGAAATGTTCGGGATTGGTTTATGACAGGGTTTGTCAACCTTGAACAGTTTGAGATGGGTGGACTTCAACTCCCAGAATTTCCCAGGCAACCATTTAAGATATCTGGATTTCAACTACCAGAATTCCCCAGCCAGACATTCTGATTTCTATGCTGTCCGCATAGGGGTAACAGCCCAGCTGCTATTGCAACCGTTCAGTTAAATCTATATTATACTGTTTTGTTTTGTTTTTATTAGAGTCTTTCTTCATTTGATCCTCCTTCTGGGAAAGTTTAGTCTTGGTTTTTGTCCAGACACCTAAGACAAATATATATATATATATAGGACCGGTATACAGTATATATAAATATATAGCAGGGAGCTGGAAGGCATCATATTGGAGAAGAGTATACATAGGTCCTATATATATTCGCACCAATAGGAACCAAGCCAACATGATCGTCAATGTCCAGTGATGGATATGGCACAACAAGAAGAAGAATATATGTTGGAAATTGGAGAAATATTAAGTTCTGATATTACCTCCAAAGTTATAAAAAAAAACAATGACTGAAAAATTTTTCTCCACCCAATTACTCTGACAAAGTCTCCAGAGGAAATAAATACTGCAGCTTTTTCAATTCCATGCCCTCCCAATATTTGAGCATTGGAAAAACAAGCAACTCTAAAATAGTTTCTTTTTTTTAATCGAGTAAAAAAAAAACGTTAGGAGAATGTTAAGCGTGGAAACAGAGACGCCAAATAATTTTGAAGCAATAGATTGCAGCTGTTTCCACCTATTCTGTTTCAATCTTATTATCTCTGACATAGAAATGGGCTTTCAAGTTTGGGGAAAAAGCATGATGGAATACAGTAAAGAATTCCTCGTTTTCTCCCCTCTTTTTCACCAGTGTTTTCGCTTTTTTTTTAAAAAATAAAGTATTATTATTCTGGTCTGATTTCAATTTTTAAACCGAAATGCAACAATAGTTGTGAGAACAATCAGCTCCAGAAACCAATGGTATCCCTTCCAGCTGGACTATATCGATGGCCAGAATCAGAAGAATCTATTTTACCCCAGCTAACAACACATCCATTCCTAACTATCACAAGTGTGTGACACAAAAGGCATTTATAGATCATATCAACTCAGTCTTCCTTCCATGGAGCACACCAGTTACTTCATTAGGACACAATGCAAGTGTCCTCATCTTTCACCAATTTCAAATCCTGACAGTCAAGGAGGTAGATGGGTTTGTTGTTATAGAAATGGCTAGTACATATGATTATGAAATCTGAAAAGTTGAGACTGCGTGTTATTACTTTATTCTACTGCGCCAAAAGAAGTCAAATTCTTTCTTTTTTCTTCTCTCCTTTCTCCTATGCTTTTTCCTTTTCTCCCTTTCCTTCCTTCTTTTCCTGTTATTTTCATTGTTCCTTTGCATTTTTGTACTTTATATTCTGATCAACTAATAAAAATCCTTGAATCAGGACACGAGTGAGCACACAGAAGAAAGAAAAATGAATTACACAATACCAGCCTGCAGAATGGATGGTGGGTGTTGGAATGAACCAAAGTTTATCACTTTAAGATGAACCCTCCATTAAAAAAAAAAGTTATTTTCACCCTTAAAAGATTGTCGGGAGCTCCTGGCTGCCTTAATGAAAGCTAAGCAAAGTTAAGAAAAGTCTTTCAAGAAATTGTTTTCATGACAAAAGTCTCCCCTTTCCACCCCTCCCAGTCTTTGGTGTTTGGATAAACTCCCCAGCTGGCTAGAAACTGGGAACACAACACAATTGTAGCAGTGTTGCATTCCCAATTTTTTCCCCAAAATATTCTGTCTTTATAACAATCTTGCTCCTCTTCTAACAGCCTTTATTCCATTGAACAATGATTGTTTCTCCAGAGACTTGAAGAGAGACAAGATTCCCAGCCCACTTCTCAAATATGCATTTAATTGGAAATCTAGTGAACTGAACCTCACAACTCCGTGGAAGCACAACACACAAGCTTTCCCCAGGAAACATAATAATAGTAATACTGATGGCAATTTTATGCTGGAATTTAATCCAGGGTCTATTTAAATCCTTCACATGCCTTACCTTTCTCCCACAGTCCTCCAGTATATGCTTCTCCCTTGAATAAAAATAATTTGGGAAAAAGTGTTCATCTCCTTAAAAAAAAATGTGCCTTGCATTTTCCCAATGGGCTGTACAAACTTTCGCGAAGCCTTGCAAACCTGAGAAATAGTGCATCCCAAATTGTAAACCCTGAGAATATATGGTGGAAAAACACAGTGTGTCATTTGGAGATGGCTCCTATCCATGAGACATTACTGATATAAAATACCTTTTTTTTAGAAAAAACTTCAAGAAAGGATCTCACTTCAGGTAAGTCCCAGGGAGGTTAATAGCCATTGTGGTCATTCTAGTTAGAAGCCTACAGTGGCCTTTAGACTCATTTTGAGAGAGACAATTGTATCTGTCACGATAATAGAAGCATCATGCTTAAATGGAAGTTCTCCATTGAGATCTAAGAATAAAAAATTGGAAAAGGCTGAATCCCAGATGGGTGGGGATCCTCTTTCAAATATTAAGGACCATTCAAGCAAGTAAAGATGAGTGGGGACTTAGTCTGACTAACAGAGTTGGAAGGAACCTTGAAGATCATTTAGTCCAGGCCCCCTCCCTCTCCCAAGCAGGAGACCCTACACCATTTCTGACTGATGGTAATTTAATCTCTTCTTGAAAGTCTCCCACCACTTCTGAAGACAACTTCAGTTTCATGGGCTGATGGTTCTCACTGTCAGAAAATTTCTCCTTATTTCCAGGTTGAATCTCTCCTTGTTCAGTTTCCATCCATTATTCCTTGTCTGGCCTTCAGGTGCTTTGGAGAATAGCTTGACCCCCCTCCTCCTCTGTGGCAGCCCCTCAGATATTGGAAGATTCTCCCCTGGTCCTTCTCTTCACTAGATTAGCCACGCAACCATTCTTTGTATATTTTAGCTTCCAGTCCCCTAATCCTCTTTGTTGCTTTTCTCTGCACTCTTTCTAGAGTCTCAGCATCTGTTTTATAGTGTAGTGACCAGTGATGGGATTCAGCCAGTTCACACCAGTTTGGGAAAAACAGTTGTTAACTTTCTAAGCAATTTGGTGAACTGGTTGTTGGAAGGGCAGAGAACCGCTTGTTAAATTATTTTAATCCCACCACTGGTGGTAACCAAAACTGAGTGCAGGATTCTAGGTGTGGTCTTACTCTCTTGAGGACCTTTTCACCCCCTCATGGTTGAAGAATACCTTTAAAAATCCAATGGAGTAGCAGACCCAAGAAGAGATTGTTGTTAGGAATAAACAATGACAAAATCTACTCGAAACCAGGGGTGTTGGTGTCTCTGAGGACACTTCTAAGCCTCCAGTTGCTGAGAACATAGACGTCCTCTGGGAATTCCTCCCCGTAGAGAAATTCATTCTGCAGTGAATGAATGCTTCACCAGGGCTATGAAATCTCTAGGCAAACAAAGATGTGACTTTGGCATTTAGGAAAAGAGGCAGCTCCACCTGAGAAAGCAAGCTTTTGAAAAACAGGGGAACCTGAACCAAACTAATTTAGTCATCCAACGGGTTTTTTTTTCGCGCCCCTCACACAGAATATGCCTTGCTGGGTGCTCGGTTTCACCCCACGCACTCCCTCTGAACATCAAACAAAACAACATCACCATCTTTGTGCAAAAATTAAAAAAACATATGACACACACACTCTCTAACAGCTTTGTGCATACTTTGTAAGAAGGGGAGCTTGGCTTCCATGGCACAATTGTGCTTTGCAAAAAAAGCTTTGTTTTTCTTTTTTTTTTAAAATGGTTGCTCGGGGATGGCTAATTTTAAACAATACACTTGCAAGAGTTATACCGTCCACAATTGAAGGACATTCCACGAGGATCGTGGGGGTTTTCTTTTCGTTGCAGGAACAAAGGGACAACTTCTGAAATGGACTTCAGCTTTTGATGGCTTGTAGAAACTGGGAAAGGTCAAATATGAACTTCATTCCAAAGCGATTCACCAGTTGAACAGGATGTTTTGGCCCAGTGTCATAAAGTAAATTTGGCTGCTGCCCCCAGACTGAACTGATGCAAAGAATACCTTGAGGAGAGAGAGATAAGAAAAGTGTCATTCTACCTTTTTAAAAAAATAAATAAATAAAAATATGGAGCATCACTGGATAATATTTCATACACTTCAAATTGCATAAATATGTAAGCCTGCTTTCATCCATAAATGCAGGCAGTTCTTGGCTTACAACTACAACTGGGCCCAGAATTTACATTGCTCAAGTGAGCCATTTGTGAAGTGAGTCTTATGACCCTTCTGGCCCCAGTTATTAAGTGAAGCACTGCGGTTGTTATGTTAGTAACACAGTCATTAAGCGAGTCTGGCTCCCCTATTGACTTTCCTGGTTAGCAAGTTGCACAAGAATACTGCAATGGTTTTAAGTATGAATAAAGGACATAAGTCACTTTTTTTCAGTGACGTTGAATCTTTGAACAGTCACTAAGTGAAATGTTGCAAGTCCAAGGACTACCTGTATTAGGATTGCTGAAAACAGCCAAACAGGATTCTTGGCCAGCGTAAGAGGCGCTAAACATGGAAACTTCTACATGAAGCCTTGGTTGTATAGACCAGACTGCCAACATTACTTATGTGCAGTGAGCTCATCAATGGTTTGTTTTCAGTTAACCTAAATATTTGCACATAAATCCCAATTTGAATGTTTGGCAGCGTTGAGACCTCTTCACTTTGGCTTGTTTGATATGTTAATCATCATCTTTGCTGTTCTCCTTATGTTTCCTACCCGCTTTCTGGAAGGACATTGCCTCAGGCAAATAATTAGCAAATATTTGAAAGCCTAAGGTATGGTTCTCAGTGAATTGGCAATGATCTTTAGGTGCTTGTCTGTCTTTTAGGAAGCTTAGAGCATTGAACACAATGTGGGAAAAATGCCATTTTTAGGGATCACTCTGCTCAGAGAGAAGGGATGCGGTGGCTCAGTGGCTAAGACGCTGAGCTTGTCAATCAGAAAAGTTGGCAGTTTGGCGGTTCGAATCCCAAGCGCCGTGTAATGGAGTGAGCTCCCATTACTTTGTTCAGAACTAAGTTCTGCCAACTTAGCAGTTCGAAAGCACGTAGAAAAATAGGGAGCCCTTTGGTGGGAAGGTAACAGTGTTCCATGCGCCTTCGAAGGCATTTAGTCATGCCGGCCACAGGACCCTGGAGACATGTTCGGACAGTGCTGGCTCTTCAGCTTTGTAATGGAGATGAACACTGATCCCTACAGCCAGAAACAACTAGCACGTATGTGCGAGAAGAACTTACCTGCTGAGAGAGAGATTCTGTGAAAAGGCCACCAGAGCCACATGTTCACAGAAATGAAACGGTGTATATTTATTCCTTTTGGTCAACAAATGGAGGACATTTTCCAAAGATCTCACAACGCTTGTTGAGTGAGGAGCAATCTCCACCGAGGGTTTTCCTAGCGCTGGGGTCTTCCAGATAGTTTGGTCCCAGACTACCCACCCCACAAAACCAGTGAGGGTTGAAGTTTCAGCAGATTATGAAAGTACCACATGGGGACAATTACTACAGTCATGTCAGAAGCCCCAAAGTGCTTCCTGGTTCAGAAGAACGGCAACGTCATCGTTGCCCAAGAGATACCCAGTCAGGAGCTACTTTCATTGTCCCGTAACATTGCCCACCGAAGTGGTACTCATTTATCTACTTGAGGTCGTCTACTTTCAAACTGCTGGGTTGGCAGGATCTGGAGTGTATGACAGGAGTTCACCCTAGCCTGGAGCACCAACTGGGTCTTGAACACAAGCCTGCCAATTGTCAGCCCAGCGTCCTAACCTCATGAGCCACCGTGCTCCATAGACAATATGGGGGGGAAACCCAGTCTTTGAACAAGATTCTCACTAAGTTCTTCAACCGGAGGACCTTCTGCCTCTCTTCTAGGAGCACAACTAAAAACACCAGACCTCTTCTGGAGCAAGGAGTGGATGAATTCCTTTCCACCCTCCCAACATCTGCACAAACTGCATTGTTGAAAAAATCTGTTCTTCTATCAAGATTCTCACAAGGTTCTTCAAGTAGAAAGCCTTCTGCCTTTCTTCTAGGAACACAACTCAAAACACCAGATGCAAGGGATGGATGAATTCCCTCCCATCCCTCCCAATGTTTGCATAAAGTACAATGTGGGGACAATCTAATCTTCTATCAAGGTTCTTGGAAAGTTCTCAGAAGGTTCTTCAACCAGATGTCTTGTCTCTCTTCTAGGAACATGACTAAAAACAGCAGACTCCTCTTCTAGAAGAAGGGATGGAAGAATTCCCTCCCACCACCACCTCCCAACTTCTGTACCGTATACCTTATCATTCCTTTCGCAGAGAAATTTCAGCTTCTGAGCTTTCTTGTGCATAAACACGCCTTCCAGACATCCCGTTTCCACAGCACGCAGTTCAATTGCTTTCTCACCCCAGCCCATCACTTGATTGGACTGAAGATAAGCTTTTAGAAAAAGAAACAAAGAAAGAAAGAGTTAATGGAGCTTTTTCTTAAAAAGGAAAAAAATAAAAATCACAAAAACAAAGACAAGTGGCAGAGAAAGGGCTGAATAAATGACTCTCTTCATGGGAAGCTGTTGGCAATAGTAATTCCCACCCCCTTATTTCTGCTTTTTGCAGTGAAGGCTCCATCTGATAACAAGAAGAATTACAATCTTGTGTGACTTTGGCTTTAGCCTGGACAGGATTGTTTTAGGGATTGCCTGGAGCCAGAAGGGAGGGAGGGGTATGTATGTGTATGTGTGTTTCCTGGCTACATTGTTAATGGGCTGAACATCTTGGCTCTTGTGTGTACCTCGAATTCAATGTTTTTAATGCTTTCTATTTTTTAAAGTATTGTTTATTGTTTTAAAATGTTTCTAAATTTTAATTTTTTTAAGGGGTGGACTTTTTTTAAAGTTTAAATTGTAGAGTTCTTAATTGTAGATATTCTGGGTTGTGAACTAGCCAGAGTCTTTTACTGAGATGAGTGGCGACTGAAACTGAACAACCACCCACCCACCCAACCAACCAACCAACTAAACCAACCAACAAATCAACCAACCAACCAAACCAAACCAACCAACCAACCAAACCAAACCAACCGACCAACCAAACCAACTGACCGACCAACCAACTAACCAAACCAACCGACGAACCAAACCAACCAACCAAACCAACTAACCAACCAACCAAACTAACTAACCAACCAACCAATCAACCAAACCAACCAACCAACCAACTATTTGTCTTTAGTGGCAGAGAAGCCATAAGTTCTCAGACAGTGAATTCCCATCTCTCTTACCAAAGGACATTTCCAGGATTTGTTGAATCAACTACAAAGATGAACCTCCACTGCCCTTAATTGTTTACAAATATTCCTGGTGTGTTTCCTACAAGGCTTTTCCTCTCAGTCAGTCAACCTTTCTCTCCCCTCTTCCATGTTTAAAACTGAACCTAAAAGGCCTTTTTACGTCTTTTAAGACAGACAGAAGTAAGACACATTAAGGGGATGTCAGTGGAGCATCTCAATCATTCAGGTCATGGTTGTCCCAAAGGTGTGTCTTTATTTTTCTTTCCAAAAGGCAACTGGACTTCCTTTGTGCTTCCTTTGAAAACCTTTCGGTTCTCCTCCAAGAGGCTTCTTCAGTTCTAACTGTTTCTTGGAGGAGAAGTGAAAGGTTTACAAAGGAAACACCAAGAAAATCCAGTTGCCTTTTGGGAAAAAATCCCCACACCTTTGGGACACTAAGGGAACATTTAATAGACAACACAAAGTCATACAGGAGGGTCTCAATCAGGGATGGGCTGCTGAGAGTTCGCAGGGGTTCGGGAGAACCCCTAGCTAAGATTCTGCACAGTTCAGAGAACCCCCAAATTCCACTCCTGACTGGCCCCACCCACCCCTCCCCTCCCAGGAGTCCTCACTTGGCCTGTTTTGGATGCAGGTAAGTGCAAGTGTCAGGGTTCCAGAAATTATCCATTCCAATCAGTAACTCTTGAGACAACCATAATCTCAAAGTGCTTTATTAAAACAGAAACTAGGCACATCTGTGGAATTCCAAAACTAAACTTTCCTCCCAGACTTCCCACAAGACTCAACCCACATCCACCCCTTTTATTTCACATCATAAATCACATGAACCAATCACCCTTCAGCTACAATACTTGCTGTGCCATAGAGAATGACCTTGAAGGGTTTATACATCTATTTCGTCTACTGAAAGCTACTCAAACAACAGCAGCCCCCTTCCACCGTCCGCAGCTGTGTGGCAGCTTTTAATAAGGATTCCAAAGCTGACAGCAGGGCCTGCATGGAGGCTTGGGGAGGGCAAAAAACTGGCCTCCCAGAAGTTCAAGAAGGCTGGAAATGGGCCTGTTTCCCGCTTCCATAGAGCCTCCGGAACCTGGGAATCTGAAACACCTTTGGGACACTAAGGGAACATTTTACAGACAACACAATGTCACACTATCAACAAGAGGGACTCAATGTCAGGACCCCCAAAACTGTAGTCATCTCCCCCCGCCCTCCCACCTTATCTACAACATGTAGCTAAATTGTGACCGAGAGGGGAAAATAATTTATATTATGATTACATTCTAGTTGTGCTCATTGTTTACATTTAGGCTTTTTTCCTGCCCTCCACCTGCTGCATTGCCCACATTTGCATTATCTTTGACCTGCCCTCCAAAATCTAGAGAGAAAAAGAAAGCTAAACTTTCATTTGAAAGTTGTCTCAGTATCACATGATTTATCCCTAAAATTTGAGAGAACCAGTGAATTTCCCTCCGTCTGCGAGATACTGTCAGTCCATTGGCTGATGCCAACATTAAACACGATTTTCTTTATTGGAAATCCCACCTCCCTTCCTAAGAGGAAGCTACCCTGAGTCAGGAGAAGACACCAAGATCCTTAGGAGTTTGTTCTTCTTCTTTGCACATCCCTCCTTCCCTCCCCTCCTCTCTTCATTATTGCAACCTTTTCAATCTGAAGCTTAAGTCCAGGGATGGTGTGGTTTATATTAATCAGCAAACTGCACAGGGAAGGCTTTCCAGCTGACATAAGGAGAGAAATGCTTTCATAAATAACTGGTTAGATAACATTTCCAGATGTTGACGGGCATCCATAAAATACGGACTGTTTGTTCCTGCTGAGACAAGCCCGAGCTTGCCCCATCTATCGTTCGATCACCAGGCTGCAATCCCAGAGCAGCAGCTTCCTATAAATAGATGATGGCATGTGCTGCTTGGACCTTCTAATCTCCGTGATGTAGCTGGCAGAGAGGGGAGAAAATGAATGGTACAATATGCTTCCCTATCCAGCTGTAGTAGTTCCTAGATCGGGGTGTCAGCTTTGGAAACTATATTGAGATCATATGCTCCCACACTGACAGGCGTCCCCCCTTGAAAAAATCACGTCCTGGCATGGGGTGTTGTTTTCTGCTTGACTGTTTGTCTGCTGTCAATCCCTCCTTATCTGGGTTTTGGCTGCTGGAGTGGATGTGTTCTGGTTTAAACAAGGAGCAAACCTCACTTCCTTCTAGCGCTGTTGAGGTTATCTAATCAGGTAATGAAATGTCTTCCTTAAACAGGGTGTTGTTTTCTGCTTGATTGTTTCTCTGACGTTAATCCCTGCTTATCTAGATGCTGGCGACTGGAATGGATGTTCTCTGGTCTTAAACAGGGAACAAACCCCAATCTTATTAGTAGACAGTGTCATTCAGCAGATTCTGAACAGTTCTGGAGAACCGGTAGCAGAAATTTTGAGTAGTCCGGAGAACTGGCGAACACTGCCTCTGACTGGAGATTTTACAGTATCCTTCCCATGCTATGCCCACCAAGGCACACCCACAGAACCAGGAGTAAAAAAAAAAATTGAATCCCATCACTGCTCACTAGCACTGATGAAGTTACCTAAGTAATGAAATGTCTTCCTTGGTAATTCCTCGATCAGGGTATTGTTTTCTGCTTGATTATTTCTCCGGCGTTAACCCCTGTTTATCCAGGTGTTGGTTGCTGGATAGCCTGTGTTCTGGTCTTAAACATCGCCACCCTCCTTAGCCCTGATGAAGTTATCTAGTCAGGTAATGAAATGTCTTCAAGAAAAGTACCAAGCTCAGAGACCACCAAGGCCTCCACAATTTACAATCCGAGCTACAGAGATTATCTTTCATTAGAAAAATTGGAGTAGCCGTGCTTCTAATTTCATGGGTAAGCTAAATCTAGACCAAGGTATTTGTTTTCTGCTTGATTGTTTGTCTGGTGTCAATCCCTGCTTATCTGGGTGTGTGCTGCTGGAGTGTATACATCCTGTCTTTAAACAGAGAGCAAACAATACCCTCACTAGGCCTGATGAGGTTACCTGGTCAGGTCATAAAATATCTCCAAGGAAATTATCAAGCCTCCAAGGCCTCTACCAAGGCCTTCACAGTTTAACCTTGAGCTACAAAGATTATCATCCTTTGGAAAAATTGGTGCAGCTAAGTTCCTAATTCCATCGGTTATCTAGATTTCTTGGGGAACCAGAAAAAATATAACCCCCACTCATCCCTAAATTTCATAGAAGGCACACATGATATAAAATATAAAAAGCCAGTTTGCACCATTTCGGGAGAATCGTTTTTTTAACTTTCTGAGCAATTTGGTGAACTGGTTGTTGGAAGAAATCATTAGGACAGACAACCGGTTGTTAAATTATTTGAATCCCACCACTGGGTGTACCCTTATCCAAACTGACTGAAGGGAAAAAGAAGATCCATTTCTAATGATATTCCTGCCATCTTATTTTCAAAGTATCAGCCTCTGTGTCCAGAGGAACCTTGCATTTCAGCTGCACATTTTTTGAAAAGCCAACAACTTAAGCTTCCCCAATTTAATTTCCCTCTGGAGTTAAGTTTCCTTGTTCCAATTACCAGAACAACTCCACCAGTCTAGCCTGCCTTAAATTCTTAAAGAACTCCCTATGTTTCATTTCTTGAACGATATTGATCATTTTATTCCTCCACCAGTTAAATTTTTGCAAATGGCTTCATTTTATCAATAACGTTCATGACACAGCAGCTGGTTGAAATAAGTCAGAATTAAGGGGTCAGCTTATTCTCAAAAGCACCCAGAAAGCAAGACAAGAAACAATAGTTGGGAACTAATCAAAGAAATAAGCAATCTGGAATTAAGGGGAAACTTCCTAACAGCGAGGACAATTAACCAGTGGAACAGCTGGCCACCAGAAGTTGTGGGTGCTTCATCACTGGAGGTTTTTAAGAAGAGACTGGACAGCCATTTGTCTGTAATGGTTATAGGTCTCCTGCTTGAGCAGGGGTTGGACTAGAAGACCTCTAAGGTCCCTTCCAGTCTATTCTGATAGATTGAACAGCCTCCTGAAACAGTGTGGCTTTGACTGGATATCTATTCATACTTGGGAAAGTGTTTCCTCAAAGAACAACAACAACAACAACAACAACAACAACAACAACAACAACAATAATAATAATACAAGAACCCCCCTTGAACTGTAAGCAATGTTTAGAGAAAAACAAAGACAATGCTTTTAGGAAAAAACTGTTCTTTCATCCTTTTGTCTTTTTCTAAAAAATGTCTTTTTTTCTTTTCGCTCAACATTTATTACAGTCCATTGATCCTGCATTTTTTCCTGCAGAAATCCATCTCTGTTGCTTCCATCCTTGGTCTTCCTTTCCAACCTCAGACCTGGTTCTGAAAAACAGCTTGGAGGCAATTGTCTACTTTAATAGAAGAAAAAAATCAAATATTCTGCCTTATTAGCTGCACATAGTACCAAGATAAGCAAAAAAAAAAAAAAATCTACAGCATTCCAGGTTCTTTCCAGTATTACTACAGCAAGTTGTAACTTAGCCTGCTTCCTCTAGGATATATTTTTCAAATTTCCAGACAGGCTCGATACAAAAACCTAGGATTATTCTCGTCTAAAACCCACTTACTTTTATCTCTGAGAACTTCACATCTTGCAGCTAATGCTAGATTGTCAGATGCGAGCACTTGACATTATACAGACAGTGTTAAACATCAATGTACCAGGAAGGACAATTGTCTTGACATGTGTTAATTATATCATGCTGTTCTGATTCTTAATTAAAAAAAAAAAAGAAATCATTGGGAAGGTGAAGTATTGTGACAATGCCAACATCAAAGAGGAAATAACTTGCCTTGCTCTATGAAGTAACGAGAGAAGAGAATATCAGCAGCTCATAGCTGAACTATGGGGTCCTTGCTGCTTTCTGAGCTTGGTTGTTTTCTTGCAGACGTTTCAATTACCCAACGAGGTAACATCATCAGTGCTAGTGAGTATGATGTGTACTCCCTATTTATATACAGTGGTTTGTCCTGCCAGTGTTGATTGGAATGTGGTTTTCTCCTGGGTAGTTCTATGATTCGGGTATTGTTTTTCACTTGGCTGTTTGTCTGGTCTTAATCCCTGTTTATCTGGATGTTGGCTGCTGGAGATGGCCTTTTCTAGTCTTAAGCAAAGAGCAAAACCTATTCTTTCTATCACTGAAGTTATTACCTAGTTGGGTAATGAAATGTCTGCAAGAACACAACCACACTCAGACAGCACCAAGCACCCCACAGTGCTTTTCCTCCTCCCCTTCTCTTCCTCTTTACAAACCCCACTTCCTTCAACCACTGAAGTTGTCAACTAGTTGGGTAATGAAACATCTGTAAGAAAACAACCATACTGTGATGACCTGGGGTGTGGCACAAAGGCAACACAGCCAGATAATAAGTAGAGGTTCTTTTATTAGCTCCAACTTTCCCCCCAATGATCCGGTTATCTTCTGGTCTGGAGAAAAACTCTCCCATGAACCCGCACCAGCCTTTGGCTGCAGATATTCCAGTCCAAATGTTGTAAACTGAAAAATTTAAACTATAAAATCAAAGAGGCAAAGTCAGGTAATAAATCCTGTAGAGCAAAATGGGGAGTTCCATTTTGTAACAAAGCAGTAAATCAAACCAGTTGGGAAGATGCCAGGAACTCAGATAAAAGCAGCCAACGTGAGATAAACTCAATGTTTGTTCCCAACGAATGCTGCTCTCACTTGCCTCTCCATTAAACTCTCTTCCCAGATGTGCAGAATGAAGGGAATCAGGGCCCTTTCCTCCCCCATAAGACAAACCACACATGTTGCTCTCTTCTCTGTTCCATCTCTCCCTAGGATAAAGAGAGGGTGGGCCTAGATCTTCCTCTGAATCCCCTCTCCCTTGTTCTACCTCTTCCATGCTCTGTCTAGCCTGCCTTTGCCCTTCCCCAGTTTCTTCCTCAGCCAACAGAGCCACACTCCCAGTCCCTGATGGCTATTCATCTTCCTCCTCAGATCCAGACTCTGATAAGGGCATAACATATACTAAGAGAGCCACAAGGACCACATAATCCTCCTTCTTTGCAAACCCCACTCCCTTCTAGCACTGATGATGTTCCCCAGAGGGGTAATGAAACATCTGCAAGAAAACAACCAATAAGCACCAAGGACTTAGAAGGAACAAGAGTAACTGTGATTTGTCCACTCCCGTGTATGGTAGGTGCCCCAAACACTTTTAGAAGAGGAGCTGCAAACCTCAGCACAGTTGCAATCATTGACAAGTTCCCACGTACAGAGAAATCTGGTTCTTGTGGGTCTTCTACTCCCCGTCCATTCATACATACCTACTGATGTGGGCATTTCCCCCCACTGCAAAATGTTTTCTTTGGAGAAGTGCCCATAGATGTTAAGGTAGACTCCTTCATCTTCATAAGCCAGTAGAAGTTCCATCCCGCTGGTGTTCCGGAGAATGATAATAGCGTGCGGATGAATATTTCCCTGGATCTGGAATAACATTTGAGGAAGATTTACATCATGGAACAAGTTACAATTTAAGGAACTGCAGTCCATCAATTTCGGTGTCATGACACTGCATTAAAAATCAACCAGCTTGGAGATCTAAGAAGGCAAAAAAGATTTATCTCTTTGAAAATGTTAGTGTACTTTCTTCCGGATTCAGCGTCGACACAAAAGGAAAGGCATTTCTGTCTTTTTTAAAATATCAAGGTTGAGCTGCTACCTGAGGAAAAAGGTTTATCCCTCTTGTAAATATCAAAGATCGCCTTGAAGCTTCTATTCAGGGTTTGCCTTTGAATTTGGTGAGTATCATGTTGTGAAAATAAATAAAACCCAGGGTAATTTGGATGCAGTAGGACATGCAATATAGCATTGTAAAAATGATTGTAAAAGGCATTTTAGCATAGAAATTATCCTGTTAAAAATTCTTACAAACATTACAGAATTATACAAAACAGTCTAAAAATAAACGATGATAAAGCAATAGATGACATAAATGCACACAGGCTGACTGAGATTATTCTAACGATAAAGTTTTTGGTTTTTTAGTTCCATTCTCAATCATTTCCTATCATGGCATACATAACTTATTGGCTTTGGTGGGGAGGGCATTTTGTTCTATAACTTTACATTAATTCAACCAGCAACTACTAAAACTTCAGTTCTTCCTGAAAACGAGGGAAAAAAATAATAGAATCACAAAATTGGTGTACGTGGTAGTTAGAAAGGTGACTCAACTAAATTGCAATATTGAAGTATTTTGCATGCATTTTATTTACCAGTATACCCAGGGGAGCTATGTAAGCCAGAAATTAATACATTGTGTGCTTTTTAAAAATATACTGCATGACTTCTAGTTCAACAGATCTGTAAACAATACCAGGGAAACAATTTTCATTGCAAGAATAATTTATTTGTTTTTCTAGTTCCAGCATTCTTTACAATCTTGACAATCTTGACAGAAAAAGAGAGGCCACTTCATTTTATTATAGGGATATTTTTATTTTATCCTTACTTTTTACCTCTTCACTGTGTGTCTCTGGATTTGCCTCAACCAAGCCTGATAACAACGCTCAAAACTGCATGGCATAAAGTTTTGTGACACACAAGAGAAAAATTGTGTCTGAGTCTAGAGGGTTTTTTTAGACATTGGATAGACGTAGGAGTTTGACAGAAAAATTTGATAGAAAGGGACGTGGTGGCTCAGTGGTTAAGACTCTGAGCTTGTCGATCAGAAAGGCTGGCAGTTCGAATCCCTAGCGCTGCGTCACAGAGTGAGCTCCCTTACTTGTCCCAGCTTCTGCCAACTTAGCTGTTCGAAAGCACATAAAAAATGCAAATAGAAAACTAGGGACCATTTTGGTGGGAAGGTAACAGCGTTCCATGTGCCTTCAAAGGCATTTAGTCATGCTGGCCACATGACCACGGACATGTCTTCGGACAGCTCTTTGGCTTTGTAACGGAGAGGAGCACCGCCCCTTAGAGCCAGAAACGACTAGCATGTATGTGTGAGGGGAACCTTTACCTTTTAGACTTAGGAGAATCAAGGTAGAATGATGTCTGAGGAGACACCAAAAAAAGAGCATTGAACTTGCCCCTTGGCTGCCTCATCGCTAGAAGGACAGAAGGACATCACCCATGAGAGGTCCACCAGAGTGATCTTCTGCATCGAAAGAGATGGCAAAACCCAATCTGCTTTCATCCAAGAGAAGGGACATGGGTGAAAAACAAAATGCAGATTTGTTTACTGCATGACATTATGCACTTAAAGGGGGCGTGCATACGCACACCAGCATGCCTACTGTCCCTCTCTTTGTTTATTTGTATTTACTTCCTTTATTCCTGTTTATGTTCATACTTATGCTTGTTATCTTGTACATGTTTGACAAATAAATAAAATAAAATAAAATTATGGGAGATGGTCAAATCAGATGCTAAGAGAAGTCTACAGTGGGTTTCCCTACCAGTTCGCACCTATTTGCAAGAACCAGTTGTTAACAATTTAAGCAGTTCGGAGAACCGGTTGTTAGGTGAAATTACTGGTCTAATCCTGTCAGGAAGGCAGGAAGGAAACATTCTGGTGTTGCTTACAGAAACTGCCTCTCCATTAACTCTTATTACATTCTTGGCAGGACTGGACTCCCTGTCTCTGGAACTTCTCTTTTCATTTTTCAAATCAACATATGGGAAGAAGAAGGCACTATAGACTGTGGTTAAACCTGCTCCCCACAAGTTCCTTTAAAGAAAGCCTAATCAAGTGGGGGATTCCTTGTGGGGACATGATCCTTCTCCTTTCACCTACAGCAAGTAGCTTCTTTGAGGAGAGCTGGAATTTAAATCAGGATAATGTCAATTCTTTTCTCCTAACCTCAGATCGCCCTCTGATCTGATTTGATGCAGAGAAAAATCCCTATTTAATATAGCCTAAATCCCAGTGGTTTCTCTGGTTGAGTTCCAGCTAGGTTCCAGCTGTCTAAATAAATACACACATTGCTTGAAAGTCATTTAGAGGCTTATATATAAGACATGTTAAAACCCACAGATAAAAACCCACGCAGGAGAAACAAGTTGTGCTCAAAAACACCAAAACAAAACCCTCTTTGGCACACCTTTCATCCAGATGCAGAGCAACCTTTCAGTTCCCGCTATAAAATTTTCAGAGAGCTTTAAACAATTTACAATATATAACTTCTCAAATCCTAGCCAGCTTCTCAAGAGAGAGAAAGAGAGAGAAAGAAAGGATTTTCAGCAGCATCCATAAAGTGAGCACTTCGCCGTTATAAAAAAAACAGAAGGTAAAATTAATTCTACAGACAATCCCACCTCTACAATACAAGAGACATGAGCTCCTCAAAAATCTAATTAAGTTGGAAAGAATGGCTACTATTGGTGTTTTTTTTAAAAACACAAATGAAGAAACCCAGGACTGCAAAGCACCCAAGCCTATTAAAGCTTTCATGCAATTCTTAAGACTTAGAATAATTTTATTGTTCCTTTGAATGTACACTAATCGGCATACATTAAAATGAAATTGCGTTGCATACAGCTCTCAAACAGCCTCTACCTCCAATATACACTACGTATACATGACAAAAAAAATTTTTTTGCACATACCCACATATATTATAGGACACAGAGAAACAACACAGTCTAGTTCAGATGTATACATGTACATTTTACAGAATCAGGTAGTCCTGCTAGAAACTTCCTCCCAGAGAGAAGCAACAAGAACAGACTGTGAAGTGAGTGTGGAGGGGTCTCTGACAATGCTTCAAGCTCTAAGCACATAGTGCTTATAAGTAGTATCCTGAATAACGGGGTACAAGTTTCCTATAATCTTCTCCGCTGTCCTCACCACTCTCTGTAGGGACTTTCTATCTGAGGCACTGTGGCCAGAAAACCAAACAGGGATGCAGTTTGTTGAAATGCTTCTAGCTGCCAAGCAAATCTCGCCAAACAAGGACAAGCACAAGAAACTCTACTTGCTAGACGTACTTGCTCACTTGCGTAGTCTGAGATCACTGCTGCAACTATCCGCAACACCAAAATAGGGATCCAGAGCCGGAAAGCTATTTTAATATGCTGCCTCGGATTGAGCTGCATGAGCAATCGAAGCAGAGAAGCCGAAAGCAAGAAGGCAGAAAAAAAAAAAGAGAGAGAGGGAGAGAGAGAGAGAGATGGATTCAGAGTCAACGTGTTCAGTCTGTTGGCTTTCAAAGATGCTGGTTCCAAATGGAGAATTTCAGAAGAGAATTATTCATGTCTCCAATCCTGACAGCTACAGCTCAGGAGGAGGAGGAGGACAGTAATCGTTATTCAATTTCTACCCTCTTGAGGGAAGGTGTATTTTTAGTGTATTCCATCTTAACAGTGACAAGCCAGCCAAAATTGGAGCCAGAAGGTCTCCTCAGGGAGACCCCCTATTGAGGGCAACCGATGGGGAAAGATTGCTCCTCGCGCAGATAATTGAATGGGGAGTTTGCTATCAAAGCCAGTCTTTTCTTTAAAAACATTATCCCTTTTCATTGGCTGGTTTACTTTTTATTTGGGACATCCAATGACCTCATTTATCTTTGCATCCTGTCCTAAAACTGACTTATTTTGCATGGGTTTATGGGAAGGATTTGAAATAAACCTGGAACCATGCAGGAATAGAGGCAGTCCTTGGACTTACAAACACAATTGAGCGCAATGTTTCTGTTTCCAAAGACATCAGGAGAAACATTCAAAATCAACCAATCTCAACCTGACACCCTTCAGGTGTATTGAAGGCCAAGATCCCTGGAGAATTCTGGGAATTGAAGTCCACAGATCGGGAGGGGACATGAATGGGGAAAATTGTCCTACATAATAGCAATAGCACTTAGATTTATATACCACTTTATAGTGCTTTACGGCCCTCTCTAAATGGTTTACAGAGTCAGCCTCTTGCCCTCAATAATTTGGGTCCTCATTTTACCCACCTTGGAAGGATGGAAGGCTGAGTCAACCTTTAGCTGTGATGGATGGATAAATAAATGGATGGATAGGGAAGGGAAGGGAAGGAGAAAGAAAAGGAAGGAAGGGAGGGAGGGAGGAAGGCAGTAGCTATAGCACTTAGACTTATATACCACTTCACAGTGGTATAGTCAGCCTCTTGCCCTCAACAATCTGGGTCCTTGTTTTACCTACCTCAGAAGGCTGAATCAACCTGGAGCCCCATGAGATTCGAACTGCCAAATTACAGTCATCCGGCAGTCAGCAGAAGTAGCCTGCAGTACTGCACTCTCACCACTGCACCACCATGGATCATCATTATCAGCAGTCAAGCTGGACAGTTAACAGATGAAGTGCTACACCACCATCTAGTAGAATCTATATCTAAACTCCATGGTCTGGGAAGTTCACGCAGATCTCGTGATCTTTAAAAATGTCTCAAAAGGAGATACTTACATGTGTCGGCAAATATAGGTCATACACCGAGCCAGAGTCCACGTCAATGGCATGAAATCCTACGGCTGACCCATAAATAACTTTCAGCCGCTGCCCGTTCTCCACAGTCAAATCAACCAAGAGTGGTTTTTGAGGAAGCGAGGTGAAAGACTGTAGAGGAAGAGATATTTTTTTCAAGTTTACACACCAGAATCTCATCAATTAATGGTCAGCATTAAATTTGTGCCAAAGGAGGATCAACAGAATTCAAGGGAAGCTAGATTTGGAACATTTGTGGCAATGTAAGAATGTCTGATGTCTAAATGTCTGATGACACATTTAACCCTGCCTCCCAAAGCTCTTCCTGCTCTTCTCTGACATGAAAAGCAAACCATTTCAGAGTTTGGATAAACCTAAGCATAGATATAAAACAGATTTATGCCACTTCCCTATCACAACTTCCCTCCACCCCAGTGATGGGATTCACATTTTTTTACTACTGGTTCTGTGGGCGTGGCAGGGGAAAGATATTGTAAAATCTCCATTTCCTTCCTCCACTCCCGGGGGGAGGTTACTGCAAAATCCCCATTTCTACCACACCCTACTAACCTACTTTCCAGCTCCGTTCTCCTGTGCAGGGCAACAAAAGAAGATGCAGCCAATCAACTGGACTCAGGAAGCAGAGGATAGATGGGGGCAGGGCCAGTCAGAGGTGATATTTGCCGGTTCTCCGAACTACTCAAAATTTCTGCTCCCGGTTCCCCAGAACTGGTCAGAACCTGCTGAATACCACCTCTGCTCCACCCCCCTACAAATCCAATGAAATGCAATTGGTTGAAAATCCTTTTGCTTCCATTCCTTAGCCTCCATCACAAGCCAAATATACCTGGGACCGTCCACAAAAAGGAACTAATTGGATCAATTTAAGTTCTGCCATTTACCTTAAAAGCCATAAATTTGTGATATGGCTTGGGAGCCCAAGCGTAGACTTCAACCGAATTCTTCACGGCAATCACCAGAAACTTGATCCTCTCATATTTCACTAGAAAGCAATCATTTCTTTTTTAATTGGCTAAGCATAAAGATTGAGAGAGCATTCTAAATCACTGTTTAAACAGCCAGGGTGTAGCTGAATGTAACAGGATTTTGATCTAGTGTGAATGCAACAGGAGTTGATCTACGATGCTGGAGAAAGTTGAGGGTCACGCAAAGACCTTGGTTGGTTTATCCCAGGATTCCAGCTTTTAGATCTACTACAGTTCCTCATTTGCATATTCATTCGGGAATAATTCAAAGCTAAAACGAACTGAAAGTAATCAAGCCCCAGCAGAATCATTATGTAAAGACTTATGCTAAAAACAGAGCATCAACGATAATATAAATCTTGGTAAGATATTATCTCAATAGCCCCCTTCTCATGCTACAGATTGTGTGCAAATAACTTGTCTCAGCACACTGTGTATAGTTGTAAGATATATTCCGTGATCCTGTGTTGAACAAACAAGGGTTGCATTAACCTCCAAATCTAGATTGTGCCAATAAATATACAGATTGGTTTCTGTCATATATTTCTGTTGTGAAATTGCTTCTCTGTATAATTTTTTTTGCCACATCTCATGTGTCCATGTTTTATTTATATATTTATCTATTTTATTTATTTATATATTTATTTATTAAGCATTTTCATTTTCTTTTTTGTCTTCTTATGGATTCTTTTTTTTTTTGAGGGGGGGGTTGTATTTTGTATTTTAACCTTGTCTTGAATAATAGATAGATAAATAGATAGATAGATATGGATAGATATGGATAGATGAATAGATGGATGGATGAATGGATGGATAGATAGATAGAGTGATTGATTGATAGAGATAGATAAATAGAGAGAGATAGAGAGATAGAAAGAAAGATAGATAGATAGATAGATAGATAGATAGATAGATAGATAGATAGATAGATAGATAGATAGATAGATAATGGATAGATGGAGATATAATATAGAAATATATATAGATATGGATGAATGGATAGATATATAGATAAAGAAAGAAAGAAAGAAAGAAAGAAAGAAAGAAAGAAAGAAAGAATGACCCTCATTTTGCCTGACCCTTATTTTAACTGTGTTTAGTGCCCTTCCAGGGAAAGGAGGACCCTCACCAACTCTGTAGTGTACACAGCCTTCTAGATCGCCCACTGAGACCCAGCCTTGTCGTTTCTCCACATCAGGATCATTCCGCAGAATCTTGTTTCGTAGCCAAGACAGATAATATACCCGTAGCTTATTCTTTTTGCCTGCGTGGAACAGAAGCAAAAAAAAAAAAAAAGAGGAGCATATTGAAATTGACTTCTGCAGACAATTCCATCCATCCATCGTCATGGTTGTACGAAGCTGGATCATAAAATTATAGAGTTGGAAGCAGATTCAGCCGGTTCTGACCAGTTCTGGAGAACCGGTAGCGGAAATTTTGAGTAGTTTGGAGAACCAGCAAATACCACCTCTGATTGGCCCCACCCCCATCTATTCTCCACCTCCCGAGTCCCAGCTGATTGGCTGAGTCTTCTTTGGTTGCCCTGCATAGGAGAATGGAACTGGAAAGCAGGTTAGTGGAGTGGGGAGGGAATGGGAATTTTGCAGTATCCATCTCCTGCCATGCCCATCAAGCCATGCCCACAGAAATGGTAGTAAACATTTTTGAATCCCACCACTGCCTCCTTCCCTTAACCATTCATTATATGGTTTAGTCTTCAGATCCCTGATCCTCTTCATAAAGGTTTGGCAAGAGGTGGCAACATTTTATAATCCAGTTTTATGGCCTAATCCCCCCTCTTTCTCATTGCTTGGTGTTGAATGGTCGGTCAGAAGCTTTTGGACCGCAAACAAACCTGAGATGGTAATTAGCACGTTCAATCCTTCCAATACGTCCATCTGTTGAAAGCGTCTCCGACTGATCAAGGAATAAACTCGACCTTGTCCACTCCGGTCCAGAAGCCACAATCCGTTTTCGGATCCAACCAGTAAATTGACCCCTGTTGAAGTGCGAAGAACATAGCATGGAATGACAAGCGTATCTTTGGAATGGCTGGGTCTTTCAACCATGGGTTTGGGTCAAAACAAATATCCTGGAAACAATCCAAGAAGAGAGTGTATCCGCTGGAAAATGTTAGACCAAAGAAAATGCAGATGGGTTGCAGATAAACAGAATTGGAAGGGATTTTGGAGGTCTTCTAGTCCAACCCCCTGCTCTGGTAGGAAATCCTATACCCATGATGGCGAACCTATGACACACGTGCCACAGATGGCACGCAACGCCATTTGTACTGGCACGCGAGCTGCAGGCAAAATTACCTCACTATGCATGCGTGCACCTCCCAGCTGATTTCTGGCCTGTTTGAGGCCTTTTTCGGCCTCCCAGAGGCTTGAGGACAGCTTCTGCAGCCTACGCAGGTCGAAAAATTGGCCCTTTTCATCACTTCCTGTCATACCAGAAGTGATGAAATGGGGCTATATTTCAGCCTAGAAAGGCTGCAGAAGCTGTCCTCAAGCCTTTGGGAGGCTGAAAATCAGCTGGGAGGAGCAGTGTGGCAAGGGGGGTGGGAATTGCACAAGCATGCCCAGGGGGCTTGCAGCGGTGCATGCATTGCCTTCTGGGTGCTGGTACATGAGTGCATGCATGCGAGCACACACACAATTTTTGGCACAGAAGCCCCAAAAGGTTAGTCACCACTGTCCTATACCATTTTAGGCAGATGGTTATCCAATCTCTTCTTAAAAACATCCAGTGTTGTATGCTCCGTCCCACATTCAGACCAAGTTGCCCTGATTAAAAAAAAAAATCACTTAATCTCTCCCCTGGTATAACCAACAAAGCTAGGAGAGCCCGTGACTTCGAGGGTAATACATAAAGGCAAGGCTAGATGAATCAAAAATTGGAATTAAGATTGCAAGGAGAAATATCAACAACCTCAGATATGCAGATGATGCCATTCTAATGGCAGAAAGTGAAGAGGAATGAAAGAGCCTCTTGATGCAGGTGAAGAAGGAGAGTGAAAAAATTCCCTTGAAACTCAACACTGAGAAAACGAAGATCATGGCATCTGGCCCTCTCAATTCCTGGCAAATAGATGGGGAAGAAATGGAGGTAATGACAGATTTTATTTTCCTGGGCTCCAAGGTCATTGCAGATGGGGACTGCAGCCAAGAAATTAAAGGACGCTTGGCTCCTGGGGAGGAAAGCTATGGCAAATCTAGACAGCACACTCCAAAGCAGAGACATCCCACTGCCAACCAAAGTGTGTAGAGTCAAGGCTGTGGTTTTCCCAGTTGCAATGTATGGCTGTGAAAGTTGGACCACAAGGAAGGCTGAGCACCAAAGAATGGAGGCCTTTGAACTCTGGGGCTGGAGAAAAAGACTCCTGTGAGTCCCTTGGACGGCAAGGCCATCCAACCAGTCAGTCCCAGAGGAGATCATCCCTGACTGCTCTTCAGAAGGCCAGATCCTGAAGATGGAACTCAAAGACTTTGGCCACCTCATGAGCAGGAAGGACTCCCTGGAGAAGAGCCGAATGCTGGGAACGATGGAGGGCAAAAGAAGAAGAAGAAGGGGACGGCAGAGAAGGAGGGGGCTGGATGGAGTCCCTAAAGCAGTCGGCGTGAGCTTAAATGGACTCTGGGAGATGGTAGAAAACAGGAAGGCCTGGAGGAACATTGTCCATGGGGTCGCAATGGGTTGGACACGACTTTGCAAATAATAACAATATGTAAGCAGCCTAGATTCAAATCCCAGAAAGGGTATGGCTAGCTGATGAGAGCTAAACAGCTTGAAATAGATCTATACTATCTCCCTTTATTTTTTTGTCAGTAAATATAAATTTAATCTAGTGTTAGAGCATTCGCAACTTCGGGAGGCCAGCTGTTCCACTGATTCAAACAGACATCTGAAGAAGATGAGGCTTCCATTAGGTTGGGCCCTATTGATAGGTTTGATAAGGAAAGTTGTGATGGAAAGAATGAAAACAAAATGGAAGAATTGTGTATCGTGGGTCAGGGTGGGGAGGCAAAAGAAGCTCCAAGCAAGAGGCTGATAAGAAGATGGCATTCTTCACCTCAGCACACACATCATTAACCAGCTTTGCTATGCTGTTCTGTTCCTAATTTAAAAACTTGGCCTCTTCCAAACATACATCAAATGAAACCCAGAGAGCTGTAAACTGTAAATTTACATTTCCTGGGATATTTTTTTTCCTGGCGTTTTCATTCGTTTATCTTGTTCCTCATTTAAGACTTAAATATTGTGCCGGCTTCGTGAAGCCTGTCGCTTGATGTCAGAAAGATGAAAAATGAAAGCCGGTGGAGAACCACAAGAATGTAATGCTGAAACAACTGAGAGTGGAGTCCCACATTTGGTATATTGAACGCTGAGGTCGGAACCAGGGGTGAGCTTCAAAAATTTTAGCAAAGAGTTCTCTGCCCGGTTGCTGGGTGAGTGTGGCCATGGTAGGCATGGCCTAGTTGGCCTCCTGCACCACAGCCATGGGGGGGGGGGCTTTTTGCCCTCCCCGGGCTCCGGAGGCTCTCTGGAAGCTTGAAACAGGCCAATTTCTGGCCTTGCTGAACTTCCGGGCTGTGTGGGAGGGGCGGGGTGGGGTGGGCGGGGCCAACCAGGCGTGGGATTTAGGGGTTCTCTGAACTGCACAGAATCTGAGCCCAGGGGCTCTCCCGAACCCCCAGCAGCCCAGCCCTGGTAGGAACCCATGGTGGCCATCAGCTGATGCCCTCAGTCCATTCCAAAATGGAGGGAAGTAGATGTATCTAAATGGACACCTTGAGAGGAGATGCCAGACCTCCTTCACCACTCTTAGTGCCTCCACCAGATGGAGAGAGGACCAGGTTTGTTGTGGTCTTTCGGCCACCAGTCCCTCCAGCAGCTGAATCACAGGAGGAGGAGGAGGAGGAGGAGGAGGAGGAGGAGGAGGAGGAGGAGGAGGTGGTGTGGAAGTCAGGGTTAGCATCAAGGCAACCTGGGAGCTCCGAGGAGGAAGAGCGAATGGAGCTGGCAGAGAGAGAGAGAAACAGACAGAGGTGGAGCCTGGGCTGTCTGTCAGCTCTCAGATGGAGAGTCAACAGCCCCAGGTCTGGAGGTAGCTGATGAGGAAGAGGAGAAACAGCTGGGTCCAGTACCTGATGCGTGGATGCACAGAAGGCAGAGGAGAGGAGAGCAGTGGAAATCTATGGGCCAGTCCTTGGGATGGAAGAGCCACCGCTGCTAGCAAAGCCCTACCCTACCTCTGGGGATAAAAGGCAGGGGGCAGAGATGAATAGGTCTGGCACACAACTATTCATCTTCTGGACGGATTTGTTAACCTGTGCTGAGAGAGAAACTTTTTGCCAGGGCTGCCGGTATTCCTAATGAAGGAATCTTTAAGTTCATGTCAGAGGGTTTGCCACATTTGAAGAGCTGGGTCAGAACAAGGTTTTTGCTTACAATGGGTACACAAAGCCTTTCCTTTCTTAGTTTTACATGAGAAAAAGAAGCAAGGACTCTGTAGAGCAACATCTTGTTGAAGTTCAAGAAAGATCTAATAAAGACAAAAATAAGTGAATCATTTTCTTAGTGCAGTATCTTCCCCCCTGCTCTTAGTACTCCAGAATGGTTTCTTGATTGAACACCCACCTCTCCTATCACCCCATCACCAAGACTGTATCCAGATATCATACTAAGCCATGGCTTAGCCATAGAACACAATGAGTAGAACACAATGCCTGGATCCATCCACAATCAAACCATGGATACCTCAATTTACTAAGGCCAAACCAACCAGGTTGAGCAGACATGAGGCAACATAGGGGCACATTTGAACTCTACATTCAAAAGTCTGTGTCCTACATTGTCTGAAAGGGCAAAAAACTGGCCCTGTTGTCTAAACACCTGTCTCTGCTTCAAACCAAGTGACTCACCCCACAGCGCAGCACACAAGATTTCGGAATTGAACTTCTTTTTATATTTGCGGATTTCGGGGCTGTCACTCTGTGGCCGGATATTTGTAGGGTTCACATTGACCACAGAACCTTTTCTTGTATTTTGCCGGCTAGGAGGATCCATTTTCACATTAGACGCTGGACGAAAAAAGAGAGAAGATTTATGAATATAGCTGTGGGCTTGAACATCTCTAAAGGTACATGGCATCTATATTTTACTTTCTAATAAGAGTGGGGTGAGTTACGAATGATGATGATGATGGTTATGACATGTGGTGGACTGGCAGGGAGAGGAATGGAAGAGAGACAGATGTCAACAATCAAGATAGAAAATGAGGTTGTTGGCAACTATCTCCTAATTACACCTGAGTTCAGGTGGCAAGAAATCCAGGAAGAAGCATTTCAAATAATTTAAAGAAGTTCTGCTTAAATATTTCCCTATAACTCTGACATTCTTATTAGTTGAGTTTACTTTATTGTCATTGCACCTTGTGCAACAAAATCAAACACCAGTGCGCATCATGACCATGAAAATAAACACAAACACACATCCTTCACACATTGAACCGAAAACCCGCAACACTGCACCAACACTGCACTATACAGTAGAATTCAAAAGAGCTACTGCACTGGGATAGAACCCGTTTTTCAGCCTATTTGTGCTTGTTTTTAATACTCTGTACTGTCTGCCAAATAATAATAGTTTTAAAAAAAAGGGGGTGCCCAGGATGAGTTGGATCTTTGAGAATGTTTTAAACTTTCTTAATGCAGTGGGAGCTATAAAGCTCTTCCAAAGAGGGCAGAGGGCAACCAATGATCTTCTGGGCAATGACATTAACCTTCTGGATTGTTTTCCTATCTGCCACTGTGCAATTGGCAGTGGTGCAGTATATATACAGTATATATACAGAGGTGCAGTATGTTAAAATGTTCTCTATGGTGCAGCGGTAGAAGGTCACCAGCAGTTCTTCATTCAGTTGTTGTTTCCTGAGAAGCCTCAGGTAGTATAATCTCTGCTGGGCCCTTTTGACCAGGGCTGCAATGTGGGCACCCCAGGTCAGGTCCTCTTTTTGGGTAGGACCCAGAAACTTAAAACTGGCCACTTGCTCCCCTCAGTCTCCATTGATAAGCAAGGGCTGGATTTCTGATCTGTTCCTTCTACAGTCCACTATAAGGTACTTGGTTTTATTGGTGTTGAGGAACAAGTTATTGTCTCCGCACCACAAAAGCAACAAGTCCACCTCATCTCCCCTGGAGATGAGTCCCACCACTGACAAAAGACAATATTTGTAACTCAGAGTTGAACTCTGGGGTCCTTAGTGTTTTCTGAGTTTGGTTGTTTTCTTGCACATGTTTCATGACCCTACCAGATAACATCATCAGTGCTAGATGCAAGTGGGATTTGCTCCTTGTTTAAAACAGAACTATCCAGCAGCCAACACCCAGGTAAGTAGGGATTAATCCCAGACAAACAATCAAACAGAAAACAATACCCTAATTTAGAAACTACCCCAGAGAAAAACAGCGGGATAGGGAAGCACAGAAAATGAAAGCAAACCCCACTCCCTCCTAGCACTGATGATGTTACCTTGTTGGGTAATGAAAAGTCTGCAAGAAAACAACCAAGAACCCCGCAATTCTTATCACAGTTTTCAAGTTCTTCATTTACTCCAAAATAGCTCTGGCCCTACTGATTTTGGGGCAATTCTTTCTTCTTGGTCTTGCCCACCCTACATGGAGTTTAACATTGATGGTCTGTTCAAACAACTCTCCAGATTCCAGGGACTTACATTCTAACCACTGAGCTTTGACCTCATCCTGGATGCCAGGAAATTATAGTTCTACCCACTTAGTAAAAGAGACAAGGATGACCTTATCTATACTCACGGGAACCACAGTTTGGTCCAGTCGGACTGGAGTGAGGCGAGATTTGGAGAAGTCTAGGATCAATGAAGGATGTAAAAGATGATGTAGAAGAAGAACTGTTTTTGGAAGGGGTACTGTCAGCATTCAGTGCCTGCTATTAAAAATAAGAATAAAAAATAAATTAAGGATATCCCTCCAATTGTTTCCTGCCAGGATTCAAGAGCTGCAGCTTATGGGCTGGATATGACGAAGCAAATAGTCATGCTTCACCATGTGAGATCTCACATAATTTGTGTTTGATATGTTGGGGTGCAGTCCTGAAATGGAGCTGCTGTTTTTGCTGGTCGGAAAGAGTTCAGCAACTGGAGTCAGTCCAGCTAAGGTCCCTCAAAGCCCAACGGGATGATGTGAGAAAGGGACATAACAATGAGCAAAGATCACAATTAATATTCTATTTAGGAGCATGAAAGAAGAGATTTACCCCAACACTTTCTACTTCACCTTTAAATACAAAAAGTCAGTGGTGGTATTCAAATTGTTTTACTACCAGTTCTGTGGGCGTTACTTGGTGTGGCTTGGTGGGCGTGAAAATCCCCATTCCCTTCCCACCCTGCTAACCTGCTTTCCAGCTCCGTTCTCCTGTGCAGGGCAACAAAATAAGACCCTGCCAATCAGTTGGGACTCAATGGGAGGCGGAGAAGAGATGGGGGCGGGGCCAGTCAGAGGTGGGATTTGCCGGTTCTCCAAACAATTCAAAATTTCTGCTAGTGGTTCTCCAGAACTGGTCAGAACTGGCTGAATACCACCTCTGCAAAAAGTGGATGTGGATAACAGACTAAGGGGAAGGAGCAGGAAATAGATATGATCAACCTCCCAACTATATCCAAATCAAAATAGCTCCTTCACAGAAGTGGGATTCAGCAGGTTCTGATCAGTTCTGGAGAACTGGTAGGGGAAATTTTGAATTGTTCGGAGAACAGGCAAATCCCACCTCTGACTAGAGATCTTGCAGTATCCTTCCCCTGCCACGCCCACCAAACCATGCTTACAGAACTGGTAGTAAAAAAATTTGAATCCCACTACTGCTCCTTCAGCTTCCCATGGATGGACTCTCTCATCAATGGTGACCTAGATGCATCACTTCTTGGGGCCCCATCTTGATTTGTATTTTTGCAGAGCTGTACAACTATTAGACAATTGGACACTCATGTCCCTTCTACTTCTCCCCATACACACACAGGATATGGTGGTCCTCAGAACCTGAAGTTCATCATTCCCCCCTCCCCCTTTTTTTTTTTTTTTTTTTTAAATCCTTTCAACATTTGTTACTGGTTTAAGAACTTTAACCTGGTTAGCAGGAAGATTGTTTGGAAGTTCTTGAGCAGAAGTTTTCATTTGGTTTGCTGGAATCTGACTCTGTTGGAGGAGGTCGGGCAGCAGGTAATTTTGGTTGTTCATGTTCCAGAGTTCTTCACGAGCGTCACAGCCATATTTTCCTGCAGCATTATCCTGCACCAAGAACAAATTGAACCACTAAGTTGCAACCAGGCTTAGGGAAGTATTCTACACCCCTCCAATCTATACCTTCCTTCCTTTCTATATGTAGTGGTGGGGAAACTTGTGCAAATCTCTGTCCTACCTCAAAGCTAATGGAGATCAGATTATGGAAAGAAAGTCAACATTCTGTGGATCAGGGGAATGGAATACAACAATATGGTGACGAAAATGGGATGCTGTTGGACAACATGGGCTTTAAAGTAGGGGTCTCCAGCCTTGGCCACTTTAAGACTTGTGGACTTCAACTCCCAGAGTTCCTGAGCTAACATGACTGGAGGAAGAATTCTGGGAGCTGAAGTCCACAAGTCTTAAAGGTGTCAAGTTTGAAGAGGTGTCAAGTTTGAAGACCCCTGAGTTAGGTGATGGATTTGTGTGTCGTTACACACACACACACACACAAACTTTTTTCGTAATTTGGTGTCATTTACCAAGTTTGGGAAGCCCTGCCTTAAAATTTGGAGTGAGCCATAAGAAAAAGAACTTTCTTTTCTCCCTCTTCCTCTTCTTCCTTTTTAAACTAAGAAGAAATTTCCTGACAGTGAGAACAATTCATCAATGGAACAGTGTTCCATCACTTGAGGTGTTCAAGAAAAGATTGGACAACCATTTGGCCAGGATGATATGCAGTCTCCTGCCTTTAGCAGGGGTCTTGGACTAGAACAGGGGTCACCAACCTTTTGGACCTCAGGAATCATCAAACTCATAATTTTAAATCCTGGGGACTACTAATATGAATTTTGACTGATAGTGGCTTGCTGATATTGATGGGAGAGAGAGAGAGAGAGAAAGAGAGAGAGAGAGAGAGATCTGATCTAACCTCTTTCTCTCTCTCTCTCTCTCACACACACACTCACACACACACACACACACTCACACACACACACACACACACACCAACACACAGAGGCAGGGGTAGGATCAAAATTTCTTAACAACCGGTTCTGTGGGCGTGGCCTAATTGAATCACAGAATCACAGATTCACTCAGAGATCTATCTATCTGCAATCTGCCACCTGAGTTGGCATGGAAAATAGAAGATTCAGTCCTAAGGAAGCTTCAGCCCTGCTTTTAGATTAGCTAGAAGCAAAAAGTCCAATGCTTTCCTGCTTTCTAGCTAATCTAAATCTCCTGGCACAGCAGAACAGCTGATGGTCGGGAAAAGAAAAGGAAAAAATAGCAACTTAGAAGGCAAATTTGCTGGGTAAGCTCTAGGATTCTATGAGACTAAAGATAAGCTTTCTGCATCAAATTTTGAGAAAGCAGCAAGAGTTAGAGCCCACTTATTCTCCCCAAAACCTTTGTGAATGAAATCAAAGAAATGTCCATCCTGGATTTCTTTTGCAGTAGAAATAAATCTTCTTCAGACTGTATTGATGGGGTGCCTTGAATGACAGGAGAAGCGGATTTGGGACAGCTTTTATTTCTATTGGAATGTATCAAGAATAAATTGGCCTGCAAGCACGTTGGGTTTTATTAGAATGGAACTGTTTTGGATCGAAGCAGGCTTGCCGTCTTAACCCACAAACAACCTGGCTGCAGTCCTGACTGTGGTTTGGAAAATCTTTGAATTCTTTCAGCTTTACAATCCCATGAGAGCTTCGGATTTGAAAGTTTGGCAATTCCTGAAAGGTTGCAGAGCCAAGAGGGATGCAACTGCAGATAATGGGATGCTGCCTCTTCCTCTCCAAGCAAATGTGAAGCCAGAACTGAAAAAAAGATGGTTTGTTGCAAGCATAGAAGAGGGAAACTGTCGGCCATGGACTTTGCCGGCTGGGAGGAAGCTTGGCAAATGCCAATATGAATCCAGAGGTGACACCAAGTTTTCAAAAGCCAAGATTTTCTCACTGGGAAAATATGGAAACATGGAGAAGAAGAGAAGGATGCACAGGTAATCCTCAATTTACAACCAAAATTGAGCACAGAAGCTATGTCACTAGTCAAGATAATTCTTAAGTGAGTTTTGTCCCCATTATATGACCAGTTCAGTGAATCACTGGTGGTGCAATGGCCTAGAGGTAGAGTTCTTTTCTCACAATCCAGAGGCTGTGAGTTCAATCCTAGATAGAGGCAGATATTTTTCTCTCTGGGCATGTTGAGATTATATTTGCTGAATATAACTCCACATTGGCAACAGGAAGGGCATCAGGCCAGGAAACGATCAACTCCATTTGGTTGCCTAGACTCCAACCCACAAGGGATTATGGGGTCATTAAAAGAAGATGATGATTAAGCGAACTGCTGCAGTCATTAAGTTGCTAAGATTCGCTTCTCGATGATGTGCTTTGTTTAAAAACAGCAGTGACAATGATGGCAAGAAAAATTCATAAAATAGAACTCTCTGAACAATTACCTGGCCTACCAATGGTCTAGTTTTGATCGTAAATCAAATCCAGCAACAACATTCACAGGTGTTTTTTTTCCTTTAAAAAATTGGGGAGGTTTTGAACGGTCTAAAAGAAGTTTCAATGAAGCTTTGTCTTCCCAAGCATTTAAGCTGACTTCATAACCTTTCATAATTCCCTTGCTTTTAATCTGATTATTCTAATTCCCGTAAGCCAAAGGATCAGATCTGGCTAACATGGAGATTTAGTGTGCTTGTTCAAAGCATGAACCCCAAGGGAACCGAATCTAAAGAAAATATGGATAGATGTGCTTGTCCTGTTGTTGTTGTTTTTTTTTTTAGAAGAAACTGCTCTTTATTTATCTTGTTTCATTTCCATCGTTTCCTTCCTGTATAGATTTCTAAAAAGGAACTACAGATAGTTCTCGATTGGCAACATTCATTTAGTGACTGTTTGAAGGCACTGGGAAAAGGGTACTTATGACCATTTTTCACACTGTTGCACCAAGGGATGGGATTCCACCGGTTTGGACTGGTTCACGTGAACCGGATGTTAAATTTGCATCTGGTTTGCCGAACCAGTATTTCAACTGACTGGATGGCCCCACCCTCCCCTCCCGCGAGTCTCCACGTGGCCCATTTTGGATGCTCTGGGAGGGGGAAAAACGGGCCTTCCGGAAGTCTGGAAATGGGCCTATTTCTGGCTTCCGGAGGGCCTCCAGAGCCCGGGAGAGGCTGTTTTCGCTCTCCCAGAGGCCCAGGGGAAGCCTCTGGACCCTTGGGAAGGTGAAAAATGGCCCTCCCAGAAGTTCCAGTCGGCCACGCCCACCATGGCCACGTCCACCCAGCAACTGGGCAACGAACCAGTTGCTGGGATTTTTGAATCCCACTCCTGGTTGCAACTATCCTTGTAGTGAGGTGTTCAAAATTCAGATCAAATTCTTTATTGGCCAAATGTGATTAGATACACACAAGGAATTGGTCTCCAGTGCATGTAAACTTTCAGTGTACATACAACAGTAATGATATTAATCAGTCATTGTAAAAATACATTTATCATAAAATGCTTGGCAACTGGCTCATATTTACGATGGTTGCAAGTGTCCAGGGTCCTATGAGCCAGTGGTGGGATTCAATTTTTTTTTACTACTGGTTCTGTGGGCGTAGCTTGGTGGGTGTGGTGGGGGAAGGATATTGCAAAATCCCCACTCCGTCACCACCTCACTAACCTGCTTTCCAGCTCCATTCTCCTGTGCAGGGCAAAGAAGACCCAGCCAATCAGTTGGGACCCAATGGGAGGCGGAGCATAGATGGGGTGGCGCCAGTCAGAGGTGGGATTTGCCGGTTCTACGAACTACTCAAAATATCCACTGCAGGTTCTCCAGAACTAGTCAGAACCGGCTGAATATCATCTCTGCTGTGTCTTTTGTGACATGAGGAAGCCAGATTCACTTAACAACCAAGATACTAACTTAACATCTACAGTGATTCACTTAACTGCTGTGGCCAGAAAGGTCATGAAATGGGACAAAACTCACTTAGCAATGGTCTCGCTTAGCCATGGGAATTTTTGGGCTCAGTTGTGGTCGTAAGCTGAAGATTACCTGTATTGAGAGAGGGCTGCCTTGGAATGGAGGCTATCATAAATTAAATTATCCTGAGGTAATACGTATCTCTCCTTTGATTTAGTTTCCCAGCAAGATTTATGCTGATTCTAAGTATTGTACCTTGTGATTTATGATGAATGTATTTTTATTATGATCATGATTTATCTCTTATAGCTTTTATGTACAATGAGAGCTTATGTACTGAAGACAAATTCATTTTATGTCCAATCACACTTGAGCAATGAAGAATTCTCCTCTCCTCTCCACTATTGTATTGTATTGTATTGTATTGTATTGTATTGTATTGTATTGTATTGTATTGTATTGTATTG
>BLBF01000058.1:4635804-4648026 GCA_015471245.1 Laticauda colubrina
TGTATTGTATTGTATTGTATTGTATTGTATTGTATTGTATTGTATTGCATTGCACTGCACTGCACTGCACTGCACTGCACTGCACTGCACTGCACTGCACTGCATTGCATTGGATTCTATTCTATTCTATTCTATTCTATTCTATTCTATTCTATTCTATTCTATTCTATTCTATTCTATTCTATTCTTCTCAAAGATCAGGAAAGCCAATTTTTACAATCAAAATGTGAGCAGACACTTGAAAAAAAGGGGGTGAGGCTAAGTTGCCAACTGGACAGAAGGGAACATGACTTTTCCATTATTATTACTACTACTACTACTACTACTACTACTACTACTACTAATAATAATAATAATAATAATAATTTGGGGGGACCCATCCACTGGATTCCTCTCCCAACCCTCGCAAAGAATTACCTGGCGATCCGCTACAAGGCTGGGAGAGTTCAGCTCGATCCCGTCAGCAACTCCTGCCCTTGAGAAGCCGGTCACTCCGTTGCCGAGCAGTTGCCTAGTAACAAATTCCAATTAGCCGAGGAGAAGGAGAGGAAAATCAATGCATTTTTAAAAGACCCTCCAAGAAAGATGCCAAAGGAAAAACACACACACACACACACACACACACACACGTATGCAGACACACACACACAAAATAAAAACATGACAAAACAGCAGAATCCAAGAATCATTTATATCCCCAAAGTACTTTTTTTCAGGAGGCAACTGGGCTTTCCTTTTCTTTTTTTCTTTTGAAGACT
Source organism: Laticauda colubrina (assembly GCA_015471245.1). Taxonomy (NCBI): domain Eukaryota; kingdom Metazoa; phylum Chordata; class Lepidosauria; order Squamata; family Elapidae; genus Laticauda; species Laticauda colubrina. The sequence goes on from BLBF01000058.1 coordinate 4,636,563, forward strand.
TTTCACTTCTCCTCCGAGAAACTTCTTCAGCTCTGACTGAATGGTGGAGGATGGAAGGATTGATATTCCTTGCAGACAGCTGGGGATGCTACAACGGTCATTACATGTGAAAAGTGATCCAAAGTCACTTTTTTTCCCCAGTGCCGTTGTAACTCCGAACGACCAGTCAACCAACCATATTGTACGTCAAGAACTCTCCGTACAGGACAGGCATAATATTTCATATTTAACTTCTGCTTTCCCCCAGGATATAAATTTGGAAGTTTTTAAAGCAAATGGTGTTTTCTCTCCTTTCATCTCCCCTCACCCAAGGATGGGCTGCTGGGGGTTCGGATGGGTTCGGGAGAGCCCCTAGCTTCTGCTGTGCAGATCGGAGAACCCTCCAATCCTACTCCTGGCTGGCCTTGACTACCCCTCCCCGCCCTTCCCCTCCCAGGAGTCCCCACGTGGCCCATTTTGGATGCAGGTAAGTGGGCACGGCGGAGGCTCAGGGAGAGTGAAAAATGGGCCTTCCAGAAGTTCAGAAAGGCCAGAAATGGGCCTGTTTCCAGCTTCCAAAGAGCCTCTGGAGCCTGGGAAGCTCTTTTTCACCCTCCTGGAAGCTCAAGAAAGCCTCCAGAGTCCGGGGAGGACGAAAACACCCCCCCTCCTTGCTATGGTGCAGGAGGCTGACGAGGCTACGCCTACCATGGCCACGCCCACCCAGCAACTGGGCAGAGAACCTGTTGCTAAAATTTTTGAAGCCCACCCCTGCCCACTTCAAGCTTTTCTCCCAAAGACCTGGCACATTTTGTTATCCTATCTCTTTCTGATCACACGGAGCTTCCTCTCCTCCGAGTAATGCCCAGACGGGCAGCTTGCAAATGGTGGTGCGAGCACCTTTGAAAGAGCACATTCATCGGCATTCTGTGCAGAGGCAGCTATTTAAAAAAAGGAAAGGTCAGAACCGACAGCTGGGCTCATTGTAAGGAAACCCAAACCGTTGAAAGCCGCATCCAAATACATGCTGCTCGGAATGCAGGACCCTCCGCCTGGGAATTAAAAGGTGTAACGTTCCATCGTATCTTATCTTGGACTGACGCCACCTGGAATATGTGTCAAATCTGAGATATGATGAGGGAAAAGGGACACCTGACCGTCTTTTGGATGGAGATCATCCCTATCTCCTTGAACTGAAGTTATTTGAATTTTTTTTTTAAAAAAAAATAGGCAGGCATTCAGAAATAATAAAAAATGCACAGCAAAAAATCATTCTGGCATTTGTTGATATTTCCACTCTGGAATTTTAAGGGATAAGTGTCCCTTTTTTCAACAGATGAAAACTGTCACGGAGGCCAACAAGAAAGCAGAGTCAAGAAATAGAATAGAATGGAATGAATGAGCTGGAAGGGACCTTTGAGGTCTTCTAGTCCAGCCCCCTGCTTAAGTAGAAAAGGGACTTTCTAGGCTCTTCTGAAAAACCTCCAGTGATAAAGCACCTACAACTTTTGGAGGCAAGCTGTTCCACTGGTTAATTGTCCTCACTGTTAAGAAGTTTCTCTTTAGTTCTAGGTTGCTTCTCTCTTTGGTTGGTTTCCATCCATTGTTTCTTGTCCTGCCCTCAGGTGCTTTGGAAAATAATTTGATCCCTCTCTTTTTTGTCGCAGCCCCTCAAATACTGGAATACTATTATTATGCCAGCCCTAATTCTTCTCTTCTTTAGACTAGCCAAACCCAAAACCTGCAGCTGTTCTTCATATGTTTTATTCATGTAATGCAGGTAGTCCTCAACTTATGATGACTATCGAGTCCCAAATGTATGTTCTTAAGTGAGATATTTGTTAAGTGACTTTTGCTCCCATTTTATGACCTTATGCTGTGGTTCGCCAGCAGCAGGTGCAGACGGCTAAAGTCTTGGAGAGCGAGGGCTCAGATGAGGGGCCTGCGTGGGATGCAGGGATGGGGCCAGGACGATCAGAGAGTGGAGTGCTGCCTTCGGAGGTGGTGTAGGCTGGCAGCAGTGATGAAGAGGCCACCGAGGAGCCTGTGCCCAGTGCACATGCACCCAGGGCTGCTCGAAGGAAAGAGCAGCTGCAGCAGCTTGGGCGACTCGGGAGTAAGGCTGCCCCTCCCTCAAGAGATAAAAGCCAGCTGAGAAACCGGAGTTCTTTGTAGGAAGCGAAGAGGTTTTGGACTCAAGCCTTGTGGATGTTCAGACTATCTTGGTTGGTGTTTGGAAACTCTTTGTATTTGAAATATTTCTCAGTAACTTTATCTTGTGCTCTTGGCAGTCTTGCACAACCTTGGCAGGCTTGTTCTTTTCAGAGACAATTAGTTTAAAACAGCCTTTTAACCAGGAAAAAACGGAATTCATAAAGAATCATTAAAAGGTTTTTCTGTTACCTCCGTTTGGTGTTTGTTTCCTTGGAACAAGGTTTGGGTCAGAACACCTTTCTTGCCTCAGTGGTTAAGTGAATTGTCACATGTAATAAGTTAGTCAACAACAACAACAACAACAAGTTAGTTGTTAAGTGAATCTGGCTTTCCTATTGATTCAGCTTGTTAGAAGGTCACAAAATGGAGATTGCGTGGTCCTGGAAGACTACCACCATCATAAGGACGAGTCAGTTGCCAAGTGTCCAAATTTTGATCACATGGCAACAGTCATATGTGTGAAAACTGGTCATGTTACTTTTTACTTTTTTCTCATGCCATTGTTGCTCCAAGCAAATGTTTGCAAATCAAAAACTCCTGTAACGCCATTCTATTTTCATTTATTTATCAATCCAATTGGTGTAGCCACCCTTCTACCTGTGGAACTCTGGAGGGTGAACAAAAGATTAAGCATAGCAGATCATCAGTAGATTAAAAGAACAAAGTCAAAGCCACCATAAGCACCCATTTGCCTGTCTGTTTTCTCAAAATATACCAAGCTCTATTAACATCCCAGTAAAATCATGGTGGGAAGTCAAAACTACGTGTCCTTCAGAAATGGCTTCATTGCTGACACTCAAACTAAGCTACTTGTATTCTATTAACTTTGAAGTTAGTCATCCATGGCTGGAGGCTGAAGATTGGGAGAACCAACCTTATGTGTCCATCACCCTCCTCATCCTCGTCGCTGCTGCAGATTTCGTCACTGGAGGAGGAATATTCTAGAGACTTCCGGAGCAGATGGCTGCCAACTTTCTCCTTGTTCCACAAAGCTGGGCTCTACGAATGAAAGGAACGTGGTTTGTAAACTTGAGCATGTACAAGGCCTTGACACAAAGCAACCCCTGATCTAAGCCACCTTTAAATACATACCTTTATTATAAATATTTATATATTATAGAAAAATAAAATAAAGTATTGCAACGTTGGCAAGAACAAGTTGCCTGGCCTGGCCATGAAAGGATTAGGAGTTGAGCTAACCTCAAAGAAGTCTTTACTTTTACTGTCTTTCTGTCTCTCCTAGCCTTTCTTTTAATTGTGATTTATTACAAGTATTTCCATCTTGGCCTTCAGGATAAACAATCCCAAATAGGTTGGAATGCTAGCTACCATAAATAAAAATGCAATAAATATTTGACAACAAACCGAACCCTTATTTGGGAAGGCCCATTTTTAAGCGAACAGGTAGTCCTTGACTTATGACTCTGAGTCCACAATTTGAGTTGTAAGCTTTGAGAATTGTAAAGTGTGTCACCATGTAGCCAGGCCTGATTTTATCCATTTTTACAGTGGCCATAAAACAAACACCACAGTCATTACATGAACCCATTGTTCCTCCATTTTTATCATCCATTATCACCTCAAACGGTTACTAATAAAACTTTTCTAAGTCAAAAATTATCTGTAGTCACCTCACCATTCTTCATGATTTGAATTCATCCCTTCCCTCCTTGCTGGTCTCCAGATCAATTCAAGGACTGATTTAGGATATGCCAATGACAAATCTTTGTATTTAAATGAAAGTCTCCTTCAGATATTTAAGGACTGCTGTTTTCTTTTGAAAGAAAACCCACAGCTCCTAAACAGAATACTGTACAGGTGGTAGATTCAGAAGAGCTGGGCTTTCTCAGAGAAATGCAGAAGAGCCTTCTGAAGCTCTGAAGAGCAGCTCAGAATCAACTTGATGATCCAATGTCATGACTTCAAAGGAAGTCCTTATGTTCAGAGTCGACATCTTGTCTGAGAGTGCCACTACACTAATCCCCATCAAGATACTTGTTTTAACCAAGTGGAATGCTCTCATGTGATGGATGCTCTCATGTGATTCTTCTCTCAAATACAAGAAGAAGGAACATAATAAGCCTTAACTTGTCCTGTGTGGCACAACACCGAAACCCCGTCTTCTGAATATTCAAAACATTGAACCAGCCAACACATCATACCAAGCAAAGCACAATGAAAACGAAACACCTCTGGATCTTGATAAAAGACAGATAAACAGAGCGGACACTTAATTTGATTAATTAACAGATGGAGATGAAGGATAAAGTCAGTCAAGCCCAGGTTGACTTCAGTTGTAACAGATTAACAGAGTTGGAAGGGACCTTGTAGGTCATCTAGTCCAATCCCCTGCCCAGGCAGGAGACCCTAACCATTTCTGACAAATGGCAATCCAGCCTCTTCTTTAAAGCCTTCAGTGTTGAAGCTACCGTAACTTCTGAAGGCAACTTCTGTTACATTGGTTGATTGTTCTCATGGTCAGAAAGTTTCTCCTTATTTCCAGGTTGAATCTCTCCTTGATCAGTTTCCATCCATTATTCCTTGTCTGGCCTTCAGGGGCTTTGGAAAATAGCCTGACCCCCTTCCTCCTCTCTGTGGCAGCCCCTCCAATATTGGAAAACTGCTATCCTGTCTCCCCTGGTCCTTCTCTTCTCTAGACTAGCCAGGCCCAATTCCTATAACCATTCATTATATATTTTAGCCTCCAGTCCCCTAATCATCTTGGTTGCTCTTCTCTGCACTCTTTCGAAAGTCTCAACATCTTTTTTATAGTGTGGTGACCAAAACTGAATGCTGTATTCTTGCTGTGGTCTTACTAAGGCTTCATGGACATCCTCATTAGCAGTAGGGAAGTGATTTGGTAGCAACTCTTGATGCATTTAGAATCATGTTAAAGATACTTATTTTTAAAGACATTCATTAGGGTTTAGAGTAGAAACTATAAAAAAAGAAAGAAAAGAACTTTAATGGGACTAAAAGAAAAGAAGTACCAAAATTAACCTTGAGACCAGAAGAGAACAATAATGTAGTGGGAACCGTAGAAGAATTAGAAGGCATAAGGAGAAAAAAAACTTACTGAAATTTGGCCTGAACGGGATGTATTTTCAGGTTTCTTACAGGACTGGAGATGTCTGTTGTCTATTCTGGAGGACTCTGGATGTTGTAAACAGAAATGTTGACTGATGCATGCATATTATTTAATCATTTAAATAAGAGCACTGCATCTTAAGATGTCTATAGATTGCCCCAGGGAACCACTTGCTAGCAAATTGTCCAAAGCAATACAATTCACCTGCTCTTCGCTTCCAAACAGATGCGTTTTGTGTCTCACATATTTGTTGTACTTTAACCGGTAAAGAACACAAAGAAACTTCAGTGGGTTCTTTCATCCTAAGCTATTGTGTTTTATGAAATGGATTTGATACACACACACACACACACATATATGTTTTTTTATTTATACATATTTTATTTATACATATACATTGATACATATATATATGTATCAATGTGCTATTTTACAACTCCTCTATGCTATTTCAAGGACATTTTAGAGTGGAAAACCAGATAAGTTTTAAAAGAGAGTACTCTGAGAAAATTTAATTTAGCTTTGGTAAGCTAAAAACAATGGGTCCTAATCTGGGCTCCATCAACAAATTAAGAAGTTCCCTGAACTTGGATAGAGGAAAAAAATATTTTTACTAACCTCTAACGGAAATTTAGTTTTTCATTAAGCAAAAAAAGTAAGTTTATGGCCTCTGCACTCCAAAAAAACATTTATCAACTAAAATGAAACTCACAGTCTAAAATTATTATACCCTAAAAAGGGCATTATTTTGTCCTTGGCTCAGTGGACTGATGAAGATATTTGTTGTTTTTAGAAAATAATTTAGAATAGAATAACAGAGTTGGAAGGGCCCTTGGAGGTCTTCTAGTCCAACCCTCTGCTTAGGCAGGAAACCCTATAACATTTCAGACAAATGGTTGTCCAATCTCTTCTTAAAAACTTCCAGTGTTGGAGCATTTACAACTTCTGGAGGCAAGGAGTTCCACTGGTTAATTGTTCTCGCTGTCAGGATATTTCTCCTTAATTCTAGGTTGCTTCTCTCCTTGATGAGTTTCCATCCATTGTGTCTTGTCCTACCTGATTTAAAGAATAGCTTGACTTTTGATATCTATGCTTGATTATCATTGCTTTCCTCTGTCACACAGTCTGTAGCTTGGTTTTCTAACCAATGCATTTAAGTATATTTTTCTGAGAAAGAGTCTGTAGGTTTTCCCAGACTCTCAAAGGGGTTCAGACACAAAAATATACACAGGATTGACCTGGGTTAGGTGGAGAGGAGGGATTATTTGAAGTCACCGGTTGACTTCAGAGCCCAGGAGACCTCAAGATCCCGCCAGCCTAATCTTCTGTCTCCTCTACCCACTGACTCATTTCCATCCAAGCTCCAAGCATTTCTGCCACATGCCATATGTAAAACATATGGAAATATTCTCCTTCCTGTCTTAAGGCAACCCTCCAGCTCTTCTGACTGACAAATTTACATATCTTGCTGGGTAAAATAAAAGCCAAGGCTGAAGAGGGAGAAGAAAAAAAAACCATAACCAGTTAATTCTTTGCAAACACCAACAGCATCTCTCTGGATTTGAGCATGCCCTGAAGTTAATAAAAACATCTAGAGTGCAGATGTTCACCCACGCACATATAAAGTCATGGTAAGATGGGGCTAGCATGAGGAAAGCAGTTAGCAAACAAACATAAGTAACAGAATACCTTTTCTCTCCCAGAGCTTTGCTTTCCCACATTCTCTTTCCTAGGGCATGGGAAACCTTAAATTCTAGTTGGATCATCCAGATAGTCTAAAGCGTGACTCAAAAATTACCTGAGATCAATTGACTGTTCTGCTGGGACTTGAAGTCCTTTGGCTTGTTGCCATTGAAGTCTTTGTAGCTGTTATTGGATTTCGCTTTCAGATCCCCCAGGAGTGGCTGATGTGAGCTGTAAAGAGGAATGACAAGGGGAAGAGGAGGAGAAGGAAGAAGAGGAGGGAAAAAAATGAAAACAAGGGAAGAAGGTGGGGAAGAGGAGGGGAGGGAAGAGAACAGGAACAAGAACAAAAACAAAAACAAAGAGAACGTGTTAGGAGAAGGAGGAAGAGGAGGAAGAGGAGGAGGAGGATGAGAAGAAGAGGAGGAGGAAGAAATAAAGGTGAAGGAGAAAGAAAACAAGGGCAAGGAGAAAAAAGAGATTACATTCAGCCACTAACATTATAAAAACTCATTCCATATTACAATAGACTTCAAAGAGATAACCAATTCCAGACTAACATGTCTAAAACCACAATAACAACATTTCCATTAAAACTATCAAAAAAATCCTACAGAGACCACAGAGGTTTGGAAATACTACCCTTGGAGGCTTATAATGCTCATCTCAAATGTCAGGTGAAAATTACAATCCTCAATTACAATCCTTCCTCGACTTGGAACAAAATTTCAATCAGAACAGAGTTACCACCTTCCCCCTTCTAGCTAAAAAACAAAAAATGTCAATGAATCAAGCTCAGGTTTTGGAAATTGCAACAAAGCAGTTTTCTTGGGTACCACAAGTGGTTTGCTTTCACCTTTAACTTTTTTCCTCTTCTCTTTCTCTCTCCTTCCTCCATACCTCTCTGATAGCCTTCACGCTAGAGGCTCCCGCAGAAGACAATTTGGTCCTGCTGAAATTCTGAATTGTTGGCTCACAAAGGACTCTTGAAATTTGGACCGAAGCTACACTTGTTTGAAGACTACAAACTGCTCAACTGCATGCAGATCGACAGGAGAAGGAATTGCACCCACCTCGAAGGGAAACTCTGTTGCCCACACTGATCTCTGGTGTAAAACGTAGAGGTTGTCCTTTGAGGAACCTATAAAGATTAAAAGCCCAGGAAAGTCAGAACTGATTACATCTGCATTTTTTTTTTGTAGTACTGTCTATATCGGCATTTCTTTACCTCAGTCACTTTAAGGTGTGTGGACTTGAACTCCCAGAATTCCCCTGGCTATTTGAGTAAGACCACACCTAGAAAGTAAGTAAGACCACTCCTTTCCTGTAGTCTTTGAGTAAGACCACACCTTTCCTTAGTAAGACCACACCTAGAATCCTGCATCCAGTTTAGGGTCACCACACTATAAAAAAGATGTTGAGACTCTAGAAAAAGTGCAGAGAAGAGCAACCAGGATGATGAGGGGACTGGAGGCTAAAATATACAATGAATGATTGCAGGAATTGGGCTTGGCTGGTCTTGTGGAGAGAAGGACCAGGTGAGACAGAATAGCAGTCTTCCAATATTTGAGGGGGCTACTGTGGATAGGAGGAAGGGGTCAAGCTATTTTCCAAGGCACCTTTGAAGACCAGACAAGAAATAATGGATGGAAGCTGAACAAGGAGAGATTCAACCTGGAAATAAGGAGATATTTTCTGATTGTGAGTACAATCAACCCATGGAACAGAAGTTGCCCTCAGAAGTTTGTGGGAGCTTCATTGCTTGAGACTTTCAAGAAGGGATTGGACTGCTATCAGTCAGAAATGGTGTAGGGTCTCCTGCTTGGGCAGGGGATTGGACTAGATGACCGACAAGGTCCTTTCCAAGTCTTTTAATCTGTTAAATGGGTACCACACTAAACTTGCCCAGCAAAGACCTCCAAGAGGGGAAAAAAATAAAAACAAAAACAAAATAGGGAGTCTACAAGACCCAACATGGAATTGTTTAAAGCTGGTTTATTGATTATAGCTGTCAGGGGTATCCAGAGTTATTATGGGCTAGACAATCTTGCCACAGGACCATATTTTGAAAAAAATAATGGGATGGCCCAGAAATATTGTGAAAGTTCTTAGTTACGGACCACCTACACTACACCCTTACTTTAAATCATCTCTTTCTTCTGAAGGTTCTTCCAAAATTTCATTACCTTTGGGGGTTGTTCTTCAGTCTGAGACAGACTCCAAAACACCTCATCCTGACTGGGACTCAGGGGTGTGACAGCGACATCAGATAGCAAACTGCCATGAGACACATCTCGACTCATTCGGAGGTTTTCATTCTGGAGAAGGAAAGCAAGTAGAGAAAAATGTTCTGATGATGACAACCCTATCATTCAATTTTTAAAAATAAAAATAAAAACACACTCCTTAAGAAACTGCTGGTGGCACACTGTGGATTATAAACAGAGAGCCACGAGATACCAACTGCAGCATCAGGGAGTCTATTTTGGTAAATCAAATGGCAGCCGCCAGAAGCACAGCTGTTGGCCTGGCCAAGAGATCTACATCGCAGGGAATCTGTCGGAAATGCTACTTGTGGCCCACTTCATAGGTTTGTCAGATGAGGACGTAGAGCCAATCTCCTTGTCAACTCATAAAACATTTCTATTCCCATTTTATAGTGGCCAACAGAAAGGGGTGGGGGGGAAGGAGTTTGAATTGAGAGTGCATTTCATTGATGACTTGCAGAGATTGAACCTGAACGCCATGCCCCTGTTGGAATCTGATTTCAAAGGGGAGGTCAAAGAGCTGACAGGGAGTGGAAGTGTGGCTCTGGTGGCTGTGGGGGAAACCTCTGCCATCCACACCGGCTGCTGGCGAACCACAGCAAGGCTTAATAGAACTATTTGGAAGGAAAACAGCCATCTGCCCAATTCCACACCAAAAACTTTCAACCGCAAATGCATCGGTTGACAGTATCACATCAGGGTTGGGGTCTCCACGATGTTGTTAATCAGCCCCATCAGAAAGAAGCGTAGGGCAGGAGTAACTGAAGAGACGGGGGAAAAATAATTCCATCTGTCTTACACCCGAGAAGAAGACCAAGTCTCGCTCGGGAACCCTATCGTAGATTGATGTCTTTTCCCAACCCTGTGTGATGACCCAGAGGGGGAATACAAAACAAACGCAGTCACAGAAAACAGGTGAAGCCCCTTTTATTCCTTCACTTTGATTCCAAGCTCCGAATATTCTTGATGGAAGACCAAAAAAAAAAAAAAAAAAAAAAACCTCCCACACAAAGTTACAAAAAAAAGAAAAAAAAGCAACACAAACCAGGCAATATAAGGGCTGGAGGACATCCACCGATAACACACACTGGTAAGGATGCCAAACTCAGAGAGGAACCATAAGCTGGAGATATTTCCAGGCTTTGTTTCCAGCGTTCGCCCATACGCAGGTCCATACTCCTATTCAGTTGTCACAGCTGCAGCCCATGAAGAGGATGAAGGCTCTCTCCTCCCAAGTAGAACACGTCTCTCCCTTATCCTCTCCTCCCTGCATGCCCTAGGATGGAGAGGGGATGGGCCTGACTGCCCAGCCAGCCTCTGCCCTTCCCCAGCCTCCTCCACAACCTCCGGAGCCACACACCCACTCCCTATTTGCTGTTCTTTCTCTCCCTCAGAGTCAGTCTCCACCAGGGGCTTGACACCCTGCTTGCCCCCATTGCAGTGAATTTGATTCACTGGGATTCTGCACATCACAGATCCCTGACAGAATTACGAGAGGAGAGCCTATGGCCAGAGCCTTTCATTTGGCTTCTCCATCAGATTCTCGCCTGGCCAGAAGGATCCTGCACTTCTCAGGAGAGGTATTCTTTATTCACTGGCCGACATTTCTCTCCCCTGAATTGCAACTGATTAAGGAGCCATAACATCCTTCTTATCTCCAAGGCTGTACACCTGCTCTTTCGAATGAAAAATGAAATAAAAGAAATAAGATGCCTTTATTTCACATGGCCTTTTGAGTTTGTTTTTCCCTTCCTGCAAACATTTGACTCAACTCCAAATCCAAAGGACGCCAAATTTGTCTTTCTTTCTAGAGCAACATTAATGTTAGCACCCTGGGATAACAAGGGAAGAGGGATAAGGTAAGGTGGGGAGTGGCAGAGCAGCCAGAAAATGTCAGCAACAAACTTGACAAGTCTGCGTTTTCAAAGCAGAATAAAGGATAGTTGTGGCATATTTGCAGATGGGGAAAAAAAATCAAGGCACAAGGCAGAACCTTTTGGGAAACCCATGGACAGAGCTCCTAATTTCCTCTTTCTATCTTTGCAAGGGAAAAATAAAATTAAAAGTGAGGATGTCGCATGATATCATATCATCTATTTGTCTCCCTCCACACCACTGGCAGTTGCTGTAAAATGGAGAAGGATGGAGGGAAGTATGTGTGTGTGTGTGTGTGTGTGTGTGTGTGTGAGAGAGAGAGAGAGAGAGAGAGAGAGAGAGAGAGAGAGAGAGAGAG
>BLBF01000058.1:4667499-4677714 GCA_015471245.1 Laticauda colubrina
AGAAGAAGAAGAAGAAGAAGAAGAAGAAGAAGAAGAAGAAGAAGAAGAAGAAGAAGAAGAAGAAGAAGAGGAGGAGGAGGAGAAGGAAGTAGTTGTAGTCGTAGTTCAAAGAATGTTGACTGATGGCGCATGACAAAATGAGTAGGTTTTGATTTTGGGGCTGAGGGCTGCTAATCAGTGAACCATCTTGGCATTTCCAACAAAACCCAAGCCTCCTCTCAAATAAGGGGCTTTTCACTCATGCCCTCTCTAAGAGTGGGTACCATGGATTAAGCTTCACCAAACTGTCTTCATAAGTCAAGGATCACCTGTTACTCCAGCTTATTTTACAACAGGCTTGTGACACTGAAGACAGTCCAGGCTGCTCATCATGCGGTAGCCTGGAAAGACCCTGCCCAAAAACCAGAAGCATGAGATACGTACCCAATTTCACTTCGGCGTTTTCCGTCAACAGCACGTTCTGCCCCTTAATATCTCGATGGATAACATGGTGGGTGTGTAAGTGAGACAGACCCTAGACGAAAGATGACCCAGCGTTAACTCTCTGGCCCATTTCTGCATCTTTCCAAACCATAGAAACTATAGATCCCGACTTGCAAGCGCTTAGAATAGCCAACCTTCCCCAACCAAGTACCTTCAAGAGGCATCACGGTACGACACCGCTCACCAGCTGGGTTGGGAATTGTGGAACTGCACAACTTGCACCCAGCTAGTTAATGGAGAAGATGGATCTGGTTCATCACCCCAAGGTTTGAAAAGACACCAGGTTGACTTCAAAACATCATAAAACGTAGACAATAGATGCTGTAGGTTTGTGAAGTCTGACCACGAGGGTTGTATGAGACAGGTAGACCTCAACTTATAACTGTTTCTTTAGTGACCTTTTGAAGTTCTAGTAGGAAGTTCTAGTAGGAAGATGGATCTTGACAGACTAGAACACTGAGCCGTATCTAACAAAATGAAATTCAATGTAGAGAAAAGTAAAGTCCAACACTAAGACAAGAAAAATCAAAAGTACACACATAGACTGGGTGAAACCAGGCTCAATAGCAGGAATTAGGAGAGGGATCTTGGAGTCTTAGTGGACAACCAGATAAATAGGAGCCAGCAATGTGCAGCAGCTGCCAAAAAAACTAATGCAATCCTAAATTGCATGAACAGAGGGATACAATCCAGATCAGAGGAGGTACTAATACCATTCTATAAAGCCTTAGTAAGACCACACCTCGGGTACAACATCCAGTTTTGGTGACCACACCATAAAAAAGATGTTGAGACTCTAGAAAAAGTGCAGAGAAGAGCAATCCGGATGATTAGGGGACTGGAGGCTCAAACATGCGATGAATGAGGAACTGGGCCTGGCTAGTCTAGGGAAGAGAAGGACCAGGGGAGACATGATAACAGTCTTCCAGCCCCTTTTGAGGGGCTGCCAGACAGAGGAGGGGATCAACCTGTTTTCTAAAGCACCCGAAGGCCAGACAAGGAACAATGGATGGAAACTGAACCAGGAGAGATTCGACCTGGAAATAAGGAGAAACTTTCTGACAGTGAGAACAATCAACAGAAGTTTTTGGAGCGCCATTATTTGAGACTTTCAAGAAGAGATTGGACCACCATCTCTCAGACATGGTATAGGGTCTCCTGCTTGGGCAGGGAGTTGGACTAGATGACCTATAAGGTCCCTTCCAATTCTGATTATCTGTTATCTGTTATGAAGTTGTCTCGTAGTTGCTGGGAATCAGCACTGCTTTCCCCTCAAAAAAGGGACAATATATCCCAAGCCAGATTTAGATGTCCCAAGTTCCAATGACACTGAAGAAGGTGACTTATGACCCTTTTTCACACTTACGACCACTGTGGCATTCCCAAAGTCATGTGATCAAAATTCAGATGCTCGGCCACTGGTTCATATTTATGATGGTTGCAATGTCCCAGTGTTGCATGATCCCCTTTTGCGACCTTCCAACAAACGAAGTCAATGCGTCAGCATTGGAAGCCATATTAGTGCCAGAAAGCTTCCATGCCACCACATTCTTAAGCTTGGGAAGTTGGGAGGGGGGATTTCATGGAGCATATGTAGATACACATAATAGCATTCTTCTTTTACAGTCAAGGTCATGTTATTCCTGCACCTGGTGGGGGACCGCTTGAAGGGATGTCTCAAGTTATATGAAAATACCAGCCTGGCTATCAACATTGGAAGCTTTTACATATCCACAATTTTTAAAAAGGAACACATTATTAGATATGAAGAAATTTTAAATGAAAAGGGTGAACTCAGAACAAAGCAAGAATTAGAGTTACAAGGGATAAAAATGAATTGGTATTCGTATTTGCAAATACATACAAGGTATGAGAAAGACATTAAGATGGCTGAGTTTTATAAGGAATTAACTGAACTGGATAAAATCCTAACAGGCACTGAAGAGAAGTTGATTAAAAAATTATATGGTTATTTATTAGAAGTGAAATTAGAGGAAGAACAAATTAAAGAATCAATGATTGCATGAGGGAAAAACTTCAGATATGGAATAGACTTGGATAAATGGCAGATACTATGGACTAGAAACTATAAATTAACTATCTCAACAGCCTATAAAGAGAATTTGTATAAGATGTTTTACGGGTGGCATTTATCCCCAACGAGAATTGCCAAGATGTTTAAAGATAAGTCAGCGAAGTGCTGGAAATGTCAGAAGTTACCAGGATCATACGACCATATGTAGTTGACATGCACGGAAGCTAAAAAGTACTGGACTAGAATACATAGGTGACTGGAGAGAAGAATAAAACAATCTATAGATTTAAAACCAGAGACATTTTTATTGTGAATTTTGCCTGAGGGTTACAACAAAGAGTTAACCTACTTGGTCAACAGAAATGTTGGGATCAATGGCAGTCATACATTGAGGAGTCCCTGCCTGTTGGTCATTTCCAACCTAGCCTAGAAGAGCTTCATTCCATATTTCAACCCAAGGAGACTTACTCGAAGGACCTCTCTGCAGATGTAGGCAATCCAGTCTTCCTTGAAGCAATTCCCTTTCGTCTTCTTCACCAAATCTGTGACAGACCCAGCACCACAATACTCCATGACCAACTGGGGAATTGAGAAATTAAAATTAAAAACAAAATGGTGGTGGAGAGTTCAGAAAGTTTACACGCACGTCGTCTTCTTTCTGAGGGGGTCCTTGGCGCTTTCTGCCCTTGGTTGGTTTGCAGGAAAAAGCAAATGCAAAACCCTCACCACCAAGCTCAGAGAACACCAAGTACTCCACAGCCCTCCTCTTCCTCTTCCTTCTTTCTCCTCCACTCCACAAATCCCCATTCCCTTTGAACATTGATGTTGTTACCTAGTTGAGTAACGAAATTACCTAGTTGAGTAACGAAATGACTGTAAAAGAAGAATGCTATTATGTGTATCTACATATGCTCCATGAAATCCCCCCTCCCAACTTCCCAAGAAAAATGCCAAAGTCAAGAGGGCAGCAAGGACCCCACAGTTTTCAACTCTGAGTTACAAATAGTCTTCTTTATTAGCATTTTCTTTCTTCCCCGAGACCTCTTTTGCCATATGTACAAATCAACTATATCATACAGAGGGGGGGGGAGGGAGAAAGAGAGAGAGAGGAGAAAGAGAGAGGGAGAGAGAGGGAGGGAGAGAAAAAGGAAGAGACAGAGAAAAGGAGAAAGAGAGGAGAGAGGAGAGAGAGAGGAAGGGAGAAAGGGAGAGGGAGGGATGGAGGGAGAAAAAGAGAAAAGGAGAAAGAGAGTGAGACAAGAAGGGAGAGAGAGCCAAGGAGAAAGAGAGGGGGGGAGAGAGGGAGGAAAAGGAGAAAGAGAAAGAGAGAAGGAGAAAGAGAAGGAGAGAGAAGGAAAAGGAGAGGAGAACGAGAGGGGAGAAAGAGTAAGGGAGAAAGAGAAGGAGAAAGAGAGAGAGAAGGAGAAAGAGGGGGGAATGAGTGAGAGAGTGTGGAAGATGGAGGGAGGGAGAGAAGGAGAAAGAGAGAGAAGGAGAAAGTGGTGGAGGGAGGGAGGGAGGGAAGGAAAGAAGAGAAAAATAAAAGAACTGGAGATGGAAATGGATCTTGAATTTCAATGCCTTCCCCATACAGTTGAAATATCAGCTTTAAAACCCCCATGTGCCCCCATAGAAGAATTACTCGCCTAAGCTCCCCACCCCAATGCAACCCCTTCTACAATATACTATTGTAGTATATGTTGTGCAAAGACACCACGGACACAATTGCTTCCCTCCGATTCGATTCCTCTGCTCTAATCACGATGGCTTAATGACACAGACAACTGTGCAAAGCGACCATTACAGTGGCTATCCGTCAGCTTCCAGATGGCGCCTCGAGGTGGCCCATCTCCCAGAGCAACCACCAAATTGTTCAAAGGCCTGAAAGGCTACCAAGAATGCCACGTTCTGCATTTTGGCCTGATCTGCCACGTCTCAATCCACGGATGATAGAAGACTGCAGACAAAATAGTCCGGGAAGCAATGGTGGGATTCAATTATTATTTTTTTAACTCCCAATTCTGTGGGCGTGGCATGGTGGGTGTAGCAGGGGAAGGACCCTGCAAAATCCCCCTTCCCTCCCCACCCCACTAACCTGCTTCCCAGCTCCATTCTCCTGTGCAGGGCAACCAAAGAAGACCCAGCCAATCAGCTGGGACTCGGGAGGCAGAGAATAGATGGGGCGGAGCCAGTCAGAGGTGGGATTTGCCAATTTCTGAACTACAAAATGTCTGCTACCGGTTCTGGAGAACCGGTCAGAACCGGCTGAATACCATCTCTGCCAGGGAGGCTCCTTCACTCACACAGAGTTTTCTCAACCCCCTCTGATATCTCCTTGACCAGTCCTAACTTTCTCCTCCTCCCATTTTGGCAGATATCTGGCACCTGCAAGCGAAAACATGGAGCAAAGATTCATATATCTTGGTGTCTTCTTCTAGAACAGAAAGGAGAAAGCAGAGAGAACAAGGTCTCTGCTATTTTTATTTTCTAAAAAAAAACACATGTGCCATGAAGTTAGGGACCAGCTACAAGGCCCTTCCATCAATTGGAAGGAAAATCTGTCTGGTTCAGTTCCATGCTGGGAGAAAGAAAGCTGCTGGGAACAACAGGGAGGCCAGAGGTGGTGTTCAGCCAGTTCTGACCAAGTTCTGGAGAACCTGTAGTGGAAATTTTGAGTAGTTCGGAGAACTGGCCAATGCCGCCTCTGATTGGCCCCGCCAACCCCATCTCTTCTCTGCCTCCCAAGTCTTAGCTGATTGGCTGGATCTTCTTTGGTTGCCCTGCATTCCTCCTCCTCCTCCTCCTCCTCCTCCTCCTCCCCCTCCCTGCAAACCTCACTCCCTTCCAGCACTGATGATGTTACCTAGTTTGGATCATGAAACGTCTGCAAGAATACAACCAAGCTCAGAGAACACTAAGGACCCCACAGTTTGCTAATCTTTCTCCTGAACACACCTGAGAACTTCTCTTAATTCACTGAAACCCAGGAAGAGTATAATTTTGTCAGATGAGGAGCCCCTCCAAGAACCAGTTAGTTCCTCAATGGGAATCGAGAGTTATCTAAATTTCCAAACAAGTGTATCTGCAAAGAAAAAAGAGAAGAGAAGAGACTTACCCATAACTGGTCATCCTGACCTGCTGGACTTTTCTTGACAAAAGCACCATAATAGGTTGCAATGTTCCGATGGTGAGAATACTTCTTCAGCATATTAATTTCCAACTTGATTTCTTCCTCCTCATCCTAAATGAACAAAAGCATAGGATATGAAAATAGAGGCGGCAGCATCTTGGGCGCTTCTCCAAAATTCTCTTTGATATCAACTTTGCAAGCCATATTTTACTTAGAAGCTTCAAAGCTGCCACATTTTAGTGCCTGGGAATTTGGGAGGGGAGGAATTGAAAAGGATGGTGGAAGATTAGATTCAACAACATTCTTCTTATTAAGTCAAGGACAAGTTACCCTGCACCTGGGGAGGAGTGTCTGGAGCAGGGGTTGGCAACCTTTTGGAACTCAGGGACCACCAAACTCATAATTTTAAACCCCACGGACCACTAATATGAATTTTGACCTACGGTGGCTTGCTGCGTTGGTGGGAGAAAGAGAGAGACTTTTGGCTTCATGAAAGGAAAGCAGCAGAAGCAGCAGAAGTCTTTCTTTCTGTCCCCCAAACTCCACCAGAATGGCGCAGCCTCTTGGAGTAAGATGCCTTGGAGGGTCCCAAAGACTCATTTCTGGTGGAGTTTGGGGGAGAGAAAGAAAGACTTTTGCTGCTTTCCTTGTATGCAGCCAAGAGCAGAAGAAGAAGTGGAAAGAAGCAGCCCGGTGGCCAGGTGAGGTGCGTGAGGTGAGTGGGGCAAGTTCACCCCTCCACCCTTTCCCCCCTCCCCTCACTACCTCATGTTGTTCGCAATGCAAGTGGCGCAAGCCTTGTGTTCCCACGGGCCATGCGGGTGGCGCAGCCTTGTGTTCCTGCATAGCCTGAATTAATTGCTTTGGGGGGTGCTCTGGAGGTGACATTTCTCTGCAGAGCACCAAAATTTTCTTGCGGACCACCAGTGGTCCCTGGCCCACCGGTTGGTGACCATTAGTCTGGAGGGATGTCTCCAGTTGGGATGATGGGTGATTGGGCCATATGATGGTCTGGTGGGTGCAGGGGAGAGATTTTTGATTTTCTTTTGGGAAGGGAAAACCCAGAACTTTCCTAGTCAGGTTTTCCAGATGTGCCAATATGGCTTCTTTAATAAATTCTTACTTGGGTGGACTTTGTTTCTGAGTGCTGAATGAAATGGTGAGTTTCATTGGAATGCTGACACTTGACTTGAAATCAAGGAAGTTGAGGCCACTTTCTGCTTCTCTTTGCATATTGTTATTTTGCTGCAACTAAAACCCTGGCCAGATATTAGTCTGGTTTATTAGGTGACGTAAAAGCAGCTTGATGGACATAATACTGTTGAGCCCCAATGGTGGTGCCTATGTTTGTAAATTATTCTGAAATTCACATGAATATGCAAAGGACTCCCAAATGTTTGCCTTCTTTTCTCTTTTCAACCCATAGAAATAGCATGCATGCCAATAACTGAGTCTAAATAGCTCATTTATCATCGGATGTGAATTGTTTTGTGGCTGAATTGGTGCAAATTGAGCATCAGTGTTGCAGAATAGGCAACAGATTGCACTAAAAAAATAAATAAATTTCCACACTGTTCGCTAGGTAGGATGCATGGAAAGATACCAAGGCAAAACAATCAGGGTATTGAGTTCAACTGAATACTCTTATTCCAAGCTCTGCTAGAGATTAAACAAGGATCTGCGGCATTGAACAATGCTTCAAAGGTCTTCAAACTTAGCAAGCTTAAGACTTGCGGACTTCAACTCCCAGAATTCCCGAGCTAAAATGATTGAAGGAGAAATTCTGGGAGTTGAAGCCCACAACTCTTAAAGCTGTCAAGTTTGAAGACCCCTGACATAGTTCCTCCAAAGTTGAATTCAGATTCGGTCCCTTTGTTCAACTAAGAGCTCGCAAAATTAGATGTGTAAATTTGGTGAGGTTTCTCTATCCTAAGAGAAAGTAAAGAGATTAAGGTGAAGAGGCATAGGCTGAAGTTCTAGTTTTTCTCTTGAAGAGAGGCAGAGCACCTGGAGATAAAATGAGGAGACCAGGATGGACCTGGGAGATAAGAATGTCCTGTATAGTCTAGAATATCTGCAACCACAGAGTTGCCTCTGGTGTATCTGCTGGGGTTTTGAAAACCTGTTATGAATATACTCTTACTGTGACAAAATGCAGACCTTATTGAACCATGGAGATAATGATATTAACAATATTAAATTAATCTCATTTTAATCTCAGTGGAAAGGGAACTAAATTCTCCTCCTCCTCCTTCTCTCCCTCTCTCCCTCCTCCTCCTCCCCTTCCTTCCTTACTTCCTTCCCTCTTCTTGGTTCTACAAATGCAGCTCCTTGCCAGGAAATGGTGGCTAGTTTTGATGCCCAGGGTACTTCTAAACACCTGAAACATCCAATATTCCAAACTATATGAAATATACAGTTGCAGGATCCAATCTGGATCAGTCAACAGGATGAGAGGTTTAGTCTTCCAAGTTTTTGGACCAGAGGTGGTATTCAGCAGGTTCTGACCAGTTCTGGAGAACCGGTAGCAGAAATTTTGAGTAGTTTGGAATACCTCCTCTGATTGGCCCAGCCTCCATCTATTCTCTGCTTCCCAAGTCAAAGCTGATAGGTCTTCTTTTGTTGCCCTGCACAGGAGAATGGAGCTGGAAAGTAGGTTAGTGGAGTGGGGAGAGAATGGGGATTTTACAGTATCCTTCCCCTGCCATGCCCACCAAGCCACAACCATAGAGCTGGTAGTAAATTTTTTTGAATCCCACCACTGTTTTGGACTCCTACTGGAACCCATCCTCAGGGAACTTCTGTCTAGCAGATTGTGTTATGTTTGCCTTCATTCGTGAAATATACAGTTGTGCCAACTCAACCCCACATGTTTCATTGGCCTCAAGCCAGCCCATCACACCAGCAGTTCTCTGCTCCTAATCATCAACCGCTTCCCCTGGGATGCAAAGAAAGTCAGCAAGCTTCCACCTCGCCAAGAAGTGCCCTGCCCACTTTGCTCCGTTGGATCTCGGAAAGCCAAGTTTGCAATCTCCTCGCTCGTCCAGGCGGTGCAATGGGGACGTCCTCTCCACCCTTTCCCTGAAATGCACTACCAGCAAGATTTCTGCCTGCCAGATGGGCTGATTATCCCGTGGTGACCAACATCACATTTTTCTACCTGAGCAGCTGATGGCAGAAGCAGCTCAGCAGCTCAAAAGATGAAGACAAAAAGGGACTCAAAGCAGCAGCAGCAGCTGAAGAAAAATGGGGCCAGCCTTCTTGGAAAAACAGAGCAAACACATTTTAGGGCCCCGTTGCTTGCAAAGGCAAAAATCTGAAGCTGCTGTATTTAGACCCCCCCCCCCCCAGTTCAGGATGCTGACGAAGCAGTTAAAGACATATGCCCTTTCTAAAAAAATAAAATAAAAATTGAGGAATGGAGACCACAAAAAGAAGAAATAGAACCAGCAACTTCTCCTTGTCTCAGCATTGCAACGCTGCCCGAGATTCCAAAGGGCAAAAAGGCTGGTTTGATGAGAGAGGCCAGGATGTTAAGAAAGCATCAAGCAAGGATAGAGTAAGCCAAAAGGAAACCTATATCCTATCTCTGGAAACAGATCATTAGCCAGAAATAAGCAGGAAGAAACTTTGATTCTGCTGGGTTACAGGGAAAAATATTTCACAACTGAAAATATCACAACTGAATGCTGCAGCCAGAGGTCAATCACGCCAACTACATTTCATGTTTTTGCAAAGTAGGGTGCAAACTGGATTTAATAATCTCCTTGTCTATCTATAAATGAGGATTTGAATATTACGGGTTAAACATCTAATGGAGATTCTCTCAGTCATCCAGGTCAGGTTGGTCTCAAAAGGTGCTTTTTCCAAAAGGCTTCTGGACTTTTCTTTTTCCCTTTGAAAACATTTCACTTCTCATCCAAGAAGCTTCTTCAGTTCTGAAGCTCCGGTGGCCTAGAGATGGAGCTCTTGTGTCACAATCAGGAGGCTGTGAGTTCCATCCCAGGTAGAGGCTAATATTTAGAGTAGACTTGAGCTGGGGGTTGGACTAGGTCAGTGGTCGTCAACCAGTGGGTCAGGGACCACCAGTGGTCCATGAGAAAATGTTGGTGGTCCGCAGAAAAATGTCACCCCCAAAGCAAATAATCCAGGCTGTGTGGGAACACAAGGCTTACATCACTTGCACTGCAAACAACATGAGGCAGTGAGAGGTGGAGGGGGAAAACTTGCCCCACTCGCCCCATGCGCCTGGCTTGGCCACTGGGCTGCTTCTTTCCGCTTCTTTTTTCTTCTGCTTCTGGCTGCACGGAAGGAAAGCAGCCAAAGTCTTTCTGTCTCTCCCCCAAAGTCCGCCAGAAATGAGTCTTTGGGACCCTGCAAGGCCTCCTGCGCCAAGAGGCCACACAAGAAGTCTCAGAAAGACTCATTTCTGGCAGAGTTTGGGGGAGAGGAAGAAAGACTTTGGCTGCTTCTATTCTAATTCTATTCAATTCTATTCTATTTCTATTCTATTCTATTTCTATTCTATATTCTATATTCTATATTCTATATTCTATATTCTATATTC
>BLBF01000058.1:4677724-4689907 GCA_015471245.1 Laticauda colubrina
CTATTCTATTCTATTCTATTCTATTCTATTCTATTCTATTCTATTTCCATTCTATTCTATTCTATTCTATTCTATTTCTATTTCTATTTCTATTCTATTCTATTCTAATCTATTCTAATGTAATCTAATGTAATCTAATTCTATTCTATTTCTATTCTAAAATTCTCCCTTTGACTCTCTGGATTCCAGTCCTGAGTCTCAAACGCAACCATCCCTCATCTTTGAGAGCGTGTTTTGAGAAACACATTCATTTTTCCACTCCCCTGGTTGAACCAACTCAGGTCTGTGCTCACCTCGGTCACATTCATAACCTTGATTGCCGCCAGCTGCCCTGTTTTCACGTGGCGACCCTGGAAAAAAAAGAGAGAGAGAAAGACAAAAAAAAGACAAAGCCAATAAGAGCATCCCTAATGATAGCCAAGTACAAGCCAGCACATCAAATCCATCATTTTGAAACACATCACTATAAAACGGCCATTTGAAAGATGCCTCCAGAGCAACGCGAACCATTTGCAAAGCGCCTAATAGGAAATCAATATTCCACCGTTAAGGCAATCTGGCATTGGTGATGCAACATTGGAAGCCTTCCAGAGTTCCCCTCCTGTGGTGAATAAATAAAATAAAATAATAAAATAAAATCTGCGATACGGGGACAGCAGGGTAATATGTAGGATAGTAAGAGCCACTTCTGTGCAAAGCACCGGATTTCTAATCGGCGAACTATTTTGTGCAAGTAATCGATTGCACTCATCTGCTGAAGCTTGCTTTTGGTGTGTGTGTGTGTGTGTGTGTGTGTGTGTTTAGTTTGCGAGTGAAACCCTTTGGTACTTAAGGTTAAGTGATAAATGTTCATTTAAGGACTGGAGCACAGCAGTCTGAGAAAGAAAGCTAGGCAGGAGATTAGCAACAAAGGTGGGATTCAGCCGGTTCTGACCAGCTCTGGAGAACAGGTAGCGGAAATTCGAAATAGTTCAGAGAACCGGCCAATTCCACCCCTGACTGGAGATTTTACAGTATCCTTCCCCTGCCACGCCCACCAAGCCACACCTACAGAGCCAGGAGTAAGAAAATTTGAATTCCACCACTGGTTAGCAAGCCTGCATTTGAGACCTGAGAGCTGCCATAGGGGAAGGGTTGAGTTCCTGTCCTTTGCTCCAGCTCCTGCCGGGGACACGAAAGGAGACCCATCCTTAATTCTAGAAACTAAATTCTTCTTTCTAGGAGCTAAGGAAATGACTGCCTGTTAGTCAGTCAGATTACTTACTACTCAGGGCTTTCCTTACTAGGATTTAAGCAATAAATCATGGAGTTTCCAAGCTTCACAGTTTAGCTTGACTTTTCACCTTTTCGCTGTGCAGAAGGATGACAGATGATTGCTATCTTTAGTGTAGATCAGAATCCAGCCATGTGACACAGTGGGTTTCTCACCAAAGCCTTGTGTTTTCAAAGGTTTTAGGCTCCTGGCTTCTTCCTTCCAAACTAAGGGCTCCTTGGTGGTGCATCTCTGAAGACTTGAAATTTGGGACGTTACGATCTGTTTACACAGTGGCCGTTTCAAGCCAGGAAACTGTTGGTTCCCACCTCAACAGCCTCAATTCTTCCAGATGATTTTATGTATCAAGTTTTAGAATTGTCTGCTCTTAAGAAAACAGAATAACAGAGTTGGAAGGGGCATTGGGGGTCTTCTCGTCCAACTCTCTGCCCAAGCAGGAGAACCTGTACCATTTCAGACAAAGGGCTGCCCAATCCCTTTTTAAAAAACAAAGACAAGAAGCAACGGATGGAAACTCATCAAGGGGAGAAGCAAACTACAACTAAGGAGAAATTTCCTGACAATGAGAACAACTAATCAGTGGAACAACTTATCTCCAGAAGTTGTGAATGTTCCAACACTGGAAGCTTTTAAGAAGAGATTGGGCAACCATTTGTCTGAAGTGGTGTAGGATTTCCTGCCTAAGCAGGGGTTGGACTAGAAGACCTCCAAGGTCCCTTCCAACTATTCTTATTCTTATTCTATTCTATTCTATTCTTATTCTATTCTATTCTATTCTATTCTATTCTATTCTGTTCTGTTCTGTTCTGTTCTGTTCTGTTCTGTTCTGTTCTGTTCTGTTCTGTTCTGTTCTATTCTATTCCATTCCATTCCATTCCCCTCCGCTCTGCTCCACTTTTCTCCTGTACTCCACTCTACTGTACTCTTCTCTACTTTACTCTATTCTAAAATGATTTGAGATCGACAGAGATCTGTCTCAAATCTTTCACTCACACCCCCAGATCAATGTTGTAAAACACTGCTGTAGCTGAACTTCAGATCTGCCCTCAATTTACACCCAGCTGATGTCACGGTTGGAGTTCCTGTATCGGAAACCATTGTTTTCAACTGTTTCCAGGCATTGAAAGTTTCACAGGGCAGCGTGAATCCCTCCCAGACAAGCTGGCACCCTAATTTAAATCCCAAACATTGCCAGGAACGAAATATTCTTCTAACTTCCCTGGTCAATTAAATCAAGAATGATCAGATCGCTGGGAAATCTTTGCCCAAGTTAATTTATTGAAAGTCCTGGTCAGCTGCTAGTCGCAATAAAACTGGAATGAAAAAGCATGGGAATTAAGCTTTATCCATTGGCTACTAATGAAGTTACATTAACACTGATAGGAATAATTCTTGGGAAATTACTTTAATGCAGTGCAGAGGTCTATGGCTAATTCTGGTTAATTAATAATACCCAGAAGGGGTGGGGGGAAATGCAATAGTTTAATATATACACAGACATTAAGAAAAAAAGGGGGGGGGAAGCAGATTACATTTCAATAAGTGGTTGAATTTCATAAGGTTTACAAAAAATTTTATATTGCTGGTTGATGACAGCTAATCAGGGAAGATTCATCATTTTCTCAATTTAATTAGTTTGTCTGCCATAAGGAATAGATAAATGCCCTCAAGGGGGTTTAATTTCTAACAAAGACCTGTTCCTTTGGGTTTCATCATTATGAAGAAAAAAACTTTGCAGGGAATAAAACTTCAAAAATGAGCTTGGAAAGGGGGAAAGGTTTGATCCTCAGTCTACAACAGTGGAGATCCCAACTGAATTTTCTACATGGTGCCCCCAATGTCAGATATTATATCAAAGGTGCATTAAATCTTCTGGACTGTCCTGCTTAAATCAGCCCAGGGGAGAAGTTAAGCCTCTTATTCCCATAAGCGCCCACCAATAGCTAAATGATTGATATACTAGCAACTGGAGAGAGACATAATTCCTTAAGGGCTTCTAAGGAACATCTGGCTGAAGTCACCTAGAAGCAAGATATTAAACAAGGGCTTTTTAAAGCAAAATTCAGAGGTGGGACGTCTTCCCTGAAGCCAGATTTAGAAGTTGGAAATGGTCCTTCATATCAGTAGAAGAGGATTGAATGGATGATTGGACTGTGGTGCTCTCTGAGCTTGGTAGTTTTCTTGTAGATGTTTCATGACCCAACTAGATAACGTCATCAGTGCTAGCAAGACGTCTCCTGCTTGAGCAAGGTTGGACTACAAGACCCCTTTGCTCTCATCCACCAGGCTTTTGGACTATCTGAATTCTTTCACACCAAATACCACAGATTTACAGACATTTAGGAAACTTTGGTGGCGCAGTTGGTTAGAATGTAGCATTGCAAGCTAATTCTGGCCACTGCCAGCAGTTCGATCCTGACCAGCTCAAGGTAGACTCAGCCTTCCAACCTTCCAAGGTCAGTAAAATGAGGACCCAGATTGTTGGGGCAATAGGCTGACTCTGTAAACTGTTTAGAGAGTGCTATATAAAGCACTGTGAAGCAGTGTATAAGTCTAACTGCTATTGCTAACTCTACCCACTGCCAGGAGTTCGATTCTCACCAGTTCAAGGTTGACTCATCCTTCCATCCTTCCAAGATCACTAAAATGAGAACCCAGATTGTTGACTCATATTGAGTCATTATTGGATGCAATAATATGATTCTATAAACCACTTAGCGGGAGCTGTAAAGCACTGTGAAGTGGTATATAAATCTAAGTGCTATGGCTATTTTCCTTCCTTCCTTCCTTCCTTCCTTCCTTCCTTCCTTCCTTCCTTCCTTCCTTCCTTCCTTCCTTCCTTCCTTCCTTCCTTCCTTCCTTCCCTTCCCTTCCCTTCCCTTCCCTTCCCTTCCCTTCCCTTCCCATCCATTCCAATGCAAGGTTGACTCAGCCTTCCCTCCTTCCGAGGTAGGTAAAATGAGTAGCCCAGATTGTTTTGGGCAAGAGGCTGACTGTAAACTTTTCAGAAAGGGCTGTAAAAGCATTACAAAGTGATATATAAGTCTAAGTGCTATTGCTACATGTTTATTTAGCAGGCTCCCTGCACACCATCCAACCTCTGTCACAGAGCACTTAGCACCGAGTTACAATCCCAAATTCCTAGAGAGGGAGAGGAACAGATCAAAAGAAGCCGAAAAGATTGGGATCAATGTTATTAAGCAGCTAAAAGTTCAACACGGGTTTCTTTGCTAAGTCCCCAAGCTTAAATTTAGCAAGTGCGCACAGCCACATGGAAGTTGCTAAAGACTGTCTTCAAGCCACCCCTGGCCTACTTCTCACCAGCAGAAATGGGTCAGGTCTTTCCCACATATACTGCAGCCAGGATGCAAGCCTCCCAATGCTTCTGTGTCAACAGCCTGCAACCATCTGCCATTGTGTAGATCAGTTCAAATCCATTTAGGTGAGGCAGGAATTAGCCTGAACACCGGAACATCTGATGAAGCTCAGACAGACATGGAACGAGTGAGTAACTGCTGCAAATAAATCAAAGCAGGGGAAGAGTCTAACTTTTAAGGGTGCCACGTTTATTGTAGGAGAATACAGGAAGGAGTGATTTCCCCAAAGCCTTCGGGTTTTCCTGCAGCTCTACATCTGAAGCTAGGTCAGTAAAGGAAGACTCTTTTTCAAAAAAAAACGACAACAAAATCAAAGAATCTGCAAGCAGTTGGCAACGCTTATCTAGAGGAAACAGTCAACAGATTGGAAGCTCAGCACCATAATAGAATTATTATTATTATTTTCTTCCAGCCTGTGTTGGTTATAACAGCTTTTTTTTTTTCCTCTTTCAGCACTTCCTGATAAGTGGTTCTTAAATTTAGCATGCTAACTTTTCTCCCTTTCAAGCTTCCAGGTGATTGATAGAGTTTCCACCCTTCCTAATTTAACAAAGCCAGAATTTATTTATTTTATTTATTTATTTTGTCAAGCGATTATAAGCTAATGGGTATAAGTATAAACATGGTTATACACGAAATGGATACATATAAGAAAAAATTAAAAGAAACAATAGGACAGGGCCAGTAGGCACATTGGTGCGCTTATGCATGCCCCCTACAGACCTCTTAGGAAAGGGGTGAGGTCAATCAGTCTAAGGTTGAAGTTTTGGGGGTTTGGGGAAGAAACCACAGAGTCCGGTCGAGTATTCCAGACATTGACCCCTCTGTTGCTGAAGTTGTATTTCCTTCAATCAAGTCTGGTGTGGTTTACCTTGAGTTTGTATCTATTGTGTGCTCTTGTATTGCTATGGTTGAAGATGAAGTTTTCATTGACAGGTAGGACATTGCAACATATAATTTTATGTACGATACTTAGATCGAACCAAAGGCGGCGTAGTTCTAGGTTTTCTAGGTCTAGAATTTCGAGTCTGGTGGCCTAAGGTATTCTGCAACAAGTAGAGGAGTGGAGAACTCTCCTCGTGAAATATTTCTGGACTTTGTCGACTATATTAATATCCGATATGTAATGCGGGTTCCAGACTGATGAGCTGTATTCAAGTATTGGTCTAGCAAATGTTTTGTATGCTCTAGTTTGTAGAGTGATATTACCAGAGAAAAAGCTATGCAGGATTAGGTTAGATTTATCAAATTTAATAAAACCAGAAATGATTAGAGGGCTGGAGGCTAAAATATATGAAGAACGGTTGTGTACAAGAATTGGGTATCTCTAGTTTAATGAAAAGAGGATCTAGGGGAGACATGATAGCACTGGTCTAATATTTGAGGGGCTCCTACAAAAGAGGGGATCAAACTGTTTTCCAAAGCACCAAAAGAGATGAGAAAACAATGGATGGAAACTAACCAAGGAGAGAAACAACCTCGGACTAAGGAGTAATTTCCTAACGGTGAGAGAAATCGACCAATGGAACAACTTGACTTCAGAGGTTGTGGAGGCTCCATCACAAGAGGCTTTCAAAAAGAAACAGGGCAATCATTTATCAGAAATGGTGCAGGATTTCCGGCTTGGGCAGGGGGTTGGACTAAAAGACCTCCAAGGTTCCTTCCAACTCTATTTTTATTCTATGTGTCTATGGAGCTTCTCGGTCCTCTAGGTCATGGTTGTCTCACAGGTGCTTTTTTCAAGAGGCAACTGGATTTTCTGGTTTTTCTTGGAAGACGTTTTGCTTCTCATCCAAGAAGCTTCTTCAGTACTTTTCACAATCTTAATCCAGAATCAATTGATCAACCAACCAACCACTTATTGTATTTACTTATTTTGCTCTAGTTTTGTTGCTTCTGATTTTTAAAAACTTGCTCATCACTGAATGAATAAATATTGATTGATTGACCTTAGTCCAGAAAGAAATGTAAAAGGATTTAATATGATATTTTCCTTCTCTCTAATTTAACCATCAAGCCAATCCTCAAATCCACCAAGTGGAAAGAAAAAAATCTTTGTACGTCAAACAATTCTTCTTCTTCTCCTTCTCCTTCTCCTTCTCCCTCTTTTCCAAAAAACCAGAAAGTCCAGTTGCCTCTTGAAAAAGCCCCCCACCTTTAGGATTCTATTCTAAGCCATCTGCTGTGGCTTCTAACTTCTTCTCAAAGATGAATTCTCTTTTATGTTGTTCATTCCTCTGCTGGCTCTTTCCTGGAGGTTGAGTTTGGATGCTTTGAGGTGAAACCCAGAAATAGGAAGATGTTACTTGGCCCTCAAACCACGAAATTGCTCCCAGGCTCAAAGGACTCCCACCATGCCAGACCATGTGCCTGCTTTGGAGCCTTCTGTTCCAAAAAAATTGGGCAGAGCATGAAATGGTTGCAGACAAGTCCAGCAGGCCTTGTGGAAACCACATGGCTGCACAATGCAGTCCTTTTTTAAAAAATCTGGCACAAAGAAGTCCTATCGCTATGCAATTTTCATTATTTTTAAAATGAAAAAAAAAAAAAAAAGTTCTGGAAACGACTCCTTTTTGCATGATTCATCTATTTTCTCCGCCTCCAAACAGATCTTCAGCCCAGATTCTCTTACCAGCTTTAAGATTGTGCCCTATTCTAACCAACATTCCCCAGTTCTGGTTTAAAGTCCACACATTTTAGGAAGTTTGTCCCAAGCTATAAGAGAGTCAGTTTGATCCAGTGGTTAAAACGCCAGGAGATAGTGAGTTCTAGCCCCACCTCAGCCACGAATGACAGCTGGGTGGCTTTGGGCCAATCACCAAGACAACATGAGTTCTAGTTCCACCTTAGCCATGAATGACAGCTGGGTGACTTTGAGCCAATCACCAGGAAAATGTAAGTTCTAGTCTCACCTTAGTCATGAAAGCCAGGATGGTGACTTTAGACCAATCCTTTTCTTTCAGCCCTCACAGGGTTGTTGTTGGGTGAAAAACAGAAGGAGGAAGTTGTGTTTGTGTTTTATTTGCAAAAATACTAAAGATGGGATATACTGTAAACAAATCACTGTGGTTTACAAATAAGAGTTGAGGTTCTCCTGTTGCATTAAGGCATACTCTACAATACACACTGTGGCCTTGGGACAACCAATAAATCCAACTGGTTTCATACCTGATGGATGAGTGACAGATCAAAGCTGCGAACTGTATTTCTTACTATTATTATTTGCCATGGGTGAATAGGCGACAATATAAATTCAATAAATAAATAAATAAAAACATCTGTCAGGGATAAAAGCCGATTCCTGTTACGATATGCACAACGGCTCATTTCGTACCCAACCAAATGGCCCAAAAGTTGCACAATAACCACAAGAACATGTCAGCAAGGAAGTGAACGTCAGCAAAAGCAGTTGGAATGGATGTTCAACCATCAATCAAAGTGACTTGGAGCTTTATAATCAGATGGAATTAGTTACATGACAGCATTACATCCCCTCAAGACTTGGTTGCATTAATCACCGGCCACATTTGATGCGTTGAGGTTTGGCTTAACAAACTAATATAGGAACACGGCCAAACCATGACTGTCTCTCTTCTCCTTTTCCACCAGCAGAGAAATCAGACCCCAAGCCCTCGCTGCTATCGGGGCCTAACATTAAAATCATGGCTAATAATGGCCAAGCAAACCAGGATACCCTACCTAACTTTAATTCACTTTACAATAGAATAGAATAGAATAGAATAGAATAGAATAGAATAGAATAGAATAGAATAGAGGAATGAAGAATGAATAGAATAGAATAGAATAAAGAATAGGGTAGAATAGAATAAGAAATGAATAAAATAATAGAATAGAATAAGAAATGAATAGAATAGAATAGAATAGAATAGAATAGAATAGAATAGAATAGAATAGAACAGTTCGAAGGACTTTGGAGGTCTTCTAGTCCAACCTCCTGCTCAAGCATATCTTTGTTTCCAAAATGAATTATACCCAGTTGCCATTAAATATATTTATTTTTTTATCCATCCATTCTTCAGAAATATTCCATACCTTATAGACTTGTCCATATGTCCCATTCCCAACGACTTGCACTAGTTCAAATATTCCAGCTGGATCCTAGAAAAGAATTAAATTAAAGGGAGTTAGTGTGCTTCTTGGAAAGATTAGCTTCTTGGCTGAGCTTTGCAGACTGCATCCAACTTTTATGTGGTTTCTTTGGCTTTGCATCTTGGGGTTGATGAACCATAGTTAATGGTTATGCGCAGTCTACAAACTTAACTATATCCCCTCTCTCTTGGTGCCTTGTGGGTCGTACACTTTAATTTAAAAAAAAGTATTTCAATCTTTAGTAACGACTGTTTTATGGATTTGTGGTTTTCTTTGATGGCTGTGTACTGCCCAGAATCGCTCCTTGTGAAATAGGTAGCCGTATCAATTTGATATGTAAACTCTTAAATCATTTCCAGGGAAAGCAACATGCGTAAATTGCAGTCTTTGTAGGAACTTCAACACAGTCCATGAAACAATGAGGATAAAATCCCCCCTGGTCCATCAAAAAAGCAATAGGTAGATAGTTTAACGTATACACACCCACCCACCCACCCCTAAAATAGAATTCATCTGCAGAAAAGGAATACTTGGGATTTTAATGTTTCAATGTTGGAAACTACCCAGAATCCTTCACTAAAAGATGAGCAGCAAATAAATTCAATAAGAATTTAAGAGCCGTGGTAGTGCTGGGGTTGGAAGAAATTACAGCAGGCTAAACTCTGCCCACTGCCAGCAGTTTGATGCTGACCAGCTCCAGGTTGACTCAGCCTTCCATCCTTCCGTGGTGAGTAAAATGAGGACCCAGATTGTTGGGGGCAACAGGCTGACTCTGTAAACCACTTAGGGAGGGCTGTAAAACACAGTGAAGCAGTACATAAGTCTAAGTGTTAGTGCTAAGTGTGAAGGAAGGAAGGAAAGAAGGAAGGAAGGAAGGAGAGAGGAGGGAGGGAGGGAAGGAAGGAAGGAGAGAGGAGGGAGGGAGGACAGGAAGGAAGGGAAGAGGAGAGAGGGAGCGAAGGAAGGAAGGGATGTGGTGGCACAGTGGTTAGAATGCCATATTGCAGGCTAACTCTGCCCACTGCCAGCAGTTTGATTCTAAACGGCTCAAGGTTGACTCAACCTTCCAACCTTCCAAAGTTGATAAAATGAGGACCTGGATTGTTGCAGGCAGGATGCTGCTTCTGTAAACTAGTCAGAGAAGACTGTAAAACACTATGAAATGGTATATAGGTCAAAGTGCAATTGCTATGGCTATAAACAAACTAACAAATACTTCCTGTCTGGACCAAACTCAGACAAAAATATGTCTCCCTGTTTCTTGTGGATAAGAACTTCTGAAATGTTGGAATGATCATGCCACATCTATTCTTGGCGAATAGATCAACAGGAACCCCAAATTAAAGTCGAATCAACCTCACCCAGGGTCAGGCAATTCTATTTTCTGAAAACAGCTCGGAAAAGAGATGAAGGACGGGACATCCAAAATCATAGTGCAGCTAAAATCACGTCACCAAAAACTCAAAACTCTTCCATGACTGGGGCACAAAAAACTGAACTTCTGCTTCAGCTAAGGATGCAAATACGGTTTAAAATAAGTTTATTTCCACCTGTCACTTTTACTTAAGGCAAAGCTGTCTTTTTTATTAAAAAAAAAATCCTAAAATGATTTGAATATGTAAATGCTTGTGTTTCAAGAAGAAGTCAGCAATATTCAGGTACGTGCACGCAAAACTTAAAATTTGTTTGATCTTAAGAGCGAAACAAACAAAAGTCCAGAGTTATATATGGACAATATTCTCATTAGTATCCGTCACATAATGTGTTCCTCTTCAGAGAGATATTAATAGAGCCTGTTCCATTTTATTCATAAAGCCAGCCGTGTGCAGCAGCAGCCAAAAAAGGTAACACAATCCTTGGTTGTATAAAGAGAGGCATAGAATCAAAATAACATGAAGTATTAGTACTGCTTGATAAAACCTTAGTAAGACTACACCTGGGATACTGCATCCAGTTTTGGCCACCACGTTACAGAAAAGAGGTTGAGGCTTTGGAAAAAGTACAGAGAAGAGCAACTAAGAGGATTAAGGGCCTGGAGACCAAAACATATGAAGAATGGTTGCAGGATTTGGGTATGGCTACTCTAGAGAAAAGAAGAATTAAGGGTGACATGATAGTAGTATTTCAGTATTTGAGAGGCTGCCACAAAGAAGAGGGGGTCAGCTTATTTTCCAAAGCACTTGGAGGGCAGGAGAAGAAACAATGGATGGAAACTAACCAAGGAAAGAAGCAACCTGGAATTAAGGAGAAACTTCCAAACAGTGGAGGACAATTATCCCGTGGAACAGCTTGCAACCAGAAGTTGTGGGTGCTTCATCATTGGATGTTTTCAAGAAGATACTGGACAGCCACCTGTCTGAAATGGTATAGGGTCTTCTGTTTGAGCAGGGGGGTTAGACTAAAAGACCTTCAAAGTCCCTTCCAACTCTATTCTGATTGATTGATAGTCAACGGCCATGAGATCTAGTGGCTTGGCTCAGCCAATCTGAAAATAAGCAAGGTACTGCAAAGCAAACAGGTTGGACCACTGCAGAAAACAAATGTCCCGCGTTGCCAAGTCTTAAATCTCCATCTGGTTTAAACATCAAGGAAGTCCATTATGCTCCTATTTCCTGTGCTGGCAACCCCAGAGGTTTGTGAAGGCAGGAAACATACTTGGTGGCCTTCAAGTCTCCCGCCTGCCTGGTGTTTTTTTCCTCACCCTACTGGCCTCCTCGCCCAATGATAAAGACCCAAATATAGGAGAAACCATATGGCCAAGTCCATTAGAGCAATTAACATCCGAATGATAAATGGTTGGGTCAAACAGTTGGCACCTGTCAGAGGAAAACCCGTAGCTGTTTTGGCAGAAGCTGCCGATCAAATGGTCCAGGGACACAAATCCGATGGTCAGGGAAACGCCCCGCCTCTAAAATGGGCCAGATTCTGGGATAATTAAGAATTTGACTGGCCTGGAACACAATAATAGATCATGGCCTGCCAAGTAGCATAAGAGCCAATCCAAACGGAATACCTTAGCTTGAAGACAGATTGCTGCTATTTTTAACCCAATCGCCAGTTTCAAATCACTTGTTAGGCTAAAACACTCTCCCTCCCTCTCCTTCTCTCTCTCCTTCTCTCTCTCTCTCTGAAGGGAGAAGGGGAAGGAACGGGAAGAAAAAATGAAACAAAAAAGGAGATGACAGGAGATGGAGAAGTGAAGAGAAGGGGAAGGGAAAGGAAGGGAAGGGAAAGAAAAGGAAGGGAGAGGGAAAGGGAAAAGGAGAGACAAAGGGAAAGGAAGAGAAAGAAAGGGAAGGGAAAAGGCGAGAAAAGAAAGGAAAGGAAAAGGAAAAGGAAGGGAAAGGGAAAAGAGAAAGGCGAGAAAAGAAAGGAAAGGGAAAGGAAGAGAAAAGAAAGGAAAGGAAAGGGAAAAGGAGAGGG
>BLBF01000058.1:4702247-4714554 GCA_015471245.1 Laticauda colubrina
AAGGAAGAAAGAAAGAGGAAGGAAGAGAAAGAAAGAAAAAAGAAAAGAAGGAAAGGAAAAAGGAAGGAAGAGAAAAGAGAAAAGGAAGAAAGAAAGAAAGAGGAAGGAAGAGAAAGAAAGAAAGAAAAAAGAAAAGAAAGAAAGGAAAAAGAAAGGAAGAGAAAAGAAAGAGGAAGGAAGGAAGGAAGAAAGAAAGAAAAGATAAGATCCCAGTGTTAAAAACTTCAGGATGTCGGCTTCAGGAAAGGGAAGTGAGAAGGGGAACTTCACTGACTTCAGCCAAGGGCCTGTCATTTCCCTCAAAGCCTGGCCGTTCATTCTGCTTCTCCTCCTGACATTATTTCCTTGTTATTCTATCCCTCGGAGCCTGTTTATTTTTACAAATCTGAACACCAGAGAACCAGAACTGAGAAACCACCATGGCTTAAAACGAAAGAAGCCCCTTCTGCCAAAGGGTGTGTCTCTTGCATTCTGCAAAGCCACAAGCTCCTGAGGTGGCTGCAATGGTGACTTTTAGCAGCTCCTAAACATGCCCCCTGGAGAAGGGGGGGGGGGAGAGAGAGAAACCTCCTCCCCATTCACCCACCCACTCCTGGGGACCCCACCAGCCCTGCCCGTAAGTGGGGGGGGGGAATGCTGAGAATGAAGGTTTCTGCCTAAGTTCCCCTTGGGCCAGTGCTGGGCTTCAAAAATTTTAGCAACCGGTTCTCTGCCTGGTGGCTGGGTAGGCGTGGCTATGGTGGACGTGGCCTCATCAGTCCCCTGCACCAAGGTGGGGAGGGGGTGTTGTTTTTGCCCTCTCTGGGCTCCAGAGGCTTTCTTCAAGCCTCCGGGAGGGGGAAAACCATTGGTGGTATAATACCGGTTTGGCCCGGTTCACACGAACCGGTAGTAAAAAAAAACCAAAACAACAGCTACAGGTTCTACTGAACCAGTATTTCTTATTTTTTTCCTCCTGACGATCAGCTATTCCGATGATCAGCTGTGCTGGGATCCCTCTCACTGTCTTGCTGCTTCGCCCAGGAGGCAAAAACACAGAATGCAGAGGGGAGTGCTGCAAAAAAAAAAAGAGAGAGAGAGAGAGAGAGAGAGAAAAGCCACACCTACCCAGTCACATGCCCATGCCCATCTAGCCATTCCCACCTAGCCATGCCCACAGAACCAATAGTAAAAATATTTGCATCCCACCCCTGGGGAAAACGGCCTCCCTGGGCTCCAGAGGCTCTCTGGAAACCAGAAATAGGCCTATCTCTGGCCTTTGTGAACTTCCGGGAGGCCCATTTTTCACCTTCCCCAAGCCTCTGGGCATGCCCTGCACCTACTTGCATCCAAAACGGGCCACGTGGCGACTCCTGGCATGGGCGGGGCAGGATAGGTGGGGCCAGCCAGGAATTGGATTTGGTGGTTCTTTGAACTGCACAGAATCTTAGCTAGGTTCTCCTGAACCCCTGCAAACTCCCAGCAGCCCCACCCCTGGCCAATTCTCTCTGCTATCACATCTGCTCCAGAGGTGGCATTCAGCTGGTTCTGACCAGTTCTGGAGAACCGGTAGCGGAAATTGTGAGTAGTTTGGAGAAACGGCAAATGCCACCTCTGACTGGCCCTGCCAACCCCATCTCTTCTCTGCCTCCCATCAAGTCCCAGCTGATCAGCTGGGTCTTGTTTGATTGCCCTGCAGAGGAGAACGGAGCTGGAAATCAGGTCAGTGGGGTGGGGATTTTGCAGTATCCTTCCCCTGCCGTGCCCACCAAGCCACGCCACACCACAGAACCTATAGTCCAGAAATTTGAATCCCACCACTGAAGGTGCTTCACAAAAACAAGAAAGAACTGAGAACACCAAACAGTCCATTTAAATTCAGAGTCCGAGAATTTGTAAAGAAGAGACTTCAGGAAAAGATAACAATTGGGTTCATACAGCATCCCAAACTCTTGTTTGTTTGGGGTTTAGGTGGAACTCTGTCACCGTAGGACGTCAATCATAGTTTGTGTCTCCTTTGGCTGTCGGACCAGTCACCCTCAGTAATGGAATATAAGATTTAAACCAGCCCCTAGAGTACATTTCCAAACCCTAGTAGGGCAAAAAAAAAAAAAAAAAGCTGGAAAGCAGGTTAGTGGGGTGGGGAGGGAATGGGGATTTTGCAGCAACCTTCCCCTGCCACGCCCACCAAGCCACGCCCAAAAAGCCACGCCCACAGAACCGGTAGTACAAATTTTTGCATCCCGCCACTGGTCTACTCCCAGCTCTGTTATTCTGCAGTCTGTATTTTTCAGGCTGAAATGCTTGCCCCTTGACCCAGTTCTTTGGGGAAATTGATAGGAACCATCCAGCCTTCCCTCTCGTTTCGCGGGAAGCAAACATGGCCAGATCTCATGTCTTTGCATTTTCCCACCTTGCCAGACGTCTCTCGTGACCCACAACTGTTGGAAACGGAGACTGTCTGTGGTTTTGAGTCAGCACACAAAGCCCCCCCAGCAGATGGGAATGTAAGATGTTTTCTAGAAAGACGAAACGAATCGAACTTTCGATGACTCCACAGCTTTTTTCATGGACGGTCCTTGGTTTGGGTTTGACTTCTGCTTCTCTGACCTTCCCAGCTTTTAACCTAAAACACATCCAATAGGATTTAACTTCTGGGGAATCAGCTAAAGTCACTCGTTGCCCTCAAATGCAGAAAAGAAGAAGATGGGAAAAAAATAATAATATAATATTTTGAATATCCAGTGTTTTCCTGAAAATTCTCCAGCTTTCCCTAAAAAAAATCTAGCTAAGGAAAAATAAAAACCTACCGCGATTTCAAAATGAAGCTGCTCGTTTTCTGGTCAGGAAAACAGGGACTCAGAGGAAGCGTGCAAGGAAATGGATAAACTGCAACCCAGTTCGGGAAGTGATGGGACCCTCCCAGAGGGAATCTGGAAGCCCTTGGCCTCTCAGACTCAGAGCTGGCTGTCTACATGTCTGCAGAAAGTATATTTTTGTTTGTTTGCTTCTTTGTTTGCTCCTGGTAGATGATCCCTGTGAGTTGGCTGTTGTTTACAATAGAGCGGCTGCTGGTTGAGAAAGCTGATGGGAAGTTACTCGCCTCTTCTTCTCTTCAAGCAACCTCTCTTGTGTCAGAGTCTGGGGAAAGGTGTCATACAAAAGAGTTGACTCATTTAAATTGAATGCAGCTGCATTCTTTACTCAGGGTCATGTGAGGGAGGGAGGGAGGAAGGAAGGAAGACAGGTGGAAGGAGGGAGGGAGGGAGGAAGACAGATAGAAGGAAGGAAGGAGGGAGGAAGACAGGTGAGAGGGAGGGAGGAAAACATGAGAGGAGGAGGTAGGTAGGAAGAGAGATGGAAGGAGGGAGGGAGGGAGATAGAGGGAGGAAGACAATAGAAGGAGAGAGGGAGGGAGGAAGATGGAGGGAAGGCAGGAGAGAGGGAGGAAGGAAAACAGGTGAGAGAGAGGGAGGGAGGAAGACGGAAGGAGGGAGGGAGGGAGGAAGCCAGGTGAGAGGGAGGGAGGAAGAGAGATGGAAGGAGGGAGGGAGGAAGATGGAGGGAGGGAAGAAGAAAGAGAGAGGGAGGAAGACATGGAGGGAGAAAGGAAAATGGATGAAGGGAGGAAGGAAGGAAGATGAGAGGGAGGAAGGGAAGGGAGAAAGATAGAAAAGGAAGGGAGGGAGGGAGGGAGGAAAGGGAGGAGAGAATACGAGGGACCGGAGAAAAGAGAGGAGAGAAAGGTAGTACAGACAGGTGAGGTCTGAAGCATCCCCAGAACTATTTATGAGGCATGTACAGCTTTAGCCTAAAGATTGTCTTCCATAAAAACACCCCTAGCCAAAATACTTGGGGAGTCACAAAAAAGGGAGAAGGGGAGGCCTTCCTGTCTTCCTTCACTATTGACGGGAAAACTGAGGCACCAAGTTCCCTGCGTGGGATGGGGATACATGGTTTAAGGAACTGCTCCTTATTTTGGAATAAAATGTGGTATTCCTTTTCAAGGTAATAAAGAACAGAGCTGTTACTTTTCTTACTCCCCCCCGCCCCCCCTTTGTGGGAGACGTAGCATTAAGTGCAGAAAGCCATTTTAATTTAACTTACCATCTGTTTAAATTGCTCGAGATTTTATTGTTCTCCAGCTTGGCTTTCTTAAATGCAATATTGTAAAATTACTTTTAAAACAAAAAAACAAAAAAAAAAATAGAACCAACCTTCAAGACTGTATTACTCATGAGAAGTGCCAGAGAAACCAATGAGACAAATAACCTGGCAAGCCAATTTAAGACTCATTAATTACTGGTTGCAACTAACCTAATGCACCTGTTCCTTAGGGGTTCTCCAAGCATAGAAAGGCTGCCTATAAATATATTAATTAAATAAAGATAACAGACCAGTAGCTCATTCCAATCAAAAAGAGACGGTGTGCAAACACTGTTTTATTTCCTCAAGCCATACAATGTGATTCTTGTTCTGGAAGATTTCTGGTGGCAAATCTAGGAAGAAAAAAAACCTTGTGCGTGTGGGAAAAAACCCTAACTATATACAAAATTGTGGGCAGCTGGGTGTGCATATTAATTTGCCTCCGTGATACCCACTTAGCACAGAGAATGGCTGCCAGGGGAATAAAACTCCTGCCCATTGCTTCTCTCGAATGAAAATTCATTAAGATGCTCTGATTAGGAACCCTGATTTGGGAAAAAAGGATATTCAGATGCTGGGATATGTCAACATCTATAAAGGTGTTAGGTGTGAAGAATCAGGATGCCGCATTAAGTTTCAGTTAAGATGATTTATTGTTCAAGCCCTTGGACAAAAATCTAGTTCAACTAACAGTCTGCATTAAATTGGCATTAGATAAAAGTTGACGGAATTCAAGAAGGGTTGAACTTGGGTCTGCTTGTGGGAATATTTTCTGACGGTGAGAGCAATTAACCAACAGAACAGAAGTTGCCTTCAGAAGTTGTGGGAGCTTCATCACTGGAGGCCTTCAAGAAGAGACTGGACTGCCATCAGTCAGAAATGATTCAGGGTCTGCTTGGGTGGGAGAGGGTTGGACTAGATAACCTACAAGGTTCCTTCCAAATCTGGTATTCTATATTCAATGGGACAGAAGTTGCCTTCAGAAGTTGTGAGAGGCTTTCGAGAAGAGACTGGACTGCCATTGGTCAGAAATGGTGTAGGGTCTCCTGCTTGGGCAGGGGGTTGGACTAGTTGACCTACAAGGTCCCTTCCAACTCTGATTATCTGTTATCTGTATCTAAAATAATGACTCTGTATTGATTCAAGAATTCCAGCAGAAGCAAGAGTTAAAGATCAAGAAAACATCCAAGGAGAACACCATTGTAGAACATCTCAACTGAATAACAGAATAACAGAGTTGGAAGGGACCTTGGAGGTCTTCTAGTCCAACCCACTGCTCAGGCAGGAAAAACTATATCATTTCAGGCAAATGCTTGTTCAATCTCTTCTTAAAAAACCACCAGTGTTGGAACACCCACCATTTCTAGAGACAAGCCATTCCACTGGTTGGTTGTTCTCACTGTTAGGAAGTTTCTCCTTAGTTCTAGGTTGCTTCTCTCCTTGATTAATTTCCATCCGTTGCTTCTTGTCCTGCCTTCAGGAGGCTTTGAAGAATAAGTTGAGCTTCTCTTCTTTATGGCAGATATTGGAAGACTGCTATCATGTCAGCCCTGGTCCTTCTTTTCATGAAACTAGACATACCCAATTCCTGCAACCGTTCTTGATATCTTTCAGCCTCCTTATCGTCTTTCTTGCTCTCCTCTGCTCTCTCAAAATGTTAACTTGCAATGAGCTTTGCTCTGTTTAGTAAGGACCCTCCAAGCTAACTTCTTTTAGAGTCTCTGTCTCTCTGTCTCTGTCTCTCTCTGTCTCTCTCTCTCTGTCTCTCTCTCTGTGTCTCTCTCTCTCTCTCCCTCCCTCCCCCCCCCCCCCCCCCCCCTCTCTCTGTTTCCTCTGGCAGATCCTGGCTGTAAAAATACACAGGATATCCAAAAGGAGATGTTGAAAAAATAACTTCCTTTTAAACCAGTGCCTAAGCAGCCAGACAAGCAAATGCAGCTGAATAAGGTTTTCATGTGTTAAAAACAAATATATCATTCAAACCATTTGCTGCATTCATTCCTACAGTGCTTGTTTTTCCCCCTTTTTTTAAAAGAAGGCATACAAAGAAGTATATACAGGTTGTCCTGGACTTACGACTGTAACTGGGAGCAGAATTTCTGTGGCTAAGTAAGGCAGTTGCTGAGTTATGCCCAATTTCACCAGCATTTATTTATTTGTTTGTTTGTTTGTTTAATTTGTCAAGCGCTTACAATATAACAGAATCAAGAACAAACATAAGTTTAAATACAAGAAATAGGAACTAATAAATGGGGACAATAGGACAGGAATGGTAGGCACTTATGCATGCCCCTGACAGACCTCTTAGGAATGGGGTGAGGTCAATAGAGGTTAGTTGGAGGGTAAAGGAGTGGGGGGGGGGAGTTGAGCAGGTGACAACAGAATCAGGTAGAGAGTTCCAGACACTGACCACCCTGTTGCAGAAATCGTAAGCAATCAAGTTTGGAGTGGTTTATATTTAGTTTATATCTGTTCTGTCCTCTTGTATTGTTGTGGTTAAAGCTGAAATATTCATTAACTGGTAAGACATTGTAACATATGATGTTACAGCCTTTTTTTGCCACAACTGTTAAGCAAATCATGCTAGTGAAGCCAACTCCGAGACACATAATTCATTGTCACCCTTGACCCAGATTTTCCCCCACCCCCTGGGTATATCATAATTCATATTCTCCAATGGGACACATCCATAGTCAAGAATCATCAATCATGCTCTCCAGTTAGATTTTTACACAGCAGAAACTTCAGTCACCTAGTTACCATCTTTGAAAAACTATTTATAGAATGTACTTTCGGTTTCCAAGCTGCCGCACTGCTCTTTCAAAACCCCTTTCCCCCCTTCCCTTTCTGCTGGCAACTCTAAAAAGACCATAGAAATATTTTATGAGTTGACATATGTCCCTGGTTGGACCAAAAACAACAACAACAACAAAAATTAAGGCATGGGATTTTAA
This sequence comes from Laticauda colubrina, assembly GCA_015471245.1. Classification (NCBI taxonomy): domain Eukaryota; kingdom Metazoa; phylum Chordata; class Lepidosauria; order Squamata; family Elapidae; genus Laticauda; species Laticauda colubrina. The sequence continues at coordinate 4,709,327 of BLBF01000058.1, forward strand.
AACTTAGTGGTGGGTTGAAATGGAAGAGGCACCAGAAAACCCACGTTTGCTGCAGTTCTGTTTCTGGCAGCTGATCTGGCTGACCATTGCAAATTTGAGCAATGTTCCCACACGCTCAGTTGCAACATCTGACTCTACCCTGTGCCAGGCGTGTGCGTCAGGAGACAGTGTTGCAACTGTTTTTGTCAAGCTTGGTTTCTATTCCCAAGTTGCCCACCTGGCATTTCACAGCCAACTGGGCACGCGGGGTGAAAGCCGAAAATAAAAACAAAGCAAAACCAGGAAATTACATCCTTGAGTGTTTCGGATGGAGAAGTAGCATCCTTTCTTTTCCTGCATCTCAAAGCAATAACAATTGCAGTAGCTCTTAAGACTTATATATTGCTTCATGGTGCTTTTCAGGAGAAGAGGAGAGGAGAGGAGAGGAGAGGAGAGGAGGGGAGGGGAGGAGAGGAGAAGAGAGGAGAGGAGAGGAGAGAAGAATTGGAAGGGACCTTGGAGGTCTTCTAGTCCAGCCCCGTTTCAACGCCCTGCTCAGGCAAATGATTGTCTGGTCTCTTCTTAAAAACTTCCAGTGTTGGAGAATTCACAATTCTGAAGGATAGAATAGAATAGAATAGAATAGAATAGAATAGAATAACCTTTATTGGCCATGTCTGATTGGACACACCAGGAATTTGTCTTGGTGCAAATGCTCTCAGTGTACATAAAAGAAAAGAGACATTTGTCAAGAGTCAAGAATCATAAGGTACAACACTTCATAACCTGTTCCACTGAGTAAATGTCCTCACTGTCAGGAAATTTCTCCTTAATTCCAGGTTGCTTCTCTCCTTGATTAGTTTGCACCCATTGCTTCTTGTCTTGTCTTCAGAAGTTTTGGAAAATAGGTTGACTCCGTCTTCTTTGGGGCATTTCCTGAAATACTGGAATACTGCTATCCTGTCACCCCTGGTCCTTCTTTTCATTAAAGGTTTACTTACTTACTTAACTTTACTTTCATTAAAGTAAAGGTTCCCCTCGCACATATGTGTTAGTCGTTTCCGGCTCTAGGGAGCTGTGCTCCTCTCCGTTACAAAGCCGAAGAGCCAGTTATGTCTGAAGACATCTCCGTGGTCATGTGGGCGACATGACTAAACGCCCAAAGGCACATGAAATGCTGTTCCTTTCCCACCAAAGAGGTCCCTATTTTTCTACTTGCATTTTTTTTAACATGCTTTCGAACTGCTAGGTTGGCAGAAGCTGGGACAAGTAATGGGAGCTCACTCCATTACGCAGCGCTAGTGATTCGAATCGCTGAACTGTTGACTTTTCTGATCGACAAGCTCAGCGTCTTAGCCCCTGAGCCGCCACATCCCTTTTTTCATTAAACTAGAAATACCCAAGTCCGGCAATTTCAAGTCCCACCTGGCTATTCCTTGCTTGCTTCCCGATCCGAAGCTGGGAAAATTCCTTACCTGCAGGTAGATTTATTTTCCTGCCAAGTGACCATAGACACCTGTGGTCAGGCCTGACCAGGATTCCTCCATCTTTAGACACATGGCTTGAAGTAAAAAAAAACTCTCTGAACTTGATTCGGAAGTGCTGACCAGGAAGAACTGTTGATCATTTTTTTTGTGAATCAAATGCCCAATTTTTGGGGAAGACCAAGTTTCCCATTTACTATACAAATAGTTCTTGACTTATCACCGCAAGCGAGCTCAAAATTTGCTGTTGTTCAGTGAGATACTCGTTAAGTGAGCTTTGTCCCATTTTAAGACCTTTCTTGCCACCGTTGTGAAATGAGTCACTGCAGCTGTTTAATAACTGTTCTGACCCAGGCTTCGTCAAACATAATAAAACACAAACTGAATTTAAAAGTAAAACCTTTTTTAATGTGATGCTGGGAATTACTTGCATTCCCAGCCAAAACTCATGACACTTTCCATCGTTCCTCCAGATAGGAGGATGCTTTTCAGTGGTGTAGAAAGCTGCCAAGAAACAGAAGTCCGATTAAGGCTAACAGAAACCAACCGAAGTACCAGAAAAAACCAACCAGAATACACAGAGCTTCAAGGAGGTCTCGGGATCTATGAAATAACTTTGCTTCCTGCAAAGCGTTTGTCATTAAGGTCTGACTTTTATCCCTGATGGGAGGGGCAATCACACCTTACTCCTGAGTTGCCCCGGCTGCTTCAGCTGCTCGTGCCTTCTAGCAGCTCTGTGCATACGTGCACTGGAAACAGGGTCCCCTGGGTCCTCTGCCTTGCTGCTGCTAGACTCTGAAGGCTCCAAAGGCTCCAAAGGCAGCACCCCACCCGCAGATGGTCCTGGCCCCATCCCTGTATCGAATGCAGGACCTTCGTCCGAGTCCTTGCCAGACTCTCTGACTGGTTCCCTTTCGTCCTCACTGTCAAAGACCTCTGCCGTCTGCACCAGATGCCAGCAAACCACAATACTAACAAGTTTGGTAAGTGAGTCCAGATTTCTCCATTGACTTTGCTTGTCAGAAGGTCACAAAAGGGAATCACATGACCCCTGGCACACAGCAACCGTCATAAATATGAATCAGTTGCCAAGAATCTGAATTTTGTTCATGTGACCATGGGGATAGTACAAGTCATGAGTGTGAAAAACGGCCATAAGCTGCTTTTTTTCCAGGGCCGTTGTAATTTTGAATGGTCGCTAAATGAACTTTACTACCTGTACACATCTCTGTACACATAAAGCCTGAAATGTTAGATTTCTATGGAGATTTTTAGCCATCCAGGTCATGGCTGCCCCAAAGGTGCTTTTTTTTTTTTTCAAGAGGCAACTGGACTTTTTGGTTTTTCTTTGAAGAGGTTTCATTTCTCATCCGAGATGCTTCTTCAGGTTCTCTCAGAAGCTTCTTCTGCTCTCAGAGCTGAAGAATCTTCTTGGATGAGAAGTGAAACGCCTTCAAATAAAAACCAGAAAGTTCAGTTGCCTCTTGGAAAAAAAAGCACCCTTGAGACCTCAAATGTTTGCTTTTTAGGCTAATAGACAGTTTATCCAGCAACTCAAAGGCAGAAGAATTAAATCAACATTCTTCATTAATTGGTGGGAAAGCAACAATGGAAAGTCAACTTCTCTGTCTTCCTATTTATGTTTGACCCAACTGTGTTTTGTAAATGTTTTCTTTGTAATTTTATGAAAAATTCAGAAGCTATATGTTCAATATTTATTTTTTTCCAAACAGCCTGACTACAATATATATCTTTTTGCAATGTCCTCATTCTATTGCTATAGAAGTGACAACATTGCCAAGGAGATATAATGGTTTAGCAAATGAATGGATGTAATGAGGCTGTTCAGAGAGTTTTGAAGTCGATCAAACTCTTTCTTACCCCAAACCCACAATCCGTTTTTCTAAATGCGTTCCCTTCATAGTTTACCTTGGACTCCACTCTTGTTTCTCTGCTACCTAGAGGCATCAAGCAATTAAAATACAGTAGGTGGCTGATTAACAGGAATAAATATAAGAGGAAGAAGTTTAAAGCCAGTTAAAAACAACAACAACATCCAAACTCACAAATTGAATGAAGCCTGGCAGAACCCAATCAGTTGATGGCCTGACCTTCCCTACACCAGCAAACACACAGATTCTCCAAAATAGAAGGAAACACCTTGTAAAAGAGATGAAGAACTTGGGGATTGCTAGACTTAAGTTCCCAAGCAGAATGGAAATGGTGAAGGGTGCTGGGAAATGTAGTTCAGCAATATCTGGGTTTTCTTTTTTAACAGATGCCCAGGGGTAGGATTCAAAAACCCTGCAGATGCTCGAGATCAATAATTGAGGGTGGGGCAAGAGAGAAAGAGATCATTGTGGGTGTGATATCACACCCATAAATCAGATTATCATTTCTTATTTTCTTTTCTCTCCTCGACCAGGTTTTTGCAGTTGTGAATACAAGTCTCTCCAGCTGCTGTTTGGTGTCCTTCGCTCCCCACCCAACCATTCAAGAGGCATGTTCAAAGAAAATCTTGCAAGAGGGCCCCATTTTGAGAGGAGGGGCTCCCAAATGCCAAAGATCACCACTCATAAATATCCCCCGTAAAATATATTCTGAAAAAAAACAGGTGTTTTTTCAGCGTCCTGTTTCTAAGACAATGAAAGCATTATGGCTTGGAATGATAAATTGAGGAGCAATTTTGATTTTCCAGGAATGTAAGAACTGATAGAAACTGGGACACAAACTCTTGAGTAACCTTTTATTAGTGTAAATGCTTACTCCCGTTTTCGATGATTATCAAATGCAAATGTTATTATGACTGGTAACCAAAACAATTCAACACTTTTGGTTGTGAGTATTGCTGTGCTTTTTTGTGTGTTCCTTAGTCTCTTTTCTAGGTTGACATTTTTCTGTCAAAACTTCAACCTTGTAAACCATTACCCACCTTTTTTAACCAGGAAAAGAAAAAAGAAACCCAAAATAATAACAACCCTGTGCAGATGCTATATGACCATTTCGTACATGAAGTCGAGAAGATTTAGGAAATGTTCAGATCTGCAGACTATGAACAACATTGTGATCTCAGCACATCAAATGCAACAGGAAGGAAGTTCCTAAGACACCCAAGAAGCCAGAATTAATTCACATTTTCCAAAATTTACAGAAAATTAAAGGGCGGTCAATTTCCTAAGAACTGAAGAAAACACAACAACAACCATTGTGAATGATGGGAGAATTAGTTTGAGAACGAAATGACAAATAATTGTTGAGCAGATGATATATTTTCCAGCCATGGGGATTGAAGAATGAAAACCAGAGGTTACCATCTAAATTTTTGCGTGGTCCATCTTCCGGAACAGCATGGTGTTTGTTAATCTTGTAGATCTTCTATGGTGCATCCTTGGTGGGAATGGTCCTTTAGCACAATGCGAAATGCGAGACTTATTTTTTTGTTACTACTTGTGTTTCATATGTATGATGGGTATGCTTTCTAAGTTCTTTCTATTTAAAAAAAAACACCATTTAAACTTCTGTACTAATATATATATTAGTACATATATATATATTATATATATAATATATATTTATATATATATAATATATATATATAAATATAAATATGGAGTCTTACTCTATTGTATATAGCATTGGAAGTCAACTCGTCAGCTTACTTCAAAATACTATTTAATCCCATATTCCCTTTCTTTCTTTCTTTCTTTCTTTCTTTCTTTCTTTCTTTCTTTCTTTCTTTCTTTCTTTCTTTCTTTCTTTCTTTCT
>BLBF01000058.1:4725868-4743256 GCA_015471245.1 Laticauda colubrina
ATAGAATAGAATAGAATAGAATAGAATAGAATAGAATAGAATAGAATTAGAGTGGAATAGAATAGAATAGAATTAGAATAGAACCGAACAGAACAGAACAGAACAGAATAGAATAGAATAGAAAAGAAAGAATAGAATAGAATAGAATAGAATAGAAAAGAAAATATGGAATGGAATGAAATAGAAAATATGGAATGGAATGGAACAGAATGGTACAGAACGGAATAGAATAATAGAGTTGGAAGGGACCTTGGAGATCTTCTAGTCCAACCCCCCTGCCCAGGCAGGAAACCCTACACCACTTCAGACAAATGGTTATCCAACATCTTTTTAAAAACTTCCAGTATTGTTGGAGCATTCACAAGTTCTGGAGGCAAGTTGCTCCACTGGTTAATTGTTCTCACTGTCAGGAAATCTCGCCTTAGTTCTAGGTTGCTTCTCTCCTTGATTAGTTTCCACCCATTGTTTCTTGTCCTGCCCTCAGGTCCTTTGGAGAATAGCTTGACTTCCTCTTCTTTGTGGCAACACCTGAGATATTGCAGCACTGCTATCACATGTCCCCTTGTCCTTCTTTTCATTAGACTAGACATACCCAATTCCAATTTACATATCCAAAGATACAATTAAGAAGTGATGAGGTAGAATTCGATCTGCAAAATGTTCACTAGAATATTAAAATCTTTTTTTTCTTTTGCTGTGCTTTGACGGTTCAGGTTGCCAGGATCCCAAGACCAAAGAACAAGTCAGTGACATCCATTTGACTCCAGCTCTTTATTTAGTTATATTGAATGGACAGAATTTTGCAAGAGTAAAATTATAACCTTCTAATTTAATAGAAATAACTTGAGAGACTTAGGCTGTGGTTACTCTAAATATCTTCTTACTTCCCACAATCCACTGAAGTCTCTTGTTTTGAATCCCTCTCTGGAATGTGCTGACTCCTCTGTGGGAAACCATGATGTTCATACCAGAATTCTCTCCCACTCTTTCTTCAGGTGCACATTTCATCACACAAGGAGACAACACAGGAGGGAATTGATAGCACCTTTTCTGACAGACACATTTTATTAACCTGCATCAGCTTCCAGGAACTGCAGGTCCACTTCGGCAGATGCATGGAGTATTACTGAAGAAGCATCTGTCAGAGAAACTGCTACCGGATCCCTCCTGATGTTTTGCTACTGTAGACTAACACAACTCTCTTCCTACAATGTCAACCAAGGGATGAGTAGCCCTTACAAGCTGATTTTTCATTACCAATGAAGCAAGCAGTGAATGTAAGGTAGTAAACAATATCCCTGAAACAATTGTTCATATTAATGGTAGAGATGAGCTGATATATTCAATCTGAATGCTTGACGTGTATCTTTTCAGGTACATGTATCACAGCCCATTTTAATGCAGAGACATCAACATTTATATCATTCCCTAGAACTGCAAGTCTATTGGGGAAAAGGAGAGGTTGTGACTGAAGATTCTTAGAGTGATTTAAGTGATTTAATTTCCTGTGACTTCTAGAGAATAAAAATCAAACCGCTAATGCAGTGAAGTCAAAAGTACAGCCAGCTGATAAAGCCTTAATTTTCTACAAACAACTAAAGTTGTCTATGTTTAAGAAACCACTGAAAATAAGTTCAAGCAATCACTTGTTTTCTGACTCAGGAACTGCAAAATAGAAGAGAATATTTATCGCTCAGAGTTGAACTGTGAGGAGTTTGGTGCTCTCTGAGCTTGGTTTTTTTTTTCTCCCTTGCAGACATTTCATTATCCAACTAGGTAGCATCATCAGTATAGAAAGGAGTATGAGATTTGCTCCCTGTACAATAGCTGGCCATAGCTATATTTGTCAGGTGTGATTTTTTTTCTTGGTAGTTCATTGATTAGGGTATTGTTCTCTTCTTGATCGTTTGTCTGGTGTTAATCCCTGCTTCTTTGGATGTTGGCTGCTGGAGATGATATGTCTTGATCTTAAACACGGAGCAAACCCCACACTCACTATGTATTGATGTTACCTAGATGGGCAATGAAACATCTCCAATGAAACAACCAAGCTCAAAGAGCACCAAGGACCTCAGAAAGACTAAATAGTCAATTGGAATCTGGCTTGTTCTTTCATGTTCTTTAAATTAGGGCAATTTTCCTAATTTGCATGAAGGACAACTGGCTGTGAATGATGAGATTTGGGGAAGATGCAACTTTTTTTTCCCCCTCCTTGGTATAACTGGGCTAACAGAGAAGAACTATTAGTCACCCAGTTAGGTTTCACGCCTAAGGTAGAACTAGAACTTGCCATCTCATAGTGATTGGCTCAATGTCACCCAACCAGTCTGTTTTCATGGCTAAGGTGAGACATGAACTTACAGTCTCCTGGTGATTGACCCAAAATCACCCAGCTTGTTATCATGCCTAAGGTGAAACTAGAACTCACAATTTCCTGGTGATGCAAAGTCATGGCTAAGGTGGGACTTGAACTCAGGGTTTCCTGCTTTCTAGTGTGGTGCTGTAAGCACTAAACCAAACTGCCAGGTCCTGGTATTGCATTTCAGCAGGATCTGAAGAGTGATAGTCCTTCTCTAGCTCTGTCAGTTGACATCCGTTTCTCTTATTTCGGATTATACTTTCAGTGGCTGATCCATATCATGGATATTTGATCAGCCATTAAAAAAACTACTCACCATCCATGGCTTCATCTCCTCCAAACATCTGTCTGTAACATAGCATCAGCTCTATATTGTAGCACTTATAGATGGTTACAAGTAAAACCAATAAGAGAAATATAGCTCCCAAACCTCCAGCAAGTTCAATTCTGGAGATCAGATCTAGAATAAGACAAGAAATAAGTTAAAAAATGGAATGATTTAGCTGGTCTTTTCTGGCCCCAGAAGTTAAGATCAGGCATGGTTGAGATGTGGATGAGAGTACCAAGGAATTCAAAGCTTGGGAAGCCGAAAAGAAAATATTAGAAGAAGACAATAGTCAACTGCTCCAGGATGAAGTCCATGAATATATCCACAAAGTTAACCAAGAGTCAAACTTGACTCAAAAGTAGGACTATGGCAAGGGTCTTCAAACTTGAGAGCTTTAAGACTTGTGGACTTCAACTCCCAGAATTCCTCCTCCAGTCATGTTAGCTCAGGAACTCTGGGAGTTCCACAGGTCTTAAACTTGCCAAGTTTGAAGACCCTTGGTCTACGGAGATTCTCAATCATCCAAGTCATGGTTGCCCCAGAAGTATTTTTTTTCCCCCAAACGGCAACTGGATTTTCTTGGTTTACTCCCTTTCAAAACTTTTTGCATCTCATCCAAGAAACTTCTTCAGGTCTTCTGGGATCTCATTCACCACCCTCCCAAATTATTTTCATGCTCTTTTGAGTCCTGTTGAAAAATTGCCAATAGTAGAGTAGAGCCATGGATTCTACAATAGTAGGGATGCGGTGGCTTAGTGGCTAAGACTCTGAGCTTGTCGATCAGAAAGGTCGGCAGTTTGGCAGTTTGAATCCCTAGCGCCGTGTCATGGGGTGAGCTCCCGTTACTGGTCCCAGCTTCTGCCAATCTAGCAGTTTGAAAACATGTTAAAAATGCAAGTAGAAAAATAGAGACCACTTTGGTGGGAAGGTAACAGTGTTCCAAGCACCTTTGAAGGAATTAAGTCATGCCAGCTACATGACCACGGAGACATCTTTGGACAGCGCTGGCTCTTTGGCTTTGTAATGGAGATGAGCATCGCCCCGTAGAGCTGGAAATGACTAACACGTATGTGCAAGGGAAACCTTTAGAGTAGAGCCAAAGAGAATGGTGTCATGAAATGCTTTTCAAAACTCCCCAGTGGAACGGAAAGGGGAATTATAAAAATGTTCTCAACCCCATCCCCCCGATTTAGCTCACTTCTTGCTTCTGGCACCCAGCTGTGGAAAGTCAATATGATTCATGACAACCATAACTCAATGCCAATGGGAGAGCCTTATTAACAGACTGACATATCATTTGAGACCCTGCATCATAACCAGGGGGCATTCTTAATCTTGCTTCCTAGTTCATTCACCCATTAAAGAACCACAGGACATGTTTTCGAAAATTACAAAGATATGGGGGAAAAAACTTAAAATAGAGATAGAGATAAGAGGGGAATAACAGTTTATATATATTAATATACCAAGATTCATGAAAGAATAGGAGGGAGGATTAGGCTGAATAATTACCTTGTATGTAGTACGGTAATATGTGTATTAATATTAGAAATATATGGATTGGGTGATTGGTATGAATAGATGTATTTAAATTGCTTAAAGAATTGTGATTATGATTAGAAGTGTATATTGAGATATGGGTTAATGAACGAAAGATGGATGAAATTTTAACAAAATAGTGGGAAAGACATAAATAAGGGAAATACAATTAAAAAGACACATCTTTGAATATTTTAAAGATATTGGGGGAAAATACAAAATAGAGATAGAAATAAGAGTGGAATAACAGTATGTAATATAGTAATCTACCAAGATTTATGAAAGAATTAGAAACGAGGAATAAAAAATAAAGGGCAGAAGTATAAGATATGTGTAAACAGTATGAAATAATGAAATGTAATAATTGGGAATAATAACACAATGTCCATTTGTATTAAAATGTATGATACCCAGGTATCATGCCATTCATGCAATGATATGTACAAAGAATATAAAATAAAAAACTTGACAATTAAAAAAAAAAGAAACCACAAGAACACTTTGAGACTTTGAAAAGCGACATTAATTTAATACTCGAGCTCAGCCCAGTTATTAAATGCCATGATAAATAAGCAATGTGAAAGGCATCAAACTCAAGACACCATTAAGAATAAAAAGGGGAAATATAACGCTTCTCCAACTTGGATGAGTTTATATATCATCAACATCACTCTGAACTTTACACACAGCTTTGCACGCAGTCGAAGTTCATGGTTAACTTTTCTTCTTGAAAGCTTTTTGGGTTCTGCAATTTATGGTGGGAGTTCACTGGCTTCTTTCCTTCCAAATGTCACGAATAAGGTGCACCTTTGGATCAATAAAGGGGGAAGTTTAGAAGAACACGGAGATTCAACACAGTGCCTATTTTCTCATCTAAAGCTTCTCAGAATCCCTGGATGATGTCAGACAAGCCACGGTTAAGTTTCTGGCAGGTGTGACTTTAATCTCCTGCTCTGTGGAGGTGTATCAGCCATTTTCCATGACAAATTGTCCATTGATTCGGAATGTGGGTCTCTTTGTCTAGCCCTCCAGGGATGGGCTTCAAAAATTTTAACAATGGGTTCTTTGTTTGGTTGCTGGGTGGGTGTGGCCAGGGTGGGCGTTGCCTAGTCAGCCTCCTGCACCATGGCGGGGGGAGGTTTGCCCTCCCCGGACTCCTGAGGCTTTCCTTGAGCACCCAGGTGGGCAAAAATGGCCTCCCCAGGCTCTCCCCAGGCTCTGGAGGCTCTCTTTCTGGCCTTCCTTAACTTCCGGGAGGCCCATTTTTCACCCTCCCTGAGCGTCTGTGTGCACCCTGCACTTACCTGCATCAAAAAGGGGCCACGAGGGGACACCTGGGGGGGGAGGGGAGGGGAGGGGTGGGCAGGCCCAGCCAAGAGTGGGATTTGGGGGTTCTCTAAACTGCACAGAATCTTCGCTGGGGGCTCTCCCGAAACCTGTGCAAGCCCCCAGCAGCCCAGCCCTGGTTTTCTCTAATCACAGCCTAGAACCTGGTGGATGTCTCTGCTTCTATAGCAAGAGTAGGCCATCAAGATTTTTTAAGCCACTAATACTTTCGACACTTTACAGTACAGAACAGACACTGTGTTCAACCTCCAATGTTTAGGAATCGTAAGGCAATGTCCTTTCTCCCGACACCCACCCATCTTCAGGAAACAAACCGCAATTCTCCACCATAAGTATTAAAAGATCCCTCGTGTCACCAGTCCTTTCAAGATGCAAGATGTCAGATTAACAGAGTTGGAAGGGACCTTGTAGGTCATCTAGTCCAACCCCCCACCCAAGCAGGAGATCCTATACCATTTCTGACCAATGGCAGTCCAATCTCTTCTTGAATGTCTCAAGTGATGGCGCTCCCACCACTTCTGAAGGCAACTGCTGTTCCATGGGTTGATTGTTCTCACGGTCAGAAAGTTTCTCCTTATTTCCAGGTTGAATCTCTCCTTGTTCAGTTTCCATCCATTGTTCCTTGTCTGGCCTTCAGGGGCTTTAGAAAATAGCTTGTCCCCTTTCTTTCTGTGACAGCCCCTCAAAAATTGGAAGACTGCTATGCTGTCCCCCCTGGTCTTTCTCTTTCCTAGACTAGCCATGCAACTGTTCTTCATATGTTTTAGCCTCCAGTCCCCTAATCATCCTGGTTGCTCTTCTCTGCACTCTTTCTAGAGTCTCAACATCTTTTTTTATAGTGCAGTGACCAAAACTGGATGCAGTATTCTAGGTGTGGTCTCACCAATGCTTTATAGAGTGGTATTAGAACTGGTTGGTCAGGAGCAGAAAATCCTTGAACCCAATGAGAATATTTCTTCTTCCAACAGGTTTTGTTGATTAATGTTCTGTTGATTTTCACCATGCTGCCTTTCTCTCCCCTTCCTTTTCTGCATTAGAGACAAAACATGCTGAAAGAGCCTTGGTGGCGCAGTGGTTAGAGTGCTGTATTGCAGGCAACCTCTTCTGACTATCGGCTGCCTGCAATTTGGCTGTTCGAATCTCACCAGGCTCAAGCTTGACTCATCCTTCCATTCTTCCAAAGTGTAAAATGAGGACCCAGATTGTTGGGAGCATTATGCTGACTCTGTAAACTGCTTAAAGAGGGCTGTAAAGCACTATAAAGTGGTATATAAGTCTAAGGTCTATTGTTATTGCTAAGAGCCCTGTCGTACATCACATCTGAGTTCGAACTGTTCAGGGGAACAAAGAGAATCAGCTTGGAGACGAGTTGATGAGGGAAAGAGTCAGTGGTGAGATTCAAAAAAAAAATACTACCAGTTCTATGGGTGTAGCTTGGTGAGCATGGCTTGGTGGGTGTGGCAGGAGAAGGATACTATAAACTCTCCATTCCCTCCCCACTCCAGGGGAAGGATACTGCAAAAACCCATTCCCTCCCCACCCCACTAACCTGCTTTCCAGCTCCGTTCTTCTCTGCAGGACAACAAAAGAAGACCCAGCCAGTCATCTGGGACTCAATGGGAGGCAGAGAACAGATGGGGCAGGGCCAGTCAGAGATGGTATTGGCTGGTTCTCTGAACTACTCAAAATTTCTACTACCAGTTCTTCAGAACTGGTCAGAACCTGCTGAATACCACCTCTGCCAAGAGTTAAATATCCCATTGCACCCTGCCACACCATCTCCGTTGTAAATTATCCCTCCATAAATTACTTTTTCATGCCACTCCTGGGCTCCATCTGGGACATGGGTTTGCATGCAAACAGGTTGTTAATTCCAAGCACTCCTCCTTACTTTCATGTCTATCGACAGCCAAACCAATTTCCTCGTATGGATTGAACAAACTCTAAAACACCCAACGAGACTCTGATTTTGCTCTCAGCGTGTTCTCCGAGAAAGAAAGCATGTTCAGACAGCATGGGAAGTGGCAGAAAAATCATTTTTTATAAATTGACCAGGCTGATTAAAGAAAAGGAAGGCGAAAAAAAAAACCCAGTAACAAAAGCCTGTGAAAGATAATAATAAGAAAATCTATGATGGGAAGGAACATATCCAACCTTTGAGTTGAATAGGAAGGAGGAATTTGGAAGCAGTGGGCCCCTCTTCTATGTCTCTTTATTGATTTGTTTTGCATATTGTACTTAGCCATTGTTTAATAGTAGCTTGGAGAAGACTCTTGAATTTTATTCATTCATTCATTCATTCATTCATTCATTCATTCATTCAATCAGTCAATCAATCATAACACCACTCATCTTATAACTTAACTCTGGCTGCCAATAATTGATTGAGAGAAAACAAGCAAGCTAAGTCAACCCATCCAAAACAAACTACTTCGTGGCTTGGGATATTGTGTGAATTCAATTAAAACTAGTGTAGCACAGAAGGAGGGAAAAACTGTCTTTTCCTGAAGGAAAAGCCTTCAGAAGCAACTCTTCGATCCAGCCAGTCAACACCCATTATTTTCATTCTGCAACACCATCCAATTGAAAAAAAAAAATCCAGTCTTTTCAAAATGCATGTGTGAATGGATGAACCATTTTAAAACAGGATGCAGTATTCCAAGTGTGGCATTACCAAGGCATTATAAAGTGGTGCTAACACGTCATGTGATCTTGATTCTATCCAAGTTCCAGTTAAGCTGATTTTGTCAGCTTTGGAAGCCATATTTTAATTAGAAGCTTTGAGAATGCCACATTTAGTGTCTGGGAATTTGGGAGGGTGGATTTCATGGAGAGGTGGAAGATTAGACTCAACAACATTTATTCTTAGAGAGTCAAGGACATGTTGCCCTGCACCTGGAGGGGAGTGACTGGAAAGATGTCTCCCATTGGGGCAACAATTTGGTTGGGCCATGTGATGGACTGATGGGTGCAGGGGGATGGATTTTTCAATTCTCTTTTGGGAAGGGAAAACACGGAACTCTCAGATTCAGGTTTTCCAGCTATGCCAATATGACAGCTCTAATAAAATGGAACTTGTCTCGGAGTTTATTGATTTGGAGTTTGTTAATTGGAACCAGTGGTGGGATTCAACATTTTTTATTACTGGTTCTGTGGGCATGGCAGAGGAAGGATACTGCAAAATCCCCATTCCCTCCCCACCCCACTAACCTGCTTTCCAGCTCCATTCTCCTGTGCAGGGCAACCAAAGAAGACCCAGCCGATCAGCTGGCACTCAAGAGGCAGAGAATAGATGGGGGTGAGGCCAGTCAGTGGTGGGATTTCTCCACCCCACTAACCTGTTTTCCAGCTTCGTTCTCCTGTGCAGGGCAACACAAGAAAGCCCAGCCAATCATCTGGGACTCAATGGGAGGCAGTCAGAGGTGAGATTTGCCAGTTGTCCAAACTATTCAGTATCAGTTCCCCAGAACTGGCCAGAACCTGCTGAATACCACCTCTAGTTGGAACGCTGACAGATTTATTGCTCATGCCCATACAGAAGAACCTAGTCAGCTACTAAACACTAAATTTGCACTAGATAACAGTCAATGGAACTCCAGAAGGGTTGAACTTGGAGAGTTTGTGAGCATGTAGTGATTCTAGGCTGAGTTCTTTCTTGACTCCATCCACAGGCTCTGCCTCTTCTCTTCTTCTCAACCAAGGAGTACCTTAGGCATGTGCAAGACTTCAGCTGCCCACTTTGTCCTTTCAATTTCTCCTCAACCCCAAAATAGAAATGAACAAGGCTTCACATTTTTGGCCCCACATCTTTATGAGCCTCCAAAGGAATTTTAGGCACTATTTTCATACCTCGCTTTAAACATTTCTGACAGCACCCTCAACCACCATTGCAAATGATGAGTGACAATAGGAACCGTAGTCCCCAGTTCTTGAAAACTGAGTATAAGACACACCAGCAGAATAACTAAAATCCCCATCGGTACAAGAAGAGTGATTTCACCACATTTCATTTCTTGGCCCATTCAATTCCGGAAGGAATATAATACATATATTTTCAGGATGGGAAAATAGCCCCCTTCATTTCTTCAGAACTCGCAGCTACGTTGATGGAGACAGGAGTGAAAAGAAAAAATGGAAGAAAAATACCTCGTTTTCTCAGAATGATGCTCGCCTGTTTCTTCCCATTTCTGTTTTCGACATGGCATGTATAATTGGCTAGGTCTGCTTCTTTCACAATGTCAAAGATTAATGTTAACTCCACAATTTTTTCTCCAAGGTGCTCTTTGAGGAGCCTGAAAAAAAACAGAAAAACATTGGAGGGTTCGTCAGCAGGCTAAAGATAGATGAGATACTGTTGTGGCCTGTTTGCCACCAGGCCCTCCTGCAGTGGAATCAGAGGAGGAGGAGGAAGAAGAGGAGGAGGAGGAGGAGGAGGAGAAGTAGGAGGCAGCAAGGTAGTCTGGGTCAGCATCAGGGCAACCTGAGAGCTACAAGGGGGAAGAAGGAATGCAGCTGTCAGAGAGAGAGAAAGAGGTGGAGCCTCGGGTGTCCATCAGCCCTCAGATGGAGAGTTAACAGCCCTCAGGTCTGAAGGTGGCTGACAAGGAAGTGGAGGAACAGCTGAGTCCAGTGCCTGATGCGTGGATGCACAGATGGCAGAGGAGAGGAGAACAGTAGAAATCTATGGACTGGTCCCTGGGATGGAAGAGCCACTGCTGCTAGCGAAGCCCCACCCTACCTCTGGGGATAAGAGACAGGGGGCATAGATGAATCAATATGGCAGAGAACTATTCATCTTCCAGCCAGCCGGAGTTGTTAGGCTGCATTGAGAAAGATACTTTTTGGCGGGGCTGCTGGCACTCCTAATAAAGGAATCTTTGGGTTGACTTCAGTGGGGAGCTGGGTCAGAATAGATCCCTTCATGAAGACTCAATATTCTGGGGATGTTTAGAGTAGAATATTCTACTCCTGAGCCTGGGAAGGCTGTTTTTTTGCTCTCCCGGAGGCTCAAGGAAAGCCTCCAGAGCCCAGGGAGGGCAAAAACATTGTGATGACCCAGAGTGGGATACAAAACAAACACAACCCCCCCTCCAAACAAACAAACAAACAGTGAAGTCCCTTTTATTTCTTCACTTTGCTTCCAAGCTCCGAATATTCTTGAAGGAAGACAAAATACTCCCACACAAACAGTTACAAGAAGAAGGAAAAAAGCAACACAAACCAGGCAAGATCATGGTTGGCGGGTGTCCACAGATAACACATATTGGGAAGGACTCCAAACTCAGAGAGGAACTATAAACTAGAGATATTTCCATGCTTTGTTTCCAGCGTTCACCCGTACGCATGTCCGTCTTCTTATTCAGTTGTCACAGCTGCAGCCCATGAAGAGAATCAAGTCCCTCTCCTCCCAAGTAGACCACATCTCTCCCTTCTCCTCTCCTCCCTGCGTGCCCTAGGATGGAGAGGGGATGGGCCTGGGTCTTCCTCTGACTACTCAGCTAGCCTCTGACCTTCCCCAGCCCCCTCCACAACCTCCGGAGCCACATTTTCACTCCCTGTCAGCTGTTTCTCCTCTCCCTCAGAGTCAGTCTCCACCAGGGGCATGACAAACACCCCACACACCATGGTGCAGGAGGCCGACTAGGCCACGCCCACCATGGCCATGCTCACCCTGCAACTGGGCAGAGAACCCATTGCTAAAATATTTGAAGCCCACCCCTGGATGAAAGTACTTTGAGACTTGTCGATGGCAAATCTCAATCACCCAGGTCATGCTTTTCCAAAAGGCAGGTCAGTTTTTGTTGTTGTTGTTGTTGCTTCTAGGAAATGCGAGCAACCTCGTTCTGTACCTGATTTCGCCTTCTTTAATATGACTTTCCAGTTCTTCGATAAATTTCTCCCCTCGCGTCCAGTAGATCATGGGGCCCGACTCGCCACTGAAGCCAAAAAATGCTTTGCAAACAACATTGAGGGGTTGACCTGGAGAGCAACACAGGAGGGGAAAATAAAATGATAGTGATGCTTAGTGGCAAGAGAGCACAACAGCCAGTTTGCTTCTGAAAATTTTCAGCTTGGGATGTATTTTCCGGTAGGAGAGACAGAGAGAAAGAGAGAGAAGGAGAGACAGAGAGAGAGAGAGGGGGGGGGAGGGAGGGAGAGAGAGAGAGAGAGAAGGAGAGAGAGAGAGAGAAGAGGAGAGAGAGGGAGGGAGAGAGAGAGAGAGAAGGAGGGGGGGAGAGAGAGAGAGCCCTAAAGGACTGTCTCTTCGGGAATAAACAGAGTAAGTTGTATGTGGATGTAGTGGGACACACATCTCAGTTAAAAAGGTCTTGGTTTCTTTTTCTTTTTCTTAGAATAAAATAAAGTTTATTTAAGATTCATACATTTAAAAACATACAAACATATAAACAAATATATGTACATATATACATTTTACAGCAGGTATTGAGCAATGGTTACGCACATTTTTTTAAATCCCCCTAACATTGACATGATCTACCTTGTTAGAGTACCTTCCTCGTTCTTTTAATGTTTTAATTTCACAGTGTATTTTATAATTAAATGTACGTCTTCCATAATTTCATAACTTATCCAGTAGTCAAATATTGCCTTTTCTTTAACCATTCATACCAGCAATTCCATATTTTACAGTAATTGCTATCTTGATTATTTTTTAGCAATTTAGCGAGGCTATCCATCTCTGTGCAAAATTGGTGGACAATTTCCAATTTTGTGCATAGCTTATTCTGGCTTGGTCTTGGTTTCTTCATGTGTCAGCTGGGCCAGCTTTGACTAATAAGAAATCTTCAAGGTTTTGGCTGGCGGCATAGAAAAAGAAGGAGAGGCAAGATGCTGAGAGACCCTTAGTTATATGCCCTCTTCGTGTTTCCTGTTCCTGTGCAAGAAATGTATCCCATTGGCTGTCAGACTCCCAGGGGTGGGGCTCTTAGCTAACTTTGTAGGCTTTGTCTGGACCACATGGCTTCACCTGAGTGCTAGCTGATGCAATTTTCCCACGCCAGGTGGTGAGATGGGTAGAGGCCTTTGTCACGTAGAATACTCTGGCCGAGGCCTTAATGGCCCGCCCATTAACAAAGGTGGGAGAGGGAACTGAGCTTCTGCTTCTGAGGAGAGTTTCTGCTTCTCTTTTAGTTTTGATCTACTTTTCCTATAGGGTCAAACTCTCCTATACCATCCCATAAATGCGGACGGCAGTTGAATTTCATTCGGAATCCTTCTAGGAGAAGCCGAAACTCCCGAAAGCCACAAAGGTTATTTCCTCCCCCCACCCCAAATCCTTATAGTAGAGTTCCAAATCCTTATTAAAAGTCACGGAGGAATTACAGTTTCTCATGGGTCAGGAAGAACTCTTGATTGAGTCAAGACGGTGATTGTGACGTATGAAAGGAAGCTTCGTCCCTTCTAAGAACGTCTGCGATGCGTCACCACACCGGCACACTATTAAAAAGCCAAAAAGTGTTACAAAACTCTAATTAATACAAAACATACTGAGTTGAGATTGACCAGAGTCAAGATCACTTCTCTTTTTGGTCCAGAGTTATCTTTCCTTCCTCTCTCCTTTCCTCATTCTCCTTTCTTCCTTTTCCTCCCTCCTTCCCTCCCTTTTCCTTCCTCCTTCCCTCCTTTCCTCCCTCCCTTCTTTCCTTCACTCTTTTTCACCTTCACCTTTCTTCTTTTTCTTCTCTCCCTCTTCCTTCCTTCCTCCTTTTCTTGTTCCCTCCCTCCCTTCTTTCCTTCCTTTTTTCCTTCATTCTCCTTTCTTCCTTTCCCTCCCTCCCTCCCTCTTCCTTCCTCCTTCCCACCTTCTCCTTTCTTCCTTTTCCTCCTTCTTCCTCCCTTCCTCTTTTCCTTCCTCCTTCCCTCCCTTCTCTCCTTCCCTCCTTTCCTCCCTCCCCTCTCTCCTCATTCTCCTCCCTTCCTTTTCCTCCTTCCCTCCCTCCCTCTTCTTACCACTGCTGATTTGAACTGGACGTACTTCTGAGTCAACCCAGCCATAAGATATTCTGAGAACATGGCATCTCCTGTTTGATGTCCATGATCATCGGGTAAAGCATAATTTTGGAACTGAGATTGATTGGAGCCAAGATTACTTCTCTTCTAGTTTAGTTTAGTTTACTTTATTCTCATTTCATCTCGTATAATGAAATTAAATACCATCTTCAATGTACATCATGACCGTGAAAATAAACACAAACACACATCCTTCACACTCCACACATTGAATGGAAAACCCCTGATATTGCATTAATATTGCACCATACAGTAGAATTCAAAAGAGCTCCTGCCCTGGGATAGAAGCTGTTTTTCAGCCTATTTGTCCTTGTTTTTATTATTATCCTGTATCATCTGCCAGATTCAAAAAAAAAAAAAAAAAGGGGGGGGGGAACCCAGGATGAGATGGATCTTTGAGAATGTTTTGAACTTTCTTAAGGCAGTGGGAGCTATAAAACTCTTCCAAAGAGGGGAGAGGGCAACCCATGATCTTCTGGGCAATGACATTAACCCTCTGGGGTGCTGTCCTATCTGCCACTGTGCAATTGGCAAACCAGACAGAGGTGCAGTAAGTTAAGATACTCTTATGGTGCAGCAGTAGAAGGTCACTAGCAATTTTTCATTTGGTTGTTGTTTCCTGAGAAGCCTCAGGTCGTATAATCTCTGCTGGGCTCTTTTGACCAGGGCTGCAATGTGGGCACCCCAGGTCAGGTCCTCTTTTAGGGTAACACCCAGAAACTTAAAACTGACCCCTTGCTCCATTCGGTCTCCATTGATAAGCGAGGGGTGGATGTCCGATCTGTTCCTTCTACATAGTCCACTATCAGCTCCTGGGTCTTCTTGGTGTTGAGGATCAAGTTATTGTCTCCATACCATGAAAGCAACCGGTCCACCTCATTTAGGCAGACTCATCTCCCCGGAGATGGCCCAGGATATCTTTGGGACTTTGAATTAATTAATACAAAACAGACACGTAGGATAAAACTATTGGAGAGAGATTTTCCATTCCAGTCCTCCAACCTCATTTTCAATTAGGAAGAATAGGATTTATTTTTTATTTTTTTAAAAAATGGAGAATTTCTATTGCCTGTTTACAAGGGAATAAAGGCATTCTGTGTTTCCATAAGAATCTGTCTTAGGCACATAAGCATGTGACATCTCTCTCTTTTTTAAAAAAAGAATAATAATAGGAAACGGCAGTTACCGAGATGCGCGGAACGGTTTTTAAAACTTATTTAAAAGAGTTTTTTGGTCAATCAGAATGAACAGCTTCTGCCCTTTACGGGGCCAGCCCTGCTGTGCAGTAAGTACTGGTTGAACAGCTGGATCTGCGTGTTTTCTATTCAATGACCCAGCAAGATTTCTGTTTGAAACTACATAAATAAATAACCGAGAGGAAATGAAAAATACTCCAGAGAGACATCTAATTTCTATAAATGCTAAGCAAATTTCCTGAAGAGATTCTCATGGTTAGAAGGAATAACAAACACAGAGACAGATATGGAGATATTGTACACACACACACACACACACACACACACGTATGTATGTATGTATGTGTGTGTGTGTGTGCTGTTTAGCTTCCTTCGGGTATTATCCCACGTCATTGTAGTGTTGTTAAAGTTGTAGCAACGTTTCAGCAGAATCTCATCTGCCACCATCAGGCTTCTGTATGGATGTGGGTCTTACAGCTTTTGGTTTCAAATTCGAGGCTGGCCTATTCTGATTGGCTGGGAGTTTTGGTCTGTGTTCACTGGACTTGGAGTTTGATTGATTGGTGTTTCTGGTTTCTTCTGTCACAAAACAGACAGAAGAAACCAGAAACACCAATCAATCAAACTCCAAGTCCAGTGAACACAGACCCGGGCTCCTAGCCAATCAGAATGGACTAGCCTCGAATTTGAAACCAAAAGCTGTGAGACCCACATCCATACAGAAGCCTGATGGTGGCAGATGAGATTCCGCTGAAACGTTGCTACAACTTTAAAAGCACCACAATGACATAGGACAATACCCGAAGGAAGATGAACAGCAAACACACACACACACACACACACATATACATACATACACATATAGCCTGACCCACATACAAACTCCATACAGAAGCCTGATGATGGCAGATGAGATTCTGCCAAAATGTTGCTTCAACTTTAAAAGCACAACTACAATGTCGACAAACTTGCACACAGGAGCTCAAACGCCTTTCCTTAAACTGCTATTCTAAGCTGAATTTAAGAGGAAAATAGTTTCATCTTGCCCATATTTCCTTCTTTCTTTCCTTCCTTCTTTCCTTCCTCCCTCCCTCCTTTCATTCCTCCCTTCTTTCCTTCCCTCTTTCCTCATTCTCCTTTCTTCCTTTTCTTCCCTCCCTCCCTTTCTTCCTTACTCCTTCTCTTCCTCTCTTCCCCCCTCCATTCCTCATCCTCCTTTCTTCCTTTTCTCCCTCCCTCCTTTCTTCCTCCTTCTCTTCCTCCCTCTCTCCCTTTTTTCCTTCCCTCATTCTCCTTTCTTCCTCCCTCCCTCTCCCCTCCTTTCCTCCCTCCTTTCCTCATTTTCTTTTCTTCCTTTTCCTCCCTCCCTCTCCCCTTCCTCCTTCCCTTCCTCCCTCCCTTTCTTCCCTCAGCTGATTTGAACTGGTCATCCTTCTGAGTCAACCAGACGACAAGATGTTCTGAGAGCATGGCATGGCATGGCATGTTCTGATTAATGATTAATGCTTACAGTCGTTGGGTAAAGCATAACTTTGGAGCTGAGATAGATTGGAGCCAAGGTTGCTTCTCTTCTTGGCCCAGGGACATCTTTGGGACTTTGAAACCCTGATGAAATGCCTGACATAGCGGGACTATTTTGATAGCCATGGTGAGTATGTCTATTTACAACAGACCACATCCATTTTCACCACATGACTGCAACGGTCATAAGTACACCCACCGGTCATAAATCACTTTTCTTTTCCCCAGTGCCATTTTAACTTCAAACAGTTGCTAAGAGAAAAATTGAGGTCTACCTAGCTTCTGAATCCAGGCCAGGCTGCCACCTGCTGAAACCTGTACCGGTGGGGTTGATCCGACAAAGAATTCTTTATTTATTTAATTTGTTTGTCAAACATGTACAAGATACCAAGCATAAGTATGAACATAAACATAAACAAGAACAAAGAGACTAAATACAGATCAATAGGGACAGTGAGACAGGGATAGTAGGCATGCTGGTGCGCTTATGCACGCCCCCTTGAAGGACCTCTTAGGAATGGGGTGAGGAGATCCACCATAGACAGTTTGAGGTTGAAGCTGTGAGGGGTCGACTTTTCTGTGAAAAGGGAGAGCCAGGAACACCCCCCCCCTCCAATGTTAATTTCTGCTTCCAACAGCCCCATCTTTCTCTGCCATGGCTGGGAATGTCCTTGCTATCCCTTGCCATTTATTCAATGGCTTCAGTTGGGTGGCGTGGAATGACGCTCCCCTCCGTTGTAGAATGCCTTGGCCTTCAGATGAGATGGACCACAGCTGGTGTTGGCCATTCATGCATGGAAAGAAGAAGACCTTCTAAAGCAGGGGTGGTCAAACTCGATTTCATGGAGGGCCGCTTCAGGGTTGTGTGTTTGACCTTGGAGGGCCAGGGGTGGCTGGGTGGCTGGGGGAGGGCGTGGCCATGTTGAGTGTGGCCAGCTCAATTTCACTCATGTCAGGGGCACCTGTGGTGCCAAGTGCCAAGGCAGGACTTCCCTGAGACTCACTTTCATTATAATCCCTTTCCTTCCTTCCTTCCTTCCTTCCTTCCTTCCTTCCTTCCTTCCTTC
>BLBF01000058.1:4762487-4807179 GCA_015471245.1 Laticauda colubrina
GAAGGAAGGAAGGGGGAAAGAGTGAGGGAGAAAGATGGATAGATGAATAGAAGGGAGGGAGGGAGAGAGAGAAGGATGGATGGATGGGAGGATAAAGATGGATGGAAGGAAGGAAGGGGGAAGGAGGGAAGGAGAAGGGTGGATGGATGAATAGAAGGGAGGGAGGGAGGGAAGGAGGGAGGGAGAAGGATGAATGTATGGATGAAAGGGTAAAAGAAAGAAAAGAAGGAAGGGGGAGAGAGGGAGAAGGATGGATGGATGAAAGGATGAAAGGAAGGAAGGAAGGGGAGAGAGGGAGAAGGATGGATGAATGGATGAAAGGATGAAATAAAGGAAGGAAGGGGGAGAGAGGGAGAAGGATGAATGGATGGATGGATAGAAGGAAGGAAGGGAGGGAGGGAAGGAAGAAGGGAAGAAAGGAGGAAAGGAAGGAAGGAAATAAATCAGCAATTTTATCTGAAACTTCCATCATACTGCCCCAGATTAGATCACTTGCATTGGCTTGAAGGCTGGGGGAATTAATTAAACCATAAACAAAACAAACCAACCTCAGTTACACCACATGATTGACTACCAGGAAGCTCAGTTGAGGTTAACCAAGCTGCTCGCTCTTGACCAACACCTGTTCAGTGTGTAGGACTGAGATCCAGAGAGAAAGTGAGAGAAGCCAACTTCAACCTGTCATCACCTAAAAATTCTCTTAGTTCTGAGTTTTACAGCTCTTCCGTTGCCGGTCTTTCCAGCGGGGAAGTTGTTTGCAAGAAGATTAATGGCATATTTATCCAAGAAGTGCACTTTGGATTCTCACGGCCATCTGCTGTGGACCTTCCATTCATCAAACTGTCCCCACATGGGGAGAGAAGTCCATTTATCCCACGCCCAAGTATGAAAATGGTCTTTACCTACCGGATGCTATTAGAGAATTTGACTTGGTTGCCCTCGCTTCTTTTCTCCAAAAAGCCCCAGAAGGCCTTTCCTTAGCATTCAAAGAAATCAGCGTGTCGTTTCAAAGAAGCAACATCTTAAAGGGCAAAGACAAACAGCTTTCAGGGTAGATAGAATTTCTTCCTGCCTGCTCTGTCTCTGACAGCAGCTAAGGTGGGATGGCATCTCCAAGAGGTTTTCTCCAGTGGTGGGATTCAATTTTTTTTTAAACTACAGATTCTGCGGACGTGGCTAGGTGGGCATGGCCAGGTGGGCATGTGACTGGGCGGGCATGGCTATGTGGTTTGTGTCAACTCATAAAACATTCCTATGCCTGTTTTAGCAGTTGCCATAAAAAGGGGGGGAAGCGAAAGTACACTCCAACTCTTATCTTTAAAAGATTGTAACTAAACTACCAGAGTTTTTGCCTGCAAATATATTTAATTGGAAAATGTGATTGATGACACCCAGCCCATGAAGGAGCTCAGTTGAAGAATCTGATTTATGACACACCGGGGGGGGGGGAGGAAACAGGGTCACAGGTGACTGTAAATTACCTATGCCAGAGTTGGCTTCATACAGGGCAGTGCCAGTATGTCACCTCTCACAAATCCTTCGAAGTTTATTGAAGTTTGGTTCGAGAATCATGATTTAATTAGGGTGATTGCTGGAATCTTGATAGCTTGTTTTTTCCCCCTTTCGCAGAAACCCCTCTCGCACCCCATTTTTTGCCTACTGGGCCTCAGGGAAGCCTCCTGGCAAGGTAACTACAACAGCGGGGGGGGGGGAATCAGCTGTGCCACATGATTTAGATTAGCTAGAAAGCAAGAAATCTGATGACTTCCTTCTTTCTAGCTTTCTTTCTAGCTTTCTGTGCAGCACAGCTGATAATCGGAAATATTAGTTCAGTCGAACCAGTGGCATTATTTTACTACTGGTTCAGCAGAACCAGGCTAAACCAGCAGAATACCATCACTGGTTTTCTTGAATGTATTTGAGGGCCCAGGAGAGATTCCTTGGCTGCCTTAGCCTTCTTAAGGATGCTTCACAAGGAATTCGGTGTGGGTCTACTGAGCAAAACCAAATTAAGAGTCTGGTTAGCACTTTTTCCCACTAATGGATTTCATCAAAAGGCTCTCGTGAGGTGCATCCGCTGAAGGGAGCTGAAGTTCACGAGAGCTGCTGCCTTTTAATGAAATTCATTAGTCGGGAAAGGTGCCACCAGACTCCTAATTATTTTTTTTTACACAAAAAAGCAACTACAGGTGGATTTGTGCAACATTCAAGATCAGGATTCTCAAGTATAGGGAGAGGTTGCCCAAGCAGAAGGATCTACATTATCTCCTTTGAAGACCAATCCTCTCTTCAGCCAAGCATCCTGGACAGGCTTCACCCTAGTCAGATAAATCTACTTATCAGCTAATATACCGGTTAAACAGTTTGGTACAGTGGTAAAGGTGCTGGCTTAGAACCCAGGAGATAGTGAGTGCGAGTCCCACCTTACACATGAAAGTCAGCTGGTTACTTTGAGCCAATCACCTGGAGATGGTGAGTTTTGTCCCACTTTAGACATGAAAGCCAGCTGGGTAATTTTAGGCCAATCCCCAGGAGACACTGGGAGTTCTAGTCCCGCCGAAGGGATGAAGGCCAGCTGGGTGACTTTGGGCCAATTACAGGGAGACAGTGAGTTCTAGTTCCCTCAGCACCTTTCAAAACAAGCTGGGACTCAAACATAATGGCGGTTGCACACATTTCCTAACCATATCTGGCTATTTGACAGGGCAATTTATTGACAGGGCAGCCTGGAAGTATTTTAATAAAGATCATCTCTCAGGAACTATTGCTCTGCATGGCCTAAGTTTTTAACCAGCAGGTCTCCGTGCAATTTATTCCCACCCTCTAAGTGTTGCATCTGAAGTTGCTCAAGGGTTCTTCCAGCCATAGTTAGAGATAAATATTTGTGACTTTGGAACAGAAGCCGAAATTACTGGCAGGAAACCACAGACATAGATGGCAGTTAATTCTCTAAAACTGCGGTGAAGGTTGGGATAATATTTCGGAGCTACATGTGAGTCCACAGACAGAATAGAGTGCATTAATCAAAGATTGATATCTTTGCACTGAGTGTCAGAAGAGAAGAGGTGGAAAAAAAAAACCCCAGCTATGCCAGTGAAATTCAAGATATTGGTCAAACTGTGTTAATCTCCCAAGAGCTGTCAAGCTGTCAGAAGAATTATATGGATTAGCTGGAAATAGCTCATTAACAAGCTAATTATAACAAGGTCATGAAAGCAATCTAGTGTTCCAACTATACAGGGAAATAAAAGTTATTAAGGGAAGCACCTTTTGACAACGAAATACACATCTCCTAACTGAGCAGAAGGTGTCTCTCCAACCAAGAGTTAATTAAGCTTTAGGAAGACCACAACTAGAATCCTACATCCAATCTTGGTAACCACATTATTAAAAAAAGATGTTGAGACTCTAGAAAAAGTGAAGAGAAGAACAACCAGGATGATTAGGGGACTGGAGATGATGAATGTTGATATGATGAATGGTTGCAGGAATTGGGCATGGCCAGTCTAGTGAAGAGAAGGATGAGGGGAGACAGGATAGCAGTCTTCCAGTATCTGAGGGGCTGCCACAGAGAGGACCAGTGGGGGTCAAGCTATTTTCTAACGAAGGCCAGACAAGAAACAATGGATGGAAACTGAACAAGGAGAGATTCAACCTACAAATAAGGAGAAATTTCCTGACAGTGAGAACAATCAACCAATGGAACAGAAGTTGCCTTCAGAAGTTGTGGATGCTTCATCACTGGAAACTTTCAAGAAGAGACTGGACGGCCATCTGTTAGAAATGTTGTAAGATCTCCTGCTTGGGTGTGTGAGTTGGACTAGATGACCTAACTGTCCACATTAAATTGGCATTAGATAAAAGTCGATGGAATTCAAGAAGAGCTGGACTTGGGATTGCTTGTGGGAATATTTTCTGACAGTGAGAACAATCAGCAACAAGAAGTTGCCTTCAGAAGTTGTGGGAGTTTCATCATTGGAGGCTTTCAAGAAGAGATTGGACTGCCATCTGTCAGAAATGGTGTCGGGTCACCTGCTTGGCTGGGGGTGTGTGTGGACTAGATGACATACAAGTTCCCTTCCAACTCTGTTAAATCTGTTAAATCTGTTTTTCAACCTTGGCCATTTTAAGACTTGTGGACTTCAACTCCCAGAATTCCCCAGCCAGCCATGCTAAACGGCTGGGAACGCTGTTGGAAAATATTCATGGGAAAGGATTGGGAAGGACACATTGGGGAATTCTATTTTGCGATCCTTGAAGCAAGCGTAGAAAGAGAGAGATTGTTCATTGAACTGACTGGGGGGAGGGAGGCGAAATTGCTTGCATTTAAAAAAAAAAAGCCAAGCCCAAGTTCAAGAAGGTAACAAGCCGAATTAGAAATAAACAGTGCTAGGCTAACTTCCCCGCTATTGTCCAATGGTGAATTGTTTCCCTTTGATGTGTGTAATTTAAAAGTCTTGTGTGTTGCACTGAGGCGACTGTTGCTAGAAATGACTGCCTTTTAATCATACAATTTTCTCAGTTGTTTTTTTTCCCCTGAGCTTGCTCATAATTCATTGCAATTTGCGCTTGGCACAGTGCTCTGGAAACGGCGTTCCTAAATTGGAAAAAGCTTTAAGCACGCTCTCGGCCTATTTTGTCTATTTGGTTTACATCATTAGATTTGTTTGCATTCACATTTGTGCTAAATTCTCCCCTCTGAGCCATACAGGCAGGTGTTCAGATAAGGAGCAGGAAGGAAAGATGTGTCTGGGTGTGTTGGGGGATGCATAAACTCTGAAAGTTTGGAGTGACCCGCGGGAAACACACAGAGATTTTGCGACACCCTTTTTGCGAGCCATAACAGCACAGGTGTTTATTTTTTATTTATGTATTTATTTTTGTCAGTTGCTTACAAGATAATAGGTATAAGTATATATATATATAGTTATGAATACATGAAATAGATACATATAAGAAAAATAAAAGAAACAATAGGACAGGGACGATAGGCACGTTGGTGCGCTTATGCACACCCCCTACAAACCTCTTAGGAAAGCGGTGAGGTCAATAGTAGACAGTCTAAGGTTAAAGTTTTTGGGGTTTGGGGAAGAAACCACAAAGTTAAGTAGAGTATTCCAAACATTGACCACTCTGTTGCTGAAGTCGTATTTCCTGCAATCAAGTTTGGTGCGGTTAACCTTGAGTTTGTCTCTATTGTGTGCTCTTGTGTTGCTATGGTTGAAGCTGAAGTATTCATTGACAGGTAGGACATTGCAATGGATGATTTTATACACTATACTTAGATCAGACCGAAGGCGGCGTAGTTCCAGGTTTTCTAGGTCTAGAATTTCAAGTCTGGTGGCATCAGGTCTTCTGCAACAAGTAGAGGAGTGGAGGACTCTTCTTGTGAAATATTTCTGGACTTTCTCAACTGTGCTAATATCAGATACGTAATGTGCGTTCCAGACTGATGAGCTGTATTCGAGTATTGGTCTAGCAAATGTTTTCAGGAGGTTCTGACCAGTTCTGGAGAACCGGTAGCAGAATTGTTGAGTAGTTAGAGGAACTGGAAAACCACCTCTGACTGGCCCCGCCCCCATCTATTCTCCGCCTTCCATTGAGTCCCAGATGATCGGCTGGGTCTCCTTTCGTTGCCCTGCACAGGAGAACGGAGCTGGAAAGCAGGTTAGTGGAGTGGGGAGGGAATGGGGATTTTGCAGTATCCTTCCCCTGCCACGCCTACCAAGCCACACCCACCAAGCTATACCACACCACGCCCACCAAGCCACACCCACAAAACCAGTAGTAAATGTTGAATCCCACCACTGCATAGCAGACTTTTCAAGAAAAAGATACATACATTTCATGGACAGTTTTACATCTGATATGATACATAAGAGCAGTCTTTCCATATTTGAGGGGTTGCCACAGAGTGGAGGAAGGGGTCAAGATAGTTTCCAAAGCACCTGAAGGCCACACAAGGAATAATGGATGGAAACTGATGAAGGAGAGATTCAACCCCCAAATTTTCTGACAATGAGAAACAATCAACCCATTGAACAGAAGTTGCCTTCGGAAGTTGTGGAAGCTTCATCTCTGGAAGCTTTCAAGAAGAGATTGGACTGCCATCTGTCAGAAATGTTGTAAGGTCTGCTTGGGGTGGGGGGGTTGGACTAGATGACCTACAAGGTCCTTTACAACTCTGTTAGTCAAATCTAATTTCATCTTTTCTGAGAAAGGGCTGCCTTGTTGATCTTGTGAACTGTCCACTTGAAATGATGCTCTTTCCAACACAAAAATATTCCAGCATAAAAAAATATGTTATCCTTCCAGGAAAAAATAGCTCAGCGGTTACTTCTGGTTCAAATAAACCAGCATGGCACAGTATGTTGTGCAAAAGACAGTTTAAGATGATTGAGATTCTGGGTTGTCTTCTCCCTTTATCTTTCAGATAAAAGATTTCAAAATGTGCCCTTTCAGAGGGGAGGCTTTTCATCCTCTTAAAGAGCTTTTGAAGATGTCAAGGAGACAGGAACATTTTCACTATCCTTGGAGCAGAAAAACCAGGAAATCTGGATCACCCAGGATGATTCTCCTGTAGATCAGAAGATAGACGTCTATGGAGGTTTTCCAATCATAGTTGTCTCAAAGGGGCTTTTTCAAAAGGCAACTGGATTGTTTTATTTAATATTGCATGTATTAACAGCAGCAAGGATTGTATTTGTGTAGAACTGGAAAAATGAAGGAATACCACTAGAGGAAGAGATAATGAAAAATACATTGGCCTGTGCAGAAATAGACAGACTGACATTGAAGATGAAACAGAAAGAAGATAAAGAACGCTACCCAACATGGAATTTATTTTATCAGTGGCTGGAAAAATGGGGAAGGAACCCAGTTGTGGGATTCAAATTTATTTTACTACCAGTTCTGTGGGTTTGGCTTGGTGCACGTGGCTTGGTGGGCATGACAGGGGAGGGATATTGTAAAATTCCCATTCCCTTCACACTCCTGGGGGAAGGTTACTGAAAAATCCCCCTTCCCTCCCCATCCCACTAACCTACTTTCCAGCTCCATTCTCCTGTGCAGGGCAACCAAAGAAGACCCAGCTGATCAATTGGGACTCAATTGGGGTTGGTGGGGCCAGTCAGAGGTGATATTTGCCGGTTCTTGGAACTTTTCAAAATTTCCGCTACTGGCTCTCCAGAACTGGTCAGAACTGGATGAATACCAACTCTGGGGTAAGAATTAGGAATGTAATTTGTATTGTTATGCATAGAAAACAACTCAGGCAACACGATATTTATTAAATACTAATTAATGCAATCACAGAAAATTAATAAAACTTTATTTTTAAATAAGGCAACTGGACTGTTTTTTTGAGGGAGACGAGGGGCAAACTCACTTCATAAGTGTTTCACTTAGCAACATAAACCTTGGGCTTAATTGCAGTTGTAATTTGAGGACTGCCTGTAATCACAAATGCTTACTCTTAACCAGTTCCTAGACCAGGTGTAAAACCTCACTCTCAAAAAAGTTCTCATTGTCCATTCAATGCCTAATTTGGAGGTCAAAGGCCATAGTATTGCTGTAATTATTACAAAGAAACAGCTGTTCTTAAATTGGTGAATGCAAGGGAAGCCAAAGGTGATTAATTTAAATTAAAATGTAAGCTCGGTTAAAAATTAAATTAAATTAATCTAGTTGGTAGGCACACTTGCTACATATTTAATCGTTTCATTTTGGTGGCATTAATCATTCACAACTTCTTCAGCCATATTACAATTTACAATTGGGCCATCATTTTGAAGGGATCTTCAGAGAGCAGAAATCTCTTAGATCCTCCATTTCTATGTCTCCTTTTTTGGTCCCAAGACTGCAAAGCACATTTTGGGAAATAGGAGTACCTGGGGTGGGATTCTACCAGTTCGCACCTATTCGCTGGAACCGGTTGTTCACATTCTAAGCAGTCCGTAGAACCGGTTGTTAGAAGAAATTACTGGCCTAATCCTGTAAGGAAGGCAGGAAGGAAGCATTCTGGTGTTGCTGACAGAAACTGCCTCTCCGTTAACCCTTATTATGTTCTTGGCAGGACTAGACTTCCTGTCTCTGGAACTTCTCTGGAGTTTTTTTTTCCTGCTTTGCTGGTACTGTGCTTGTGTGGAGTGACCATTCAAAGTTATGAATGGCACTGAAAAAAGTTACTTATGACCATTTTTCACACTTACAACTGTTGCAGCATCCCCACAGTCATGAGAGGCCAGGAGAGGAGATGCGTACCTCGATGTGAGTGATGTTGAGTTGGCCACACCCACCCAGTAACATGACCACCAAGCCACATCCACCAGTCACATGACCACCAAGCCATGTCCACCACCTAAGCCACGCCCATAGAACCAGTTGTTAAAATTTGAATCCCACCCCTGGGAGTACCGCTCTTCAGCAATTCAGAAAACAAACAGAAGACCAACACGCAAGGTTGGTTTCTCCTGGTTGGACCAGTTTGGGTGAACCCCTTGTTCTGACAATCAGCTGTCTTCGAACCAGTTTGATCTGATGGGCATGTGGGCCCTGCCCCCCACCAGTGGTGGGATTCAAAGATTTTCATCACTGGTTCGGTCGTTGTGGCTTGCTGGGCGCACTTTGTGTGCATGCACACAATTTGTGTGTGCACATGCACCAAATGTGCACTTTGCACAGGCACGGAGGTATCTGCACAGGTGCAGAGGTGTTCCAACTCACCTCCCGCATGCCTGCACTCTCCCGGTTGCTTCAGCAGCTGCCGTGCGGCATTCTGCTGTGCTGCACAAAGCAGCTGCGCTTCAAAAGCAGAGAATATAGGTGAGTATGGAGGCCCAGGCAGGTGGGTGCAGGCATAAGTTAATGTATAAGTAAAGCCTGCACCAAAGAAGTGGCAGAGCACCTGTAGACTTTCACCAAAACTCCTTCCACTTTCAAAGAAAATTTCAGAAGTGAATTCAAAGCAAAGTTTGGTGAATGTTTCCTGGTGCTCTGCCACTTATTTGGTGCAGTAGTCAGAGACAATGAGTATGTCAGGAACCCTGCACCCATCTCCTAGATGTAAGAGAAGAGCAGGCAGAGTGCTGGGTGGCAGAGGTGGTATTCAGCAGGTTCTGACCAGTTCCGGAGAACCAGTAGTGGAAATTTTGAGTAATTTGGAGAACCGGCAAATACCACCTCTGACTGGAGATTTTTCAGCATCCTTCTCCTACCATTCCTACCAAGCCATGCCCATAGAACCAGTAGTAGAAAAAAACTGAATCCCACTACTGGTGGGTGGAGTGTAACGAGTCATTAGTCTAGAATCCTTATGTCTCCACAAACACTCCACAAGCAGGAGGAAAAACAACCAAGGGGGAAAAAACCGCAAGGAGATTTTCCTGCACTCCTGGCACTCAATGCAGGGATGTTGGAGAATCTCATAAAACAAGTTTGGCAGCAAATGATGCCCCCACACCAGAGTCATTTGTAAATAACTTTTTTTTTTTTACAGCTCTTTGGTTCAGAAAGGTAATAAAGAACCCCAGGCATTCAGTACCCTTTTTAATCTCCCCTCTTCGCACTCTCACACGCTTTATGTACACACTTTATTTGGCTCGTCGAAGCTCCTTCTGATATTCGGTTGCAATTGCCTGACTCTTGGCACACATCAATGGCGACTTCCTGGCCCCAGACAGAACTCCATCTGTCTCTGAGTACAAATGGCTGTAGCACCACGCAGCTGGCAGTCCTTGGCAAGACTCGGGGTTGAGGAAACGGCTGCCAGTCATGATGTGGAGTTGGATTTGGCAGATAACCCAGCAGCTCGGTTCAAAGGAGGCAGCAGCGCCGGTTCTCCTCTGAGATCTGCTGCTATTATTTCAAACATTAACTCTCTCTCTCTCTCTCTCTCTCTCTCTCTCTCTCTCTCTCTCTCTCACGCACACACACACACACACACACACACACATACACAAACCCTTCTCTGCCACCAGGAATATGAAACCCAAGACTGTGTTAAAGAATTTCATTTGAGGCTTCCCTGAAGACATGCCTGAGTGAAGGGATTAGCACATCCCCTAACAATCCACACAATTGTTTATACCGCTGTTCCAAATTAGGTCACCGTGCAACAGGAAGAAGGCATTGCAATCCTCAGAGGAAGCCCCCAAGTTTGCAGAAATCCAAAAAAATACCTTTCAGGGTGGGGGAAAAAAGATTGGGGTGGTGTTGGTGGAAAGGAGAGCCATGACGAAAAGACTGCACGCGGATGAAATTCGCAACCCGCACAGATGAATAGCTGATTTATTTCCTCACCGTCTCCTCAAATGCACATTCAATTTCTTTCTTGCCACCATTGCTCATTGCAGGTGTTAAGTTAGTCACACGGTTCTTTGGGGAATCTGGTTTTGCTTGGCTTTGCTCATAGAAAATCTCAAAAGGGGATCGCGTAACCCTAGGACGCTGCAACCGTCATAAATAGGAGTCAGTTGCCAAGCGTCCGAATTTTGCTCATGTGATCGTAGGGTTGCTGCAATAGTCATAAGTGTGAAAAACGGACATAAGTCCCTTTTTACAGGGCCGTTGAAACTTCAAATAGTCACTGAATGGACTGTTGTAAGTTGAGAAATACTAGGATGTGTGCAAGACATATACTTATAAAACAATAAGTAGAATAGAATCTAAAAATAATTCACACGGCAACTAAAATAAATCCAATAACATACTATTATAAAGGTAAAGGTTCTCCTCGCACATCCATGCTAGTGCTTTCCGTCTCTAGGGGGTGGTGCTCCTCTCCATGACAAAGCCAAAGAAGAGCCAATGCTGTCCGAAGACATCTCCATCGTCATGTGACTGGCAGGACTAAATGCCAAAGGCGCATGAAACGTTGTTCCCTTCCCACCAAAGGGGTCCCTATTTTTCTACTTGCATTTTGACATGCTTTCGAACTGCTAGGTTGGCAGAAGCTGGGACAAGTAATGGGAGGTCACTGTGTTACGTGGTGCTAGGGATTCGAACCGCCGAACTGCAGACCTTTCTGATAGACAAGCTCAGTCCCACCGCGTCCCTCAGATACTATTATAAGATGTTCCAATTCTAAGGAATGGTTTGGCATGTTGTACAAATGGTAGCTCAGAACTGGATGACTTGAGAGATTATTTTCAAGATCTTGATTGCGAATAGTAGCATTAAACAGAAATCGTGTTCCCAACCTGGAAATATTAAATTCACACCGTACACTGTTATCAGAATGTCGCCATGCCTGTTTCCTTGGCATATGAGAACTATTTTAATATACTTCGAAAACACCAAAATAAAACAATTGTTAAAAACTATGCACTGGAGGGGGGGGGAATCTAAGGAATATTAAGTTTTTTGCAAGGTTTATCAAAATTTGCTTGGTTGACCATCTAAATTTGATGGAATATTGTTTTGGTCAAACTAATGACCAGTTTGGAAAAACGACAAAATAATCTGACATTAACTCTTGCTTGACGAAGTTTGATTAATTTGTCTGCATATCATTAAGAGCAGCATAATACTCTTCCTCGGTTAAAAATATGACTGAACCTTTCCATATGTTATATTTCAGAATATTTTATGTTGAGCTCCCATTAATAAAAAGAATTGGGGAGAAAATGGTACAAGTGTGTTTCAGAGAGATAATGAATTCAATCATAGTATTTTTGGGCTTGGAGGCATCTTAAAATGTCATGCAGAATTTTCCAGTCAGGCTGCTTCAGCTGATTTAATATTACTGCTAACTTTTATTCTCTTGCTTTCAAAAATGTCTTTCCTTGCTTAAGCTTCCCAGTATTGATTGAAATAATCTGATATTCATCTTGTTAATGTTAACCTATAGGACTTTCATCCAGGTATGGTCCTCATGCGGCTCACTTATGCTCGCTTATCTATACATAGGCGCACCTAAAAACTCTAATGCCAATGAGGGGCCTTTGGTGTTCTCTTTCATAGCCGCTAGGGAACATCATCAGTGCTGGAAGGGAGTATGGTTTAGGAGGAGGAGGAGGAGGAGAACTATGGGGTCCTTAGTGTTCTCTGAGCTTGGTTGTTTTCTTGCAGACATTTCCTAGCCCAGCTGGGGAACATCATCAGTGCTGGAAAGGGAGTAAGGTTTGTAGAGAGGAAGAGGAGTAAGGTTTGTAGAGAGGAGGAGGAGGAGGAGGAGGAGGAGGAGGAGGAGGAGGAGGAGAAATATGGAGATTATACTGAGAGTGAGGGAGGGTCTCAGGGAAGTCCTGCCTTAGGTGCCCCTGACACAAGTGACGTCGAGCTGGCCATGCCCACCCCGGCTCTCTGAGGTCAAACAGATCTCTGATGCAGCTCTCAATGAAATCAAGTTTGACAACCCTGATGTAGACTGTATTTGGATATATACACTGCAAGTACAGGCAAGGTATTACATGTTAGAAATTTAGTACCTCCGGCAACCCAGAGCAGTAATTTCCTTTGAAAAATCTCACAATTATTTATACCCATGTCACAAATTGTTCAAAACAAATCTAGATTGATGCTAAACTCCTTCTGCAGTTCTTCGTGTCTCAAAATCCAGATCTCCAAGGAGACTCAATTGCTGGGAGTTATCTATTTCTTTTGTACGAAATGGTTTCTCCTTTCTCCTTCTTCTTTCTTTTTTTTCCCCCCTTTTAGAAACAAAAAACAAAAAACCTGGATGCCTACAGGGAACAAAGCTTTCTGCTTAATTGACTTGTCATAAACTCATTATGGATGAGTTGGCAAAAGAGTTGAGAGAGGTCTGTAAATGTTATTTGCCATTCGCTTCCAGTGAAGTTTTCAGACCCTGAAGCTTCAGTGATCTGTTTCCAAATTGATCTATTTTAATCAAGGAGGGCTGTGACTGAAGGCCACGGATGCCATGGGGAATTGTCAAGGATTCTGGGCAATTGCCAGGAAACATATTCTGTTTAGCCAGTCAATGTCCTCTTTTGTTCCTCTGCATGAAACAAGGCAGCTGAAAATCTTCCACTCTTCTGCCTTCCTTGAGGTCAACGGCTCAGTACAAAGCTTCCATGTGGATGGAATTCTTGGGTTCCTACCAGAGGTGATATTCAGCTGGTTCTGACCAGTTCTGGAGAACCGATAGCGGAAAATTTGAGTAGTTCAGAGAACTGGCAAATACAACCTCTGACTGGCCCTGCCCCCAACTATTCTCTGCCTCCCGTTGAGTCCCAGCTGATCAGCTGGGTCTTCTTTGGTTGTCCTGCACAGGAGAACAGACCTGGAAAGCAGGCTAGTGGTGTGGGGAGGGAAAGGGGATTTTGCAGTATCTTGAAAAGGCATTGACTCCCCTTCTCCCTGTTTCTACAGCCATTGATGACTCTAAAAAGCCATTGAAAGTCAGCTTGCACTTTCCAAGTTTGCAAGAGAGAGGTGGGATGGATGGATGGATAGATGCATGGATGGATGGATGTTGAGTATTCCTCCATCTCAACAGATCCACTCTTCCCCAGGAATTTACACACACACACACACACCACACACATACACGACTAAATTGTTTTTGAGAAAATGGGTGCCTTTGATGAAATCTTGACTCCCAGCAAGAATTCCAATGTGGTTTGCCATCACCTACTTCCTAGGGCTGAGAGAGACAGACTGGTCCAGTCGTCCAGCTGGTTTCCATGTCTAAGGTGGGACTAGAACTCACCGTCTCCTGGTGATTGGTTGAAAGTCACCCAGATGACTTGTATGCCAAAAGTAGAACTGGAATTCATCAACCCCTGGTCATTGACCGAAAGTCATCCAGCTGCTTTCCATGCCTAAGTTGGCACTAGAACTCACCGTCTCCTGGTGATTGGTTGAAAGTCACCCAGATGACTTCTATGCCTAAGGGGACTAGAATTCACCAACCCTTGGTCTTTGACTGCAAGTCATCCAGCCAGCTTCTAGATCTAAGGTGGGGCTAGAACTCATTGTCTCCTAGCTTCAAGCCTGATGCCTTACCCACTACACCAAGGGGACTCTCCACTAAATAGTTACTGATCTCCTAATTAAAATTGCATGTAGGGATTGAGCAAATGGAATGTGAGTTACAGCTAAAACCTCCATCATCTTAACCGTGTAAATACACATGTCATTTCAAAATTCCAGCTTGCAGATGGAGCAATCCATTTAGGGCAGAAAAACTGCAAAGGAAAACCTCCTCCTCCCTGTGAGGAGACCTCCTTCCCTGCTCCCAAAACAATACATTCACCCTTCAGGGACTGCGGAAATCTGCATTGCTTCAAATTGTTTTTCATACTGCACCCAAGAGAGGGCGAAGGAAAATGAAGAAGCACACACGCCTGGCTTCTAAGTATCAAATAGATCATCATAAAAACCAAAAGTACCAAAAAATAAATAAAACCCTATTTAGAGCTCTTTGAGGACCATATGCTCAACTTCGGAGATGAAAATCCGTTATAAAATTGTACCCGGTAAAGATGAACGATCAAGGATTTTATTGGCAATTGTTAGAAAAATGTCACATACTATCCTCCAAGGTAAAAAGAAAAAACGACAAAACCAAACCAGGCCTGAGACTTTATGGGGGGCCCAGTTTGGTTTAGTGGTTAAAGCACCAGGCGAGAAAGCAGAAGATCATGAGTTCTAGTTCAGTCTTCGGCATGGAACCGGATGGGTAACTTGGGCCAATCATCAGGAGTTGGGAAGTTCTAGTCCCACCTTAGGGATGAAAGCCAGCTGAGTGACTTTGGGCCAGTCCCTCTCTCTCTCAGCCCAACCCACCTCACAAGGTTGTTGTTGTGGGGAAAATAGGAGGAGAATGGTACATTGGAAGTGTTTCACCACTTTGAGATATTTGTGAGAATAATAAAGGCATATAAATAAATAAAGATAGTGGAAGACAGAGGGACCTGGCCTGGCTAAGGTCCGTGAGGTCACAAGGAGTCAGACACAACTTAATCACTGAACCACAAAAACAAGCTAAATAAATACAAAGAACGGTTGTCGAAACTGGGTTTGTCTAGTTTGATGAAAAGAAGGACTATGACAGAGGTGATATTCATCCAGTTCTGACCAGTTCTGGAAAACCAGTAGCGGACATTTTGTGTAGTTCAGAGAACCGACAAATCCCACCTCTGACTGGCCCCGTCCCCATCTATTCCCTGCCTCCCACTGAGTCCCAGCTGATTGGCTGGGTCTTCTTTGTTTGCCTTCCACAGGAGAACGGAGCTGGAAAGCAGGTGGAATGGGGTGGAAGCAGAGATTTTACACTATCTTTCCCCTGCCATGCCCACCAATCCACACCCACAGAACCGGTAATAAAAAAATCTCACTACTGGACTATGAGTGATATGATAGCAGTGTTCCAATATCTCAGGGGCTGCCCCAAAGGAGAGGGAGTCAAGCTATTCCCCAAAGCACCTGAGGGCAGGACAAGAAGCAACGGGTGGAAACTCACCAAGGAGAGAAGCAACCTAGAACTGAGGAGAAATTTCCTGTGAGTGAGAAGAATGAATCAGCGGAATTCCTTGCCTCCAGAAGTTGTAAATGCTCCAGCAATGGAAGTTTTTAAGAAGAATTTGGATAACTATTTGTCTGAAGTGGTGTAGGGCTTCCTGACTAGGCAGGGGGTTGGACTAGAAGACCTCCAAGGTCCCTTCCAACTCTGTTGTTCAATTTTCTAAATGAGTAAACAAAAACATTTCTGTCTAGAAGCATATCCATGTTCCTTATACACGGACGGACTGCAGAGGGATAGTTCCTCATTCTAAGCCATGTACAGTGATTTGTGCAAATTCTAGGACATTACAACAAGAGAGGGATGTACAATTCGGTGTTTCATATGCGTGAAGGAAAGGGAGTCAGGAGTTCCTCAGGGTATGATTTTTTTAAAAAAATAATGAAATGTCAAGTTGGCGCCATTCGAAACCTGCCTGCTCCTATGTGGACCCCAGCAGAATATGGTCACCCAATGGACCAAACCTTTAGGCCTTGCCTTGAATGGGTATTTTGCAAATGAAGCTTGTAAAAAATGTTATCGTACTCTGTCAAGGGTGTATTTATTTATTTATATATATACAAATACATATATATAATATATGTGTGCTCCAGTTCTCTGCCCGAGATCCCCATAACTGAGGCACAGCCTTAGGGAGTTTCCAGTGGTTGTGTGAACATAAAACTGAATCCAAGAACTCAGCTAATGAAGCCGGGGGGATCAGATTACATCCCAAACAATAGTTGGCGATAGCGCCAGGTCTGATACGTATTTTTAAATATGCTCCCCCCTGCTTTTGTTTTCAACCCTGGAAGAAATAAGAAATTGAGAAAGGAAATTCAAAATTCTTTACTTCTGGGAAGCCAAACGAATTGTTTGAAGGTTGAATCAGGCAATATTGATGGAAGTCTTTGAATATCCAAGAGGCTGTCCCCAAAGAAGAGAGGGGACAACCTACTCTCCAAACAGCAGTGGGATCCTATATGTTCCACTACCAGTTTGGTGATTGTGCATGTGCGCACCTAACGCGCACACACCTAACACATGCATGCATATTTCTCCATATCAGCTGAGGCCTGCAGCGCCAATCAGCTGAGAGGATAAAGAAGAGAAAAGTATAGGTGCCAGTGGGAGGGCCAATCTTGCGCTTTTTTCTTCTTTATCCTCTCAGCTGATTGTCAGAGGGGGTTTTTTTTTTTGCTATTGGTTTGGTTGAACTGGGCCGAATCGGTAGCATACTGGTCTTCAAAGTGCCTGAAGGCAGGATGAGAAGCAGTGTGTGATGACCCAGGGTGGGATACAAAAGCAACAAAGTCACAAAAACAGGTGAAGTTCCTTTAATTACCTCAACTTGTTTTCAAAGGTCTAATTATCATTGACTGGAGAAAAAACTCCCCCAGAAACAGTTCTGAAAAGGAAGAACTTCCGTTCAAACTCAGAATACATATAAATTATAAATAGAAAAAAACAACAACACAAACCACACTGAAGCTATTAAGGAGACCAGGCAGGAGAAGGGCTTGAAACATCCACAGATATCAAAATACACATACTGGGAAGGACGTCAGAACTCAGATAAGAATGGACAGACTAGAAATATTTTCACGCTTTGCTTCCAGCACTGGTCCATGCGCAGTTTGTCCTTTTAAACAGTCCTTATAGCTGCAGCCCATGAAGGGGATCAAGGCTCTTTCTTCCCCCATAGATCACACCATTCACATTTCTCCCTTATCCGCTCCTCCCTGCATACTCAAGGATGAAGAGGGGATGGGCCTGGGTCTTCCTCTGAATGCACAGCTGGCCTGTGCCCTTCCCCAGTTTTCTCTGGAGCCACACTCCCACTCCCTGTCAGCTGTTCCTCCTCTCCCCAGGAGTCAGAATCTAACAGGGGCATGACACAATGGATGGAAACTAATCAAGGAGAGAAGCAACCTAGAACTAAGGAGATACTGGTAAATACAATTAACCAGTGAAACAGCTTGTCTGCAGAAGCTGTGCGTGCTCTATCAGTGGAGGTTTTTACAAAGAGATTAGACAGCCATTTGTCTGAAATGGTATGGTGGCTCCTGATTGAGTAGGAGGGGTGGACTAGAAGACCTCCAAGGTCCCTTCCAATTCTGTCCTCCTGCTACTCTGACTCCATCGTCATCCCAGCACCTCTGTGTCTGGCACCCAGGAGTCAACAAACTGACCTTGGTTGTCAGAAGGTATAAGCTGAGATAGCCATAATAACTTGAACGCTATTACAGCCTCGGTGTCTCTTTTTCCTCACCTAAAAAGACACATGTTGTTTTTCGCCCAACGCCCTGTTGAAGAGATTATCTTCACTGGCCCTTGGGGAATGCATTAAGTATGCTGTGTAAACTCCAAAACAGCTTCCATTCAGGGAACCAATTACTTTGCAGCGAGTTAGATTTCGCTCTAGGGAGATCCGTGCTCAAAACCAGTCTCCTTTTATGGTGCCTGGAAACACTTAAATAAATAGATGCCCATGGCTGGCTCAGCCAGGGGTGGGCTTCAAATGTTTTAGCAAGGGGGTCTCTGCCCTAATTACTGGCTGGGCAGTCATGAGATTGGTTGGACATGGCTAGGTGGTCATGTGACTGGGTGGGTGTGGTGAACTCAATGTCACTTCTTTGCCCTATTTACCTTAAAAAAGATAATGTACCAAAAAAATGTTTATTATTTCATGCATTTAATACTTCAATAAAAGACTGGGGGAAACCAGGCTTAATAGCAATGAGAGGGATCTTGGAGTCAGAGGAGTTTCTGGTGAGCTAAGTGATTCTTATTATTGGGAATTAATCCCCTCAGAGGCTAGTCGCTATGCTATCTGATTTTCTCAATGGCTCTCCCTCCCAAGCGCTGAGTGGATTGTTTATCTAGCTTGCCACACTTTTATGAGGTGTGAACTGCTCTTGGCTGAATGCCCAGAAATTCAATTAAGCCTATTATTTCCAGTTTTCCCTTGCTGCTTGTCTTTCTGAGGTGATGGGGGTCTCTCTGAGCGATGCAGAGTCTTAGCTAGGGGCCCTCCCGAGCCCCTGCGAGCCCCTAGCAGCCCACCCCTGGGCTCAGTCCTCAGTACTAATTCCCCAAGTGAATTATCCACCACCCATTGCCTGTAATTCCACCCCAGTAATTCCATCCCAAAACAAAAACAAGGCCCAGAGGAGACAAGCTGGCTGACAATGAAAAAGCTACAAACACTGTGCACCAATTGATTTTTCTTTTTGTTCTCCCTACAACAAACATAATGAGTTCAGAATCGTCCGCAAAATAAAATCGAAGATCCCTAGATGAAGTATTTAAAAAAAAAAAAAAACCCGAGAGGAGGATGCATGGGGGCTGGGGTGGGGGGAAGGGCACCCACTGAATCTTCAACTGTGCTATTGTGATTTCGTTCCTTGCATAGGCGAGCAAACTATTCATTTGGGCACTGAATGGGGGAAAGAAAAAAAAAGGCGAACCGAAACAGGTGGTCTATTACCAGTTCCATTAAACAAGAAATTTATGCATTACATATCCATCTTGAGGCAATTAGACTGCTCTCCCCTCCCCTTCGCTATTTTTATGGCTTCATTGAAAACTTCTGGCAATAAAGCAATTAAAAAGTAACTATTGAAGCATTTATTCCAGGCGATCAAAGACAACTGGCTCTTGCCTTGGAAACTGGTGCAGAGCTTCTTCACTCTCGGTGGTGACGGGATGAGGGAATAAATCTGCTCCATCAACTGATAAAGAGACTCTCTCGGCTGTCAGAGGACTATAATGTGATTCTTGTCCAAAGACCAACTGCTTAAAATCACCCAGAGTGGAATGGATCATTCACTGTCTGCTTAGATTTTCTTTCTTAAGGTTATGTCGGAAAGAATCCAGGGAGTCTAAATCCACAGGAAAACAGGAACACCAGTCTCCTTTGCACGGTCCTTTGGATGGATTCCCTTTTTCTGACATTTATTTTACATGCTGATTTATTTACTGGGGCTGGCAAAAAGAAGAGGGGAGGGTGTGTGTGTGATGACCTGGGGCATGGCACAAAAATAACAAAGTCACCAAAGTAGATTAATTCCCTTTAATGCCTCCAACTTGGCCCCCAATGTCCAGTTATCCTGGGCTGGAGATCAAACTCTTCCAAAAAGCAGTCTACAAAGAGAAGAAATGCAGTCTGAACCCAAAGTACAGATAAATTAGAAATAAAAAAACCAACACAAACCATGCTGAAGTAATTAACACAACAGGCCAGGATAATAAATTGCAGACTTCCAAAAGATAGCGAAGGACACACAGTTGAGAGAACACCAAAACCCAGATAAGC
Source organism: Laticauda colubrina (assembly GCA_015471245.1). Classification (NCBI taxonomy): domain Eukaryota; kingdom Metazoa; phylum Chordata; class Lepidosauria; order Squamata; family Elapidae; genus Laticauda; species Laticauda colubrina. The sequence continues at coordinate 4,782,275 of BLBF01000058.1, forward strand.
CTCAACAAAGATAATGCATGCTTCGCTTCCAGCAAGGTGCTGTGTGCAAACAGCACCTTGTATTCTGTTCTCCCAGCTGCAACGAATGAAAGGGATTAGGGCCCTTTTCTCCCCCGTAAGCCAGGTTCCTCCCTGCATGCCCTAGGATGAAGAGGGGGTGGCCCTGGTCTTCCTCTGAATGCCCAACCAGATTGTGCCCTTCCCCCATTTTTTTCCACAGCCACCAGAGCCACACTCCCACCCCCTGTCAATTGCTCAATCCCCCCTCAGAATCAGACTCCAACAAGGGCATGACAGGTTGTCAACCTGTTCCCCAAAGCAACCGAAAGACCAGACAAGGAGCAACAGATGAAAACTCATCAAGGAGAGAAGCAACCTAGAACTAATGAGGAATTTCCTGACGGTGAGAACAATTAAACCAGCGGAACAGCTTGCCACCTGAAGTTGCGGGTGCTCCCTCACTAGAGGTTTTAAAGGAAAAAAATTGGTCTGAAATGGTATAGTGTCTCCTGCTTTGAGCAGAGCGTTGGGATAGAAGCTCTCCAAAGCAGGGGTGGGCTTCAAAAATTTTAGCAACGGGTTCTCTGCCTGAGTGCTAGGTAGGTGTGGCCATGGTGGGTGTGGCCTAGTTGTCCCCCTGCACCACAGCATTTTTTCCCTCCCTGGGCTCCAGAGGCTCTCTGGAAGCCAGAAACGTCCCATTTCCAGCCTTTCCAAACTTCCAGGAGGCCCATTTTTCACCCTTCCTGAGCCTCTGCACGCACCCTGCACCCAAAATGGGCAATGAGGGGACTCCTGGGAGGGGAGGGGTGGGCAGGCCCAGCCAGGAGTGGGATTTAGGGGTTCTCTAAACTGGGTAGAATCTTAGCTAGGGGCTGTCCTGAAACCCCTGCGTACCCCAGCAGCCCAACCCTGCTGCAAACTCCCTTCCAACTCTGTTATTTTATAATCCCAGATCAACTAATCAATCCATGGAATGGCTTGGCTCCAGAAGTTGTGGAGTGTTCCATCACTGGAAGTTTTTAAGAAGGTGTTGGCTACAGAATGGTATAAGGTTTATTTGGAATGATATAAGGTTTCCTGCTTGAGCAGTGCGGGTCCGACAAGAAGACTTCTGAGGTCCCCTTACAACTGGGGTGGACTGCTGGGAGTTTGCAGGGGTTTGGGAGATCCCCTATCTAAGATTCTGTGCAGTTCACCCTCCATCCAAGGAAAGCCTCAGGAGCCTGGGGAGGGCAAAAACGCCCCCCTGCTTTGGTGCAGGAGGCTGACTAGGCCACGCCCACCCAGCAACCCTTTGGTAAAGTTTTTGAAGCCCATCCCTTCTTCTCACCCTGTGCCTATGTTTTTTCTGTTCCTCGATGAGATCCCAAGCTAACATCTTGTCTCCTCACCCCCCCCCCCCCCCCCCCCCCCCCTTGGGACCTATTCTGGTAGTTCCCCCCCCCCCCCCCCCCAATTAACCATGCAACCAGGCTGGAGAATGTTATTCCGTGAAGACATTAGACATGCATGCCCTGTAGCTTATTCCGTGGGGTCCAACGCGCTCGCTGCCTTGGACGCCCTACATAATAGAGGTTGACCTACAGCTAGCACTCAGGATGAATATTTTACGGCTGGACTAAACTCCTGGAACTTGAGAGCAGATGTCACAGGCATCCAGAGATTCAAAAGAAATAATGGAATTCACCTCTGTTGGAGAACTCAAAGGCAAGTGGGGGGAGGGTGAGACCTGTTTATGCAGAGAGAGACGGGGGGGGGGGGGGACCGTAAGGAAAGGCTGAACTTGTGACCGAAATGACAATATCCCTCTTCGGTTTCTACAGCAACATGCAATGTTTGCATCCCTTTGTGGTCGTTGTGGTTGTTTTAAATATCAGGAGTGATAGGAAGTTTTCCCAGAGAACCCCCAGAATCCCTGTGTCCTCGGAGAAGACCAAGAATCAAAGTCATCATGGGGTTGATTGAAGAGCCTCCAGAACACTTTGAGATCTTCTTTAGGTGGTGGTAGAGATGAGGGCCAGAATATGCCAAGGGAGGGAGGTGAATTTCCTGAACAAGGTCTAAGCGCCGGAAACTATTTCAGAGGGAAACAATCTTGGCCTGTTTGCTCTCATGAAAAGTGCTTATATTTACATAATCCAGACCTGAGGCCCGCTGAGCTGGGCAGATAAAGATTTATATCTCTTAATATCAACTATGCATCCTAAGACTGACTGACTCGCTCTCTCTCTCTCCCTCTCTCCTTCTCCCCGCCCTCTCTCTCTCCTTTCCCTCCCTCCCCCCTCTCTCCCCTTCCCTCCTCTCTCCTCTCTCTCTTCTTCCCACTCTGCCCTTCCTCCCACTCTGCCCTCTCCTCTCCCTCCTCTCCTTTCCTCTCCCTCTCTCTCTCTGTCTCCTCTCCCTCTCTCTCCCCCTCTCCTCTCCAGTGGGAGTGAGATGCTCAACTCTGCTCATTCTTGAAGACCACCATGTTTTGCTCCATTACTTTCTTGGGGAGTTGTCTTTGGGCTAGTGATCCTTGCCTAACTAGCCCTTTTGGTTTAGGAAAGCACAGGTGCAACATGCTGTAATGGATCAGAAAGGCCATTTCTGTGGTCGTTTTCTTGCAGACATTTCATTACCAAATGAGGCAACCCCCATGAGTGGGGTTTGCTGTTTATATATGCAAGCCCCTTCTAGCACTGATGATGTTACCTAGTTTGGTAATGAAACGTTTGCAAGAAAGCAACCAACCTCAGAAAACACCAAGGACCCCACAATCCTCCTGCTCCTCCACTTCATCTTCTTTTCCATAAAACCCCGCTCCCTTCTGCTACTAAAAATGTTACCCAGCTAGGTAATAAAACATCTGCCAGAAAACAACCAAGGTGAAAGAGCATCAAGGACACCCCCTCCTCTTCCTCCTCCTTCCCCCCTTTCTAGCACTGAAGATGTTACATAGTTGGGTCATGAAACATTTGCAAGAAAACAGCTCAGAGAGCACCAAAGGCCCCACAGTTCATCCCAGAACTACAAATATTCTATTCTAACAATTGCTTTGTCTGCATTTCAGAAGGACTTTTTCAGAAGAAATTGGGTTAACCATTGCAGAAATAAAACAGGCACAAAAACTATTGCAGAATCAGGCCACAGAATACCCTGGACTTGGAGCCCAAGGGGCGTCCTCCTCTAATATACATCTCAATTTTGGTAACCATCATGACTTCTGGCAGCCTCACATCCTCCAAGCCCAGTGGTACCGCAGCACAAGGGGACGTGGCACTGAGTTTCTGGCCTCTTTCCATCCCATCGTTTGCTAGACAGGATGAGTTTAAGTGACTTTTGGAAGCACTGCAGCGAGCTGTGAATGATGGATGAAATGAAAAATCCTTGCTCAGTGTGCACAGAGTCGAAACGGTGCTCACCAATTCCCTTCTGTGCTATGTCACTTATTATCTAGACATTTGATATGTGTCTTGGTGTGAGATGTACCTTGGGGAGAGGAGGGGGGAAAAAAACAACTCCAATTTTTCAAAAATAAAAATGGAACTTATTAATACTTGCCTCCCTCCTTTGAAAGTCTCAACAAATATCTATCTATATTCACCATCCACTATTCACTGAATTTTAAATAATGATTGGGAAGGGGCCTTGGAAGTCTTCTAGTCCAACCCCCTGCTCCACTCCAGACAAAGGGTTGTTCAATCTCTTCTTTAAAACCTCCAGTGTTGGAGCATTTACAAGCTCTGGTGGCAAGTTGTTCCACTGATTAATTGTTCTCATGGTCAGGAAATTTCTCCTTAGTTCTAGGTTGCTTTTCTCCTTGATTAACTTCCATCCGTTGCTTCTTGTCCTGCCCTCAGCGGCTTTGGAGAACAAGGAGACCAGGGTGGGATTCAATTTTTTTTACTACTGGTTCTGTGGGCGTGGCTTGGTGGGCATGGTGTCCACTCTCTTTCTTTCTTTCTTTCTTTCTTTCTTTCTTTCTTTCTTTCTTTCTTTCTTTCTTTCTTTCTTTCTTTCTTTCTTTCTTTCCTTCCTTCTCCCTCCCTCATTCTCATTTTCCTTCTTCCTCTCTTCCTTCCTTCCTCCCCTTCTTCCTTCCTTCCCTTCCCTTTCTTCTCCTTCCTCATTTCCCTATCCTTCCTTTCCTTTTCCCTTCCCTTCCCTCCCTCCTCCTTTTCTTCCTTCCTTCCTTCCTTCCTTCCTTCCTTCCTTCCTTCCTTCCTTCCTTCCTTCCTTCCTTCCTTCCTTCCTTCCTTCCTTCCTTCCTCCCACCCTCCCAGTGGTGGGTTTCAAATTTTTTTACCACTGGTTTTGTGGAAATGGCTTGATGAGTGTGGCAGGGGAAGGATACTGCAAAATCCCATTCCTTCCCCACCCCACTAACCTGCTTTCCAACTCCATTCTCCTGTGCAGGGCAACAAAGAAGGAACCAGCCGATCAGCTGGGACTTGGGAGGCAGAGAATAGATGGGGGGCAGGGCCAGTCAGGAGTGGTATTTGGTTGTTCTCTGAACTCCTCAAAATTTCTGCTGCCGGTTCTCCAGGACTGGTCAGAACCTGCTGAACACCACCTCTGAAGTAGAACCCCTCTACTCTGTGGCAGCTCCTCAAATATTGATAGAGCTCTCTCATGTCACCCCTAGTTCTACCTAACTAAGCTTCCCATAGATTCCTGATCCAGAAAATTACTCATTTAGATTAATTCTAAAGTTTGGATTCAGATGGACCCAGTATCTCACATGATATACTGCAGGGTCAGATGTCCAATCCAAGAAGTGTTGAAGAAAATGTCTCCAAATCTTCATAGGATTGGAGAAAAATGGCACAAAATCTCCTAATTTTGACAGGTTTGGAGAAGATGTCACGAAGTCTCCATAGGAGGAAAATAAAAAGAGAAAGGAGGCTGAATTTGCATGACACTCACAAATCACATTTAACCTAGTTTGTTGCTGTGATGCTCTAACCGGAATATGTGGTTGTTTTATGGTTCACTATAAGCCACATAAAGAGGGAATCAGTTTGGTGTAGTTGTGAAGGTGCCAAGCCAAAGGTAAAGGTTCCCCTCACACGTACTTGCTAATCGTTCCTGGCTCTAGAAGGCGTTGATCATCTTCGTTACAAAGCCGAAGAGCCAGCGCTGTCCGAAGACGTCTCTGTGGTCATGTGGTTGGCATGACTAAATGCTGAAGGAACATGGAACGCGGTTCCCTTTTCACCAAAGTGGTACCTATTTTTCTACTTGCGTTTTGTTTATATGCTTTCGAATTGCTAGGTTGGCAGAAGCTGGGCCAAGTAACGGGAACTCACTCCATTACGCGGTACTAGGGATTCGAACTGCCAAACTGCCAACCTTTCTGACTGACCAGCTCAGCGTCTTAGCCACTGAGCCACCGCGCCAGGCTAGAAACCATGAATTCTAAATCCGTTTTAGGCATGAAGTCAGCTGGGTGACCTTGAGCCAGTCCTTCTCTCTCAGCCCTAGGAAGCAGGCAATGGCAACCCAGTTCACAAATCTTTCCAAGAAAACTATAGGATCTAGTCCACTCAAAATTCATTTAAAGACAAAAAAATAGATACACAATCATGAACATTAGCTGAACTTCTTTCAAGATAGAGCTACTTTTATCTGCTGGAGCAAGATCACAGAATTCACTCCCAGCTAGAGTCGGCTCTTATTTTAAAAAATCCAATTTTGCGAAGAATGCGTAGATGTGAAACCTTCATTTTTCTACTGGGCAAAAAATAAATGCAAGAGGTGAAAAGGTGTTTTGTGGAAGAGTCAGAACTGCTGAGAGGCATAACCAAACCAAAAAAAAAAAAAAGGTTTTATGTAAGTTGGAGCTTTCTAATGAAATAGAGGAAGAGCTCGGTTGTGTTGTGTTGTGTTGAGAAGGGAGCATCCATTTCCAGCTGTCCCTGGGTCACATTCTGGTTTGAGTCAGGATCTAAATTAGGTTCTACCCAATCAAGGCAAAAACAGCAATTTCAATCAAGCTAGCGGTGGAAAGGAATTAAAAAAGAAAGACCAACTCAGCTGTTTCCTTTCTTCATCTTCGATCTCATCATCTTCCATTATGGTCTCCTAAAATGTCAGATTTATTTTTATTTTTTTATTTTTTTTAAAAAAAATGTTTCCAAAATAGCTTCATTTGTGTGGCAGGTGTACTTCCAGTTCAGTGAACCCTAGCTTAGTCAATTAACCCAATTTCCCAAGTTCATACGACTTTTGTTGTTGTTGTTATTGGTGATGGTTGTGACTTCAAGACAATGTTGACTCCTGACAATGGCATGCACAAATCCCTGCACAAGTTTTCTTGCAAAGATTTCAGAAATGGATTGCTATTGCCTGCTTCTTGGGGCTGAAACATATGAGGTCTGATTCTTATCAGGTACAACATATGAGGTAGTTCTGACTCTTCCACAAGGTCACCCAGCTGACTTTCATGCCTAAGGAAGGACTAGAACTCATTGTCTCCCAGTGATTGGCCCAAAAGTCACCCAGTGAGTTTTCATGCCTAAAGTGGGACTAAAACTCAACATCTCCTGGTGATTGGTCTGAAGTCATCCAGTTGGCTTTCAGGGCTAAGGCCGAACTAGAACTCACAGTCTCCCAGTTTCTAGTCTGAGGCTTTAACTGAGACACCAAACAGCTTCTCTTATACATGTGGGCCTTAAAATAACTACATAGACCAGTCACTACAACACAGCAACAAACTAGGTTTAAATGTGAGCTGTGAATGTTATGCAAACTCATCCTATTTTAAACACAATCCTGCAGCCAGGGCTGTGGTATCTCGATCAGGATTTCACAGTAATGTTTTTTTTTCATGACTTTGGAATAAAGAAATTCACTCACGCAGCTTCAAATAGCATAGGCAAGATGTTATTTGTTTTGAAGCAAAAATAGGATTTCTTACACTGCAAACATCATCTCTGCCAGTTAAAGTCTTCTGCAGATAAATTAGTTGGCCTTTTGAGTGGCAGTCAGGGGGTTGAATTCCCCACTGAAGCCAGGATCTACCCCAAAGGGAATGTAAACTTCATTAAAAGCTTGATTTCCCTGCTTTTATTTTTTTTTCTCCCTAAACAAATAAATGACTCTGGATGAATTTTTTCCCCAGAATTTTGCAAAGCAGTTAGACATGCAAACAAATGAGCCAAAAAAAAAAAAAAAAAAAGAGGCAACATTTACACGTATTATGAAAATGTACATACCAAAAGTGCATGTGGTAGCAAAAGAGAAAATTACATTGAGGAAACGTGTGCAACATTTTTTATATGTTAGGGAAATGATGTTCCGAGGCTGCATACCAATTTTGATGCAGCTCTTTCGTGGCTTTTCAATAATTGTGCAAACTGGGCTGAGCGAATCCAAGACGAGGAATTGAGAGAAATCGCGAAAAACCCAAATGAGCAGATGTTCTTGGTCTCTAATTAATATACATAGCTCTGTCACAACTGCTGTTTTATTTATGCAACCCTTACATTTCATTGCAAAATAATAAAAATAATATAAAATTGTCATATCATAGAATACATAAAATAGAATAATAGGATAAAGACAAGCTATAGAGTTTTGACCATGCAAGTTTGACCTAGCCTAGTGGTTAAGGTGCTGATCCAGAAACCTGGGTGACAGTGAATTCTAGACCCACTTTAGGCACAAAAGTAGCCAAGTCACATTGAGCCAATTACTAGGGGATGGCGAGTTCTAGTCTCGCCTTGGATATAAATCTGGCTGGGTGATTTTAGAGCTGATTATTAGATGATGGTGAGTTCTTGTCCCGCCTTGGATATAAATCTGGGTTGGGTGATTTTAGGGACGATTACCAGGTGATGGTGAGTTCTAGTCCTATCTTAGGCATGAAAACCAGCTTGGTGCCTTAGGGAGAATCAGCAGGAGACGGTGAGTTCTAATCCCACCTTAGGCATGAAAGCTGGCTGGGGAATTTGGGGCCATTAGGAACTAAAATTCTCCTCTAATTGTGGTCATACATCAATTGGTGCAGGTAAAGTGTCACAGGTAATCAGAAGACACACACACATACACACATACACACACATACACACACCCCTTTCTGTTCATTTGATCATCCTAACCAAGTGAGAAGCAAAACACCTTCAAAGAAAAATCAAAAAATCCAGTTGCCTCTTTAAAAAGCACCTCTGGGACAACCATCAACAGGCACATAGAGATAAACAACATCTACCTACCTGAAAAGAGACCATCAAAACGCGAAAAGCTCTTGACCAGCAATCAACACACCAGATAAGCAGAAATTAACACATTATTAAGAGCAAACAATATCCCAATCAAGGGACTACCAAGTCAGTAAACAGCAGCCTAATTAATTGAGAGGGCAACACACACACACACACACACACACACACCCCTTTCTGTTCATTTGCTCATCCTGACCAAGTGCGGCTGTTATTTATCAATTCATCAGTGATCAGAAATTCTCTCCTTTTTATTGCATTGAGTAATTACACAACAACACAAGTCAGGCTGTGTGGCAAGGGATATGTGTTGAGATTTCTATCTCAGGCATTGCCAATGCTTCTTGTGGATCTCATCCAGTAAATTAAACATTTTCTATCCAAGAGAAAAATGGACACATTTCTCTTCTCACTTTCTCTCTGCAAACATGGTTATTGCATGAAAACAGGACACCTGTTAAATCACAAACAGCTAATCAATTAAAGGATTGAGGATTTAACCTTATTTTTAAACTGTATCACGGATGGAAAGACAGGCTCTGAAGCAGCTAATATACACCTGGCCTTACTCACCTAATGAATTTAAGGAGATCAGTTAAAATGTGAGTGAATTCCTGGAAGCAAATCAGGCCATCAATAGATGTCCAAGGAGATTCTCAGTCATCCAGGTCACGATTGTCCCAAAGGTGCTTTTTCAAGAGGCAACTGGACTTTCTGGTTTTTCTTTGAAGATGTATCACTTCTCATCCAAGAAGCTTCTTAGCTCTGACTGGATGATGGGAAATGGAAGGATTTATGCTCCTTACAGACAGCTGGTCATTTGCATCCTTTTAGCAGGTTGTTAAGGTCACCTTGTTAAGGTTATCTGTGTCATCAGAGTCACCTGAGTGGTGTAAATTGGTGGTGGAGCCTTCTTGGAGCTGCTGGAAGGACTGTGTTGTAGTCCTTTCAACACAGTATTTCCAGCAGTTCCAGGAAGGTTCTACACACCCATTTGTACCATTCAGGTGACCCTGAGGACACAGACAAGCCTCCAGGTGGCCTCAACAGTTCTCTCAAAGAATGCAAATGACCAGCTGTCTGCAAGGAGTATCAATCCTTCCATTTCCCACCATCCAGTTGGGATATGCTTTCCAGCTCCATTCTCCTGTGCAGAAGACCAGCCGATTAGCTAGGACTCAATGGGAGGCAGAGAATATATGGGGGCGGGGCCAATCAGAGGTGGTATTTGCCGGTTCTCTGAACTACTCAAAACTTCCGCTACTGGTTCTCCAAAACTGGTCAGAACCTGCTGAATACCACCTCTGCCTTTCTCCAGAAAAAGATATCAACTTCCCCAAAACCTTGCATTTTCATAAACAGATTAATTTTGAAATGGTGTGTTTCCTTGGGATCAGAAGCTAAACATAGCCCAGCCCTGATTAATGCTAGAAAGTTCAAAAAATTAATTTTTTTAATAATCCTGGAAATCTATAAGATTGTGTTCACGCAATACCAGGAGCTGAGTCTCATTCCAAGGTATCTTTCAGTTGCAAAGATATTCTACGCATCAAAAACTCAACTGTGAAGTAGCAGCACCGAAAGCACCAGAACAATTACGCAGGCCTAACCCAAGCTACAAATGTTCAAAATGGAGTGTAGGGAAAACCTGATCTCATCAGTCACAAAAGAGAAGCAACTTTCCATACGAGGCTGAAAGTCCCTATCGAAACACTGCCTTTCCTTTTCAAATTTAATATTAATTCCCAAAGAAATAGGCATTCAAGTCGTGAGTGAGACAGAGATGAAGGGTTATTTTACCCAAATCGCTGAGATGCATCGTAGGAAAGCCATTGTCCTCTCTGCACATGTCCAGTGTGCAAAGAGAAGGGAGATTGAAATTCCTGCATAAATTACCTGCGGTTAATTAATTATTCACCCAGCTCCAGCCCTTGTCTCTGGATTGCCGAACTATAATTTGCAGCTTAATCATGGATGGCTATAATATGTAAATTTTGCAACTGTAAACTGTTCAGCTTGGGCAACGAAGGGTGGCGAACGCTTTGAATTATCACAGAATAAGAGAAAGCTTGAGGGGCAATGTGTGCCGTTCGATTTGCGAACGACATAATTGGACTCCCTTGCAGTAAACTATTAGCTTCGAGTGCCACCGAAGTTAAATTGATATTTATTGGCATGCCGCCCATGGGAATGCCAGGAATTGTGAGGGATGGGGGCAAAGAATCGGGGTGTTCTGACTCAGCTCCCCAAACACAACAAACCCTGAACTCAAAGATACCTTCATTAGGAGCGCTGGCAGCCCCATAAAAAGTTTCTCTCTCAGCGCAGGCTAACAAATCCATCCAGGAGGGAGTTGAATAGTTCTCTGCCACACCTATTCATCTCCGCCCTCTGCTTTTTATCCACAGAGTGAGGGTGGGGCTTTGCTAGCAGCGGTGGCTCTTCTGTCCCAGGGACTGGCCCATAGATTTCCACTTCTCTCTTCTCCTCTGCCTTCTGTGCAACTGCACATCAGGCACTGGACCCAGCTCTTTCTCCTCTTCCTCATCAGCCACCTCCAGACCTGGTGCTGTTGACTCTCCATCTGAGGGCTGATGGACAGCCCAGGCTCCTCCTCTGTCTGTCTCTCTCTGCAAGCTCCATTCTTCTTCCTTCTTCAAGTTCCCAGGTTGCCTTGATGTGACCCTGACTCCCATGCCCCCTCCTCCTCTCATTCGTGCCCATATTTTCTTGAGATTTCTCAAGAGAGAGTGAACCACCAAACCACTTACCACCAAGGAGAGGAAATGTACTGAAATGTATCACAGGTACGGCAAGAAGGGAGAGGTTTGCAAACAATCTATAAATGATTGTGTAGAGATAATCCTCAGCTTACAACTGCAATGGAGCCCAAAATTTCTACTGCTAAGTGAGACTGTTGGTGAGTTTTGCCCCATTTGACGAGCTTCCTTGCCACCGCTGTTAAGAGGATCACCACTGTTGTTAAGTTAGGAACCCGGTTATTACGTGAATCTGGCTTTCCCGAGAACTTTGCTCATCAGAAAGTCAGACAAAAGGAGATCACATGACCCGGGGACACTGTGACTGTCATAGATGTGAATCGGTCTGAATTTTGATCACATGATCAAAATGGGATGCTGCAATGGTCGTAAGTGTGAAAAACAGTCATGATTTTCAGTGCCATTGTAGCTTCAAATGGTGATTGGAAAGAAAGCAACTGATGAACACTCCTCACACAAATGACTCTTGCAACGTTCCCACAATCATCTGGATTAACATTGGGGCACTTGGGAACCAGCATTTATTGACGAGGTTTGCAGGATCTTGAGGCCACACACCAGCCATTTTTTTAACAGATTTACAAAGCTGGAAGGGACCTTTTAGGTCATCTAGTCCAACCCTCCATCCATGCGGGAGACTCTACACCATTTCTGACAGTCGAATCTCTTCTTGAAAGTCTCCAGCAATGAAGCTCCCACAACTTCTGACGGCAACTTCTGTTCCAAGGGTTGATTGCTCTCACATTTGTTCCCAATGGGTTCTGAATAGTCAAGGGCAATGGGAGAGGACAGATTTGCTTAATGGCCACACAATTCAATTAACAACCTCATGGATTAGTTTAACAATCATGGCCAAAAATAATTGGGCATTTCACCGCCTTATTTAACAATGGAACTTCTGCTCACAGTTGTGCTCATAAGTCAAGGAATATCTACAATCTTCACAGGGATGCAACGTTCGGGCTTCCCATTGGTGGAGTCCTTATCTTTTTCCCCTCCTTCTCCTCCTATTCTCATTTTTTTAAAAAAAGCTTATTCTCCTAATCAGGATGTTCTGAACTTTGACAGTCAACTGTGAGGCGAAAAGAAGGATGATGCACCATCCTGACCTTTGGCATTGACGCCTGTTCAGATTGGACGTTCCTTCTGCCATTCGTGCCCATTTAGCAAAACTGTAAACAAGGATGGTGGGAAGGAAGGAAAGTGGATGGCATTTGTCTAGCAAATTGCAGAATGTTGAAAAGGTCAGAAAATTTGCAGAAGGAGACTGTCCTGTAATTTACAGTGGCTAAGAGCCATTCCCATCCTCATCACTCATTTGCGAGACCAGAACAGAACATTAAAGTCCATGTATGAATCAGAGGTGGTATTGAGCAGGTCCTGACCAGTTCTGGAGAACTGGTGGAAGAAATTTTGAGTACTTTGGAGAACCGGCAAAGACCACCTCTGGCTGGCATCGCTCCCATTTATTCTCTGCCTCCCATTGAGTCCCAGCTGATTGGCTGGTTCTTCTTTGGGTGCCCTGCACAGGACAACGGAGCTGGAAAGTAGGTTAGTGGGGTGGGGAAGGAATGGGATTTTGCAGTATCATTCCCCTGCCAAACCCACCAAGCCACACCCACCAAGCCATGCCATGCCCACCAAGTCATGCCCACAGAATTGGAAGTAAAAATTTTTGAATCCAAACACTGGTGTGAATCCACTGGGCTGCAATCAGTTTAGCAATCGGATCTGGGAGCGTGCACTTTGCGCATACACGCAGCATTCAATAAACACCCATTTGAACCTCACCAGCTCACCTTCTAGCCTTCCCCAGTAAGTAGACTGCTGAGGTGGGGTAATCCACTTTGTCATGTGAATCAGCTGAGTTGCAAAAGAAGAAAATGTAAGTCAGGATAGGGTGGGGGTTGGGTAGGTGAGGCCAAGTGATTGTCGTTCATACTGCTTCTCAAGAACTGGTCCGAACTGGCAGAAGCCCCACCACTGAATCCATTTCAAAAACCTTTGCTAGACCTATACGCGAATACAGCTCATCTACCTGGAATCCGCACTGTATATCAGACATTAATACAATTGAGCAAGTTCAGAAGTATTTCATGAGAAGAGTACTACACTCTTTTTCTCGCAATAGAATACCCTGTATCACCAGGCTTGAAATTTTGGCCTTGGACAATTCCAACGCTTGAACTACACTGCCTATAGTTGGACTTAAGCGTAGGACACAAAATTATCTGCTACAATGTCCTACCAGTCAATGACTACTTCAGCTTCAACCACAACAATACAAGAGCACAGAACAGATACAAACTCAATGTAAACCACTCCAAACTTGATTGCAGAAACTACGACTTCAGCAACAGAGTGGTCAGTGCCTGGAATGCCCTACCTGATTCTGTTGTTACATCCTCTAACACCCCCCCCCCCATTCCTTTAACCTTAAACTATCCACTATTGACCTCACCCCATTCCTAAGAGGTCTGCAAGGGACGTGCATAAGTGTAGTATTGTAAAGGGCTTACATAAGTGTACCATTGTGCTTACTGTCCCTGTCTTATTGTTCCCATTTATTCATACCTATTTCCTGTATTCTTACTCATGTTTATATTTATATCTATTATCTTGTAAGTAACTGACAAATCAAAATAAATAAATAAAAATAAAATAAACACTTGATTTTGTGTTTACATTTTTTCCCAATGAAGGATGAGAAGGAATCGTTCATTTACCTTGCTTTTAATTTCAATTTCTCTCTCTGGTAAACAGCAAAAGTATTTATTTATTGTTTTCCCCAGCCACCTATCCAATAAATCCTATCCAAATTAAAAACTGGCAAAATTCTCAAAAGGCAACCTTAAGCGTGACAATGCTTCCTGACTAATATCCTCTCCTAGTTTTGCATTTTTTGGAGAGTGAAATTTCAAAGTATTCCAAGGCACTTATTATTATTGTTCTAATTATATTATAAACTTATTATTCTTTTTTATTTTATAATATAGTAAGTAGCTTTAGAATGTACTAAGCAGAATCAGAATGAAAAGTATATATTATTTTAAGTATTAAATTTAGGGGAAAGATTCAAAGGCGTCGTACTTCAATCAGTGATTACAGGAGAATTTTTGTGTTAATGAGAAAAGATAATAGAAAATTGAAATAGAACAGACAAAAGAAATATGCATAATGATTTAAATTGAGATGAAATAAATAAAATAGAATTAAGAGAGTGAAAAGAGGGGAGAAGCTATATAGAAAATGTAGAATGGTAAATAAGATATGAAATGAGATAAAAAGTGAGCATAAATTTTGAATGTATGTCTGTATAAAAAGATGTAACCCGGAATTAAGTTGCTTTCCAAAAAGAAGTTTTATGTTTTGATGTTTCGTGTTTTGTTTGTGTATGTTTGTTTATTGAAAATTAATAAAAAAAATTAAAAAAGAGTTGCTGATAGTTCCCAGCGGCTTAGACATATTGTCTTGCTTATATACACAGACAGGGGCTAAGATTTTCCTAGAATCACAAATCCAGACACTGTTCAAAACTGCAACAGCTAAAACAAACAGGGGGAGCAAACAATATTTTTCAGCACAACATCTCATAGGTTGGGTCTGCACTTCAGTCAAGATTCAATCTGCCAATCCAGACAGCACACTCTGTTTATGTAAGGCTGAAACCTGTGAACGATTCTTTAGCTTCTCGAGGTTAACATTATTTTCAATCTTATTAAAACCCTGGAAAACCCTGGATATAATTTATCAAAGCGTCCACATGCCATCTCCTTTGCAAATTCTACCCCTTCTAAACACTCAAAAGTAAAAACAAGTTCAAAAATAAGAACAGATTCTAGTTGTCATCTAATAGGATTGTTTTCATCTTTGTCATCTTGTAACTGAAAAAGAGATTGTGCTTTTTAGCATCCGAGCTTGAAGCCTGAAATTAGGTTATGGATGTGCATGGATTGATAGAAGAGCTTAGTTGTATATTTATTCTACTTATATATCAGGAGGCAGATCTATAGAAACCAACTTTGTTCACAGCAAAATGGAACTTATTTAAAAGATTAAGAATAGAGGTGGAAGGGACCTGAAAATACATAAAATATTTTCTTGAAATACCGATAAACACAAGTTGCAAGTATAGGTTAAAGACAGTGCGAGCTACAAATGGATAGATTAACACTTAAAATTAAGGAGAAAGAAGAAACTGAATATTTTTTAACATGGGATTTATTTTACCAATGACTAACTGATAGAAACAGAAGTTAGAAATTTAAAAGCATAGGAGAATGATCAATTATATAGGGAAGGAATTATAAAATGGATAAGCAAACATTATTATGATTATGTGATATTATTAATATTATGAATCATTGTTATTTTTATTATTTCTCAAAATTAACTATACCCAGATAACATACTGTTTATGTAGTCTTTGTTTTTATGTTAATAATAATAATAATAATAATAATAATAATAATAATAATAATAATAATAAAAATGAGTGTGAGCTGTCTTGTATTTAAATATCTTCAAATCCAATAAGTAAATCCTAAGAGTTGTAACTCTTAGTCACTTCCAAACAAGAAATCTCTACTTGTTCTCACTGTTTAGAAGTAATGACAGAAGACTCTCTTACACTAATTGGTTTCATCTACTCTTAAAACTATTTAATGAAAGATCTGTCAGGGAATGGAGACCAAATTGTTTTGTCCAGTTTCAGGTATCTGTGCTGAACTGAACTGAAAAATTGTTCACTTGGAATTCATTCTTTAAAAAAAAAAAATCATTATGTGTCAATTTTTGCAAATGTGTCTTGAAAATGTCTGAATGCAAAGGCTAGATTCATGCAAACAATAGTAATCCTGCAGGCTTAACTCATTTCTCGTTTACAAAAATGGCTTGTAAACAAAACCGAAAATAAACACACACACACACACACACAAAAGGTGTTATCTTTGGCTGTCGTGTGCACACTGATAAAAAATATGGCAGGTCTGCAAAATTCAGAAACTGAAAAAAATAATAAAAAAAACTGAGGAGGCGAGCAACCTCACACTTTGTGGGGACGCATTCTTTAAGTGGTACTTAAAGAAAGAGGAATTCCACCCAACTAGTGTCACCTAGAATGACTCATGTTCTATTAGTAAGTCCTCGACTTACTGTCAACTCATAAAATATTTCTATGGTCTGTTTAGAGTTGCCAACAGAAATGGAGGGGGGAGCAGTGCGGCAGCTTGCAAACCAAAAGTGCATTCCATACATAGTTTTTAAAGATAGTAACTAGGTGACTGAAGTTTCTGCCGCACAAAATTCTAACTGGAGAGTATGATTGATGACTTTGGGCTATGGAAGTGTCCCATTGGAGAATATGAATTGTGATATATCCAGGCAATGCAGCATCTTTTAACTCCCAATAAATCTTTTTGGAGTTTGGCTAGAGACTCATGATTTAAATGGGGCTAAGTGTCAGAATTCTGACACTTACAACAGTTCGCTTAGTGACTGTTTAAAGTTACAATGGCACTGAACAAAGCGACTTATGACCGTTTATATACGTACAATGGTTGCACAGCATCTCCTAGGTCGTGGGATCAAAATTCTGATGCATGGCATCTGACTCGTATTTATGATGGTTGCATGTCCCGGTGCCTCTTTTGCACCCTTCTGACAAAGTCAAGCTACATCCACAATGACCGTGTGACTAACTTAACAACTGCAGTGATTAACTGAACAATAGTGGCAAGAAAGGCTGTAAAATGAAGCAAAGTTCAACTTGCCTAGGTTAGAAAGAGGAATTTTGGGCTCAGTTGTGTTCATAAGTCAAGGACTGCTTGTGCAGAAATGGGCAGAAAGACTTCTGTTTCCTACACTTCGTGCATAATGTTATAAACACAGTCCCAATCTCCCCGATTACATTGCATTTCTCAACATTTCTCTCATGTAACCTGAAAAGCGGTTGTTTCATTGCAATGTTTCAAGAGCTAATGTATTGATCTTTGGATCCATCCATCATATCCTTGGATAAACCTCAGACAATTAGCCCCATTCTCCAATACTATGCAAATCCCCCCCACTTGAAACCAGGGTTGGAAGAACCCCTCTCCCCCATTGCAAATGAGAAAGTAACATATTGATTTGTATATAGTAAAACTGTGTTTCTCCAAAAAGACGATTTTGAAAAGAAGCCCTGTCACGTTTTCCAGTGCATGCGATCAAATTAAGCCCCACTCACAAAATTAGCCTGAATTAAGCCCCTCGCCCACCCAGGAAGGCACACAGGTAAAAAAAATAAGCTAGGGTGGGGATGGGGGTGGGTTGAGCTGCCCTACTTACCAGGCCTTGTACACCCCAACTCCTGTCTCGCCTTCTTCTGCAGCCTCTTGCTGCCACTCATACACATTGCCTCAGCTAGATCAATCCAGAGCTCTATTATTGCCTGCAGAGGGCTTTTGAGAAGGCATCTGAAGGTGAAATGGAGGCCAGGGCAATACGTGCAAGTGGTGGCAAGTGGCCGCAGAAGATATGGGGTGTCAGCGGGCTCCTGCTGGGCAGGGCTGTTGGTGTTCTGACCAAGGCTTCCTGAGACCATAATTAAGCACATGCTTAGTTAAAACCATTCTTGTTTTATTTCAATGCTGGGAATTATGTTCATTCCCAGCCTATGATGAGTCACAAACAGTCCCTTGAGATAAGCACCCACCTTTCTCTCCTTTGAATTGCTGCTAACAACAGAAGTGCCAAATAAACTGGAAAAAAAACCAGCTGAAGAACAAAGTCCACACAGAGCTTCAAGGTTTAATCTGAACAGAGCAAATGACTTTGCTTCCTGCAAAGGTTTCTCTACCTTTGCACTTCCTTTATACCTTAGGGGAGGGCAATTAACTCCAGGCCTTACTCCCAAGTCTCCCCTTTTGTCTCCCTTGCTCTTGCCTTCTGGCAGCTCTGTGCAAGTGCACACTTGCAACAGGTTCCCCTTGTTCCTCTGCCATGCTGCTGCCAGACTCTGGAGGCTCCAGAATCAGCACCCCACTCCCAGATGATCCTGGCCCCATCTCTGCATCGGATGCAGGACCCTCATCCGAGTCCTCTCCAGACTCCCTAACTGGTCCCCGTTCTTCCCCACTGTCCGATTCCGCTGCCATCTGCACAGGTAGCCGGCAAAGCACAACAACTGCGAGATGAATCAATAATTAGATAATAACCTGGCCTTCTTTTTGGAGAAACATGGGTATCAGCCACAGTTCAGTCTGGTTTCATTTCAATCACACCTTCTCAGAAAGGAACTTACCCAACTGGACTTCGAGAAGACTCGTCTGATTCTCTACTGGATACAACGGCTGAGGTGGTCTGTTGGTGACTAACGCTAGAAGGAAAAAAAAAGAGAGAAAGAAAAATTAAAAGAATTATCTGGTTCTGGAGACAATGAATGTTCTGCAAAGGATTTACAAACCTGGAGAGCCACACCCATTTAAAAAAAGAACCATCGGTAACATTCTGGAGTTATACTCTGCTAGCTTTGGAGTTATACGGAACTCCTTTTTTGACCTGTAGAACCTAAATTTGGGGTAGAGTCAGGATGAGTGAATGGAGCTGAGCATTTACTGGCTGAATGCCATGCAGGGTTCACAGCAAGTATTTTTTCTTTGCACCCTGAGAGAGAAATATCTGCTGCTACCTAGGATTGAACCCTCAATCTTCTGAGTGGGAAGCGAGTGTCCTCATCACTAGGCCACTCCAATGCACCTTAGGAATAATATTGATGATGGCATCAAAAGCAACAATCACAATCACAATTATACTTTATATAAGCGGATCTTTGACACAGTTAACGATGATGAAGTTTATAAGTTCAATTGAAAAAATAAAAAATATGAGAGAGGGAAAGAGAGTCCCAAAGGTGCTTTCTCCAAAAGGCAGCAGGACTTCCTGGTTTTTTTTCCTTGAAAATATTTTGCTTCACATCCAAGAAGTTTATTTAGTTCAGAACTGAAAAAGCTTCCTGGGTGTGAAGTGAAGCAGTTTCAAGGGGAAAAACCAAGACATTCCAGTTGTCTTTTGGGAAAAAAAAAGTGCCTTTAGGAGAAGCATGACATGGATGATGAAAAATCTAAATAGATGAGAGGGAGAAAGAAATAGAAAAAGGAAGAGTGGGGGGGGGGGGGAAAAAGAAAGAGGGGAAGAGAGAAAGAGTAAGATAGAGAAAGAGAAAGAGAAAGAAAGAAAGAAAAAGAAAGAGAAAGAGAGAGACATTGACAAACACAGAGAAAGAAAAAGAGGAAAAAGAAAAAGAGAGAAAAAGAAAGAGAGAGAAAAAGAGAGCGAAAGACAAAGAAAAAGAGAGAAAGAAAGAAAAATAAAGAGAAAGACAGAAAAGGAGAAAGAAAAGGGAAAGCCAGAGAAAGAAAAATAAAAAGAGAGAAAGAGAAAAAAGGAGAGAGAGAAAGAGAAAGAAAGAGAAAGAAAAATAAAAAGAGAGAAAGAGAAAGAAAGAGAGAGAAATGTTCTCCACTGCACCTTGTGTGTATCTTCTAAGCCTCTCATTGCTTATACACACCTTTTTATTTAAGCTAAACGGGGAATTCTATTTAGAAGACTGTGGCAGCCTCACATGTCTCTTCCAAGCCCAAGATGGAACAACTGACCCCGATGAAACATCGGGGCCACCCATGCAATTAAATTACTTTTGTATTAGCTTGGAATAGAAAGTTGCAGGCAGGTGAAAACAAAAAAAATCAATACTTTTCACTAATGCACTTGGAATGCCATTAGAGGGAACAGGAAGGCCTGCCAATCATCACCTTATCTCTACTGAGAATTTTCCAAAGCAGACGGGCGGGCGGATTCGTACACAAGTCTTAAAGTCCAATTCACTTAAATAGACACCGATGATGGAAAGTGGAGAGATCAATTGGAAAGAACGTGGCCGGCGTGATTTAAAATCAGCCTTGATCAGACAGAGAGCAGAGGGCGGGCAGAGAGGTAACGAAGAGCGAAAAAATTCTTCTCATTGCCGGAGAATGATTATTTTCAGCAGTTTCCAGAGGGTAAGAAAGACACACAGAAGTCCCCAATCCAGGCCCTATGGAACCATCCCGCTCTGACCCAGCTCCCCAGACATGACAAACCCTCTGTATTTAAATCAATGATTCCTTTATTAGCAGCATCAGCAGCCCTGGCAAAAATTTTCTCTCTCTCTCACCCCAGGCTGACTAATCTGTCCGGCAGGGAGATGAATAGTTCTCTGCCACACCTATTCATCTCTGCCCCCTGCCTTTTATCACCAGATCTAGAGTGGGGCTTCTCTAGCAGCAGTGGCTTTTCCGTCCCAGGGACCGGCCCATAGATTTCCACTGCTCTCCTCTCCTCTCCTCTGCCTTCTGTGCATCTGTGCATCAGGCACTGGGCCCAGCTGTTCCACCCCTTCCTCATCAGCCATGTCCAGACCTAGGGGCTGTGGACTCTCCATTTGAGGGCTGATGGGCAGCCCAGACTCTGCCTCCCCCTCTCTCTCCATTCCCTCTTCCCCCTCAGAGCTCCCAGGTTGCCCTGATGCTGACCCTGACTCCCACGCCTCCTCCTCTGATTCAGTTGCTGGAGGGACCAGAGGCCAACAGGCCACAACCCCTCCTGGAGACCCAGATCCAATGGAAAAGCAAGGAACTCCTCTGTATTTCCATCATTATCAACACTTCGATGAGGATCGTTCAGCCTCTGGGCCAGGCAAAAATGGGGTTGAGCACTTTGGACGGATAAGTTGTACTTTGGCCTGCTTTTGGAAGCCAATCGTTATTTTTGTTTGTGCATGAGGCCCTCATGGGAATGGTTTGAAAAATGGAGAAACCAGTGGTGGGATTCAAAACATTCTACCACCAGTGCGGTGGGCATGGCTTGGTGGGTGTGCTTTGTGCACATGCACACACTTTGTGCAGGTGCAGAGGCATTCCAACTCACCTCCTGCAAGCCTGCACTCTCCCAGTTGCTTCAGCAGCTGCCCCGCAGCACTCTACTATGCCGTGCAAAGCAGCTGTGCTTCAAAAGCAGAGGATAAAGGTGAGTATGGCAGCTCAGATGGGTGGGTGGGCCCAACAGCAGAGTGGCAGAAAGAACCAGATCTCCGCTGCTCATCGCCACTACCAGCTCAGCAGAACTGGGCCAAACAGGTAGAATACCACCACTGGGAGAAACCATGAGACCAGAGACCAACTAAAAGAAGCCGTTTTTATACAGGAATTAAGATGTTGGCCAAGAAACCAGGAGATGTTGAGTTCTAGTCCCACCTTATGCATGAATGCTGGCTAGGTGACTTTGGGTCCATCACCAGGAGATGTGAATTCTAGTTCCACCTTATGCATGGAAAGCTGATTGGAAGACTTTGGGCCAGTTACTTCCTCTCTCTTTTGTGGTTAGCCGGCAGCAGGTGTGGATGGCTGAGGAAAGCGAGGACTGAGATGAGGGGCCAGGACTATTAGGGAGTGCTGCCTTCAGAGATTGTAGGGGCTGGCAGCAGCGATGAGGAGATTCCCAAGAAGCCTGGGTTAAGTGTGCATGCGTGCAGGATTGCTTGTAGGAAAAAGCAGCTACAACAGCACAGGCGACTTGGGAGTAAGGCTGCAAGGTAATGGCCCCTCCTTCAAGAAGATAAAAGCCAGCTGTGAAAAGAACGTACTTTGCAGAAGGCAAAGATGTTTTGAAATTCCAGCCTCGTGGCCATTCTAGTATCCTGAGTTTGTCTTTGAAGATTCTTGTATTGCAAATTATTTCTTGTCTGTTATCTTTTGGCAAGTCTCGCACAATTTGGCAAGGCTTGTGTTTATCACAGCTAATTATTTTGCAAAAACATTGTAAGGTTTGTGTTCCTTTTGGATTGTGTTTGATTTTTTGGAAAAGGGCATGGATCAGAACACTCTCAGCCCAACTCATCTCACAGGGTTGTTGTTGTTGTGGGGGGAAAAAGAAGACGAAGAAGAAGTACTATGTATGTTTGCCACCTTGAGTTGACTTATAAAAAGTAATAAACGTGGGATAAAAATAATAATAAAACAAATGTACGATGAAAACCAGGTATCCTTCTCTAACTAGGTGCCGGAAAACTAGGTGTATCCCAAACTAGATACCAGAAAACTTCTACTCATCAGAATTGTGCTACAATTCCCTTCTCCTTTGAAAGAACATTTGCCACACAAATTCTTTTTTTTCCTCCCCTTCTGAGGATAAGCAGCACACAAATATTTTCATTTTGCTTTCGCTGATTTCTTTAATAAGAAAGCAAGAAGGAAATGATGCACGCCTTTCCCCACAACAGCAAAATTCATATGCAGTTATCAGGAATATCCGAGCGCATTTGAGAAATTGAGAACCAGCAAATTCATAATAGATGTTTCCCTTCCTGCTTGCAATAGGAACCTTCCTCAGTTGACAGGAGAGAGAGAGAGAGATAAAACAGCCTGACAGGTAAAAACATAATATGAAACCAAGGAAGAACACAGCCCTGAGAGTACGTATTATCGAACATTGTAAATTCAGGATTTGAGCAATATATATATATAGATCTCCTTGCGGTGTGTATTTTATCCTGATCTCATCCAAGACTTTCAATTACAATTTTGATGATTGAGACCAAAATGCTTTCAGGATTCAGGTATTTACCTCCTCTGCCTTGAGATGGGAAGCAGATAACCCAAAGGCTGAAATAATAGCTTCGAGAAACAGTTAAAAGCTGAGGAATTTCCAATAAACAATGGCCACTAATGGAAAGAAGTGGATTTTTCATTTCCCCCAGAACTACGGAGAGTTTTTGATGTCCTCTGCTCTGGATGAGGCCAGGTAGGCCTGTAATAGTTTTAACTTCTAATGGTTGGAAGGTACAATCGATAGATGGAGTGTATTTCTCCAATTCTTTCTCTCGAAGAAGGTTGATGCACACTTTCTATGAAAGCAGTTCAATTTTATAGCAAATCTAAGAATCCAAACTTAGAGAGCCAGTTTGGTCTCATGGTTAAGGCAGCAGACTAGAAACCAGGGATTGTGAATTCTAGTCCCATCTTAAGCAAGAAAGCCAACTGGGTGACTTTTGGCCAATCACCAGATGGTGAATTCTAGTCCCACTTTAGGCATGAAAACTGGCTGGGTGACTTTGGGCCAATCACCAGGAGACTGGGAGTTCTAGTCCCACCTTAGGCATGAAAGCCAGCTGGTTTGGAAGCTCATACTGCAGGCTAACTCTTCTGACTGCCACCAGTTCAATTATCACTTGCTCCAGGTTGATTCAGCCTTCCATCCTTCCAAGGTCAGTAAAATGAGAACCTCGATTGTTGGGGGCAATATACTGACTCTGTAAACCACTTAGAGCAGGGATCTCCAACTGTGGCAACTTTAAAACTTGTGGATTTCAATTCCCAGAATTCCTCAGCCAGCTGGCTGAGGAAT
Source organism: Laticauda colubrina (assembly GCA_015471245.1). Taxonomy (NCBI): domain Eukaryota; kingdom Metazoa; phylum Chordata; class Lepidosauria; order Squamata; family Elapidae; genus Laticauda; species Laticauda colubrina. The sequence continues at coordinate 4,805,682 of BLBF01000058.1, forward strand.
TCTGGGAGCTGAAGTCCGCAAGTCTTAAAGTTACCGAGGTTGGAGACCTGACTTAGAGATAGGGCTGTAAAGCACTGTGAAGCAGCATATAAGTCCAGGTGCTATTGCTTCTGCTATCTCCTTCCCAATTTTCCAATTCTGATTAAAGAATGGTAGAATGCACAGGACTTGGAACAAGGCAGGAAAGAGTTATCTTCCAACATTTTAATTTTAATCACCATTCTACTGATAGCCAATGGGCAGGGGAGGGGGAGAAATAGAAATGCAACAGTGAGAGAAAATGAAGAAAAATACTTTTGTTGATGAAAATACTGCACAAAAAGTACATTAAGGGGAAATTGTTTGCAGAAATTGGGTCCGCTAGACACATTTGCTAAATATATATATATTTGGGGGAGTATAACAATACTCAACAGTTTTAGGAAAAACTCAAACGTGTGCAGAAATGAGATAAAAAAAAAGAACTTACAAATAGAAAAAGGAGAAAGCCAAAAGCATTCAAATCGGAAAGATTTAGAAAACAGAAGGAATTGAAACAGGCAAATGTTCCAAAACAGGAAATGAAGAGGATCCAAAAATTAAGAGTTTCACTCAGTTGAAAATCACCTCCAGCTCCTTCTACCCATTTCATTTTTGCAGGTCAGGGACGGAAAATTAAATTGTATTTCTATTACTGATTCCATAATAATAATCAGTGAGAATATAACCTTTAATAAATAAGAGATAAATCTATTGTTATTACCCATTAATGGGAACTTTGGTACTGAAAGTGTTACGGAAAGAATATTGAATGAAGGTTTGTTTGTTTGTTTATATCCTGCCTTGATTAGTTTTACAAACAACTTAAGATGGCAAACATATGCAACACACTTTGGTCCGATTTTCCCCACAAGAACCCTGTAAGGTGAATTGGGCTGAGAAAGAGGGACTGGCCCAATGTCATCCACTTGGCTTTCATGCCTAAGGCAGGACTAAAACTCCCAGTCTCCTAGTGATGAACATTTTTTTTATAGTGTGATGATCAATGTTTGTTTAGCAATGGTGTGTTTAACAATAGCATGATTCACTTAACAAACTAGTTAAGCTTAATGAGACTTATGTTCATCATTCATAAGCCACAAAAAACCTAGCCAAGATTAATATTAGCTATGCTGCGCATGTTTCATTAACGCAGCTGCTTCATCTTTAACTAAGCTGGTTAAGCATAATGAGACTTGGCTCATTATTCATAAGCCAGAAAAAAAATCTAATCAAGATTAGCTACACTGAATGTGTTTTATTAATGCAACTGCTTCATCTTGAACTAAGCTGGATAAGCATGAGACTTGGCTCATTGTTCATAAGCCACAAAAAAAACTAACCAAGATTAATATTAGCTATGCCAAACATGTTTTGTTCGGAAAACACACGAGGTAGACCGGGTTCCAACAACAAATACTTTATTGTAAACCAGTCAGTAAATAGGAACACTTGGCTGAAGCCGGGGCCAGCCTTTTAT
>BLBF01000058.1:4812179-4822413 GCA_015471245.1 Laticauda colubrina
TGCATATATATGTTTTTTTTAAGCTTTTTTTAAGCAAAATGCCCCTCACGCACAATCAAGATTTTCTCCCAACTTCATTGCAAAAAGTATCTGGTAATCATGACCTCCTAACCATGTTAAACCACATCTTTCCTCCACATCACAATAAGCATCTGGTCAAATTTAGGCAGGCTGACACATTCACTTTGCAAATCTGAAAGTACAATCCTCCCACTGTTATCCCCTCTGGATAACTCACGGCGGGTTTCTTATGAGCCTTTGCCTTACCTGTTATGCATCTGAGGGTTATGCCATCTTTTGTGTGGGCATTCCCTAAGCAGCATCAGTGTGCCTGGTTTCCCAAGCAGTGGTAGTATTCAATTTTTTTTAAACCACCAGTTTTATGGGTGTGGCCAGGTGGTCATGTGACTGGGTGAGCATGGCTAGGTGGTCCTATGACTGGGGTGGGGTGTCAAAAGTCTTTTTTTCCTTTCACAGCACCTCCCTGCACCCCATTTTTGGCTTGCTGGGCCTCAGGGAAGCCTCCTGGGTGCTGAAAAAAAACATTTTGAAGCCTTCTGAGCTAAGTACAATATGCCATGGCTGATCATTGGAAGTACCAGTTCGGTAGAACTGCAAGCATTTTTTTTTACTACCGGTTTGAGTGAACCGGGCCAAACCGGCAACATTTCACCTCTGCTCCCAGGATCATCCCTCCAAACAATTAGAGAATGCTTTTGCCATAATCCCTCTAAAAAGAGGAGGCTAGGACTTCCTGAAGCATTTCTTGATGGAGTTTTCATGGCTCAGTTCCAAAGGGTTATGAAGGCAACTGAGTTAGCATGCCATTCAAATAAACTCCACAACCAATGTTCTCTTGGGTGAGATGGCTATGTTTTAAATGTCCCAGTTTAGACTTTACAGCATTTTTTGGGTGGTGGGGTGAGTCAACCTTGAGCCAGTCAGGATCAAAAGTACAGCTGTGGGCAGAATCAGCCTGCAAATACTGCATTCTAACCACTGCACCGCCCTCCCAACATCATCAGTGACTTCATCACTTACTTCTTGGCTGTCAAATTCCTGGGAGGATGCCCATGCCCAGTTTAGCAAAGGGGCAAAAAGTACCAATACATCACGTGATGCTGCCATGATGATGTGAGTTTGACACCTGACTTACTTAGTTTGGGTAATGAAATGTCTGCAAGAAAACAACCAAGCTCAGACATCACTGTACTCTTCCTCCTCTTTCCCCCATAGCACTGATAATGTTACCAAGTTGGGTCATGAAATGTCTGTAAGAAAACAACCAAACACAGAGAGCACCAAGGACCTCACAGTCCTCCTCCTCGCCCTCAGTCCTCCTCCTCCTCCTTTTCTTCCACCACCACCTGCTCCTCCTATCCATATATCCCACTCTCTTCCAGCACTGACGATGTTATCTAGTTGGGTCATGAAATGTCTGCAAGAAAACAACCAAGCTCATAGAACACCAAGGAACACCATCATTTCAACCCTCAGCTACAAATATTCTCCGTTATTGATTTTTTTAAAACCAGGGGGAAAAAAAGATCTTCCCTTAGAGATACGGGTAGGGTTATGACTTTCAACAAGATATGACAATGATGATGAAGAAGATGTGATAAGACATAAAAAAGCAACCCCTGGTCAAAATTGCCTGGTCCCAACCCCCTGCACCAAGAAGTGATGATCTACATCCCTTTCCCTGACATCTTTTTGTCAGTCTTGCTTGGTCTGAAGACAGACAGAATCTATTTGTATAAATTGCAGCTTTGCTTTCTGAAGGATTGCAAAAATATATAGTGCTGAGTTTAAGTCTCAAACCATTAATATAGTTAAAATATGCCATCTGTGGATTTTTTTTCTCCACAGTGAGTGGCTCCAAAGCTGTCATCAATCAAAACTAAATTCACTAAATATACAATTTAAACAGAATAGGAAGAGAAATATGGTTCAGTATATTACCTGTCATTGCATCAAATGTCTCTATTTGTCAACAGAGGCAAGAACACAAAATGTTCAAGGTCTTCAACACGCGTGATTCATATCTGAATTTCTTCTTTAACCTCACTGGCATGATTCTTCCCTAAACTATGGGAATGTTGGTAGGGGGAATGAGGAAAATTAACTCCCAAAAAACCACCGTTCCTTCCAAGAGACCATGAGTTTGACTCCCACTTTGGGCACAAAGTCAGTAGAGTGACCTTCGGCCGGTCACTTTCTCTCCACCCTAGGAAGAAGCCAATGGCTAACAACTGAACAATTGAGCGAGTCCAGAGTTATTTCACGAGAAGAGTATTCTACTCCTCTGCTCGTATTTTGGATCTGAACAACCTAGAACTACGCCGCCTACGGTTTGACGTAAGCTAATTTTACAAAATTATCTGCTACAGTGTCCTACCTATCAATGACTACTTCAGCTTCAACCACAATAACACATGGGCAAACAATAGATACAAACTCAAAGTAAATACGACTTCAGCAACAGAGTGGTCAATGTTTGGAACTCACTACCTGACTCTGTTGTTACATCCTCAAACCCTCAAAAACCTGAACCTTGAACTATCTACCGTAGACCTCACTCCATCCCTAAGAGGTCTGTAAGGGGTGTGCATAAATGTACCAGCATGCCTACCATCCCTGTCCTACTGTTCCCACTCCTGGCTGGCCCCACCCACCCCACCCAGCCCATCCCTCCCAGAAATCCCAACACAGCCCATTTTGGATGTAGGTAACTGCAGGACACGTGTGGAGGCTTGGGGAAGGTGAAAAATGGGCCTCCCGGAAGTTCAGGAAGGCTAGAAATGGGCCTGTTTCTGGCTTCCAGAGAGCCTCCAGAGCCCAGGGGGGCTGTTTACGCCTTCCCGGAGGGTCGAGAAAAGCCTCTGGAGCCCAGGGAGGGCAAAAACTCCCCCCCTCCCAGTACAGGAGGCTAACTAGGCCACACCCACCATGACCACGTCACACAGCAACCAGGCAGAGAACCCCTTGCTAACATTTTGGTTGTCAACATGGTTGTCTCACATAGTCATACTGTGCACACTCTGACACAACTACTAGCAATGTAATTGCCTAGCATATAGTAGACATGACTGTTTTCTGTTCCAATGGATGCCTTTCAAAAACTAATTCCACCTTCTAAAAGCCCCATCCCTGTTCCTTCCACCATCTGGATCTTCTCTGCATCAAGGCCTACGCTAGCCTCGCGTGTTTGGAGGGGGGGGGGGAGATAAGACTTGGCCAGCAATTTCTGCTTCCTCCTTCTTCTGATGAAGGAGGCTGGATTATCCGGGTCCCAATGGTTAGATTAAAAAAGCCTCATTTAGCAAAGTCAGGGATGGAGCAGCAAAGCCAGTGGTTTGTAAAGCAACATTGAGTTTGCCAAGTGGAGGTTCACTGAGGCGTGTTCGGAGGGCGAGAACTTCCAGTTCCCCAAACTGCACCAGATGGTGGAAAAAGAGGAGAGCAAAAGAGAGAGACAGAGAGAGAAACACACAGGGAGGGAATGAGAGAGGGGAAGAATGAGAGAAGGGGAGAGAGAGGGAAGGAGAGCGGGAATGAACGAGAGGGGGGAATGAGAGAGAGGGAATGAGAGAGAGAGAGGGAATGAGAAAATGAGAGAGAGAGGGAAGGAGAGAGGGTAAGAATGAGAGAGAGAGAGGGAATGAGAGAGGGGGAATGAGAGAGAGAGGGGGAATGAGAGAATGAGAGAGAGAGGGAATGAGAGAGGGAAAGAATGAGAGAGAAGAAATGAGAGAGAGAGAGGGAATGAGAGAGGGTAAGAATGAGAGAGAGAGATGGAATGAGAGAATGAGAGAGAGAGGGAATGAGAGAGGGAAAGAACGAAAGAGAGGAAACGAGAGAGAGAGAGGGAATGAGAGAGGGAAAGAACGAAAGAGAGGAAACGAGAGAGAGAGAGGGAATGAGAGAGGGAGAGAATGAGAGAGATGGAATGAGAGACAGGGAGAATAAGAGAGAGGGAGAAAATGAGGTGGAGAGAAAGAATGAGAGAGAGACCCAATCAAGAACTTTTTCGAACATCATATCTCCACACCTGGATCCTTAAGGAGCGTCCTCCCACCTCCCGTCCCCAGCGTTCATGGGCAAACTGCCTGGGCCCTGAAGCATGAAACCCAATTGTCTTTGCTTGGATAGATCCTGGGGAAATTAATCATAACCAGACTGCACACTTGGCCTGCCCATTTGGGGTATTCTCCCTCCACCCAGGCAGAATTTGTTCTTTCGCAATGGGAAGGGCTGAATCTCTCAGTCCTTTGATGTCATCCAAGAGGCACTTGAGGCTATAAGCATCCCTCCAAATTTTCTGTTCTCAGCAGTTTGGGGACCATGGGCCATGAACTGGGGGGAGGGGTGGAGAATGAAAAATAAGAGGAGATCAGTGATGGGATTCAAACTTTTTTACTACCTGTTCTGTTGGTGTGGCTTGGCGAGCGTGGCTTGGTAGGCGTGGCAGGGGAAGGTTACTGCAAAATCCCATTCCCTCCCAACCCCACGAACCTGCTTTCCAGCTCTGTTCTCCCAGGCAGGGCAACAAAAAAGGATCCGACCAATCAACTGAGATTTGGGAGGCAGAGAAGAGATGTGGGCTGGGCCAGTCAGAGGTGAGATTTGCCGGTTCTCCAAACTACTCAAAATTTCTGCTACCGGTTCTCCAGAACTGGTCAGAAACTGCTGAATATCACCTCTGGAGGAGATTCATTATTTTCACCTCTCTCCAGACATACTTACTGTAAAATGGGTCTTAATATTCCAGAGACTGTGCAGTAAATGTGAAAGGCCTATTGCATAAATAAATACATATAAATAAATAGAAAAATAAATAAATAAATAAATAAAGGCTATTAGAATGGTGTGTTGGCCTAGAGGTAGAGCTCTCACCTCATGATCAGGAGGTTGTGAGTTTGATCCTAGGTAGAGGTAAGTATTTCTCTCTCTGAGAATATATCTGCTGAACAAAACTCCACACTGGTGACAGGAAGGGCATCCAGCCCTTAAAAGACTCTGCTAGCTCCATTCAGTTGCTCAGACTCCACTCTGCAAGGGATTATGAGGTCATTACAAGAAGATGAAATAAATAAAGGCTTGTGCATAAATAAATAAGTGTGAAAGGCTATTGTATGCTTGCAGACTGTCATGGAACATGTGGGTGATTTTGGGGGATGAATGGAAGAAACAGAGAATTGAGGCAGGAGATCACAGTGGCTTAGCGGATGAAAATTGACTCAGAAAAGAAACAGGAGGAGGAGGAAGAAGAAAAAGGCAACAATGTACAGATGGCCCTTGACTTACAAACTGTTCATTTAATGACCGTTTGAAGTTACAAATTGGAAAAAAGTGACTTATGACCATTTTTCACACATACCACCACTGCAGTTTCCCTATTGTCCATGTGGTCAGAATCCAGCCATGTGGGAACTCATATTACTGAGCTTGGTAACTCATATTTACGATGGTTGGCAGTGTCCCTGGGATCATGGGATCCCATTTTGCGACCTTCTGACCGACATAGTCAACAGGGAAGCCAGTTTTCATTCCACAACTGTGTTACCAACCTCACAACTGCAGGGATTCACATAAGAAAGGGTAGCAAGTAAATTGGAAAATGGGGCAAAACCAGGAGTGGTACTCTACCAGTTCAGCCTGGTTCAGCAGAGCCGGTAGTGGCGATGAGCAGCGGAGACCAAACCTCACTTTTATGCCCTGCTTTTGAAGTGCAGCTGCTTTGCGCAGCAGAGCAGAGTGTTGCACAACAGCTGCTGAAGCGACAGGGAGAGTGCAGGACTGCAGGAGGTGAATTGGAACACCTCTGCGCCTGCGCATAGTGTGCGTTTGGCACACGCATGCAAAGTGTGTGCATGCACACAAAGTGTGTGCCCACCAAGCTATGCCCACCAAATTGATGGTAAAAATCTTTGAAACCCACTACTGGGCAAAACCCATTCAACACCTGCCTCATGTCAACTCATAAAACATTTTGTATGCACGTTTTATAGATGACAACAGAAAGAAAGGGAGGGAGTTTCAAAGAGTAGGCGGCGGTATGGAATCGAAAGTACATTCCATTCATATTTTCTTCAAAGACTGATTAGATGACTGAAGCTTCTGCCCCCAAAAAATCTAATTGGAGAGCATGATTGATGACCCTTGGCTATGGACGTGTTTCGTTGGATGATATACCCAGAGGGGGGGGGGGAAGCAGGATCAAGGGTGACAGTGAATTATGTATCTCAGAGTTGGCTATGCCCAGGTAAATGCCGGATGTAGAATGTTACCTTCAAATAAATCTTTTTATAGTTTTGGGAGTGTGGCTCGAAGCTCATGATTTAATTGGAGTAACTGCCAGAATCCTGACACCTCACTTAGCAACATACCTTTTGGGCTCCATTGAGGTCGCAAGTCAAAGTCTTCCTGCTAAAAAGACCATTTAAAGACAAAATTGAAGTGAGCATGGCTTTTTAAAAACAAAAAACAAATAATAATCGTGATGGAGAGCCTTTGGGAGAAAATATTTCAAACCACCGAAATGGCCGCTGAGTTAGCTCAGTTATCCTAAGGTGCATATGGGATATAGTACCCCTTCTCGACCCCTCCAAAAATAACTCCCCCAGGTCCCAGAAGACAGCAGGCCAGTTCAGTGAAAATAGAGCACAACAGAATGTCTCTCCTGCCTTCATTATTTTCATATCCCTCGTGAGAGACAGCAAAAAGCACACTGTCCGTTCTTGGCAACCATCAGAGCCTATGATTGAGAATGGATGCTAGTAACAAGTGCATTTGGTGACAATCCATTTTCAAATTAACCTCTTTTGTTGTTGGTGGTGGTGGTGGTTACCACTGTAAATTACGAAGGAAACAAAAGAAGTGCCACTTTGGCAGCAAAGGCAGCTCACGCAGCCTCACCCGGTTTCTGCAACGGACTTGACAAACTTTGCAGATTTTCTTAGGGAAGCTAAGCAGAGGTGGAAATGGTTCACTTTTGGATGGGAGACTGCTGAGCAATGGCAGGGCTTCTAAGCTAGAATGGGAAGTAAGAGAAGAAGGCAGCAACAGGAATTCCTTCTGGACAGTAGACAAGAAAACCATGTGTCAGGATTCCGGCAGCTACCCCAATTAAATTATGAGTCTTACTTCCAAAACTTCAAAAGGATTTTTTGAAAGTTAACATGTCTGGCACTGCCTGGGTGTAGCCGACTCTGACACACATCATTCATTGTCACCTTTGACCCTGGTTTCTCCCGATCCCCTGGGTGTAGCATAATTCATATTCTCCAATGGGACACATCTATAGCCAAGAACCACCAATCATGTTCTCTCGTTAGAATTTTGCACGGCAGAAACTTCAGTCGCCTAGTTACTATCTCTGAAAAAGTATTTACGGAATGCACTTTTGATTTCCAAGCTGCCGCACTGCTCTTTCAAACTCCTTCCCCTCCTCCCTTTCTAAAAGGGCAACTCTAAAAAGACCATAGAAATATTTTATGAGTTGACACTACGGGGATCTAGTTCAAAAACTTTGTCTCGTATCGTTTTACAAAGCGTTAGTAAGACCACACTTGGAATCCTGCATCCAGTTTTGGTCGCCACAATATAAAAAAGATGTTGAGACTCTGGAAAGAGCCCAGAGAACAGCAACCAGGATGGTTAAGGTCCTTATTTTACACTGCGTATTTTATCCAGTGGTTTCATCATGTTTCAAAGGTGGCAAAAGCTTTCCTTGAATTGCTGGTTTCTACTATCGTCCCCCTTTGAGGTTTTTTTTTTCCCCAGAAAAGAAATGATATGTAAATTATCTGGCAGAAAGCAAACATGTTCTCAAAATAAAGAAAGCAACACATCTCAACCACAAGATCGGAAAGCCACAAATCTTGATCATCTCAACAACAGGATTAGTGTTTCCAGAACATTATAGGGATAATCCACTGCTATCTAAAGGAAGCAGATTCTATCTGGGAGTCAGAAAAGATGAAATAACATTAGTCACGGAGAACTGTGAACACTCAGGCAAAGTGGGCTTTGAAGCTGCCGGGGAGGAGCTTGAACGTTTCTGAGCCTGAACTTTGCAAAGTGAAGCAACTGACCAGCTCTGAAAAAAGGACTTTGCTTCTCCTTACCAGGAATAGATGGATAGAAATATTTCCAGGAAAAAGAGTTGGCTGTTGAAAGAAAGAGCTGTGATGGCACAGTGGTTAGAATGCAGTATTGCAGGCTAATTATGCCCATTGCCAGCAGTTCGATTCTAATCGGCTCAAGGTTGACTCAGCTTTCCATCCTTGCAAGGTTGGTAAAATGAAGACCCAGACTGTTGGGAGCAAGAGGCTGACTCTGTAAACTGGTTTGAGAGGGCTTACTGTGAAGGGGTATATATGTCTAAGTGCTATGGCTATTTTCCTTCCTTCCTTTCCTTCCTTCCTCCCTCCCCTCCCCTTCCCCGTCCACCCATCCCAGCTCACGGTTTACTCAGCCTTCCATCTTGTGAGGTTGGTAAAATGAGGACCCAGAATGTTAGGGGTGATATGCTGACTCTGTAAACCACTACAAGGGCTGTAAAAGCACTGTAAAGCGGTATATAAGTCAAAGTGCTATTGCTACTGCCCTCCCTCCCTCCCTCCCTCCCTCCCTTCCTTCCTTCCTTCCTTCCTTCCTTCCTTCCCTCCCAGTGGTTAAAATTCAATATTGCACACTAACTCTGCCCACTGCCAGCAGTTTGATTCTGACCACCTCAAGCTTGACTAAGTCTTCCATCCTTCCGAGGTGGGTAAAATGAAGATCCAGATTGTTGGAGGAGCAAGAGGCTGACTCTGTAAACCACTTAGAGAGGGGCTGTCAAGCACTGTGAAGTGGTATATAAGTTGAAGTGCTATAGCTATTGCTATGGGAAGAGTTTGTTTGCCAATCAGGAGATGATGGATGAAGAAACGAGAAGGAGACCCAGGTTAGAATCAGCTTTAATTTAGAGAAAGATGTTTATTTTTAGATCCACGGTCCCCAGCAAGCAAAGGTCTGTTGTCTTAGGCTTTTGTGGGTGTATATTCTCCTTTAAGGGAAAAGGTGGCTCAGTGGCTAAGACACTGAGCTTATCGATCAGGAAGGTCGGCAGTTCGGTGGTGAGATCCCTAGCGCCGTATTACGGAGTGAGCTCCTGTTACTTGTGCCAGCATCTTCTGCCAACCTAGCAGTTTGAAAAAAATGTTAAAAATGCAAGTAGAAAAACAGGGACCCCTTTGATGAGAACAGCGTGCTGTGTGTCTTTGGCATTTAGTCATGCCAGCCACATGGCCATGGAGACGTCTTCGGACAGCGCTGGCTCTTCTTTGGCTTTGAAACGGGGATGAGCATCGGCCCCTAGAGCCGTAAACTCTGAGCACGTATGCAGGAGGGGAACCTTTACCTTGTCTTATTCTCCTTTAGGCTGGAAAGAAGTGTTAAATGGGGGTATTGGTGTGCTTCACTCTTGTATTTTGAGGGCTACTCCCTCAAGGACAACAAACACAGTGATAAGGACCGTAGCAGCCCCAAATCAGAAAGGAACATTCAAAGGAATGTTTTGCTTTTCAGAAGGAAAGCAAAGAGGCATGTTCGTTGGGGAAAAAACAACAACTCCTGCTACCAAGTAATCAAGATTAAAGAACGGGGATGAGAGCAAAGTGGGAAGCACAGAATTACAAGGTTGGACTCATTAAATAGATGTTTTTTCCCCTTAGGCCTGATTCACTGCAAGGGGAGAGAGAAGTGGTTTTGTTTCTCTTTTATTTACATCCACTTCACTTTCTCTGTATTAACTATTTTTTAACCTCCTTTCCATTCTCTTTATGGAAAACAGATGCTTCTTTCTTTCTTTCTTTCTTTCTTTCTTTCTTTCTTTCTTTCTTTCTTTCTTTCTTTCTTTCTTTCTTTCTTTCCTTCTTTCTTTTTTCTTTCTTTCTCTTCTTCCTTCTCCATCTCTTCCTTCCTTCCTCCCCTTTCTTTCTTCCCCTCCCTTCCCTTTCTTTCCCCTCTTTTCCTCTTCCTTATTTCCCTATCCTTCCTTTCCTTTTTCTCTTTCCCTCCCACACCCTCCCTCCCACACCCTCCTTCCTCCTTCCCTCCCTCACCTTCCTCCTTCCTTCTCTTTCTCCTCTTCCTTCCCTCTCTTTTCCTTCCTCATTTTCCTATCCTTACTTTCCTTCTTCCCTTCCTTCCTTCCTTCCTTCCTTCCTTCCTTCCTTCCTTCCTTCCT
>BLBF01000058.1:4822423-4835285 GCA_015471245.1 Laticauda colubrina
CCTTCCTTCCTTCCTTCCTTCCTTCCTTCCTTCCTTCCTTCCTTCCTTCCTTCCTTCCACCCTTCCTTCCTTCCTTCCTTCTTCCCTCGCTCCCAGTGGTGGGATTCAATTTTTTTTAACTATTGGTTCTGTGGGCATGGCTTGGCGGGCATGGCCTGGAAAGGATACTGCAAAATCCCCATTCCCTCCCCACCCCACTAACCTGCTTTCCAGCTCCGTTCTCCTGTGCAGGGCAACCAAAGAAGACCCAGCCAATCATCTGAGACTCGGGAGGCAGAGAATAGAAGGGGCAGGGGCAGTCAGAGGTGTGATTTGCCAGTTCTCCCAACTACTCAACATATCTGTTGCCGGTTCTCCAGAACTGGTGAGAACCTGCTGAAATACCACCTCTGCACCCTCCCCTTCCTCCTTCCTCCTCTTTCTTCCTTCCCTCCCTTCCCTCTCTCTTTCTCTTCCTCATTTCCCTTCCCTCCCTCCCTTCCTTCCTGTATTATTATGGCTTGTTTTATTATGGCTTATTGGATCCAGAGACCCTCTGGCTCAAGCGTCCTCCCATTTACTCCCTCCCCTCCCATTTCAATGGCCCACAAATCTTGGTGTTTACTTACTTATTTTTCTATTGATCTCATTTTGCTTGTCTTGTGTTGTTTTCCGAAAAGACCTTTATCAGGACATGGATCGCTAAATTCAACACGGCAGCCTCTGTCCATCTATCTGTACTACATGTAGCTGTCTAACCTAACACTCCTTAAAACATGCTTTGGGGCATTCTGGCAAATGTGCTGTGTATCATAGTTGCAATGACATTTAACACTTTTTCCAATGTGATGCTTAGGAAAAAAAAAATCAAAGGAGTGATTATGAAAGGCTTTTTGCTTCTCCAGATTGGATCATATCTTTATCTGTTTGTCCAATATGGAGCAAAGCCTATTTGCAAAATCTGACATATCATCTTCGAAACAAATTGTTTATCAGAATTAAACATCGGAGAGCAAGTTGTTTTTTCCTTTTTTTTATCCTTAGCCAAATCTGACAGGCATTCATGGTAAGAAGAACTTAATTTTGATGCTGGTGAAAAAGCTGGCTTATAACAGGTTGGCGGGAAGAAATTTCTAATTTGCGGATTGGAAAATATAGGTTTGGTTCTTTTTTAAAAGGTTTCATTTCCTGATTCTTCTATTCTCCTCTAGCTGGACAAGTGTCTGCTTCAGTGCTGCAGTTTCAGCTTTGCCCAAATAGCAATAGCATTTAGACTTATATACAACTTTACAGTGCTTTACATCCCCTCTATAAGCGGTTTACAGAGTCAGCCTAATGCACCCAACAATCTGGGTCCTCATTTTAATGACCTCGGAAGGACGGGAGGCTGAGTCAACCTGGAGCCAGGTAAGAAGCCAAATTGCAGGCAGCTGGCAGTACAGAAGAAGTAGCCAGCAGTACTGCCCTGAAACCACTGTGCCATTGACGCTCGTATTTGAAATATTTGATATTTGAAATATGTCACTGAACTGTGGCAAATATCCCGGTAGAACTGGGACAACCCAGAACAACAGAAATTGAGGCTTCTGTGGTACCACAGAAATATCACAGGGGAAGTATCAGCTTTCATACGGGAGTTTTCCTATTCTTTCCTTCCAGGACACAAACATATTAAATCGAGTGAAAGATAAGTCTCCTAAATTTGAATTTGGGAACTGGGATATAATATCAATATGCGGGGTCCTTGGTGCTCTCTGAGTCTGGTTGTTTTCTTGAAGACGTTTCATTACCCAACTAGATAACATCATCAGTGCTAGAAGAGAGAAGGATTTGTGGAGAGAAGGAGGAGGATAGAGAAGTGGAAGAAAAAGAGGAGGAAGATTGTGGGGTCTTTGGTGCTCTCTGAGCTTGGTTGCTTTCTTCCTAGATGTTTCATTACCCAACCAGATAACATCATCAGTGCTAGAAGGAAATGGGATTTGCCTTATATTTATGTACTAGTGGTTGGAAGCAGCATGAACATGTTCACCAACACTGAAGGGCAAGCTGCTTGTACAGATAGAATATAATTCTTTATCGGCCAAGTGTGATTGGACAATTTGTCTTGGTGCAAATGTTCTCAGTGTACATAAAAGAAAATATAAATTTGTCAAGAGTCAAGAATCATCAGGTACAAGTCTTAATGATAGTCATAGGGTACAATAAGCAATCAAGTCATACTAGGAAACAGTCAATCAAAATCTATAAGTACAGAGAGCAAACCCCACTCCTTTCTAGCAATGATTATGTTACCTAATTGGGTAATGAAACATCTGCAAGAAAGCACCCAAGCTCTGAGAATACCAAGGACCCCTTATTTCAACCCTGAGCTGGAAATACTCTCCTTTTATCGATATAAATATGAGGCTTAGTTTAGGCCCTACATCTGGTCATTTGCAATTATATTATGGGAGAATGCAGCAATTTTGGTTGAGTCTTCTGTATCTAAGATCCTCGGTATCGATCTGACTCTAAGGTTAAGAGTTATTCAAGCACCAGTCATCTTGATTTCAGGAATGGTGTTTCTATTTAACATGACTATAACTGATCGCCAGCACCATATTTAAAAGCAATTAATTGAACAATTTAATTATGTGCAGGCTACATCAACTTCACTTAGCAAGAGAAGGCACTTAACAAAGGCAAACTTATGGAGTTACTTTTTTTCTGCACATAATTCTGGACAAGCAAACTCTCTGCAGATATTGCCCCCCCCCCAAAAAAATGTAACAACTAAGCATCAAATCCAGAGGCAAAAGAAGAGGTGATTAATGGCCCAGTCATCTCGAGTGGGACATGGTGAACATTCTGCACGTTTGCATAAAACCATCCACTTCCATGAACTTTTCTATAAATCAAACTCATTCATAAGAACGGCATATTAACACCAGCTCCATAAAACAAGTTTCCTCACTGAATCTGGAATCAGAATACGGTTAGCATAAAGATAAGATACTAATTTTAATGGAAACTGAGGCTGGGGAGGTAGGTATTTCTGAAGCATGGAAGCACAAAATGTCATTTGCTAGCTTACAGGAAATGCAAGTCAGGAAAATTATATTGTTAGCTCTCTTCAATAGGCAGAGCATGGAAATGTTGTTCTTCAAGAGGGGGGTTTCTGGTTAACAAGGATACTATTATTTTACTTAGTTTATTTTATAACAATTCATATTATCTTCCCAGATCTATCCTAGAGTCATTTTGTAAATATAATTTAAAAAAGAAAAAGGAAAAGAATACATCTTTATATGTTTATTATTTTCTAAGAATTTATATATTCCAATACTCTATTTTATTATCTAACCACTGATAGAATAGATCCCAAACTTTGTAAAATTATTTATCATCTTGTTCTCTAATTTCAAATGTCAATCTACTCATTTCAGCACATTCCAATATTTACTTAATGATCTCCTCCTGTAATGGTATCTTCTCATTTTTCCAGTTTTTAGCAAATACAATCCTAGCAGCTGTTAATACATTTACAATCAAATATTTCAAATCTTCACTATATATTTCAGGTAAAATTCCCAATAAAAAAATCTCTAGTTTCAAATCTATATGCTTATGTGTCATTTTTTCCAGCCACATATGGATTTTAGTCCAATATTTTTTAGCATCTGGGCATGTCCACCACATATGGTAATATGAGCCAGGTGCCTGATGAAATTTCCAACACTTTTCGGACTTATTCTTGAACATCCTTGCTATTCTTGTCGGGGGAAAGTGCCACCTGTAAAACATCTTATACAAATTTTCTTTATATGCTGTTGACATTGTCATTTTATAATTTTGAAACCACAACTTTTTACAAGGATACTATTATTAAAGAGTGCAGAGGAGAAAAAGAAAGATGATTAGGGGACTGGAGGCTGAAACATAGAAAGAACCGTTGCTGGAATTGGGTAGGTCTAGTCTGATGAAAAAAAGGACTAGGGGAGACATGATAGCAGCCTTCCAATATCTCAGGGGCTGCCCCAAAGAAGAGGGAGTCAAGCTATTCTCCAAAGCACCTGAGGGCAGGACAAGAAGCAACGGATGGAAGCTAATCAAGGAGAGAAGCAACCTAGAACTAAGGAGAAATTTCCTGACAGTTAGAAGAATTAACCAGTGGAACTCCTTGCCTCCAGAAGTTGTGAATGCTCCAACACTGGAAGTTTTTAAGAAGAGATTGGACAATCATTTGTCTGAAACTGTATAGGGTTTCCTGCCTAAGCAGAGGGTTGGACTAGGAGACCTACAAAGTCCCTTCCAACTCTTCTCTTCTCTTCCTCTTCTCTTCTCCTTATTCCTCATTCCTCATTTCATATTCTACTCTACTCTACTCTACTCTACTCTACTCTACTCTACTCTGCTCTGCTCTGCTCTGCTCTGCTCTGCTCTGCTCTGCTCTATTTTAGGATTAGTCACCAACTTCATTGTGACTTGTTTAATTTTTATTTAACATGTTATATGGCTCCAGCCAGAGGTGTTATTCAGCAGGTTCTGACCAGTTCTGGAGAACGGGTAGCAGAAATTTTGAGTAGTTTGGAGAACTGGCAAATACCATCTCTGATTGGCCTCACCCCATCTATTATCTGCCTCCCATTGAGTCCCAGCTGATCGGCTGGGTTTCCTTTGGTTGCCCTGCACAGGAGAACAGAACTGGAAAGCAGGTTAGTGGGATGGGGAGGTAATGGGGATTTTGCAGTATCCTTCCCCTGCCATGCCCACCAAGCAACACCACAGTCACCATGCCCACAGAACCGGTAGTAAAAAAATTTGTATCCCATCACTGGCCTCTAGCCATCACTGACTTGTCCAGTAAATCACGTGGCTTAGCACAATGTGGAACCAGACCATAACTTTTATTGGTTTTCCCTTTACAATTCGAGGGAAGCTTTTCCTGTCTGAATGAAATGTCCATGCCAAGGAAAAGAAAATATCAAAATGACCAAGAAATTAGTAAAACTTAGCTAGAAATATTATCCCATGGAGTTGGCTAACTACCTTAAATGACAGAGAACCCAAGGGGTAGGTTAAAGCAGCTAAATCCATTTATTTCCTGGATAGGCGTAAACACACCACATCTTCTTTATTAGATGATATATATGTTATATTAGCACATCATAAATTGATTTAATCTGTGACTCTAATGTATTCCAAATCCATTAATGGAGACAGTGTGGGAGAAACATGTGCTGGCATAAATTCTGCCAAAACAGACTAAGTAAGACAAAAATCACCAAGCTCAACAGATTTTGTAACGAAAGTTGCTATCTAATTTCTTGGAACAGAGATAATACATTATATTCATTATTTTTAGATATTATAAACACCAGCTGTTCTGGTGAGAATAAGTATGTGTACACATACATGCTCAGGGAAAAATACCACAATATCGTGTTTTGACAACTCTTTTGAAACATCACTGATAATTCTTAATCATATCTTCAGGGTTGGGAGGAGAAAAATGTATTTACAAGCTTTCTTTATTGAACATGATTGGATTTAATCCTGGATGAACATTATTGATTGTTTTCACTTTAATGTGGTCTTGTAGAGACATGACGTAACCAGAACTAATTGGCTTCACTTTAACATTATCCTCTTCCTGCCCTACTTATGTTATCCTACATTAGACAAGATGTCTATGTATTGAATTGGGGCAACTGGGCCAAATGTTGTTAATCTGAGACATTTCATTGCTCAAAGTTTGGTCCAGCTGCCACAATTCTACCTATAGACACCTTTTGTCATGCCCCTGTCAGAATCTGAATCCGAAGAGGAAGACGAACAGTTGACAGGGAGTAAAAGTGTGGCTCCATTGGCTGTGGAGGAAGCAGGGGAAGGGCAAAGTCTGACTGGGCAGGGCAGGGGAGAGAGGAAACAAGGGAAAGGGAGTTCAGAGGAAGACCCAGGCCCACCCCCTCTTCATCCTAGGGCATGCAGGGAGGGATGGAGAAGAGAGCAACTTGGGTTGCATGGCTTATGGGGAAGGAAAGGGCCCTGATTCCCTTCATTAGCCACACCTGGGATGAAAGTTTATAAAAACTGAATGCTGACAGCAGCAGCTGCTGGGAGTAAATATGACTTTATCCTGTGTTATCATTGCTTATCTGTGTCCCCATCTTCCCAACCATGTGAGTTTTGCTGTGCCTTCATGTCTGAAATTCTTGCTCCTGCCCTGCCAAATTGATTACCTCAGTTTGGCTTGGTTGGACTTAAAGTTACAGCTTGTGTTGACCATGTTTTGGACTTGATTCTCTGCAGCCAAAGGCTGTTCCTGGGAGAATTTTTCCAGCTAGAAGGTAACCAGGACATTGAGGGCAAAGTTGGAGCTAATAAAGGGACTCTTATTGATTATCTGACTGTGTTACCTTTCTGCCATGCCCCTTTGGGTCATCACACCTTTGCCCTGGATGATTGAGTCTTCACTGATATATATTGCAAGCCATTTTGGATAGAAATCCCTGAAAATTGGTTTGGCAAGAGTTGGTACTTTCCAACAACTTTCTAACTCTGCCTAACTCATTTTGCTCTGTGCTTGGATGAGCAACGAAATGTCTCAGATTGGTCCAGTTGTCACAATTCAACCTACAGACACCTATGGCTTGGATGACTGAATCTTCATCCACCTATTAAACAAGATAATTTCTGGAGACAAACCTTGTTTATCGGCTTCCTTTGTAAAAGTATCTGAAGCTGTAAGTAAGGGAAGCTATTGATTCCTGGGGAAAAAGAGAACTGAAAAGAGGAAAGCATGAAGGACTTGTGAAATACTGTTTTGAGGGGAAATAAATTAGGGGCAGTCATAATTCTTGCTATCTCATCGTTATCATAATAGTGATTAATCAATTTCTTTGTCAACATTTCCTCGATAGTGCCTGATTTGTGTGTTGGTTTTGTGTGTTGACTGAGAATTCTGGAATGGTAGATTGTTTTATCTAGACATCCCTTGTTTGGGAAAACTCAAGATACACCATGAGACAATGCTTCAGAATTTATTAACATGGATGAATCATCCTTGTTACCTTCTGCCTAACAAAGTTCATCCTTTTACTAGATTTACACAGCTATTGTTAGCTAGGTTCTGACAGACCATTAAGGTATAAACTCATTTAATAAACCACAAATATGTTGGGTTATGCGCTATTGGCATGGGTTTGATTTTGCATCTTCTATTCATCATTATCATCATCATTTAAGAACCCCATAATCCCTTGCAGGGTTGGAGTCTGGGCAACTGAACGGAGCTAGCAGAGCATTTAATGGCTGGATGCCCTTCCTGTCAGCAATGTGGAGCTTTGTTCAGCAGATATATTCTCACTGTGCCCAGAGAGAGAGAGAAATATCTGCCTCTACCTAGGATCGAACTCACAGCCCCCTGGTTATGAGGTGAGAGCTCCACTTCTAGGCCACCACGCCACTCTGATTTTGCATCTTCTATTAATATTTTCAACCTTTCTTTTCACTGAAATCAGAACAGTTTTTGTGGTTGGCTGTAGAAAGACAAGCAGAGCATTATGGTGGAGTCAAGAGAGCATTCAGCCTAGCATTGCTACGTTACCATAAACAATCTAAGTCCAGCCCTTTTGACTTTTATCAAGCACCAATTTAATGCTGATCAGTAGTATATAGACACGGGCTATAAATCAGATTAATTGAAGTTTAATGCCTGAGTCTTTTATGCCTGATATTAACCCACATATGTGAGAGTTATACCACCCTGTGGAAAGATGATTTTTACTGTGACGGCACAATAAAATTTCAGAGTTCTAACCTTCAAATTATCGCAGTATTTGCAACTTTCCAAACTCTTATGATGTTAAAAAATGTACATGAGCAACAAATATGTAGCAGGCCATTCTAAACCACCCTACAGGCATCAAGAGGGATGAGTTTGAGAGTATCACTGTTTGCCAGACCTGATTTATGAATGCTGTTTTGCTAATGGGAATAAAAACATTATCTCAGCTATGGAGGATAAAGCTCATAACACAGTACTGTGCAGTTTATACTTTTAAGAATATTTCGCTATCACCTTGTGAGTTCCTTAACCCTGCATTAACAAACTAAAATATTTTGGATTTTTTAAAAAAGGATTTTATCTTCTTTTCCAATTATACATATTTAGTTATTCCTTTGCCGTGTGGGCAGTGAATTGCTTTCACACTTTTAATAGATGCTTCTATTTTCCCAAGTTCAAAGCAGCACTATTTATTTAAAAAAATGTTTTTGAGGGCATCTTGCAAATTTATTTCTAAAAAAGCCCCGTCTAAACATAGACAGGGCAAAACTGCACATCCAAAGAAATCTGGATGATCAAAAGGTCAATTGCAACATAAGAGTGTCTCAAGAACATTCATAAGGCCAAAGGACGGAATAAACACATCTGACACTGAAACAATGGTAAACAATGAAACAATGGTAATGGGACACTGTGCTCTGGAGAAGACACCTTGAGTAGTCTCCAAAAATGACGTTAGGGTATGAATAGTGGCTCAGTGGCTAAGACGCTGAGCTTGTCAATCAGAAAGGTCGGCAGTTCGGCGGTTCGAATCTCTAGCGCCGCATAATGGAGTGAGCTCCCATTACTTGTCCCAGCTTCTGCCAACCTAGCAGTTTAAAAGCACGTAAAAATGCAAGTAGAAAAATAGGGACCACTTTGGTGGGAAGGGAACAGTGTTCTGTGTGCCTTTAGTCATGCCGGCCACATGACCATAGAGATGTCTTCGGACAGCGCTGGATCTTTGGCTTTGTAACGGAGATGAGCACCATCCCTTAGAGCCAGAAACAACTAGCACATATATGCGAGGGGAACCTTTAATTTTACCTAGAAAGAGGCAGCCTTTCAAGTAGACCTGCATTTCTCAACCTTGGCAACTTAAAGATGTGAGGGCTTCAGCAGAGACTTCAACTCCCAGAACCCCCATGCTGGCTGGGAACGTCTTGGTGTTGAAGACGTTCCACCTCTTCAAGGCTGAGAAACATTGAGATAGATATCTAGAGTTGGAAGAAATCACCTCCTCTAAACTCCTGCTTGAGGCAGGATTTACTAACCATCATTGATAGAAGTCCACCCAACCATTGAAGCCCTCCAAGAAAGGAGAAGCCACCTCATACAACGACATCCACTTCTACTAGCTAATAACTCAGCCAGGAAGTTCCTCCTGAGGAACTACACTGAACCTCTTCTTTACCATTTTAAACCATTGGTTTTAATCCCATCCTCCATTCCTTCTTCTGCACGATAATCATTCACATATTTGCAAACTCCCATCATATTTCCCTTCAGCTGCAGGGATGGGTTTCACAAATTTTACCATTCTTTGCCCGGTTACTGGCTGGGTGTGGCCATGGTGGGCGTGGCCTAGCCAGCCTCCTGCACCATGGCAGTGTGGGGGTTGCCCTCCCCAGGTTCTGGAGGCTTTCCTCGAGCTTCTGGGTGGATGAAAATGGCCTCCCTGGACTGTGGAGGCTCCCTGGAAGCCAAAAATAGACCCATTTCCGACCTTGCCAAACTTCCGGGAAGCCCATTTTTCACCCTGCCTGAGCCTCCATGTGCATCCTGCACTTACCTGCATCCAAAATGGGGTGTGTGAGGTCTCCTGGGAGGGGCAGGGCAGGGTGGGTGGGGTCAGCCAGGAGTGGGATTTGGGGGGTTCTCCGAACTGCACAGAAATCTTAGCTAGGGGATCTCCTGTACCCCTGCAAACCCCCAGCAGCCCACCCTTACTCAGCTGTATATCACATATATCCAGATCATTCCTCTTGAGATATAGTTTCCAGAGCATTGGCCAACTGGTAGGTCTTCTCTGAACCCTTCTAATTTACCCTGGTTCCCTGTGAATCATGGTGCCTAAAGTTGGACTCATCACCCAAAATGGGATGTTAAGGGCATGTGATTTTTTTTTTAAAGATTCTGTTATAAAATTTTTATTTGCGTCATCACAAAACATCATACAAGTAAAGTTTCCTTTTTTGAGAATAGCATGGTCCCAGGTTATCACTTCTCCATACAGACACAAATTCAATTTCATATTCATCTCTGTGTTCTATTCCATATCTTATTGCTATTTTAACATTGTCTCAATAATTTTTCCCTTCCTTTAGTTTTCTCAATCTTACTTTTAATTATCTCATTCCTTCCTAAATTCAATTATATATATATCTTTTTCTAAGTTTCAATATCTTTCTAGTCATTATATTTATACTTTTGTCTGTCCTGTTTCAATTTCATATTTTCTTTTCTCATTAAACAAAATTTTTCCCTGTAGTTACTAATTGGAGTATGACACCTTTGTATCTTTTTATTTTTTCCCATTCAGCTCTTATTTAAACTTCAATTTATGCCTTTACAATTATAACATTCAATATAACACATAACTTCCAGTCAAATTCTGCTTGGTACATTCTTAAAATATGCACTGAGTTCTTAAAGAGAAAAAATTTCTGGAGGCTGACAGAACCATCCGATCACTGGACCGTGAGGCATACCACAAGAGGGTCAAAACAGGTAAAGGTAAAGGTTTGTGCCAACCTTTCTGGCTCTCAGGGATGGTGCTCATCTCCATTACAAAGCCAGCACTGTCCCAAGATGTCTCCATGGTCATATGGCCAGCATGACTAAACACCTTCGAAGGCGCATGGAATGCTGTTCCTTTCCACCAAAGAGTCCCTACTTTTCTACTTGCATTTTTGTGTGTTTTCAAACTGCTCGGTTGGCAGAAGCTGGGACAAGTCATGGGAGCTCCCTCCCTTATGCAGCGCTAAGGATTCGAACCGCTGAACTGTTGACTTTTCTGATTGACAAGCTCAGCGTCTTAGCCCCCGAGCCACCACAGCTACCATACCCTGTTTAAAACCTAAAAGGGTGCCATTGAATCTTTGTCCCCAAATTGTGGTGGTAGTGAGGTTTCTGGTCGTTGTAGAAATGGGGCTGATGTGCAGATCGTGTCTGCCCAACCTTAATTTTGAAGCTACAATCGTAATCTTTCCAGGAGACCCAAATGAGTCAATCAGGCATCATTGTTGGCTGGTAATTGGCAAGAAACAGTTAATATTCAGAATAACTTTCCAAACGGCTACAATCCATAAAAACCACATTGCAATATGCAGATTAAGGAAATAGACAGCTAACTAGATAAAGCAAGGTGTAATGTGATAAATTCAACTCTATGCAGCCTCTATGGACATAATTTGATCTCCATGATTTATACTGATAGATCCTTCCCACATATTTCACTAGCTTACACATATGTGCCTGAACTGATGGGCATCATTTTTCAAGATTGCTCAAATAATTTGCTGTTTAAACTCAGAGTGTTCCAGCTATAATAACAGTAATATAATCGCTCCCTTAAGTATACCTCTGCCGTTCACAGTCTATTGTATTGTGCACAGGCAGAATTGCTCAATCATATTTCAAGAACATGATTGCAGCTTCAAAAGCTGAGTTAATATACAGATAATCATTTAAAAAGAGGTAACTTGATCAGAGTGTGAAAGCAAATATGAAATCGGTAGCTCATCGCCACTTAAGTTGACTGACTCACTTTCTTGGTTTGCCATCGGTTTCCTATGGGATGCTCTCGGAACTTGAGTCTTTGCTTGTAGACATTTCATTACCCAACTAGGTAACATCATAAGGGCTAGTGAGTGTGACATGTTATTTACATACAGCCTTATTTATACGCAGTAGTTTGCCCTGCCAATTGTTGTTTTTTTTCCTGGATAGTTCCTTAACTGTGACATTGTTTTCTTCTTAACTTTGTTTAGTGTCAATCCTTGCTTATCTAGGTTGCTGAGTGTTCTTGGCTTATTTTTTTTCAATTGTCTCTGGCTGGTCCAAGAGTAGCGGATAATTTCAGTTTCAATTGATTGTTTGCTGTCAGTTAATTGTCTTTCCTGAATGGTGTCTAAATGGTGGTTTTATTTCCATGTGACTATTGATGGCTCATTTGTTTGAATACCAAGCTTCCAGGAATTCCCTCGGTTCATCTTGGTCTAGGATGCGCCCAATTTCTCAGTTAAAACTGTACTGGAGCTTGTCCAAGGGTGGTGAGATTGCAGAGTTTTCATTGTTTCTTCTGACTGCAAAATACTGTGTTTGAGGACAAAGAAAGCGCTTGAAATGTCCAAGTTTCATCATTTATCTCACAAGAGCACAAGGCAATTGGGGGAGAGGAGATGGAGGGGGACCATGCTGGCCCTCCTGCCACCCAGGAACTTTAATCACACATACACACATGCGCGCGCGCATACACACACACACACACACAAAACTCATCTCCCATTCTCTAGTAGAAGTCTCAATTGACTTTAATAAGGAACTAATTGCTGAGAGATTAGCGCCTGTTTTATGCAACAAGCTACAAAGCAGATGAGGACAAGATGATAACAAGATGTAATCAAGAGATATTAAAGACAACAAAATAGCAAAGAGGGACTGGTAGAGGAGAAGAGGCAGCGCTGTTCTAAGCAAAAATAAAAATCAAATGAATTCCCTCCCCGAATTCTATTCCCGTGACATTGCTACAAGGAAACACAGCCTCTCCCCGTAATTAAGGGATTGCTTTGCATTCTGGAACAGGCTTCAAAAGCAGGAGAACAGGATAAAAAATGTCAAAGAATTTGCCACAGTCAGAGAAATGTCTATTATGGAAAGAGCATAATAAGCATGTCTTAAATCAGTACTTTTCAGCCCCGGCAACTTGAAGATGGATGGACTTCAAGTCCCAGAATCCCCCCAGCCAACCTGCTGGGACTTGAAGTGCACACATCTTAAAGTTGTCAAGGTTGAAAAATACTATAGTCGTCTCTTCCTCCTCCTCCTCCTCCTCCTCCTCCTCCTCCTCCTCCT
>BLBF01000058.1:4849667-4863694 GCA_015471245.1 Laticauda colubrina
GAAGAGAAGAGAAGAGAAGAGAAGAGAAGAGAAGAGAAGAGAAGAGAGATCCACAT
Organism: Laticauda colubrina; assembly: GCA_015471245.1. Classification (NCBI taxonomy): domain Eukaryota; kingdom Metazoa; phylum Chordata; class Lepidosauria; order Squamata; family Elapidae; genus Laticauda; species Laticauda colubrina. The sequence continues at coordinate 4,849,724 of BLBF01000058.1, forward strand.
ATATTGGAGGGGGGACTCCCCAAATTGTTGGCAAATAGGCTCAAACTTTGGAGAGGTTAGGCCAAGTCAAGAAATAGCCATGGCTACTTTCTTGTCACAGGGTATCACAATAAACTCTGCGAGAACAATCGAATGGTGGAAGGGCTAGCCTTCAGAAGTTGTGGATGCTCCATCACTGGAGGTTTTCAAGAAGGGACTGGACAGCCATTTGTCTGACATGGCATAGGGTCTCCTTCTTGAGCAGGGGGTTGAACTAGAAGATCTCCAAGGTCCCTTCCAGCTGTGATATTCTGCTATTTGTTCTCTTTTTTATATCTTCCCTCCCCTATACACAAACACAGAGAGGGGGGAAGGACGGAGGGAGGGGGGGAGAGAGAGAAGAGAGAGAGAAGGAGGGAGGGGGAGAGAGAAGGAAAGAGATGGAGAGGAAAAGAGAGAGAAGGAGTGAGGGAGGGAGAGAGAGGAGGAGAGGGGCCGAGAGAGAGAGAGAGAGAGGGAGAGAGAGAGAGAGAGAGAAAGAGAGAAGGAGGGAGGGGGAGAGAGGAGGAGGAGACGAAGGGAGAGAGAGAGAGAGAGAAGGAGGGAGGGAGGGAGAGAGAGAGAGAAGGAAGGAGAGGGAGCGAAAAGAGAGAGAAGAGAGGGAGGGAGAAGGAAGGAGAGGGAGAGGGAGAGAAAAGAGAGAGAAGGAGGGCAGGAGAGGAAGAGGAGTGGGAGAGGGAGAGAGAGAAGGAGGGAGGGAGAAAGAGAGACAGAGAAGGCAGCAGGGAGGGGAGCTGTGACATTTGCTAAATTGCTTTCTGGGTGACAGTTTCCAAAAGCAGGATAAGGACCTCATGAGATGAGGACAAAATCTGCTTCTGTCCCTGGGGGCTGAAGGTCGCCACCCTGTTGTCTTCTAATCAAGATCTTCGATGGCCTCCCTTGCTAGACTGGCTTGAGAGGAATATTTTTCTCACAGGGGCCCAAGGGGCTCCCAAACAAATACAGCCACAAGCCAACACACACAGACACACACACCCGCACTAACCACCTTGGCTTCTTCTGCTAATGTGTCACAACAGCAGGGGTGTTGTCAGCCTTCCCTGGCCTATGACCGAGAAACCAGAAGGTCTCTGCTCCCTTCTGACATATTGCGGGGCTCTGCATCTCCTCCTGGTTCCAGATAAATTATTTGCAAACATTGCACATTGGAGGCAAAGCTGACCAGTTGAAGTTTCAATTGGCTCGTTCTGCTTTGGGGGCAAAGACATGGAGGAAGACAGGTGGTGATTGATGGGAGGGAGGGAGGGAGGGAGGAGAAAAGAAGATGAGAAGGAAGGAAGGTTAGAGAAAGAGGTGGAAGGGAGGGAGGGAGGGAGAGGGGAAGGAAGGTAGGAAGGAAGAAAGGAAGGAAGGAGAGGGGGAGGAAGGAAGGAGAGCAGAAAGAATCCGAAAGAAGGAAAATGGGAAGGAGAGAAGGAGGGAGAGGGGGAGAAAGGGAGGAAGGAAAGGGACGGAGGAGAATGGAGGAAGGAATCAGCAAAGAAGGTGAGAAGGAAGGAAGGTTAGAAAAAGAGACGGAAGGGAGGGAGAGGAGGAAGAAAGGAGGGAGAGGGGGAGGAAGGGAGGAAGAAAAGTGGGAGGAAGGAAGGAAGAAAAGGGAGGGAGAGAGGAAAGATGGAGGGGGTAGGAAAGTGGGAGGAAGGAAAGAAGGAAGGGATGAAGGAAGGAAGGAGGGAGGGAGAGGGAAGGAGGGAAAGAAGGAAAGAAGGTGGAAGGGAGGGAAGGAAGGAGGGAAGGAAATGGAGGGAGAAATCCTCGATGAAATGAAAGAAAAACAAAATCTTATGAGGGGGTGCAACTCAGAAATAAAGATGTAGAATGTTCTAGAATGAAAAACTGTCCATATATATAAAATCAAAGGAACAGCAACAATTTCCATCAACTAAAAGTGTCTCTAAATTTTACGCCTATTGTGAAAAGAGCCACTGAAAAGAGGCTCCGCCCGAGCTCTTTCTTCACCACCGTGAGGCCTGAACTCTTGTCTTGTCTTTTTTTTAAGGAAAACATCAAAAGTCTGACGGCTTTGAAACTTTTGGGGGGAAGGGGTTGCAATTTGGAGTCCCTGACTCCCAAGAAACAGCTTCCTGAGCCCACCTCACTTCTGAGCCTGGCTTTATTTTCTGAGCTTCCTAGGTTGTTTTTTTTATTCCATCTGCATATTTTTAATGAGTTGCTCCTGTTAGCTGCTTTGGATTGCCAGAAAAAGCAGAAAAAGCAGAGTAGAAATTCATTTTAAAACCCTTCTTTGTTTTTTTTAAACCCTTAATTATGGCATCTCATCTATCTACCTATCCTTCCATCCATCATCTATCTCGCTATCATCTATCTGTCTGCCTGTCTATCTATCATCTATCTATCCATCCACCATCTATCTGTTTAACTATCTATCCATCTGCCGTCTGTCCATCCATCATCCATCATCTGTCTGTCTGTCTATCTATTTATGTCATCTATCTATCCATCTACCATCTATCCATCCATCATATATCCATCTATCATCTATCTATACATACATCCATCCATCATCCATATGTCTATCTATCCATCCATCCATCATTTATATATCTATCTATCCAATCCATTATCTATCTATCTATCTGTCTGTCTGTCTGTCTCTCTGTCTGTCTGTCTGTCTGTCATCTATCTATTCATCTGCCATCTATCTGTCTGTCTGTTTGTCTGTCTGTGTATCCATCCATCCATCATTTATCCATCCATCCATTTATCTATCTACTTGCTTACTTACTTACTTATTTATTTGTAATGGTCTCACCTTATACCAGATTATATCTGGCTCTTGCTTGCCCATTTTATAATCCTCGGTATCCGGGCAGGAAATGACTTTGGTCCTGGTGATTTCTGATTTTTCTAAGTAACGAATTGTGCTGTTGTAACAAAGTCCAAGCTCATTTTCGGCAACCGTCAATGACATGGATACTTTCATGCAGTACGTTGAGTTTCTGCAGAGAAATAAAAGAAGGTGGAACCGGTTGAATTATTCATCCTATGAATCCATTGACTTTGTCTTTAAACAAAGAGGGGTGCAAACAAATATGAAGGACAGGTAGTCCTCGATTCATGACCACAGTGGAGGCAAAATTTACGCCACTGAGCAATGTAGGTGAATTTTGCCCCATTTTATGACCTTTCTTCACACAGTCGTTAAGTGAACTGTGGCCATTGCTAAGTTTGTAAAGCGGTCTGTAAGTGAATCTGGCTTCCCCATTGAGTTTGCTTGTCAGAAGGTTGCAAAAGGGGATCGCGTAACTTCAAGAGACACGGCCACAGACATAAATACTAGTGTTGTGGTTCGCCAGCAGCCTGTGCAGACGGCAGCGGCTTTGGACAGTGGGGAAAAACAGGGACCAATCAGGGAGTCTGGAAAGGAGTCAAATGAGGGTCCTGCATCCAATGCAGAGATGGGGCCAGGACCATCTGGGAGCAGGGTGCTGCCTCCAGAGCTTCCAGAATCTGGCAGCAGCAAGGTAGAGGACCCAGGGGAACCTGTTCCCAGTGTTCCCAGTGTGCTTGGGTGCAGAGCTGCCAGAAGGCAAGAACAGCTGAAACAAAAGGGGTGACTCAGGAGTAAGGCTTAGAGGTGATTGCCCCTCCCATAAGGTATAAAAGACAGGCAAAGGTAGAGAAACCTTTGCAGGAAGCAAAATCATTTGCTCTGTTCAGATTAATCCTTGAAGCTCTGTGTGGACTTTGTACTTGGTTGTTGTTTTTTTCCAGTTTATTTGGCACTCTAGATGTTGGCAGCAATTCAAAGGAGAGAAAGGTGGGTGCTTATCTCAAGGGACTGTTTGGGACTCATTACCCGGCTGGGAATGCACATAATTCCCAGCATTGAAATAAAACAAGAGTTGTTTTAACTAAGCGTGTGCTTAATTACGGTCTCGGAAAGCCTTATTCAGAACAACTAGTCAGTTGCCAAACCACTTAATTTTGACTACGGGGATGCCACGATGGTCATAAGTGTGAAAAATTATTATAGTTCCCTTTGTTTCAGTGCCTTTGTAACCTTGAACAGTCAGTAAATGAACTGTTGTTGAGGACTAGCTGTACCTCCATCCCTTGAAAAAAGCCTCTGAGTGGCATTTAACAATCATTGAAATTAGAAGTACAAAAAATAATAAAAAGGATTCAAGGAGCATTGCAAAATGAGCTGGACCCATCCCAGCGATCCGCTTAATCCTTTTGCAAGTGAAACCAAATAACGATGAGTGGCATGCTTGACCCCCCATCGTTCTTTCATCCAAAGCAAGAATTTGAGGACATAATTTGGCCTCTCCAGAATCTGGCAGATGGAGAAAATGAACGGAGAGAAATCACATTAGCTGCATTAAACAAATTGATTTTTAAAGATTTGCTCGGGTTTCATTTCATTACTATTTTAGTAAGATTTAATTATAGCCAATTATATAAACACTAAATTCAGCTTTTGACCTGTCCTCCTTTATTCCTTTATCACATTTGCTTTTTAAAAGTATATATATATCTCTCTCCCTGTCTCTCTCTTTCTCTTTCTCTCTCTCTTTCTCTATCTATTGATTGATCCATCTATATCTCTCTCTGTATAGATAGATCTATATCCCCCCTATCCCTCTATCCCTATCTCTCTTTATCTCTCTCTATCCCTATCTCTCTCTTTCTCTCTCTTTCTCTCTCTCTTTATTAGACTATTTTCTTATACTTATTTCCTCTATCTGGTTAATACTCCTATTATAACCTCTATATATTTTCTCTTTCTTATCCACTCGCTTGTTTCTACTTTTTATCCAATTATACCAGTTTTTCCCAACTGTAAAATATTTTGAGTCTTCCTTACCCTTTAACTTTTGAGTGAGTTTATCCATCTCTGAGCAGTCGTGGATCTTCTGAATATTAAAATATTAGTTGGCAAATCACTTTCATTTAGGCGAATGTGAATTCCAGCAAAGGCCCAGCAAACAGTCTTTCAAGAATGATTTACAATCACAGATCTTATCAGGCTTGGAGAGTTGCCAGGCCGATAGCTTCCAAGCACAACGCTGTAGCAGAAAATACTTGGCAAGGAGTTAGGAACAAATCTTCACACTAATTAAATGAACTAATTGTCTCCTACAAACACCACTCCCCTTTTGCTCCTCTTTATTCCCTATGGGAAGGGCCATTCACTGTCCAGCTGTGCCTTTTCTCCTGAGTTGATCCTTGTTCCTTAACTGTTCTCTTCTCCTGGCAGCTCTGCGCATGCACACATTGAGAACAGGCTCCAACTGTTCTTCTGCCCAACTGATCTCCAACTCCGAAGGCGGCCCTGGCCCCATCTCTGCCTCCAATGGAGAGCCCTTATCAGAGCCTTCCCCAGCCTCCAGGACTGGCCCATGTTCTTCCCCAACCTCCTCACTGTCTGAGTCTGCCACCAGCGGGACACAACACCACCAACTCTTTCAGAGAAGACCATTGTCTATGGGCCCATGCCATTCCTATTCAGTTATCTCTACAATCCGTGCTCCTGGAAGAGTTATTAATAATTAACTTAGCTCAAATGATTATGAATTTTCTTGATTAGAGCACCGAAAGTTCAGCCAGTCGAGAAGGTCAGGGTAAGAATAAGTTCACCAAGAGAGTTTGTAACATAGGCAGCTGGGACCGCCAAACAACACCTTTTGACAAACGCATCGATTAATGATCTTGCATTATTTAAGTCATACTTTTTCTCACACTGCCTCGGGCAGATACTATTTAAATTGCTCGCTGGCACAAGGACCTGAAACTGCTGGATTCTTCTCATTAGCTACAATTAGGTAAGAGTCAGATTGAGGAAACATACCATCCGATTAGTCAAACATTGCATGTACTTTGCCTGGAGGGAGAAGATGCATTAGCAAAGGATTAGTACAGCCCAATACACATTTGCACACGTTCTAAAAATAGTGAGTAAACTCCGGAGAAAGATTGGTCTCGGTGACCAACTCCCTAGTTTATCGAAGTTGGAATTTGCCTCGACTATTCCATGAATAGCACCCTGAAAAGAAGCATCTGATTCTGGTCCAATTGCCAAGAAGGAGATGTACAATATTGAGGGCACTTGGATGGTCAGTGCAAGACTCTTTTTTAATGAAAAGAAGGACTATCTTATTTTATTTTTTAAAAATATATATATTAACACACATACATACACACAATGCATAAGGACTATCTTGATAGCAGTGTCCCAACATTTGAGGGGCTGCCACAAAGAAAAGGGAGTCAACCAGAAGTGGTATTCAGCAGGTTGTGACAAGTTCTGGAGAACCAGAAGTGGGGCATCAAGGAGTCATTAGGTCAACCCTGAGCTACAACTTTTTTCTCTTATGATAAGTCCTGCAACTCATCAAACAGAAATAAATCAACAACCCAAAACCAGAAACTGGGATTAACACTAAGATTAGTCATCAGCTTCATTTTGACTTGTTTAATTTTTATTTAACATGTTATGTGGCCCCAGCCAGAGGTGTTATTCAGCAGGTTCTGACCAGTTCTGGAGAACCAGCAGCAGAAATTTTGAGTATTTCGGAGAACCAGCAAATACTATCTCTGACTGGCCCCATACCCATCTCTTCTCTGAGTCCCAGCTGATTGGCTGGGTCGTCTTTGGTTGTCCCGCACAGAAGAACAGAGCTGGAAAGCAGGTTAGTGGGATGGGGAAGGAAGGGGGATTTTCCATAACCTTCCCCCAGGAGTAGGGAGGGAATGGAGATTTTGTGGTATCCTTCCTCTGCCACACCCACCAAGCCACGCCCACCAAGCCATGCCATGCCCACCAAGCCACACCCACAGAATTGATAGTAAAAAAATGTTGAATCCCACCACTGGAGTCAACTTATTCTCCAAAGCATCCGAGGTAAGGACAAGAAACATTGGGTGGAAACTCATCAAGGAAAGAAGCAACCTAGAACTTAAGGAGAAAATAATTAAAATTGGCTGGGAAACAGAGTTAATGGGCCCCATGATTGCCATGGATGGAAGTTAATCAAGGAGAGAAGCAACCTGGAACCAAGGAGAAATTTCCTGACGGTTAGAAGAATTAACCAGTGGAATGGCTCACCTCCAGAAGTTCTGGGTGCTCCAACACTGGAGGTTTTTAAGAAGAGATTGGACAATGATTTGAAATAGTGTAGGATTCCCTGCCTGCCCAGGGGGTTGGACTAGAAGACCTCCAACAGTTGTGGGATTCAATTTATTTTTACACCAGTTCTATGGGCATGGCTTGGTGGGTGTGGCAGGGGGAGGATACTGTAAAATCTGCAGTCGGAGGGGATATTTGCCGGTTCTCCAAACTACTCAAAATTTCCTCTACCAGTTCTCCAGAACTGGTTAGAACCTGCTGAATATCACCTCTGACCTCCAAGGTCCCTTCCAACTCTGGTATTCTTTTCTTTATTAGCATAGTCAATATTTGTTTGGTTGGGTGGATGGTTTTAGTGACATGATTCCATCAAGATCATGTCTCATGCCATCCTTGGAAAATAAAGAACTTCAGAAGATACTCATTCCACCAAGCCTTCTTTATAGGACCGTCCCCAGGGAGAAAAATAGAGCAACAGTGGGAATTCTGTACATTAGTTTGGGGATGAAGGGTGACATAGGAGCATGTGAATGTGTGGATGCCATCATGACACTCATCTGTCTTCTTACAGGTTCTCATCAAGAGATGCCTGAGAAAATGGATGAATGTTTCTCTACCGCCTGCATATTATTCCATTTCCTCTTGATCTGGAAGCTGATGGATGCTTTTAATGGTATATTTGTTGAATGGCTGTTGCTAGTTTCATCGCAACAGCTTTTCACCTTGTACCGCTAGAATAATAATAATAATAATAATAAAAAAGCTACCCTGTTAGTGCTCCTCAAGAAGGGAGTTGATGTTTTATATTTGTGTTCATTACAGTCTCATTTTATTGGGTGAGAGCAGGAGCGGTGAAGGTCAAGGAAATGAATGGGTTTGTAGACCCTAGGCAGAGCAAAAGAATAAAACTACTACAGTTCTAGCATGCATAATATATTCCCATAGGTAGAAGCTGGTGGGAGGAGGGGGGGGGGGGAAGAGGCACACTCACACATAACAATGCATAAACCTTTTCTACCATAAGCAGTCTTCCTACCATAATTGCCAGTGGAAGGTTCACAGACACAAATAAGAGAGAGAATGTGTCACCTGCTCTAGAGAACATTTTTTTAAGAAGATCCTGGTTGTTGTTACCTGTTGGCCAGCATCCAAATCTGAGGAGGAGACATGGGAGTCAGGATCAGCATCAAGGTAACCTGAGACCTCCAAGGGGGAAGAGGAAATGGAGCTATCAGAGAGAGAAAGAGGCGGAGCCTGGGCCATCCGTCAGCCCTCAAATGGAGGGTCAACAGTCCCCAGGTCTGGAGATGGCTGATGAGGAAGAGAAGGAACAGCTGAGTCCAGTCTCTGACATGTGGAAGGCAGAGGAGAGGAGAGCAGTGAAAATCTATGGGCTGGTCCTTGGGATGGAAGAGCCACCGCTGCTAGCGGATCCCCACCCGAGCTCCGGGGATAAAAGGCAGGGGGTGGAAATGAACAGATGTGGCAGACAACTATTCATCTTCCTGTCAGATGGATTGTTAGCCCATAGTGAGAGAAAAACTTTTTGCTGCGGCTACCGGCACTCCTACCTAAAGGAATCTTTGAGCTAACTTCACAGGTTTGTCATATTTGGGAAGCTTGGTCAGAACACTGGAGTTCACCAATACAGGTGAAGAATTTCCCCTCTAGCTGGTGTTTCTGTTTTTTAGCTGAGAGAACCAGCATTGACTGAAGACATTTTCTGTGGTCATATGGCCGGCATGACTCATACGTCGAGGCGCATGGAATGCCGTGACCTTCTCACTGAAGCGGTATCTATTTATCGACTTGCATTTGCGTGCTTTCAAATGGCAAGGCAGGCAGGAGCTGGAGCAAGGAATAGGAGCTCACTCCTGTGGCACGGTGCTCGGGTCTCGAACCCCGGCCACCAGCTTCCCAGATGACAAGCTCACCGTCTTTAAATGTTGAGCCATCAAACACAAGTCCTAAAGTATTAGGCATTCAGCGCTCAATTGGGATTGAAAGATGTCAGGTATGCTGACCAATCAACACATTTGAAAGCTGATCTCATCCAGAAGCTTCTCAACCCGCCAGGCAATCTGCTCTGATTATGTCGGTCTGCCGTGGCAAACAGAGCACCTTTAATTGAAAAGATGTCTATAGGCTAATTGATGGACAGCAGAGTGAAAGGAACAACTCTAACCTTTCCCCCTTTTTTATATCATCTTATTATTAAAGGGCTGCCATGAAACAGAGGCTCACTTATGTCAGTGAAAAGCTATAAACCAAATCCACATCCAAGTCCTTCCGTTCCCCACTATCCTGTCAGACAGAGGTGATATTCAGCTGGTTCAGACTGATTCTACATATCCGGTAATGGAAATTATGGGTAGTTTGAAGAACTGGCAAATCCCACCTCTGACTGGCCCCACCCCATCTATTCTCTGCCTCCCGAGTCCCAGCTGATCGGCTGGGTCTTCTTTGGTTGCCCTGCACAGGAGAATGGAGCTGGAAAGCAGGTTAGTGGGATGGGGAGGGAATGGGGATTTTGCAGTATATCCTTCCCCAGATACATCCACCAAGCCATGCCCACCAAGACATGTCATGCTCATCAAGACATGCCCACCAAGACATGCACACAGAACCAGTAGCAAAATTTTTTGAATCCCACCATTGCTGTCAGAGCTGAAGAAACTTCTTGGATGAAGAAGTGAAACATCTTCAAAAAAAAAAAACCCCAAGAAGTCCAGTTGCCTCCAGAACAGAGACGGTATTCAGCAGGTTCTGACCAGTCCTGGAAAACTGGTAGGGGAAATTTTGAGTAGTTTGGAGAACCGGCAAATCCCATCTCTGACTGGAGATTCTGCGGTATCCTTCCTCTGCCACGCCCACCAAGCCACACTTACAGAACCGGTAGTTTTAAAAATTTGAATCCCACCACTGTTCCAGAATAAGCACCTTTGGGACAACTATGATTGAGAATGTTAGGGCATACCATCAAGCTTTGGGGAACATTCTGAAGACCAGGGTCCAAGCAACAGTGGGGTCAGGGAATCTGCTTTGAGAGGGAAGGTTTAAGGAGCAAAATGGGTGCCTTAAGCCTCTTCACAGGATGAGATGGGTGGCATATGAATTTAATAAATCAGTAGAATATAAATACATTCTAACATGTAGCTGACTCCCCCCGATGTGTATGAAGGACACCTGGCCAGGGAAAGATCTACTCGGGGTTCTTCTAAAATTTTGGGGTAATGAAAATCAGTACCAGCCACGTCTTTGGGAATCCATTTCTGTAAGATTATCTGTAGCACTCCCTCTCACCCCTGAAAACTCCATTCACTGAGCTTAAATGTTTCTTTTTTTGCATTAGTAACCCAAGCCCTGGCATGTAACTCTCTTTTTTTAAAGCAACAACAACAGAATAAAAGAGTTGGAAGGGACCTTGTAGGTCATCTACTCCAACCCTATGCCTAGGCAGGAAACCCTGCACTACTTCAGACAGATGGTTATCCAATATCTTTTTAAAAACTTCCAGTGTTGGAGCATTCACAACTTCTGAAAGCAAGACCTTCCACTGTTCTCACTTTCAGGAAATTTATCCTTAGTTCTCAGTTGCTTCTCTCCTTGATTAGATTCCATTCATTCTTTCTTGTCTTACCTTCTGGTGCTTTGGAAAATAAGTTGACCTCATCTTCTTTGTGGCAGCCCCTCAAACAGAATAGAATTGAATGACAGAGTTGGAAGGGACTTTTGAGGTCTTCTAGTCCAACCTCCTACTCAAGCAGGCGAACCTATATCATTTCAGACAAATGGTTGTTCAATTACTTCTTAAAAACTTGGAGCATTCACAACATCTGGGAGCAAATTGTCCAACGGATTCATTGTTCTAACTGTCAGGAAATTTCTCCTTAGTCCTAGATTGCTGCTTCTTCTTCTTGATTAATGCTGGAAACACAATTATCAATATAACTTATTGGTAAGATAACTAACTAGATAACTTATTTTTTTCAGCTACTCTCTGCCTTCTCTATGTATTACTATCCACCTTAATCTCTCAGGATTTCTTTCTTTCTTCTTCTGTTCTCCTGCAACATTTCCTTTTAATCTTATTTGCTATTCCATATGGTTCATTCACCATTGCTGCCTTCAGCTTGGAAAAATGGGGAACAGATTTTTATTTTTGCAAATTCCAATTGCTGGATCACCCTCTCTAAAATGCTACAGAAATCTCCTCTTGGCAAATCGGCTTAAAGGTAATCAGGGAATTGTCATCACTGGCAACTATCGAAGTTCCGTGTAGGTCGTGGTTTTGACATTTAATCCCCCTGAGCTTTTTTCTATGGCTGAGTTATAAGCAAGATATTTCTTCCAAGGCACTGAAAGAAGAAAGGAAAGGGAGGAGGCTGGGTTGTGGTTTTTTCCCATCATGTGGAGAAGGATGAGTGTGGGAAGCGGCAGTTCTAATTACTATAATGTTAAATTTTAGTTTAAAAAATAAAACAATGGGAGAGACTCAGATCCAAACAGGGAAAAGTTACTTTTTTCTCTTATTTTTTTTCCTGATTTCCCCCCCTCCATTCTTCCTTTTCTTTTCTTTTCTCTTTCTTTCTTTCTTCTTTCTATTCTGTTCCTTTATTTTTTGTGGTTTGACTGGACTTTTATCTCGACCACTGTAATGCTTAATAAAATTATTTGAAAAACAAATAAAATGCAAACTGCAAAAGTCCTGGTGGTTTCCCTTTAAAGCCCTATGGGACTGGGTTACCTGAGGGATCACCTTTTTCCAGGAATCTCTTACCCATCTGATTAAATCAATCAGAATGGGCATGTTGCAGTTCCCGTCAGCCTAAGAGTGTTGGTTAACGGGGATCCAAAGATGGGCCTTTTCTGCAGTGGCCCCTGCTTTATGGAGCATCCTCTCTTTGGAGATTAGAATGGCCTCAACCCTTGTTAACCATTTTTAAGGCCTTCTTAAGGCCTTCAAAACCTGGTCATGTTCCTGGGTTCTACTAAGGTGTTAAGGCACCCCTTCCTAGCTTTAGTGTTAACTGGCCAAGTATCTCAACTGCTTTGTGTTTTGGATGTCCCTATTGTTGTTATTGTTTTAAAATGGTATCCCAATTTTAATTGTAATTATTTTTTGAATTATAAATCCCCCAGTCATTAACTAAAATAGATGGCTATAGGAATTAATTGATTGATTTGATTGATTGATTGATTGATTGGGAAGGAGAAGGAGAGGAAAAAGAAAGAGGAAGAGGAAAGGATGGAAGGAGGGAGGGAGGAAGGGAAGGAGGGAGGGAAAATAAAGGAAGGAAGGAAGAAAAAGAAAGGAAGGTAGGAAGAAAAAGGAAGAAGAAATCAAGGAAGGAAGAGAGAGAAGGAAGGAAGGAAAAGAAAGAAAGAGAGAAGGAAGAAAGGAAGGAAAGAAAGAAAGAAGGAAGGAAGGAGTGGAAGGAATGGAGGAAGAAGGAAAGAAGAAAGGAGGAAGGAAGAAAGAAGAGAAAGAAGGGAGAAAGGAAGGAAGGAAGGAAGGAAGGAAGGAAAGAAGGAAGGAAGGAAGGCAGACACAGAGGCAGGGCTGGGGTTGGCATCAAATCTGCTTTATGAGTTGCTGATGTGATCTTCTCCTCTCTGGAAGAAAAGCACATTCTACATCTGTGTTTTCTGTCCTCCAAGCAAGTTCACGGCTGGCCACTAAGGCCTAATCACCAAAAGCCTGACTACAGAGGAATCGCTGGATTGGTTTCTTGTATTTTCCCAAAATAATGCTAAAATAAAAATAGTCCTAGAGAACACCCAGGAAAGAGCATGATCCAAGATTGAGGGTAGGGAGGGGGAAACCTAACCCCCATGCAAACCAAGGGAGAAGAAGGAGAAGGAGGAGGAGGAGGAGGAGGAGGAGGAGGAGGAGGAGGAGGAGGAGGAGGAGGTGATGCAATAATAAAAGAAAGAAGGTTTATGGTTTTTAACAGCTTCTAACTTTGGGAGGTTGGGAAAAGAGGTGGTATTCAGCAGTTTTGACCAGTTCTGGAGAACCAGTATTGGAAATTTTGAGTCGTTCGGAGAACCGGCCAATCCCACCTCTGACTGGCCCCGCCAACCCCATCTCTTCTCTGCCTCCCATCGAGTCCCAGCTGATCGGCTGGGTCTTCATTGGTTGCCCTACACAGGAGAACGGAGCTGGAAAGCAGGTTAGCGGGGTGGGGAGGGAAGGGTTTTTTTGCAGTAACCTTCCCTTGCTACACCCACCAAGCCAGGCCCACAGAACTGGTAGTAAAAAAAACCTGAATCTCACCACTGGAACTTGGGAAGGTAGAGGGCTCTGGTTTTGTGTCTTTACAATTAGCTGAATCATCACAGGTCACCGTTATCATTGTACAAATTATCCATTAACTTCCTCTGGAGTTTGGCACGCTGATGAATTATACCAGACATTGGATACGTGGTCTTTCCAGAAACAGTGGGAGCCTTGGTCCTTTGGCAAGCTACGTTTCAATCCAGAGTGGAAAATTTTTCCAGCTGATTTGTTACGTTCTTGAAAAATGAGGCCTTGCAATGGAAACGCTGACAGATTTAAACTCTGGTTGCATCAGCAAGAGCTGAAAGATTAATGGCCGCAGTTCTTCCCCGCAGAATGCCTGGCGCTTCGTATTCAGGTCTTGGATATATCAGGACATCCTGGTTGATGCTCTTAATGAGGGTCCTTGGACACGAATATCTGAGAGACTCGGTTCAGAACCCAGAGGAGAATTTACATCCCAGAAGAACAAGGGTAGAGAGAGAGAGGGAGCAGGAAGGAGAGGGAGAGGGAGGAAGAGAGGAAGGGAGACAGAGAGAGAGAGTGGGGAAGG
>BLBF01000058.1:4879536-4914663 GCA_015471245.1 Laticauda colubrina
GAAGAAGAAGAAGAAGAAGAAGAAGAAGAAGAAGAAGAAGAAGAAGAGGAGCAGCAGTAGCAACAACAATTAGTTCAAAAATGTTGGCCAATGGACCAAGGCAAAATGAGTAGGTTTTGACTTAGTGGCCTGGAGCTGCTAATCAGTGCACCATCTTGGCATTTTCAGCAAAATCCTGCCCAACCCTACTCTGAACTAAGGGGCTTTTCGTTCCTTCCCTCTAAGGTTCCCCTGGATTAAGCTTCAACAAACTGCCTTAACATAATCCCACCATCTCCACATTACTCCTGCCTCTTATTCAACACTTTCGGTAAACCGCAGTGCTCCAACAAAAACGGCAACTCCTACAATCAGCAGCTAATGAGATTTAAATTGGCAAAGGGCAAAGCTCCCATTTAAAGAAAATATTATTGATTTTGTTCTTTAGAAGAATAACTTAATGAAAAAAAATGGGTTTCCTCAAGATTTCGCCGGAACAGACCAGGCAATTCATCACCACCAAATGAATAAGCAGAAGTTATTTACATATTTCAGGACACTTGAGGAGGAGGCTAATCACCCAGGAATCATTTTCTTAATTGCATTTGGGGCAGAAATTAAAGGCCAGGCAAGGAATGCCACTGCCGAACAAGCTTTTCTAAGACACATTGCTTCTTTCCCAAAGTTAATGACTTGTGTGCTCCATAGGCTTGGGACCAATAAAAATGGGGAGCAGAAACCCAGTCCTTAGCTTGATAAATATCTCCCTAATTCAGTAAAGCAAGGGATATAAATTTTTCGTGGAGCTTCACGCCTGTCCTGCCAGTGGTGGGATTCATACTTTTTTACAATTGGTTCTGTGGGCAAGGCTTGGTGGGCGTGGCAGGGGAAGGATACTGCCAAATCCCCATTCCCTCCCCACCCCACTAACGTGCTTTCCAGTTCTGTTCTCCTGTGCAGGGCAACCAAAGAAAACCCAGCCAATCAGCTGGGACTCAATGGGAGGCAGAGAATAGATGGGGGTGGGACCAGTCAGAGGTGGGATTTGCCAGTTCTCCAAACTACTCAACATTTCCACTACCGGTTCTCCAGAACTGGCCACAACCTGCTGAATACCACCTCTGCTTGGTGGGTGTGGCTTAGTGGGTGTGACTTGGTGGGCATGGCAGGGGAAGGATACTGCAAAATCCCCCTTCCCTCCCCACCCCACTAACCTGCTTTCCAGCTCCGTTCTCCTGTGCAGGACAACCAAAGAAGACCTAGCCGATCAGCTGGGACTCAATGGGAGGCAGAGAATAGATGGGGTTGGTGGGGCCAGTCAGAGGTGGGTATTTGCTGGTTCTCCATACTACTCAACATTTCAGCTACCGGTTCTCCAGAACTGGTCAGAACCGGCTGAATACCACCTCTGTCTCCTGCCCTATTGAAGACCTGCAACACATATGATCTGATGGGGGCCAACACCAATGTTTGCACTACAAAAAGAGGACGTAAATCGGGGGTGTCCAATCTGGGCAGCTTTAAGACTTGTGTCTCTCTCTCTGTCTGTCTCTCTCTGTCTCTCGCTCTCTCTCTTGCAAAATTAGCCACTTAACCCTATAAATGTGACTTTTTTCCAGTGTGCCTCTAGTAGAAAAAGGCCAATAGATAGGTCATCCTATTTACTTATAGATAAGTGTCTAATTTTAAACAGAGCACTCACTCGAATTCTTGTGTTACAATCTTTTCTCTGGTAAATACTATTAACTATTATTCTCATCCCTTGGAGTAATTATTTCCAACGCAGACAGACAGGAAGTTTAACAACCTTTTTAAGAAATTATTTTTGATGAGTGTATAGTCTTAATAATTGGGGTCCCTCATTTTGACAACAAAGAAAGGGTTAGCACGGAGATGTAGAAGAGAAAAGATAAAGCTGGAAGGTTTTATCTTTTTTCTTTTTTGGTCTCTGAATAGTAACAGAGAAGAGGAGGAATACAAAGCAGAGGTTGTGACTCTAATTAAAATGTAATTGACTTGCTCGCCTTTGGTCTTTTCATTCACACAACTGATACTCTGTATTACCGGAAGCCAATAGTCCTTAAGCACTTTCATGCATTCAGTCAGTCCAATTCTTCCAAATATGAATTCGTTCCTACAATTAAACAAAGCTTCATCGTTGAATGATTCACAAAGTGGTTTTGCATTCTCAGAATTATTGCATCACTTTGATGCCACCATTTTTTCCAAGGACAACATCGCTGGTACACCCAGGATGGCATCCTTGGGCCATGTTTTATTCAGTTCAAATTTTCAACAACCAACCTGGACATAGCACCCAAAGGGACCTTTGCTAAAATAACCCATTTCTTCTAAGTCATAATTTTCCACAAAAAATCCATAGCCAGCCACTTCTTCAATCTTTGGTGGTGCGGTGCACAAGGGCCATAAATAGAAGGCCACAGACGAGTGATTTAACGTCTCCCATTTTGCCACCTTATTTAGCAATCAGACCAATGATATTCTGCATCACTTGCAGGTTTCAAGCTGCCTTCGAATGTGGCTCATGTAGAGCATATTGCACAAATACCTCTCTAACTCAATCAAGAACTCACTTATTCATGGATCACTGCAGAGAAGCCATCTCAAGTGATCAGAATAGAGCTGGAAGGGAACTTGGAGGTCTTCTAGTCCGACCCCCCCCCCTCAAGCAAGTGACTATCTGAACAACCAAGTTCAGAGAGCATCATGGATCCCATATCCTCCTCCTCCTGTTCTCTTCCTCTCCACAAACCTTGCTCCCTTCTAGCCCTGATGATGTTACCTACCCTATTTCCCTGAAAATATGACCTACCCTGAAAGTAAGTCCTAGCTTGAGTTTTACACATCCAATATAAGCCCTAATTAAGATCCCGCTTACTTCAAAGTGCATGGGTAAAAATTAAGCTAGGGTGGGGATGGGGGTTGGTGGATCTGCCCTACTCCTTACCTTTGGACAGTTGTAGCCAGGCCTCGCACACTCCGACACCTGCCTTGCCAGCCCATTTCTTCTGCAACCAGCAAGTCTTTCCTGAAGGCCTCTGTAGTTGATAACAAAGCCCCAGATTGATGTAGAGCTTTGATTGGCTGCAGAGGCCTTCAGGAAAGCTTTGCTGGCCACAGAAGAAGAAGTACCTGAAGGCCTCTGACAGCAAAAAGGAGGCCGGGGGTGACACATGCAAGTGAGGTTAGTCAGCGGATGATATCCACCCAAAATAAGTTCCTTTTTGATGGCAAAAAAAAAAATATAAGATGGGTCTTATTTTGGGGGAAAGACGGTCATCAGATAATGAAACATCTACAAGAAGACAACCAAGCTCAGAAAGCATCAAGGATCTCCTTCTTCTCCTCAAACCTCACTCCCTTCTTGCACTGATGATGTTACCTAGTTAGGTAATGAAACGTCTGCAAGAGAACCAAGCTCAGAGAACACCGAGGAGACCCCTCCGTTCAACCCTGAACTACAAATATTCTCTTTTCTTGTTATTTATCCATGCTCCAAGTTGCAGGTAATCTACCATGTAGGAAGCCATGAAGAAAAGCGACAGTTCCTGATTTTGATCTCAACACGGCTTGGCTGGCCCTGGCAAGCTGGAGAGATGAACAACGACAGAAGAGTCTGTGCTGAATATTTTTAAGACAAAATGTGTTTCTTCCTCCCTCCAGGAAACAAGTTTCAGACCTGGCTCTGAGATCAACTGGACAAGGTGCCGAGGACAAAAAGATCACTGCTGTCTTCCAGGTTAGGGTTTCTGCTGATTCGACGTTCTTCCCACGTGTTCAACATCAGACAGGCTACACCACAAATGTGCCAGAGACGATGCTACTCAACTCCCATCAAAACTGAGGGTTCCTCTTTTTTCTTGCCCCTCCAGTTCACGTGGAGGAGCTGCGAAGGATAAAGGCTGAATTTGTGCCGCACATCAGCAAAACCGGCTTCATGTGAGTGTCTACCAGCGGGGAAAAGGGAGGTCAGACACATTCTAGGTCAAAAGCTCGTGCCGTTGTGGCTTTTCAATTTGGTTTTAAATGACCTCAAGAAAAGCCATCTTTGAAGAAAGAATAAAAGTGCTGACACCGCAAAGGGCTAAGCATCATGAATACAAAGGAGGCAGCTTACTAGATCCTGAATTGCTGAAGAAGGTATATTACACTTCTCTTATCTCATTCCTATCTGAAATCCGAAAGAGGGAAGGAGAAATGTCAACCACTTCAATCACTATCAACTCCGCCTTGGTTGTGGTTGGAAGTACACATTGCAAGAGGAAGCAAAGTCTAATATTTAGGGCATTTAGAAAAAGAAAACAAAACTGTTCTTAATTATACCACACTTCTGTGGAGTCCTTGGTGCTCTCTGAAGTTGGTAGGGGTTTTTTTTGCAGATGTTTCATTACCCAACTAAGTAACATGATCATCAGTGCTAGAAGAGAGAGGGCTTGCTCTCATTTTATATGCGAGTGGCTTCTCCTATCAGTGTAGGTAGGAGTGGTAGGTAGGTAGGTAGGATGGAAGGAAAAATAGGAGGGAGGGAGGGAAGGAAGGAAAAAAGGAAGGAAAATCGGAGGGAGGGAGGGAAGGAAGGAAAAATATGAGGGACAGAAAGAAGAAAAAGGAGGGAGGGAAGGAAGGAAAAAATAGGAGGGAGGGAAGGAAGGAAAAACAGGAGGGAGGGAGGGAAGGAAGGAAAGAAAAATAGGAGGAAAGGAGTGAAGAAAGGAACAATAGGAGAGAGGGAAGGCAGGAGGGAAGGAAAAAGGAGGGAGGGAAGGAAGGAAAAATAGAAGGGAGGGAAGGAAGGAAAGAAGAAAGGAAAGAATGAAAAATAGAAGGGTAGGAGGGGGAGAGAGGGAAGGAAGAAAGAGAGGAAGGGAAGGAAGGATAGGAGAGAAGGAAATGAGGAAAGAGGGAAGGGAAGGAGGGAGCTTTGTTAAAGATCATGACTTTTGCAAAAATTTCTTGTTTCCAAGCATTCTCATTTTTAACATTAGCCAACAGCAACAGCCTTGCCTGTAACTTCCAGGCTGCCAGGGGACTTTACCACGAACAGGTTTCCTTCAAATAGCAGAGAGTCGCACAGATGGCCCAACCCTGTTCTTCCAGCGGGCGCCTTCTATCGCGTCGCCTTTGACCAATTCAGTGGGTCTTGGCGGAACCCAAGTTTACATTTGGCACATTTGTGCTGGAAGACCTCTGCCTTTAAAATGACTTTATGGAAAAGTTCATGGGCTACAACAACATTAGGATAATGACCAGGCTGACAGTGACAAATGCACCAGGCAGAATGACTAAATAAAATCAATTAGCATTCTAAATATGGGCCAAGCTCTTGGCAGGCCTGTGTCAATTATCAGGACCAAATATTGTGACTCTTTTCCAGAAAGCAGCAAGTACCATAAAAACAGTCAAAAAGTATAAGGAAGGAAGCGACACACAACTCTCTCTTGGCCCCTTGCTCAGTAGTAACTATTTTTAAAAAAACTTTGGAACCTGGTCTTAAAAAAACGGCAATGGACAGAGCTGACCAGGTTCACTTTTTTAAAAAAATATGAGGTTTGTGGGGGTTAGGCAGGCCATTGTGTGAAATTTCCCAGGGGATTTAATGCCCTTCTTTTAGGATGTAATTTGTGAGGGGAGGGGACCTTTCAGAAATTGCATTTGCCCCCCCCCGCCAAAAAAAAAATTTTACAGGTGAATTTCAGCAGAGGAGAGAGCAGCTCAGTCAATTTACAAAAATGCTTCAAAATACATAAAAATATTTGTGCAATGCTGGTGTATCAGAATGCTTTCTTGCTGCAGAGATAGGCTATGTACACATGTGGGAAGCTGCCCTCTCCTAGAAGAATGATATATTTTGAGGATTTTTTTTTTAAAAAAAAGGCAGAATATTATATGTCCCTAAATGAGAAATGGAGAAACATGGTTTTAGAGGCAGGAAGCAACCCCAGTCTCCTTGACCCCAAGCAGAAACTGAAGAGGCCAGCTTTTAGAAATGCAGATTTGGTCATCCATTCAAGACAGGATATTTTGAAACAAAGGCAGAATGGTAGGATTCGAAGCAGCCCCATCACTCAAGAACCAAAACAGGAGGAAAGCCATTAAGCCACAATATGAATTGCCCAACAGCCTTTCAGAACACGAGCCCCTTCATTGCACTATCTCAGAGCAGTCCTCTTTTGCATTTCCTCTTTTGCCTATAGAGTCAGCTATGACCCCTACATAACCCCTACATGACCCCATAGGAATCTGACAACAACCAATAGAATACATGTTCTTGCACAGGAACAGGAAGCTCAAGTGCAAAGTCCAAAGAAGACATTAAAAAAACCCTCTCTCAACTCCATTTTTGTCAGCTGCACCAAAATCATAAACCCATGTGGTTCTGCTTTATCAATAAACCATCTTTCCAATCAGCCTCCATGTTTCTAGTGTCTTTCTCCCAGTTTGGAACTGAACCAGAGGGATATTTCTTCTCATGCACACAATACAAGTTTTCAGTGCTTTGCTTGGGAAATCCCAAAAGGAAAAAAAGAAAGTGTCTAAGCAACAACCTGCTGTCAAAAGATCTCCAAGATAGTTGGCCATGCAGCTTTAACCAAAAACCTTTTCTAATCTCCTTCATGCTTCTTCCAGCAGAAAGGATTCCTTATAACCTAAAAAGATCAACATTTTCTGGGAACATTTTCCCATGCATCCTTTATTTAATTATTTCTCTATTATATTTATATGCTACTCATTTCACTCTTGAACCAACATTATCCTAGGGTGCTTTGTGCTCCAAAGGTTTATAATATTAAGACTATTTTATTCTCGTCTTTACTTTTAGTTGTTTGCTTTCCTCTTCCTTCAAAACTGTAAGCTGGCTGGAATCGCTCTTGCGAATTACAAAGAAATCGAATCAATACATGAACCAGGGGTGAGATTCTACCAGTTCACACCTATTTGCGAGAACCGGTTGTTAACAGTTTAAACAGTTCGGAGAACCGGTTGTTAGGAGAAATTACAGAGCTAATCCTGTAAGGAAGGTAGGAAGGAAACATTCTAGTGTTGCTTACGGAAACTGCCTCTCTGTTAACCCTTATTACATTCTTGGCAGGACTAGAAGTCCTGTCTCAGGAACTTCTCTGGAGTTTTTTCCCCCTCCTTTGCTGGTACTTTGCTTGTTTGGAGTGAACATTCAAAGTTACAATGGCACTGAAAAAAGTGCCACTGACTTATGACCATTTTTCACAGTTACGACTGTTGCAGCATCCCCACAGTCATGAGAGGCCATGCGAGGAGATGCGTGCCTCGATGTGACTGATATTGAGTTGGTCATGCTCAGCCAGTCACACTACCACCAAGCCATGTCTACCCAGTCACATGACCACCAAGCCACACCCATCAACTAAGCCACGCCCACAGAACCAGTTGTTAAAAAAATTGAATCCCACCCCTGACATGAACAAATAAATAAATGATGAAGGAGACACAATTCAAAGATTCAAAGGAAAATAACAAAGGATTTCATAGTTACGGTAGTGTGTGATTAGTTACACAGATTGAGGGGGGAGGGAATCTCCTATCTCATTTGTATGCTAGGTGGAAAGAATCAGGACTACACATTAAATTCCAGTCCAGAAGATTTCTTACTCAAATCTTTCCACAAGAACCTAGAGTCAACTAACAGCGCTAAATCGATGCTAAATAAGAGTTTATGGAATTCAAAAGACTTTGAATATTTGTGGACATGCAGCAATTCTAAGCTATGTTCTCTTTTGACTCTGCCCTCAGTTCTGCCTCTTCTCCTACATTCTACCATATAATGGGTCCAAACAGAATTTAAGATTTTTTAAAAGATTTTCATGGACAGAATATTACTCTTTTTTCTGCTATCTCTCCTATTTCCCGCTTTATCTTCTCTCCAACTTTCCCTTTCTCCTTCAAGCAAATCCTTGCACTACCCAATGTCTTCCCTACCTTCTGTTTCTCTCTTCCATTCTCTAGAATCAACCTCTGCAAAACAACAAGAAGATTTAATGATTTGAACCGCAAGTCTGACAATGAATACACCTGTTCAGGAGCCAGGGCATTTCTCAGCCGGGCCCAAAATTGGCACCTTTCTGATAAGAGAGTAAAATCTATTCCTAGAAATTAAGGAATCCCTCCAAGTAATCATAAAGCAGGAGTAAATGATTTTTCCAGCAGATTACAATTTCCTATTTTTGTCAAGCCAGTAAAAACATTACACCGGAGATCCTTCGTCCCACCTCAGTACTTACTTTGTAGTTTGAAACAGCAAAGATGTGAAGCTGTAATTTGATATTGTCTCTAACCTGTAATGTAATGAAAGCTGGCTATTGGGTTTTCCTCCCAGGTAGGAAGCAGTCAAAAAGAAACCAAGAATAAATAAAATAAAATAAAGTAAAATAAAGGCGATATATCTCCCTGGCCATTAGTTAAAATTTCCTATAAAAATGTGAAAAATTGCTTGCTGCATTGCTGTGTTCCCTAAGAAAATGAAGCATTTTGGACTGCTTAGAAAGATTATGGAGAATTGCAGTTTTTTAAAAGAGAGAACTCAATGTATAAAGCAATGCTTTTTTTTTCAACCTTGGCAACCTTGTAAGAGGTCTGGATTTTAACCAGGGATGGGCTTCAAAAATTTTAGCAAAGGATTCCCTGCTTGGTTGCTGGTGGGTGTGGCCATAGTGCCTCCTGCACTATGGCAGAGGAGGCATTTTTGCCCTGCCCGAGCTCCAGAGGCTTTTCCTTGAGCCTCCAGGAGGGTGAAAATGGCCTCCCTGGACTCTCTTCAAGCCAGAAATGGGCCAATTTCCGGTCTTCCCAAACTTCCAGGAAACTGTTTTTTGCCCTCCCTGAGCCTCCGCGCATTCCCTGCACTTACCTGCATCCAAAACAGGCCACATGGGGACTCCTGGGAAGGGAGGGGTGGGTGGAGCCATCCAGGAGTGGGATTTAGGGGTTCTCCAAACTGCACAGAATCTTGGAACCCCCAGTAGCTCACCCCTGGTTTTAACTCCTAGAATTCCCCAACCAGCAAGGAAATACAGGGAATTCTGGGAGATGGAATGTGGACCTCTTAAAGTTGCCAAGGTTGAGAAATGCTGGTACAAAGGGATGGTAGCTGAAGACTGGAATTTATTCTAAGATCTTGCATCTTAACAAAGAGAGATCCAAGCTGGAATTAAGCAGAAATTTCCTGACAATGAGAACGAGTAATAAGAAGAATGGCTTGTCTCCAGAAGTTGTGGGTACTGGAGATTTTGAAGAAGAGACTGGACAGCCATTTGTCTGGAATGGTATAAAGTCTCCTGCTTCAGCAAGGGGTCGGAATAGAAGACCTCCAAGGTTCCTTCCAACTCTTGTTATTCTGTTTACTTTCCAAATTCCTTTGTCTTTGTGTGAGGACCCAGGGTGGGATACAAAATAAACACAGTCACAAAAAACAGGTGAAGCCCCTTTTATTCCTTCACTTTGCTTCCAAGCTCCAAATATCCTTGACTGGAGACCAAAAAAAATCCCACACAAGCAGTAACAAGAAGGAGGAAATGCTGTTTAAATTATAAAGAGTAAAAAACAACACAAACCAGGCAAGATAAGGGCTGGAGGACATCCACAGATATCAGAACACACACACTGGGAAGTATGCCAAACTCAGAGAGGAACAATAAACTAGAGATATTTCCATGCTTTGTTTCCAACACTTGCCTGTACGCATGTCCGTCCTCTTATCCAGTGGTCACAGCTGCAGCCCATGAAGAGAATTAAGGCCCTCTCCTCCCCAGTAGACTACATCGCTCCCATATCCTCTCCTCCATGCATGCCTTAGGATGGAGAGGGGATGGGCCTGGGTCCTCCTTTGACTGCCCAGCCTGCCTCTGCCCTTCCCCAGCCTCCTCCACAACCTCCAGAGCCACACCTCCACTGCCTTTCGGCTGTTCCTCCTCTCCCTCAGAGTCAGTCTCCACCAGGGGCATGACACTTTGGCTCCCTTCTCACCTTTGCTCCTAAATCGAAGATGAGAACAGCTGACAGGGGAAAAATTGTTTTTGAAACAATCACCTGCAAGTGAGACTTGTAAAGAAAACAATCCAACAATTGTCAAAATAATCCAACGTGTGATTTTCCTATCCTTAAATGTTGGCCATGAAATCTATAGGAGCAAAGCTGATAGGAAGGGATTTTTATGTCTATCTATCTTTTGCAAACAGGGCTTCGTGGTCATGACAATTTAGTCAAACCAGTCTCTCAACACCATATTCGTCTTACAAAAGTCTATTTTTTTTTCTTTTTCTCTCTTTTTTCAATCATCAAAGACCAGTTAATGGTCTTTAGCGTACCCAGGGAAACACAAAATGCTAAAACATCACTCACAATTCTGTTTAGACCAATTAGTTTGATCATTTCAAATGCAGCATCCATATTTTGGAAGGGCGGCCTCTTCAGCTATGGGATGCTGGCAATCTCTCTCTCTCTCTCTCTCTCTCTCACACACACACACACACACACACACGCACACACGTTAATCACACACTCCCCCATACGTTAAGTCTCTTACATCCGCAGGGACAATCTTGCAATAGACAGAGACATATTAAATTTCTTTTCCACTGTTATTTCTAACCTTTCCTGGAAGGCAAACATTAGGACGGTTTGCAATAAAGCTGGAAAGCTGTAGATAGTTGCAAGGAAGAATGATAACTTGGCCTTAAATTCTGCTCCCTTCTCTTTGCCCCCCCCCCCCCCCCCACCCCCCCCCCCCCAAAAAAAAAAAAAAAAACCTGCCAGGGTCTTTTTAGCTCCACTGTTCTCACCAATAATTGTGTCAGGCCTCTAGAGTAACCAGATGCAACACGACTCTCTTCTGGGGATGGAGGGAATTACGAGGAAGGAAGTAACTTATGCTTTTTCCAGGTTTAAAAAATCCGTCGCTCTTTCAAGTTTAGCAAAAGATAGTGAGGTCCACAGTGTTTCATCGCCAACAATAAAAAAGCCGCCTGTTTTAAAAGACTTCAAAGCTTCATTTTCTTTTACAGTTATGGGAAATTCATTTTAACATCTCCCGGAGGGGTGTTTTGACTTTATTCAAAAGCTGGTACACATACGATGAGCCTAGCACATCATCGGAAACTGAGACTAGGTAACATTTGGAGCCAACTTCAGCAGGGGTCTTAAGGGTGAAGAGAATTAAAGAATTATTGACCAAGTGTGATTGGACACACAAGGAATCCGGTGTGCAAGGTCTCAGTGTATGTGCAAACCACAAAGTGATAGGACATACATGGTAGATCATAGTTAATCCTAAAATACAACAACAAGTGATAATCATTAGATGCTAATCAGAGAAAGTAGTAGGAAAGATAGTGTCAAGGTGATAATTTAAGAGCTGACCACATGATGCAATGAGGGGAATGAGTCAGAAGGGTCGTTGGCTGTTATCTCTTTAAGAGCCTGTGTCATGCCCCTGTCGGAGTCTGAATCTGAGGAGGAAGATGAACAGCCATCAGGGAGCAAGGAAGTGGCTCTGTTGGCTGCGGAGGAAACTGGGGAAGAGCAAAGTCAGGCTGGGCAGAGCAGGAAAGAGGTCAAACAAGGGAGAGGGGGTTCAGAGGAAGACCAAGGCCCACCCCCTCTTCATCCTAGGGAAGAACAGAGAAGAGAGCAATGTGGGTTGCATGGCTTACAAGGGACAAAAGGGCCCTGATTCCTTTCACAAGGCACACCTGAGGATAGTGTTTAAAGGAGAGGCAGTTGGGAGGAGCGGTTGTTGGGAACAAATGTTGAGATTATCTTGTATTTGTCTGCAGTTATCAGAGTTCCTGGCATCCTCCCAGCTGGTTTGATTTACTGCCTTGTTACTTCATTTCTGGAACTCCGTATCTTGCTCTGCCCGATTTAATTACCTTATTGTGTCTTGTTGGATTTATAGTTTAATGTTTTCAGTTTACAATCTTTGGACTGGAATATCTGCAGCCAAAGGCTGTTGCAGGTTTGTGGGAGAGTTTTTTTCTCAAGACTGGAAAGTTACAGGGTCACTGGGGGATAAGTTGGAGGTAATAAAGGAACTCATTCTTATTCACTGACTGTGTTACCTTTGTGCGATGCCCGGGGTCATCATACCCTGTGTAATAAGAGGTGGCCGTGCTAGAGTTTTCCTCGGTTCGTCGAGTTTCTTCCCTGCTGTAATTGCTGTTTGTTTAGATGCTGCTTGTAGCACGTGCATGTATAGTTTTCCTATATTCCTATTGTAAATAAAAATCACTATTAGTACAAACCACTGTTGGCTGTACTTGCTCCTAGGTTGATGCGTGGGATAGTCCTGTTGCACACTCTGACAGATAGGAAAGAGGAGAACATGAGAAGAATAATAGCAATACAGCCTACTACCTGGATAGATATCTTTAATATGTGTCAGGATGCAATGAGAATGTTTAAATGGACTCTGTCTGCAGAAAAAGTACATTATGAGCCCTTCTCCAAAGAAAACAGATTGCAACAACTTGACTAATCTAAAAAGAAAACACAACTAAGCAGGGTCAGGCCAAGTTAATAGTTGGATGGGAGCCACTGAGGAATCCTCGGGTTGTATACTGAGAAGTTTATCCAAAAAATAATCCAGAAGAGAATAATGGAGAGCCATTTCTGTATTGTTGACAAGAACTTTCTGGAAAGTAGCAATATCTCATTTAGACATCCTCCTACATGGAGTCTTGTCCAAGAAAGAGGAAGACACGACATTGGGCAACTAAACCATGATGTTACAGGATGGTTGGAAGAAGCTTCTTAAAGGAAATATCTGGGATGGAAGATGACTTCCCATCTCACACCCATCCCAATGAAGAGAGCACCCTGGTTCCACACAACAACTTCAGCGCAATTGGACGCTCCCATAATTGGATTTCTCCTCCAGATTTCACATGCAGGAGTTTAATGAACAGAGCTTCTTTTCATCATGCAACAACTCAGCAACAGCAGATGTCTTAGCCCGGTGATGTTTTGATATGGAAAAAAAAACCCATCTCAGGCAGCCCTCCACAAAAATAATGAAATGTGGCAGATGTATACCTTCACCACACTGCAGCTTCTAAGAGGATTGTAAATATTGTTTCGAGAAGAGATGGCGGTTCACAATTTCTCTCCAGACACAAATGCAATCTCAGAAAGGAACCTCTTCTGAGACTCTTTCCCACTTACCGTCTTAGAAAAAAAGAAGACGAAAGAAAGAAAGATGAAGGAAGGATGGATGGAAGAAAGGAAGGAAGGAAGGTAGGAAGGAAGAGAAGGGAAGGAAGGAAGATAGGAAGAAAGAAAGAGAAAGGAAGGAAGGAAGGAAGCAAGGAAGAAAGAGAGAGAGAGAAAGGAAGGATGGAAGGAAGAGAAAGACAGAAAGAAGGTTTGTTTGCCTGTGTATTATTGGGGTTGAAGCTGAATAAATTGTTGATGGGCAAGATGTTATAGCAGACAATTTTATGAACTATGCTTAGATCGGACCGCAGATGACACAATTCCAAATTGTCCAGGCCCAAAATTTCAAGCCTGGAGGCATTGGGAATAATATTGTGAATAGAGAAGTAGAGTACCTTTGAACCCGCTCAATCTTGTTCATGTCTGATATACAGTGCAGGCTCCAGGCAGATGAGCTGTATTCAATAATTGGTCCAGCAAAGGTTTTGTGTGCCCGATTTAGCAATTCAGAGTTACCGGAGTTGAAGTCCTCCAGGCTTAAAGTTGCCAAGGTTGGAGACCCCTGTTCTATGAAATGATTCTTCACTTTTCTTTCTTCATGCGAAGCTCATAAGCAGGTTGTCCAATCATTTTGTGAAAATTGGGTTATCTTTATTGAATTCCCATGACTTCCCAGCCAATTGTCAAATGCAATTTGCTTTTTCTTTAAAATAAAAAAAAAATCTGCTGAGCTTGCCTAGCGCCGAATGCAGAAAGAGTTTGGCTTTATAAGTGGAGAGCATGTTTTCATGAATTTCCTTTTTTTTAAAAAAAAAAATGTAAATAATGCATAATGGTCCTCTGACAGATCTCATTTGTGAGGTTCCATAATCATTTTCCAGCCAACAATGATTATTTTGGAAATACCTCGGCTTTTACCCCTGGGAGCTCAAAGGGATAGAGAAACATCTGCACATATACAGATGGTCCTCAAACTACAGCTATTCATTTAATGACCATTCCAAGTTATAGCAGCATGAAAAAAAAATTATTTTTCACACTTGTGACTGTTGTGGCATCCCCATGGTCATGTGACCAAAGTTCAGATGTTTGGCAACTGACTGGTGTTTATGACAGTTGAACTGTTCCAAGTTGTGTGGTTCTCATTTGCAATTTTCTGACAAGCAAAGTCAACAGGGAAATGACAGCTGGTCATTTGCATACTTTCTGAGGGCCATTGAAGTAACCTGGAAGTTTATCTGTGTCCTCAGGGTCACCTGAGTAGGGCAAATGCTTTTAGTATCGCCTCCTCCAAAACAAGACAAAATTAGATTATTTTCAGCTTAGTGACGCTATAATACAAATCCGGAGCGTATCAGCAATTCCTTTCCCACAAATGCCAGAGCTCTTTGTTGCAGCCTCAGCATTTAGCTCTACTGCTTTTCAGTGAATTTCCTTTGCCACCAAATTAATCCAGGATAGCTGAGCATGTTTATGCAATTTTGTATAACATGGTGTGTGTGTGTGTGTGTGTGTGTGTTTGTGTTGCCAGTCTTCACCTGTGGTCATTTCTTCCTTTACCTCAACTTCTTAAAAAATAGCCAGCCAAGTATAATTGAAAAACCGACAACTTCCTAAATCAAAAAAGCACTCCGACCCAAATCAGGAGAGGGTTTTTTTTTGGGGGGGGGGGGGGGAGGGATTCACTCCGCACCCTCATTAATTATTAGATAAATTGCTTATTGATTTCTTTGCATGCTTCTGATGCCGTACAAAGTGCGCGCGCACATTTCATACAAAGTGCTGATAGAACAGGAAAGGCTGGCAGAGCAAATGTTCAAGAATGAAATATTCAAGAATGCCATGCAAGGCAGATATGGAATCCTAGTCTGGAGTTAACATAAGTGTCAGGAATGAAGTCAATGGGATTTTGTTAAAATGCTGGCTTCTTGAACTACTTCCCCCCTTGGAAAGCCAATCAGAAGGACCCCACAAGACTGTTTGATCTCTAGCTCCTAAGATCAACCCTGAAACTGGCTTGGCTACAGCCATTTTATTTTCTGTAGTTTTCCTGTAGGGATGGGATTCAATTTTTTTAACAACTGGTTCTGTGGGCATGGTTTAGGTGGGCATGGCCATGTGACTGGGTAGGTGTGGCTTCCTCTTCTTTTTGCAGCAAAAACCCCCCCCCCAATTTTTTGCCTTCTGGGCAAAAAAGGAAGACAAAAAAATGGAACCGGGGGGGTGCACAGGACCTCCCCCTCATACACACTCCAGTTTTTGGCCTTCTGAGCCTCAGGGAAGCCTCCTGGGGAAAGCAGTAAGACAGTGAGGGGGATCCCGACACAACTGATCTTCGGAAAAGCTGATCATTAGGAGGAAAAAAGAAGAAATATCTTAAGGAGTGACTGGGCAAGGGAGAATGCAAAGTCGGGCAGGTGTGCGATGTTGTGCATGCATGATAAGGACTGATTGAGTGGGGACAGGAGGTCAGAGAGGAGTGGAGCCAGCCAGGGGCACGATTTTCCAGTTCTCCGAACTGCGCAGAATCATAACAACCAGTTTGATAGAACCGGTCCAAACCGGTAAAAATCCCACCCCTGGATTTTCTTCACATGGTGACTTCAGGCTTGACACAGGCTGGAACTTGGGGGCCAGGGAAGGTGGTGTGGAAAAAACTGGAGTGCTGGAGCCAAAATAAAATTCTTTTCCCTGGTAACCAAGGACGTTGTCACAGGAGTGTGAAAGGTGGAGACTGAAGACAACCAAAGAGTAGATTCAGTGGTGGGATTCAACCAGTTCGGTGAGCATGCGATGCATTTGAAAACAGCTCTAAAACTTACCTTCTACTGCGTCAGTAAGTAAAACAGCTGAGGCACGGAAATCCTGCCTGCCATGCCTATCAGCTGGGATTCAAACAAAGGAAATCTAGAACAGACTAGCTCAGGGGCGGGGTGGGTGGGGCCAACTATCACCAAAACTACCGGTTCACCTAAATTGCTCCATACTGGCTCAATCCCACCCCTGAGTAGACTGTGCTGATTGGGACATGATGACTCTGGCAAGGGATGTTTCTCACTTTTACTTTGAATTGGGTGTAAAACCAGTGGGAAAGTAGAGTCAGTTTTCCACCAAGACTGTGCCAATATGATATGTCCCAATCAAATGTTCTCTGAGGAATATGCCCGCCTCAGAGTTTTCTTTGTAGGGAATGTATTAACTTCAAACCTTGGCATCCTCTCCAGTTGGAATATGGTGCCGTATTTCTCATTTTCTGGGAGCTAGCAGAGCCCATAAAACCTGCTCTGCATTTTCCAATTATCATTCATTACTGCAAGAAAGAGAAAACAATGCCCAAGCTGACACGAAGATGAAATGAATTGCTTCCAAACAAGAAGACGGTTAACTCTGGGAAAGAACTGGAGACATTTTCGTGTTCCTCACCATCACTGCTGCTATGAAGGGTCAGAACATCTAAAAGTGGGATCTACAAAGGACCAGTTTTTCTTGGTTGGGCAACATAAGTGACAAGAATGAAAATTACTTCCAGATGAGTAGAAAACTGGGTTGAAGGCAGATGCTCTTTTAGCTTGCTGGAACTACAACTGGAAGGAACAGGCTTACAACTTATAACCTTGTCATTTGGCAAATCATCTGAAATTACAATGGCACCGGGAGTCAATTATGACCAGTCCTCGCTCTTCAGACCATAAGAACATCCCCAGATCACATGACCCACATTAGGGCCCTTGTTACCCAGCCTGTGTTTATGAAAGTTGCAGTATCCCACATCCCTGATGGCCACTTGCAACCTTCTCAGCTAGCTTCCAACAAGCAAGTGCATGGAGGAAGCTAGTTTCACTTAGTGACTACACAGTTCCCTTAACAACTGTCATGATTCACTTAACAACCATTGCATACAAAAAAAGTCCCAAAATACTTTTAGTCTTTGTTCAGAAGGCTCACACTCACTTCTGAGCAGCTGTGATGACCCGGAGTGTAACTACAAATGTAACAAAATCCAAAATGTAAATAAATGTCCTTTGATGCCTCCAACTTGGCCCCACTGTTCAATAATTCTCAGTTGGAGATAAACATATTCAAAAATAGTCTTCAAAAGAAAGCAATACAGTCTGAACTTAATGAGCAGATAGAAGTGAAATAAAAAACCAAATGAAGGAAATTCCACAACGGACCAGGATAAGTAATTACGAACTACAAGGGGATAATAAGGCACAGTGTTGAAAGGACACCAACCAAGTTAACTTCCACCCAAAATAACACATGCTTTGCTTCTGACAACACTGTGTTTTAACTGTCTCTCTTATATACTATTCTCCCCAGGTGCAACCAATGATCATGGCCACTTCCTCTGTCATAAGCCAAATTGTTGCCTTCTCCATTCCTCCTTGCTTGTCCTAGGATGCAGAGGGGATGGGCCTGGTTCTTCCTCTGACTGCCCAGCCAGCCTCTGCCCTTCCCCAGCCTCCTCCACAACCTCTGGAGCCACACCACCATCCCGTCGGCTGTTCCTCCTCTCCTTCAGAGTCTGGCTCTAACAAGGGCATGACAGCAGCTGTTTTTGTTTGACTTATTTTTATCCCCCTTTATTATTTCTATAAATAATTCAAAGTAATGAACATACTCCTTCCTCCAAATTTTCCCACGACAACAACCTGTGGGGTGGATGGGTTGAGAGAGGGACTGGCCCAAAGTTACCATTTGATTTTCACGCCTAAGATGAGGCTAGAACTCACAGTCTCCTAGTGATTGACTCAAAGTCACCCAGCTGGCTTTCATGCCTAAAACAGGACTAGAACACACCATCTCCTGGTGATTGGCATCAAAGTCATCTAGCTGGCTTTCATGCTCAAGGCAGGACTAGAAGTCACCATCTCCTGATATGTGGTTCAAAGTCAACCAGCTGGTTTTCATGCCTAAAGTGGGACTAGAATGCACAATCACCTCACAGCATGGTACTTGGGGAATTCTGGGAGTTGAAATTCACCCCTCTTAAAGCTGCCAAGACTTGGGGCACATTGCTGTAGCCTGTCTTGTTCCAGCTCAAGAATGAACCTGGGTTTGATACTTTGGTTCTATTTGCCAGGAGGAATGGGATATGATTTCCTGTTTTTGACACACGTTAGTCCCAACCCAGTGATCCTTAAGCCCCCTCTGGAAGTTTTACACCCAATAAATTAATAAAGAAATAAAAATGCCTTGTCTTCAAAATACTGCCAGTCTCGGAAAAGCAAACGATATTCCTGCTGGAAAAACGATAACTATAGATCAAAAAGTTCTCACCTCTCCGTCTGAAATGGAAGGGAAGACATATATAATCTGCTTAACATGACAGTCAATTTTAGATATTCTTTTATTACACTTTATGGTCTATGAAGTGCTTTTCCTTATATGCCTTTCAGTGAATGCTATGTAACTGCTGCACGGATGATAGATTTCCCTTTAGAAAAAAAAGAGCAGAGGTCTTAACTTTTTAATAGAAATCACTCCCCAGGAATGCTTAGCTACAGTTCAAGCTGCTTAATTCAAAGAGTTATATCGTTCATTTTAAGAAACTTTTCAATGATATTAATCACGCCCAGCTATTTTTATTATTCCTGTCTAATAATGCTAATCTAGCATGAATAGACTCTTTAAACAGCATATTAATGTTTTTCCTTCCTAAAGTGGGATTTAGTGGTAAAAAATAAGATTATATATATATGTAGGTAGGTAGGTAAGTAGAAAGATAGATAGATAGATAGATAGATAGATAGATAGATAGATAGATAGAAGAGATGAAGATGGAGAGAGAGAGAGAGAGAGAGAGAGAGAGAGAGAGAGAGAGAGAGAGAGAGAGAGAGAGAGAGAAACAGATAGACAGATATAATGGACAGATAGACAGACATAGATAGATAAATATAGACAGACAGACAGACATGATAGACAGATAGATATAGATAGACAAGATAGATAGACAGATAGACAGACAGACAGACATAATGTCCAACTCATTGCGACCCCATGGACAATGTTCCTCCAGGCCTTCCTGTTCTCTACCATCTCCCAGAGTCCATTTAAGCTCACGCCGACTGCTTTAGGGACTCCATCCAGCCCCCTCCT
Source organism: Laticauda colubrina (assembly GCA_015471245.1). NCBI lineage: Eukaryota > Metazoa > Chordata > Lepidosauria > Squamata > Elapidae > Laticauda > Laticauda colubrina. The sequence continues at coordinate 4,898,821 of BLBF01000058.1, forward strand.
TCTCTGCCGTCCCCTTCTTCTTCTTCTTTTGCCCTCCATCGTTCCCAGCATTCGGCTCTTCTCCAGGGAGTCCTTCCTGCTCATGAGGTGGCCAAAGTTTTTGAGTTCCATGTTCAGGATCTGGCCTTCTGAAGAGCAGTCAGGGATGATCTCCTCTGGGACTGACTGGTTGGATGGCCTTGCCGTCCAAGGGACTCACAGGAGTCTTTTTCTCCAGCCCCAGAGTTCAAAGGCCTCCATTCTTTGGCGCTCAACCTTCCTTACGGTCCAGCTTTCACAGCCATACATTGCAACTGGGAAAACCACAGCCTTGACTCTACGCACTTTGGTTGGCAGGGAGATGTCTCTGCTTTGGAGTGTGCTGTCTAGATTTGCCATAGCTTTCCTCCCCAGGATCCAAGCGTCCTTTAATTTCTTGGCTGCAGTCCCCATCTGCAATGACCTTGGAGCCCAGGAAAATAAAATCTGTCATCACCTCCATTTCTTCCCCCTCTATTTGCCAGGAATTGAGAGGGCCAGATGCCATGATCTTCGTTTTCTCAGTGTTGAGTTTCAAGCGAATTTTTTCACTCTCCTTCTTCACCTGCATCAAGAGGCTCTTTCGTTCCTCTTCACTTTCTGCCATTAGAATGGCATCATCTGCATATCTGAGGTTGTTGATATTTCTCCTAGCAATCTTAATTCCAATTTTTGATTCATCTAGCTCTGCCTTTCTCATGATGTTCTCTGCATATAAGTTAAATAGGCAGGATACATATATATACATACATGCATATAATAGATGATAGATAAAAGATAAAGAGAGAGAATAGAGAGAGAATAGAGAGAGAATAGAGAGAGAGAAAGATAGAATACATAGACAGACAGACATGTGCATGTATATGTATACCTCTACACACACACACACACACACACACACACATTATATATACATATAACTCTGCACACATCTGGAGCAGTGCGGTGGCCTAAAGTGGAGTTCTTGCCTCATAATAAGGAGGCTGTGAGTTCAATGCTAGGTATTTCTCTCCCTTTCAGCTTTAAAATCAGAACAGTCAAAACCTTCTTCTGCTAAGGTATGGCTTGCCAGCTTTATGTGATATAGCAAAATATATCACATAATTTTATTTTAGAACCTGGCAATGCCTTCCCTCATAGGCAAGATCTCACAGCTACACATTGCACCACTAAGGTCACCAACAAAGTTAATTAGTGCTCTCCTATTTGCAGGTGCTGACCCTTTTGTATCTTCTTCTACAAAGAGATTGAAGAACCAGCGATGAATTCCACTTGTTTAGTCTGCCTCTGGGAAGGATGATTAATTACGAGCTTCCTTTCCTAATTATTTCAGTTCAACATTAAATAATGCTATTTGGTTATGAATATAACAAATTAAGGCAATAATTCATCACACTAAATCTTCTAGCCATGCTGAGCTGGAAGGCAGAAAAAAAGGAACAAGGACCTACCGCTGGAAGTTGTTAATTAAAGTTACAGCAGAACTTCAGTAGTCCTTTACAATATTGTTCTTGATAAGCAAACCCCACATTTTAATCTGTGTAGGAGGGAAATGTAGAAAACAAGTGGTATCTGGATCCTGATATAATCTTGTCAAATGAAAAATAGTGGTTGTCCTCCAAATTAAGGGATGGCATTCAGACTTGGTCTAATGTATAGAATTTAAAGTATGGATTGAATCTCCCTGCATGGTCTATTTGGGGAGTTGAAATCTACACATCTTCCAACTTTGAAAAACTCTGGTCTATGCAGTTTACCTTCCTTAAGCTCTCAAAGCAGAGAGATGGAAATGTTATCTTATGTCCTGCTCCTATCTATGAGGCTTTTCATTATTTCAATCAATCAATCAATTTCCTCACTGCTAGGAAATTTCTCCTCCTGCTTCTCTCCTTGATGAGTTTCCACTCATTATTTCTTGTCCTACCTTCAGGTGCTTCGGAGAATAGCTCAACTCCATCTTACTTGGGGCAGCTCTTAGATATTGGAACACTGCTATCATGTCACCCCTGATCCTTCTTTTCTCTAGACTGGCCACACCCAATTCCTTCAACCATTCTTCATATGATTTTGTCCCTAGGCCTTTAATTGTCTTAGTTACTCTTCTTTGCACTTTTTCCAAAGTCTCAACATTTTTTTTGTAATGAGGTGACCAAAACTGGATGCAGAATTCCAGGGGCGGCCTTACTTAGGCTTTCTACAGTTTCTTTCGAAGATAGAAGGATGTCTTTTGTTTCTACACAGTGTGTACCCATTGTTTGATGTTGAACACCAAAAGGCATCCGATGGGATAGAAAAATTGTCCCATTCAGGTGGGGGCATCCATTTGGGATTAAAAACAGTCCCCTTGGTATGTAACTCCTTGTGGTCAACATAACAATGAATCATTCCGGAGAAATGTTAACGTCTGCTTTGGAAACCGTATTTTACTCAGAAGCTTCCAAGCTGCCATATTTTCGTGCTTGGGAATTTGGGAGAAGGGATTTTAGAAAGAGGTGGAAAGTGAGACATAACATTCTTCTTCTCAGTCAAGGGCAAGCTATCCTGCCCCTGGGAAAGGAGTGGTTGGAGGGATGTCTCCAGTTGAGATGGATGGTGATTGGACCATGTGATGGACTGATGGGTGCAGGGGATGGATCTTTGAATTTCTATTGGGAAGAGAAAACCCAGAAGTCTCAGATTAGGGTTTTCCCAGATGTGCCAAAAAGACAACTCTAATAAAATTGAACTTTGAGGAAATGCCTATCTCAGAGTTTATTGGTTTGGAGATGGTTAGTTGGAATACTGACAGCTAAAACAGAATGGCATGAGATATCTAAACTAGCCACCTGATCCAGTGGGGGGATTGAATTTTTTTTTTACTACCGGTTTTGTGAGTGTGGCTTGATGGGCATGGCAGGGGAAAGATACTGTAAAATCTCCGGTTAGGGTGGTATTTGTTGGTTCTCTGAACTACTCAAAATTTCCACTACCAGTTCTCTAGAACTGGTCAGAACCAGCTGAATACCACTTCTGATCTGACCAAATTTAGAAGGTCGTTCCAAGAAAAATGGTGATGTGAACCAGAGGTGGTATTCAGCAGGTTCTGACCAGTTCTGGAGAACCGGTGGCGGAAAATTTGAGTAGTTTGGAATACTACCTCTGACTGGCCCCTGTCCCCATCTATTCTCCACCTCCCTTCTTTTGTTGCCCTGTACAGGAAAATGAAGCTGGAAAGTAGGTTAGTGGGGTGGGGAGAGAATGGAAATTTTACAATATACTTCCCCTGCCCCCCCCCAAGCCACACCACACAAGGCTGCAAGGTAATGGGCCCTCCTTTAGGAAGATAAAAGCCAGCTGTAAAACGAAGTTATTTTGCAGAAGGCAAAGACGTTTTGAAACTCCAGCCTCATGGACATTCCAGTATCCTGAGTTTATATTTGAACATTTTTGTATTGCAAATTATTTCTTGTCTGTTATCTTCTGGCAAGTCTCACGCAGTTTGGCAAAGCTTGTGCTTATCATGGCTAATTATTTTGTAAAAGCATTACAAGGTTTTTGTTCCTTTTGGATTGTGTTTGATTTGTCAGAAAAGGACATGGGTCAGAATATGCGTGGCACAGCAGATTGCCACACCTCAGGTGATTTAGTCACTAGGACTGCAGCAGAAGGTAAGTTTTAGAGCTGAAAACGCACACTCACCAGACCGGTTGTTACACCGATTGAGTTGCAGCCCTGCTTTGAACATCATTAAACGAACTTGAGAACTACCTGTAGTATAATTGAAAAACTATCCAATCCAAGACTCATTCTAACTGTTACTTCTGCTGACTTCAAGCTCAAAGCAACATGGTTTTCCCCCCATAAAAACTTCCCCTTCTGAAGTTATATCTGCAAAGAAAAAAAGTCTCTTTTTCTCTATGGTGACCTTGGAAAGGGAAAGTACCATTTGTTCAAGGTTACAGAGGCAATCATGCCACACTATTGTATCAAAAGCCGAAACTTTGACTCTGGAGACCCGAGGCCAAACGAAAAAGCTTTTAAAATGCTCTATCTCATTCAGCCAATGTCAAGTGATGCAGGCCACTTTCAAAGGTCTCCCTGGTCCTCGGGAAACTTAAAAAAAAAAAAAAATTCTCAATGCCCAGCCACTGAAATCTGAGCTTACATGTGTGAGAGAGACTAGAAAACGACAAGAGGATCTTATGAATTATCTGTAAAGGCAATGGAGCACATTTTTGGAATGTGCAAAAAAGTTGTCAGGTTCAATCAGCCAATGCTTTCTCCTTTCCTTCTCTCGCTGGGAATGGTACCTTCACCACAGTTGTTAGTCAAAGCACATCTGTTGTTTTTTGAATTGCAAGTTTGCTATGTCCCACAGAAAAGGATAATCACATAACAGCATTCCCAAATATCCAGGTTAGAAATTCTGTTTATACATAGCACCATAGAGCAAAGTGTACAGTCACCATGTGCTTTACTGCTCAACTATATAACTGTAACAGGAAACAGGAAACTCTACTTAGAACAAAAGTGCACAGAGTTTATATACCATAGATTCAAACTTGTAAAACACTGCCATCTACTGGTTAAATACTACTATAGGTGTCTATGGAGATTCTCAGTCATCCAGGTCATGGTTGTCCCAAAGATCCTTTTTTGTTTTTTTCAAGAGGCAACTGGACGTTCTGGTTTTTCTTTGAAGATGTTTCGCTTCTCATCCAAGAAGCTTCTTCAGCTCTCTGTACTACTGTAATAGTATAATAAAAATACATTCCAACAATGAATTCCAGTGAATTGGTTTACATTCAGATGGTTGTTAGCAATGGAAATTTTGGGCTTAATTGTGGTGGTAAGTTTTTTAAAAACTTGGAAACATGGAAAGGACCTTGGAAAGGACCTTGTAGGTCATCTCGTCCAACCCCCACCTGTATTCATAATTGTTCCTCTTCTTACAGATCCAAACTGTCCCAGTTATCTCATTTCTGGGTTAAGTACAATCATTTTGCTACCTTCTCAGTCTGATTTGGATGCTTAAGTACAAGTCTACACATTATTTGTAGGAAAAGACACAAATTGCAGGGCATTTATCCAATAATTTCCTTGACTACCCCACCATTTCCATGCCCCATGTGCATATCTGTCTTCTTGTATTTCTCACACCCACCATACTCAATTCTATCAACAGCTTTTGTTGCCCTGCGGGTGAACCTTGCCATGAAGAAGGCGAGGATGAATTGCTGTCAGCTCATGAATTGTGGTCCCAAAAAGAAACTAAGACAAATCTAATTAATTAGGAGGATTCTGCAAATAAACAGGGAGTCCCTCGTCACCCTTCATATTTCAAAACATCCTTCGTTTCAAAAGGAAAACATCTCAGATTAACAAGATTTGGTCCACTTGCCATGATTTAACCGTTTTAGATATTTTTCGCCTGGATGATCAAGTCTTCATTGACATACAGGTTGTCCTCAACTTATAATCATGATTGACCGAAACATTTCTGTTATTAAGTGAGACATTTGTTAAGTATGTTTTGCCCCATTTTACAACACTTTTTGGCACAATTCTTAAGCGAAACTGTGTCAGCTTTGGAAGTCATATTAGTACCAGAAGCTTAACTGGAGCTGGGTTTTTCTGGAAGCCTGACACAGTTGTTAAGTTAGTCACATGGTCGTTAAGTGAACCTGGCTTCCTCCTTGACTTGGCTTGTCAGGAGGTGGCCAAAGGGAACCACTGCAACCATCATAAGTACAGGCCAGTTGCCAAGCCTGTGAATTTTGATCAGGTGACTGTGGTGAACCCAAAAGTCATAAGTGTGAAAAACGGTCATACATCCCTTTCTTCAGGACCGTTGTAACTTCAAACAGTTATTAAATGAACCATTGTAAATCAAGGATTATCTCTAGTTTCAAAAAAAAAATTGTAAAGCTTTCTGATATGACTTTCTCGTTTCTCAACCTGAGCTAGGACTGTTCTGTCTCTCCATCTTGCTGAACTACAATGCCTTCATCAATCCAACCAGTATGGCCAACAGTGGGAGATGCTGGGAGTTGTAGTTAAAGAAACCCGGCTTCGTCATTGACAATGTTTGTCAAAAACCAGCTGGGAAGGTCACAAACAGTGACTGTGTGACCCCAGCAGAGGTGGTCTTCAGTTGGTTCGGACCAGTTCTAGAGAACCGGTAGCAGAAATTTTAATAATTCAGAGAACTGGCAAATGCAACCTCTGACTGGTTCCGCCCCCATCTATTATCTGCCTCTCGAGTCCCAGATGATCAGCTGGGTCTTCTTTGGTTGTTCTGCACAGGAGAACGGAGATGGAAATCAGGTTAGTAGGGTGGGGAGGGAATGGGGATTTTGCAGGAACCTTCCCCCTGGAGTGGGGTGGGAATGGAGGCTTTGCAGTATCTTTCCCCTGCCATGCTGACCAAGCCACACTGACCAAGCCATGCCCACAGAACCAGTAGTAAAAAAAAAAATAATCCCACCACTGGACCCCAGAATCCTGCAACCACTGTAAATACATGCTGGTTGCCAAACGCCCAAATGTTAATTATGTGGTGGTGAGGATGCTGCAATGCTTGTTAACAGTGGGAAGACCCATGTCTTCAGTGTCTTTCTAATTTTGAGTAGTGGCTAATGGAATGATTGTAAATTAAAGAGTAGCTATGCCGATGTCTCTAATTCTCTGCAGTGTTGAAGCCATGGCACTTGAGAATGTGTTTTGTGAGAAGGAGGGAGCCCATCCATCTGTTGGTGAAGCATAAGGGCTGCCTTGGGCTCTCACTGTTGGGTGCTCACATACACCCAACCCTCCCTAGTGGGAATATCTTCTGCTAACAATGGCTGCACCCCAACTGTTTCTTCCAGCTTGACGTCTTAGCTGGAAAAGAGAAGGAGTCCCCCAGAGATGCATTCCTTCGTCATGCGCAATGATTCAACAGGAGGTTGGCTTAGAAATCTGGCGATTTATGAATTCCAGAAAATCACACTTATCACGATTTCCACTTTTAGAACAGCCCATGTGTTGCTACCCTCAAAATCCCCACCAGGGGATCCTGAAAGAAGATTAACAAAGCTTTCAACTGTCCAGTTGGTGAACCTGGAAAACCGCTGGGACATTATTTTACCAAAAGTATAAAACTTTACTGAGTATATCACGTTGGCACGGAAGAAGCAAAGCCAGCTCTGGGTTTCCTGCACAAAAGCAAGCATAGTTTATTCTCCTCTTTCCTTACAGACCACCCATAATCCAATATGTCCACCTATCACTTCTGTTCATTTTGTTATGGGAAACAGCCAGCCATGCCAGAACATCTGCTCGGTGTGTCCTTGAGATGCCAGCAATGTCTCATGGAAGCCGACAGATGCTTGGATACCATTCTCCCATCTTTGCATTCAACACACACACACACACACACACACAGAGAGAGAGAGAGAGAGTTATTGTCAAATTGCAATGGAAGCAAAAAGGTAGATGAAACTGTGAGTCAATCTTGACAAAGGCAAGTTGTCTATGGAGACTGTCAGTCTTCCAGGCCAGAGGTTGCCAACTTTTTGGACCTCAGAGACTACCAAACTCATCATTTTAAATCCCGCAGCTCACTAATAGGAATTTTGACTGATGGTAGCTTGCTGACATTGGTGGGAAAGTTGGTCCCATATTCCAGAGCTGCAGTAGTCACAGGACTGGCTCATCTATGGCAGGCCGGTGCATCCAGATGGAGGAGCTGCTCCGGAATATTGGACCGACATTCCAATCAATGTTAGCAAGCCACCCTGGGGCAGATTTCCCTCCCCCACCATTGGTCTTACCTTGCAGTTCCAGCTCACGTGGCTCTACTGAAGGTAAGGTATGCACTTGGCTGAAAGGTGGGGGCCAGCAGGTGGGAGGGCCATGTGGGCAATGCAGCCATGTTTCCATGGGCCATGTGGGTGGCACAGCCTTGTGTTCCTGCAGAGCCTGGATTAATTGCTTTGGGAGGTGCTTTGGGAGAAACATTTCTCTGTGGACCACCAAAATTTTCTCATGGACCACCAGTGGTCCCTGGCCCACTGGTTGGCAACCATTGCTCCAGGTCATGCCCCAAAGGTGCTTTTTCAAGAGGCAACTGGACTTTGTTTTTTGTTTTTCTTGAAGATGTTTTGCTTCTCATCTCATCAGTTCTGAACAGAGGAAGCTGATTTAAGCCAATCATAATGCTGGAATTGGGTATGTCTAGTTTAATGAAAAGAACAACTAGAAGTAACATAACTCCTCTCCCTCAGAGTCAGTCTCCACCAGGGGCATGACAGAGTCATGCTATTCTTCAAAACACTTGAGTGCAGGACAAGAAACTTAACAAAGAGAGAAGCAACTTAGAACTAAGAAGAAATTTCCTGACAATGAGAACAATTACTCAGTAGAACAACTTGCCTCCAGAAGTTGTGAATGCTTCAACACTGAAAGTTTTAAAGAAGAGTTTGGGCAACTATTTTGTCTGAAATGGTATAGGGTCTACAGTTTGAACAGAGGGTTGGACTAGAAGACCTCCAAGTTCCCTTCCAACTCTGTTATTCTGTTTTTCTGTTTTCAAGGGGGAAAAACAAAGAAAGTCCAAAAAGTACTTTTTCAAAAGCCCAGTTGCCTTTTGAAAAAACACCCTTGGGATAACAAGGAAAGAGAAAGCTACCTAAGTTTCATTGGTCAACATGCTCATTCATCAATCCATTCAGCCCCGTTTTTGCATCCATCTGTCATTTTTAAAATAATAATAGTAATAATGAGCCCCACTCTCCCGGGAACGTAATCAGGTTGGTTTGCTTTTCTTGAAAAAAAATGCATATTCATGCGTCAGGATAAAAATTGCACACCAAAATAAAACTCCAAGAACAGTTGTGGTTCAGAAGATACAAACCCCAGTGGGGAAAGATTGTGTGTGCCGAGTCTGTTGCTGGGATTTTTTTAATTTGGGAGAGCCATTTCCCCCCCTTTTATGTTAGAATCTGTTATGCATGCCTTAATTTATTCAGCCTTCTCAGAGCATATGGGACTGAGAAGATTAAAACCTCAAAAACGACATAACGAGGTTGGTGCAACACTTGAGGTAACTCATCCATCATTCAGAGCTGACTTCTGAAATGGGATTAATGACACTTATAGTCAAAATGCCTTTTTTTTTTTCCAGGATCCTTATACTTATTGAGTCTGAAGAAAAGCTGCACTGTGTAATGATACACACTTCAAAATCCTCACCGTGAGTATTTAAAAGTTTGCATCTGTTTCATTGTTGCCTACAAATTGGCAGATAATAACCAGAGGTAGAAGTACATCTTCAATAAATCAGCATTCTCTCTCGCATCCCACCTTCTTCCAAAACGTTCACCTGACTAAGGCTGTAGTAACAGAAATATATTTTCTCTCTTCATTTAGTTTCTTGGAAGTAAACCAGTGGTGGGATTCAAATAATATAATAATCAGTTCTCTGCCCTAATGATTTCTTCCAACAACCACTTCACCAAACTCCTCAGAAAGTTAACAACCGGTTCTCCCAAACTGATGCTAACTGGCTGAATCCCAGCACTGAAGTAAACCTTTAATACGGAAGAATAAGATTGCAACTGCCATTTGCCACTCTGTTGGTATTGTAACTACAGACTTAAACTTAACTTAAAACTATTTGGGAAACTATTTTTAAAAAATATTTCTCAATGCCCAGCCACTGAAATCTGAGCTTTATGTGTGCAGGAGAAACTAGAAAGGACAAGAGGATCTTATGAATTATCTCTAAAGGTAATGGAGCCATTTTTGGAATGTGCAAAAAAGCTGTCAGGTTCAATCAGCCAATGCTTTCTCCTTCCCCCCTTGCTGGGAATGGTACTTTGGATGAACTGTGTGCCAAAGATCCAATCGAAAAATTCAATTTGATGAAATCTCTGACTCAGCTCTGTTCAATTGAACAACTGAACTGTTGGTTTATTCTGATCTGAAGATTATCACATGTAATTTTTTTCACAAGAAATCAACTTCTGGATCAATATTGATGACAACCTAGTCACAGATCTAAGTTGGATTTTTTGGGTATTTTGTTTGCCGAATCTCATTCTTTAGAAATGACAGACTGATTAAAACCATTTGGGATCCAATTCTCTGACTCAAAAAAGCTTCGAGAAGATGACTGTGAAATATGAATGTCTTTTTAGAAACAGTAGAGAATAAATATTTAATTCACCTGATGAATATGTACTACTGTATATTAATTATCCTATCCACAGCCAAGTTACTCAGTTTTCATTCTCTTCCACTCTCTTGGTGAAATGCACTCTGGTAGTTTTGCTTATTTTTTAATCATTCTCTGTGGTTATATCTTTACATTTTATTTGTTTCCTAGTATGATTTGATTCCTTATTTAGTAACCTATGACTATCACTAAGTGTTGCACCTTATGATTCTTGATAAACGTATTTTCTTTTCTTTTTATGTACACTGAGAACATATGCACCAAAGACAAATTCCTTGTGTGTCCAATCATATTTGGCCAATAAATAATTCTATTCTACTCTACTCTACTCTACTCTACTCTATTCTATTCTACTCTTCTCTATTCTATTCTATTCTATTCTATTCTATTCTATTCCATTCCATTCCATTCCACTCCACTCGTTCTTATTCTACTCTGTTCTACCCCATTCTACGCTATTCTATTCTTTTCTACTCCACTCCACTCCACTCCACTCCACTCCACTCCACTCCACTCAATCTTATTCTACTCTGTTCTACTCTACTCTATTCTATTATATTTTGGGATTTCAAAATCCTAAATTTTGCAGGTAGGTTAGTTCTTAGGAGCATTAGTTACTTGAACATGCTTGTCTTTTGAAAGTTTCTAAATCTCAGACAAAGATGTCACTGGACACATTTTCTTTGTGCATTGGGAAGTAGGTATTATGTCTACTCAACCTTTGATTCATTTTCCTTCTGAATAATTTAAAGTAATATCTCACATACATTTTCAAAGAGCAGATCGGAGCAGATAAGTGGTCGTAATCCTGCTGCTTAGTCGCAAATCCAGAGGAAATCAAAGGCCAAATGCTGAGCACTTTACGAAGGGTTTCGAGGTTTTATTCCATCAACTTCCCCATAAATAAATAATAAAGTTTTTCTAGCACTTCCCCCCCCCCCCATTTACTCCTCCCAACCTCCAAAAGCAACCTACAAGCACGTAAATAAGGTTTTAAAACATCATTATTAGTGCCAACAAAAAAAATTACTTTGTTGCAGTTGATGCAATTTACTGGTCTTGCCAAACTCTAAATCAGGGGTGTCAAATTCAAGGCCCGCAGATCAAAGGTGGTATTGATCAGGTTCTGAACAGTTCTGGAAAACTGGTAGCAGAAATTTTGAGTAGTTCAGAGAACCGGCAAATATCACCTCTGACTGGCACTGCCAACCCCATCTATTCTCTTCCTCCTGATTCCCAGCTGATCGGCTGGGTCTTCTTTGGTTGCCCTGCAAGAATGGAGCTGAAAAGCAGGTTAGTGGGGTGGGGAGGGAATGAGAATTTTACATATCCTTCCCCTGCCATGCCTACCAAGCCAACCCACAGAACTAGTAATAATTTTTTTTTGAATCCCACCACTGCCACGGGTCAGATCTGGCCTGTGGGACTGGCTTGGAAACAGCAAAGGAGTGGCCCATAGTGCTTCTGTGCTTGGCCCCCCTGCACTCCCTTTTCGCTGGCCGAGTGCTAGCAAAACAAACTAAAAATAAAACAAAAGAAGAAATGTTTCCCCTTTTGCATCTGAGCATGCAAGAAGGGACAGGAAAGGAGAAAGGGAAAAATAAAGGAAAAGAGGAAATGAGGGGAAGGAAGAAGAAAGGAGAATGAAGAGGAAAAATAAGAAAGGGAGAGAGGGAGGGAGGAAGGAAGGAAGGAGATTGTAATGAGAGTGAGGGAGGGTCTTGGGGAAGTCCTGCTTTAGCACTTGGCCACCACAGGTGCCCCTGACATGAGTGACATTGACGTAGCCATGCCCACCCCCAGCCCTCCGACATCAAACACAACCCTGATGTGGCCCTCAATGAAATCAAGTTTGCTCTAAACTATCTGGGTTAAATAGAAGCCAAATAATTGTGCCATCCCAATGCAGAAAGCTGTCTGAATAGGATAGGGAGGCAGTGTGGTCTAGTGGTTAAGGCACCAGGCCAGAAAGCATGAGGTGGTGAGTTCAAATCCTGCCTTAGCCATACAAGCCAGCTGGATGGCTATGGGCCACTCATCAGGAGACGTTGAGTTCTACTCCCGCCTTAGCTATGAAAGCCAAGTGTTCCCCCCCCCAGGGGTCACATAATCCCCTCTTGCGACCTTCTGGTCCACTTCTGGTCCACTTAGCAACCGTGTTTTCAACTGAACAGCTGTGCCAATTCGCTTAAGAAAGGTGGCCAAAAGAAATGTCGTAAAATGGGGTGCAAAACTCGCTTAACAACATAAATTTGTGGAGGGGGGTGTCAATCATGGTCGTAAGTCAAGAACTACCTGCAGTGAGGCTTCATCTGACTGGCTTCTGAACAACACCAGATGTGAAACCTCACACAATTGAGCAAGGTCAAGGAAGCAGGTTTTCAAGGTTTTCTTGTTGGAAATAAGCACAAAACTGTCAGAAAACATCAGAGGAATTTCCAGGAGTTCTAAAGAGTTATTTCCAATGAAACCTCTTGAAATGACATCTTTCCGGATTTCATGACACTTCAGTGAAGCTCCTTTTTCTAAGAAAACTTGTCAAGTGATCCCGCTCTCAGGTATCACTTCATTATTTTGTGTCTTTTGTGTGTCTTCCCTTCCCAGCCTCTCCCTACAATCTGTGCCATCGCTTTTAACTTTCGTCTTTATTTTTTTTGCCCCCCCAAACAAGAAGACTCATCGCCAAATAAAACCCACGGCTGTTAGCCCCACTGCCACCATGTTCCAAGATGGGAAGTTCAACAGCCTCCTCAGCTTTATGAGCCGTGGTGGCGCAGTGGTTAGAGTTCAGTACTGCAGACTGCTTCTGCTGACTGCAATTTGGCAGTTCGACTCTCACCAGGTGTAAGGTTGACTCAGCCTCCCAACCTTCCAAGATGGGTAAAATGAGGACCCAGGTTGTTGGAGAAAAGAGACTGACTGTATAAAACACTTAGAGAGGGCTGTAAAGCTCTGTAAAGCGGTGGATAAGACTAAATGCTATTGCTAACTCTGCCCACAGCTAGCAGTTTGATCCTGACTGGCTTAAGGTGAACTCAGCCTTCTATCCTTCTGAGGTGGGTAAAATGAGACCCAGATTGTTGGGGGCAAAGGCTGATTCTGTAAACCGCTTAGAAAGGGCTGTAAAAGTAATATGAATTGTTAAATAACTTAAATTTAAATAAGTGCTATAGCTCAGGGGTCCCCAACCACCGGGCCCCAGACCGGTACCGGTCCGTGGATCATTTTGTACTGGGCCGCAAAGAATGAATAATCATGATTAAAATATATATAAAAATATGTTTTTAGTAAAGAAATAGTAAAGAAGTCCTTTACTATTGGGGAAGAATTGAAAAAGTGTTTCTGCGTGAAACTGGTCCCTGGTACAAAAAAGGTTGGGGACCACTGCTATAGCTATTTTCCTTTTTTCCTTTTTTTCCTTCCTTCTTTACTTCCTTCCTTCTGAGTGGTTATAATTATCTGACAATAAAGGTTTCAACTGAATTCAATGCAGTATTGCAGACTAACTCTACCCACTGCCAGGAGTTCGATCCTGAGTAGCTCAAGGTTGACTCCACCTTCCATCCTTCTGAGGTTGGTAAAATGAGGACCCAGACTGTTGGTGGGGCCCATATTCTGGCTCTGTAAACCACTGAGAGAGAGCTGTAAAGTACTGTGAAACAATATATAAGTCTTAGTGCAAAGTGCTTAGGCACGAGTAAGTTGCTGGAAGCAATGCTTAAATATCAATCTGCCATTTAATGCTCTTTTTGAGAGCCAAGTTGATGCCAAGGGAAGTGCCCACCATGGTACGGGGTGCCAACAGGCACTAGGTTGGAGATTGAAGCTGGAAAACATAGACAGGAGCAACAGATGACCCACTCGGGGTTAGTTTAAGCTAACTCGAGCTGCCGAATTGACCTCCCTTCTAGGGTGGGTTTAAAAGGAACAATTCAATCAGCAGAGGGTGAAGGAGAAGCTGTGTGTCACTTGTCTGTTCCTTTGACAACTTTGAAATGATTTCAGCTGATAGCAGAGGCCATTCTCAGATGATCCCCGAGGTCAGGCTTCAATTTCCAGGACTTCTGATTAAATGAACAGGAGGGGAACTTTTGCAATGACTATCGCTGAAACGTGTCTGAGAACAGAACTGCAGAAGGCTGGAATGAAAGGCTGGAAATGGCTAAAACTCATCCCGGCGAGAAGTCCAGCTGGCTGGACCTTTGCTCTCTCTAAACTTAGACTGCCCCACTACCATGGAGAGAAGAGAATAAGACATCTCACTGTTCTCCTATATATACAACTGGTTGCCAAAGTCTTCTCTTAGTTGTTGTTAGTTGCAAAGTCGTGTCTGACCCACCGCAACCCCATAGACAACATTCCTCCAGGCCTTCCTGTCCTCTACCATCCTCTGGAGTCCATTTAAGTTCACACCAACTGCTTCCGTGACTCCATCCAGCCCCCTCCTCCTCTGCCGTCCCCTTCTTCTTGTATTGCCCTCCATCGTTCCCAGCATTAGGTGAGTCCTTCCTTCTCATGAGGTGACCAAAGTCTTTGAGTTTCATCTTCAGGACCTGGCCTTCTAAAGAGCAGTCAGTCTTATGTCCGTCCGTCCCCAACCAATGGCAGGAAAAACTACTGCATAAAAACAGGAAGAAAAATCCACACTCCACTAGCACTGATGATGTCACCTAGTTGGGTCATGAAATGTCTGCAGGAAAGCAACCAAGCTCGAGAGCACCAAGGACTTCTGAGATACAAATACTGTATTCTCTTCTTTTTTGTTGTGGTTTTTTTCCTTCATTATGAAAAGTATTATAAAAGGAGAATTCCTTCAAATGATTATTTGCATGAATTTCAATTATTGAATTATTGTTGCTTGAATAAAGGCACCACACCAGCAGCAGCATGAATAGTGACAACAGTCTGAGATAAGGGTTATACTATACAATACCGGATTTCTCAGTTACTCATACAAATAAAATTCACAGGAAGGGGGAAGAATCTATGTTTAAGTCACACATTATTATTTGGAGCAAGAGAGAGAGAACTACAGATCTTGCTTCCAACTTTGGCTTTAAACAAAACAAAAAACAAAAAACAACCCAGGGATGTTAGCAACAAAAGATTTCTCCTCCAGCTAGCTCAGAATATGGAACAAGAGAAAGAGCTATGGGGCCTTCCTAAATAAGCCCCTTTTTCGGTCTAGGACTGTACATTTTTAATAAATAAAATAAATAACCCATGTCAGTACTCCAAAGGGACTCCTCCCTATAATCTTGAATTCTGCCTCCTTAAGCTTCCTGGCAACAATGATCTTGAGGCAGCAGGAGATGCTCCTTGAAGAATCTGGATGACACGGTGTAATTAAAGGATTCCTTGCTCATGGTTATATTGACAGTGTAATGTCATGAGTGTTCCTGGCTGCTCTTATGTT
The DNA here is from genome assembly GCA_015471245.1 of Laticauda colubrina. Classification (NCBI taxonomy): domain Eukaryota; kingdom Metazoa; phylum Chordata; class Lepidosauria; order Squamata; family Elapidae; genus Laticauda; species Laticauda colubrina. Next base: position 4,914,453 of record BLBF01000058.1, read on the forward strand.
ATTTATGTTGTTTCTAATTCTGGTTGTTTTTCTTTTTTGGATCAGTTTCTAGGCTGATTTAACTGGTAGCCGCTCAGAGTCATTTATATGTGTTTGATGAATGGATGGAAGGAAGGAAGGAGGGAGGGATGGGGAAGAGGGAGAGAAGGGAGGGAGGGAGGGAAGAAGGAAGGAAGGAAGGAAGGAAGGAAGGAAGGAAGGAAGGAAGGAA
>BLBF01000058.1:4936386-4952254 GCA_015471245.1 Laticauda colubrina
ATGGATGGATGGATGGATGGATGGATGGATGGATGGATGGATGGATGGACGGGCAAACAGACAGACAGACAGACAGATGGACGCATACACCATGAATGTACAGGGATTTTTTTTTTATGGTCTTAGGCCTATTTTGATATTGGCTGGCATGCTGGGGTAAAGATGAAATGCCTGATGTGAGTATGGCCAGGACCAAAAACCCCATTTAATTTCAACTGAATCGCACAAGATCATTAGGTTTATCCCAGCCATGAAGCATGAGGGCCTTTTGCTTTGTGGCTAAACATTTTCCATTGTCACACAAACAATTGTAATTTGACAACAGATTTGGAAAGGCATGACAATGAAAGCCTTGGGAGGTCACTCGGAAACTAAAGACCTCAAGCTATATATCTGGTTTAGAACAATAATCATCTTTTTGAGCCCGGGCTCAAAATAATAATTTTTAAGAAACATCATAGGCACTGTCACAGTTTGAGAGTCCTGGCTAATCAGAAAATGATCATTTACAGAAAAAAATGTGAATTGATCGCGATGTCCTGATAATTCCACCTATTCCATCTAGCAGGGCTGGGGAACTATGGCCCTTTTATGACTTTATGCCCTTTTAACTTACGGACTGCAACTCCCAGAATTCCTGAGCTCAGGAAATCTACAAGTCATGAAGGGGCCATAATTCAACACCTCTCATCCCCCAATATACCTATTTTGTGGGTAGCTGAGCATATTTTTAAAGAAAATATTGAACCCCAACTATTTACCATTGAAAAATTTGGCACAAAAAAACCCACAGGGTCTCTGTGCACATGAGGCTCACCTGGATATCAAGAAAGCTGGATTTGGTTCTGTACCATGTCAGTCTTATTTACTACTTGTCCTTCCCAATCTGCATGTCAGGCACTGCACCAAACTGTTCCTCCTCTTCCTCATCAGTCACCTCCAGACCTGGTGTCTGTTGACTCTCCATCTGAGGACTGATGGATGGCCCAGGTTCTCTCTCTCTCTCTCTCTCTCTCTCTCTCTCTCTCACGGATATAGGGTGTCTCTATGAGCAAGGGGTTGGTAGAAGATTTCTAAGGTACCTTCCAACTGTATTCTTCTGACTGCAAAGTTCCCAGGCATCTCGGTGACAACCTTAACCCGAGGGATTATATCTTCCTTGCCCCCAAAAATGAGCTCCAGGCCTGTTTCCAGCACTCACAAAGTCACTCCTGCTTTCCGCTAATTGCCATACTTAGTCAAGCTGTCGAAACTACCGTTCAGATTTATAGATTTACAGAGGAGTTGGAAGGGACCTTGTAGGTCATTTAGTCCAACCCCCACCCCACCCCGCCCAAGCTGGAAGCCCTGCCTACAGCATTTCTGACAGATGGCAGTTGTTCAAACCAGTCCAAACCAGCTATGTGGGTTATCGGAGCACTAACAATGTTAGCATAAAATCAAACTGATCCTGAAGTCAAGAGAAAGAAAACCACAAAGGATGAAATGCCGACTGCATCGAAAAAGGAAGTGGGGAGGGGAATAGAATCGGGAAATGCTTGGCCTAGAAACATAAAAAGAAGCAGGTGATAATAAAGAAAAGAGAGGAAAGGAAAAAAACAGAGTTTTGTCTGTCTCTCTTTATTATCCTAATGCAAAGGCAATTGGTTCCTTTTGTCACTGCATAAGGACTGGCTGCATAACCGGAGCTTTTATGATATTTTAAGGTTTGCATTATACTTAGACTGGCTTTGAAAAGCTTGCCAATGAACTATTTCTCAATATATTATATATTCTTTTTCTCCAAAAGTTGTCACTCAAATTAAAGATAGATTTTGTTTCTACATTTTGGGGATGGGTTTTTTTTCCCTTTTGGTTAAAAACCCATTAAATTGGAAGATAGATCGTCCTCAAATTATGTCTGCAATAGAGCCTGCAATTGCTGTCATTATTTGTAACAGTCATTCGGAGGGTCACTTTGTGACCAATTTTATGACCTTTTTCATAGGGATCATTCAGCAAACACCGTGGTCATAACGTGAACATTTTGATCTTTAAATGAAACAGTGTTCGCTATGGGGTGTGTGTTTTTTTTTTTTTTTTGCCAGAAATTGGAAATAAATGCTGGTTTCCTGAAAATGGTCATAAATAGTTGTAAGACAAGGAGTACCTGTAAAAGAGCCCAGTTATGAACAGGCAAGGCTCCCCAGGAAGACTGTGAGGACCCAAAGGGGCGCGGCACAAAGGCAACAGTCACATAAGTAAGAAGAATCCCTTTAATACTTCCACCTTTCCCCCCAATGTCCAGGTTACTCTGTTCGGTGGGGAGATGAATATCTATTTGTCTCTGCCCCCTGCCTCTTATCCCCAAATGTAGGGTGGGGCTTCGCTAGCAGCAGTGGCTCTTCCATCCCAAGGACCGGCCCATAGATTTCCACTGCTCTCCTCTCCTCTGCCTTCTGTGCATCTGCATGTCAGGCACTGGACCCAGCTGTTTCTCCTGTTAATCATCAGCCTTGTGTAGACCTGGAGGCTGTTGACTCTCCATCTGAGGGCAGATGGTTGGCCTAGGCTCTGCCTCTGTCTCTATCTCTCTCTGCCAGCTCCATTCCCTCTTCCCCCTCAGAGCTCCCAGGTTGCCCTGATGCTGATCCTGACTCCTCTGATTTGGCTGCTGGAGGAACAGACCCAAAGACCCAACAGCTCCATGGAATGGTGGAACAGCCTTATATCAAACCGGCCAATTCAGTTAAACCCACTCAGCTCTGCAGGACAGATTCCCCAGAGTCCATATTCACGATTGCCGTCTTGGGCCTTGGCTGATCTTCAAAAACTCATCCAAAAACTATGTCATTAGAACATTTTAAGGTGGGCAGGATTCCAATTAGATGAAGGCTCGTGGAAGAAGCGTAATCCACAGAGAGAAAACAATTTAACTAAAGATGACACCACCACTTGTGAATGACTTTGGCTTCAATACCAATTCCCCGTACGTCCAATTAAACACAGAATCCCTGGGAAAAAAAGCCACGTTTTCCCAACTTTGGTTCTTGATTCTCTTAAGGAAATGTCCTTATTCTTTCGTCCATGTGTCATTTCGAATGCCCTTGCCATTAGATGCAAGCCCATAACGTTCTCAAAAGGAAGTCCGGGCGAAGCTGGCAAGAAACCACAGCAGGCGTGTTTTCATAATCTTGGTGTCAACCCTGAAGCTGATCTGACTGAGGACATTTTGAGGCTTCAGTGTTGCCACACCGGAGCTGAGGGATAGCGAGGGAGGGAATAGAAATATTGTACAGCGGTGGGATTCAAAAATTTTTACTACCAGTTCTGTGGGCATGCTTGGTGGGCGTGGCAGGGGAAGGAGACTGTAAAATCTCCAGTCAGGGGTGGCATTTGCCGGTTTTCTGAACCATTCAAAACTTCTGCTACTGGTTCTTTAGAACTGGTCAGAACCTGGTGAATACCACCTCTGGCGTTGTAGCCAAAACAAAATACTTTCTCCTGGGAACCAAGGACAGTCCCACAGGTGGTCGGAGAGAGGAGGAGTGAAGTAACCAAGCAACCAGATGGCACCCTGATTGGACCATGTGACGGACTGTTTGGGGAAGGGAGAAAATGTTTACTTTTAATTAGATGAAAACCATGGGAACATTCAGAGTCAGTTTTCACCAGCCTGTGCCAAAATGATATGTCCAATAAAACAGACCTTGGAGGAATCTACCTGCCTCGGAGTTTTGTTTCTTATGGGTATATTACTTGAAACCCTGACACTTGGCACCCTATTTGGAGAAGTTATAAAGATGAAAAGCTTTTTGAGCCAGGTGGCAGAATCCAGCAATATCTTTTTCATTTTTAGCCATGAAGAAAACAAACAAGGAACATCTTTCCTAAGCACCTGACTGCAAAGAGAAGAGGACAAGCAAAGTGGAGAGAAAGAAGACCAATGAATGTTTCTTCTACTTTCCTTCTACTTTCTTTTTTTCTACTGCAGAAAAAACAATTGCTGCCAACCCGCCTTCCATTGAGGACCTGTATACTGCACAAGTCAAAAAGAGGGCTGTGAAAATATCTACAAACCCCTCACATCCTGGACATAAATGGTTTCAACTCGTACCCTAAAAACGACACTATAGGGCACTGTACACCAGAACAACTAAACACAAGGACAGTTTTTTCCCTGCATGCCATCCCTCTGCTAAACAATTAATTCCCACAACACTGTCAAATTATTTACTAAGACTGCATTAATATTATTCTTCTCATCCTTCCTAGTGCTTATCTCTTCCCACTGATCTATATAACTGTGTTGCTTGTATCTTTACAATCTATATTGTTTTATTTGTTTCCTAGTATGATTTGATTGCTTATTAGTAATCTATGACTATCACTAAGTGTTGTATCTCATGATTCTTGATGTATGTATTTTATTTTTTTCTTTGTGTACACTGAGAGCTTATTCACCAAAGACAAATTCATTGTGGGTCCAATCACCCTTGGCAATAAAGAATTCTATTCTATTTCCTATTCTATTCCTATTCCTATTCCTATTCTATTCTATTCTATTCTGTTCTATTCTATTTTTTCCTATTCTATTCTTTTTATCCTATCCTATCCTATCCTAACCTATCCTATCCTATCCTATCCTATCCTATTCTATTCCATTCCATTCCATTCTATTCTATTCTAATGATAAAAATTTAATGCCAAGGAAAGGAATTCTGCATTGCCTGCTTTACCTGTTGCCATTCAAACTGATGAAAGATAATTGCTTCCCTTTTTTAAAAAATAAAAGGAGTTGGGGACAGCCCACAAATAGAGGGAAAATGGTTTGAACCTACTGCTTTTGAGATGGTCCTTGCAGTAAACTTTGTAGTAAAACCATCCCTTTCTAGATGTAATTACAACAGGTGCCAAAAATCAGGATTATATGTTAACTTCCAGTTAAGCCGATATGTGTCTCATGCCTATACACTCCCACATTCTTGGCAAGTCCCAGAGCAAAGCACACACGCACGCGCACACACACACATACACACACATATGGCAGCCTCTGGCTGCACCCAATCCAGCAAACCAAAGGAACAACGAAACAAGGAACAACAAGGAGCCCACAAACTCTGAGTCCACAAATCAAGCAAGCAGTCCTGCAAACTCCAAATGTCTGTACCGGCACACCAAACTCTACCAATTCAGTGTTTGTTGACAAACGCCCCTCCCCACAGTGTCTCCTTAAATCTCAGTCCTCAGGTGAGGGGTAAGCCTTATGAAGAGGGGTGGGGCGCTCTCCTCCTGAGTAGTTGGGTCAGCCTGTGCTGTTCCCACTTTCTCTCCACTCTCCGTGCTCGGGGATCAGGAGGGGGCGGTCCTCACTCATCGCCTGGTCTCCATTGCTCCTCATGTCCACTGCTTGCCCTCTCTCAATCATCGTGCCCCCCCCCTTCTTCCCTACTAACAAGCCATCCCAATCCTGAGGGACCCTGGGCTGCCTCGGCCTGCTCCTCCCCACATTCCTCCAAAGCCAATGAAGCTGCTCCCTCGGTCTCTGTCATCTCCAGCTCCGGCTCATCCTCCTCCTCAGATTCAGGCTCCGACGACGGGAGCATGTCAGAAACCCCTACGTAGAAGACCAAAGCAAAGGTCCCTTCCAACCCTTCTACAGTTTCTGAAAGCAAAGGATAAAGTAGAGAAAACTGTGAAACCAGTTCAAAGCAATCCTGTGACTAATGACACAGGAAGCTGGGAACATCTGGATGACCACAGCTTCTTCAAGCTGATCCAGGAAGGTTATTGTTATGGGCTGACATTTCCAGACCACATCGATGTGGCTTTTGTTCATAGATACCTGCCACCCGTCTATTTATTCTAGTACAACTTCCATTCTGTTTCTCTTTAGTCAAAGGCAATTATCAGGCCATTTAATTAATGAGAGCTGACTAATTAGCTGGCTATCTGCTGCTTCCATCAGACATCAGTGCAGCACCTGCTACTGTATCAACTCCTGATGTCAATCTGCACCTCAACCCTTAAAATGACAGATTTACCAGAAAAGGCCAGCTTGGAGCAGAAAATGCTTCATGGCTATCAATCTTCTAAAGATCAGGACGAGGGACCAAATCCAACTTTATTTAGATGTTTTGCTCTTCTTTCCTTCATGATCAAGGGTGGGCAATTCACCTTCACCTTGCCCAATGCATCTAACAGCATGGTTTCTAATCACAACAGAGGGAAAAAGTAGGCTCAGGAAAGGATATTTTTGATTACGAGTGACTCCAGCAAAACCAAATCACAGAGACCTTCAAAAGCATCCAGCAACATCTTCTTCAGCCTCCAAAGACAGTAGATGGAATTTATTGGATGTAAGTTTATTTAGCTATGCTGAAGCTCTGGTAGACCTGTAAGAGAAGATCCACCTTGAAATTGTCTGTTTTTTTTTCAGCAGAGAGCAATATCTGAGATTCTTTATGACAGTTCCCACATCCCAGGTCCTTGATCCCATGATTCTAGTCTTGTCTAGTCTAGTTTAGGTTTTCAAGAAGAGATTGCACAACCATTTGTCTGAAATGGTATAGGGTTTCCTTCATAAACAGGGGGTTGGACTAGAAGACCTTCAAGGTCCCTTCCAACTCTGCTATTCTGTTGTTCTAGTCTAGTTTAGTTTAGTCTCTCTTCCCCTCCACTCTTCTCTCCTTCTTCTTTTCTCTCCTCTCCTCTCCGCTCCACTCTACTCTACTCCACTCTATTCTATCCCATCCGTTATTCTAATCTATTCTATTCTGTTCTAAATTCTATTCTATTCTATTCTTCATTCCTCTATTCTATTCTAATCTATGTCATTCCATTCTTATCCCATTCTTATCCCATTCTTATTCCATTCCATTCCAATCCAATCCAATCCATTCCATTCCATTCCATTCTATTCTATTCTATTCTATTCTGTTCTGTTCTATTCTTTTCTAATCTATTCTATGCCATACCTTTCCATTCCATTTTATTCCATTCCATTCTGTTCTGTTCTATTATGTTCTATGTGCAATTCTAATCTCTCAAAACCTAACACTCAAGAAGGGAGGCAAACCTATCTCTTGTTCCAAGCTTGGGTCTTTTTATATCTCCTCCAGACCCACAATCACAACAAAAGCTATTGCTAACTGGTGGTGACCTTCCCCATTGACTGCCTCCACTCGTGGGGATTAAGATTGATTTTCTCTCTCTCTCCCTCTTTGGTTCCCTTCCTTCTTCCTTGTCCTGTGCATAGAAAGCAGCTGGTGACCTTTCTCCGCAGAACCGATTTAAGAGCATGTAGTGACACCCAGAGTAGAACAGCTGAAATCAGCCTTTTTTTCTTTTTTGGGCTCCAATAAATTTTTTTTTTTAAACCCCATGGCTAGATGCCAAGCATGAGCTAAAAAGCATGCACTGAAATACAAACAAAGAAGCACAAGGCTATGTTGGAAATTCCAAGCTCTCCAGAAAATATGACAAAGGAAAGAAAGGCATGAATTGCTAAAAAAAAAAAAAAAAAAAAGACTGCTTGGATAATTACTGAAAATGATTGACAGGACATGGGTATATTCCATCTAATATACTGAGAAGACAATTGCTTAGAATAGGAATAGGAAGAGAAGGGAAGGGAGAATAAAATGGAATAAGGAATGGAATGAAATGGGATAAGAATGGAATGGAATAAGAATAGAGTAAGAGTAAGAGTAAGAGTAAAAGTAAGAATAGAACAGGAGTAGAATAAGGTAGAGTAGAGTAGAATAGAACAGAATAGAATAGAATAATAACTTTGTCACTTTGAATGTACACTAATCGGCATATCTTAAAATGAAATTTCATTGCATTCAGCTCTCAATGTGATGTCACTAATAATACAGCTCCAAAAATAACGTCAAGCACAGCGTAACCAACATGTTTCAGGCCTTCTAAAGCAAAAATGTGTAATTGTGTATTGATGGTAAACCTTTCCTTGCTAAACTTTTGAAACTGTCATTTGAAACTAGTACCAAAGGTTAAAGAATTTATGATAAATGTGGGCTGAGAATTTGGCTATAACATACAGATGGATCAATGGGAGAATATGAGTTTAAACGGGTTGAAATTAATATTGTTATGAGCTTTAAGTGGATGCTTATAAAATGATGTAGTTTTTGGTAAAGAAATTATCCAGAATGCGCCTCAAATTCACTAGAAATTTGAACAAGGTGAAGAGCCATTTTATTATGTTTGAAGGACATTTAAAATGCTAAAAAAAGAATTCAATACACACACTGATAAAGGATTTTAATTGGCTTCAATTCAAGCCAAAACTTCTCTTTTTAGGATTGGTGGATATGTGGTTAGAAAAGGTGTTATGGGACATTAATTTAAAACCATGGAGGGGAATTTATAGTTATTTTGATGTTGTCAGAGCCCTATTCCCATCAATCTTAATCAGATGATGGGAATTGTAGTCATTGTTCGAAGACTTACATGTTCCCCTCACCTGAGCTAGCCTTGATCTAACAAGCCCACAGAATAAATCACCTCCTAAAAATTTCCAAATGGATAATGAAAGCTAAGAAAGTAACACACCAGCAATTAAACAGTATTAAAATGTCTAAATCCAGTATAATAAAGCAGGTAGCAGCCATCCTTGGCCTCTCCAACAAGGCTGAAAGGAAGTTTCTACCTGGTTAATTTTTAGATAAGAGATAATTGGGAAAATTCCAAAGCCAGACTTGGAAATTGGAAAACCAACCTGGAAGAAGGAAATTGCAAAATGCTTCCAGCTCTTCCCATAAGTGTGTTCATGGACCCACCAAGGAGAACTATTCATAACCAAGAAGTCTATATCTCTATGCAGGATGGATCTGCAATGGAAGAGGTAAATATTATACCTTCCTAGGGGACCAGGGGACCTTCTTTCTTTCTTTCTTTCTTTCTTTCTTTCTTTCTTTCTTTCTTTCTTTATTTATTTATTTATTTATTTATTTATTTATTTATTTATTTTTCTTTTTTTGCTGGCATTTCTAATTCAGCAAAGTTGGGCCACCTTCAGCAAATTTTAATGTCCTTCTACAGAACTTCAGAAAAGTTCTCCTTGTAGTCTCACATTTGCAAAAGAGACAAGAGGGCTGTCAGGGAGGAAATGAGGGAGGGAAGGAAGGAAGGAACTAGAAGGAAGAAAGGGAAAGAGGAAGGGAAACGGGAAGAGAGGAAGGAAACAGAAGGAAGGAAACAGAAGGAAGGAAGGGAAAGAGGGAGGGAAAGGGGGAAGAGAGGAAGGGAGGGAGGGAGGAAAAGAGAAAGGGGAAGGTGGAAGAGAGAGGAAGGAAGGAAACAGGAGGGAGGAAGGAAGGAAATAGAAGTAAGGAAGGAAAGGGGGAAAGGGAAAGGGAAGAAAGAGGAAGGAAGGAAGGAAGGAAAGAAGGAAAAGGGCAAGGGGAAAGAGAGAGGAAGGAAGGAAACAGAAGGAAGCAAATAAAAGGGGAAGGGGGAAGAGAGAGGGAGGGAGGGAGGGAGGGAGGAATGGAAAGAAAGAAAGAGAGAGAGAGGAAAGAAGGAAGGGAAACTAAACATAATTCACCAGCAAGAATATATCCATAGCTTATCATACAAACAGCATTACACTACAAAAGGCTGGGAGGAAATGATTGACTCATTTTTCAAACAACAAGTTTATAAACCAAGTTCTTTGTGATTTTTAAACTACAAGTTAGGATGCACCACCAGCCAATAGTGGCTTATTCAACAAACCACAATCAAGAGCAGGTTGTGGCCTGGCGCAAAATGCAATTCAGCCTTCCTTTGAGAACTGGCACTACTTCTGCTGTTCACAGCGAAGAAAGGGCCCTTTTTCCTTCCTGGGTTTTTCTTTTCTTCAGCCAATAGTTCTCATCAAGGGCTCCAAGAATAAACTCCCAAGATCCACCCTCTTAAGATATATACTCATTTAACGCCGTTGCCACCCACCAACAAAGCCCTTGCAGTTCGATGCTGCAGGGGGGGAAAAGCTTTTAATCTCAGCTTGTGGGATGCCCCACGTCATTTCTTCTCTGCTGTTAAAAACCTTCCCAATCTCCGAAATTGTCTGGCTTGATGGAATCTGAAGGTTAACCACAGCAATATCTGAAAAAGCAGGGCGAGGGGAACGCTTGCAATTATCGCCTAATCAAAGAAGCTCCGAAGTTCTCCAGCCCAGATGCCAGAATGGAGGGTTGTTTTCATTCCTCCAGCCTAACAAAGAGAACAAACATCCACGGGTTCGTTGTGTGAATCAAAGCGATCTGTGCAATGAGGAAAACTGACAGGTTAACAGAGTTAGAAGGGACCTTATAGGTCATCTAGTCCAGCCCCCTGCCCAAGCAGAAAGCCCTACACCATCTCTGACAAATGGCAGTCCGGTCTCTTTTTGAAAGCCTCCAGTGATGAAGCTCCCACAACTTCCAAAGTTCCATGGGTTGATTGTTTCTCATTGTCAGAAAATCTCTTTTTTATTTCTAGGTTGAATCTCTCCTTGATCAGTTTCCATCCATTATTTCTTGTCTGGTCTTCCGGTGCTTTGGGGAATAGCCTGACCCCTTCTTCTCTGTGGCAGCCTCTCAAATATTGGAACGCTGCTATCAATGAGTAAGTAGTATGGCCAGTTTAGAGAAAAGAAGGACAAGAAGGGACACAATAGCAGCATTCCAATATTTGAGGGGCTGCCACAAAGAAGAGGGGAGGTTAACTTATTTCCCAAAGCACCAGAAGGCAGGAAAAAAAAAACAAGGGATGGAAATTAATCCAGGAGAGAAGCCACCTGGAATTAAGGAGAAATTTCCTAACAGTGAGGACAATTAATCAATGGAAAAGAAATTGCCTTCAGAAGTTGGGTGCTTCATCCCTGGAGGTTTTTAAGAAGAGACTAGATAGTCACTTGTCTGAAATGGTATTGGGCTTCCTGCTTGAGAAAAGGGTTGGACTAAAAGACCTCCAAAGGTCCCTTCCAGCTCTACTCTGATGCTGAATATTCACACCAAACAAGTTGTGGAACACCAGAAGCCACACAATGGGTTAAGAACAGAAAAGGATGGATCAGAAACCAAGAATATCTTCCTGGGAACATTTGCCTGCTGCCTTCCATGGTAATAACCACCCAGGGCTTCAGAAAGGCGAGCATTTGATAGCTACAAATATCTTCTTTTGCTTCCAGCAAATGAGACTGCTGAGCTATGTGCTGCAAAGCTCCACCGCGAGAGGAATGGATTGGAAAACACGCCAATCCAAGCAATTCCCTTTTCTTTTCTTTTTTTTTTTTCGGCCGGCAGAATTCCATTTGCAAAAGCCACCGAGCTGACCTTAAAAGGATGGAAGCCTTCTTTTTATATTTATGCCCATGGCGGCTTACCAAAACGGACCTTAAAACACAAAACTCCAATAAAGGAATTAAGATGTTGTGCAGTGCTCAGAAAAAGAAACAGCAGAGCAGAGAAGCTAGAACTGGGGATTCTAGCAAAATCTACTCAGTGGTGGGATTCAAAATATTTTACTACTGGTTCTGTGGGCATGGCATGGTGTGGTGGCCGTGGCATGTTGGGTGTGGCAGGGGATGGATACTGTAAAATCCCCATTCCCTCCCTACCCCACTAACCTGCTTTCCAGTTCTGTTCTCCTGTGCAGGGCAACCAAAGGAGACCCAGTCGATCAGCTGGGACTCAGGAGGCAGAGAATGGATGAGAGTGGGGCAAGTCAGAGGTGGGATTTGCTGGTTCTCCAAACTACTCAAAATTTCCGCTACCGGTTCTGCAGAACTGGTCAGAACCTGATGAATACCACCTCTGAGTCTCCTCCAGCTTTTGGGGTTTGTGAAGCAGGAAAAAGAATCTTCTTTCTGGTGACCTTGGAAATCTGGAATTTCTCTGTTTTTTTGTGCAAGTAACCTTGGAGGGAGACCCATAAGAAATGCATCATTTCCTACCTGAGCAAAATATTCTGGTCCTTACACATTCACTCACAAAGCTACACAACTATTAAATAAACAGCAGTGAAGCTTATAATAAAATTACAAATAACTTTCCCCCAAAGGCCTTCCGGATTTCAAAGAAAATACCTGCCAATTATCCTTAAAAGCCACCTCTATAAAACGCCACAAATAAACCAGAAGGTTCAAGGGCCTTTCATAGATTTTATGGTAAGCATATCCTCATGAGCAATGGCATTCATTTGAAAAATAGCAAGAAGGATAAATCACTATTTTAAATTCAGATGGCTGGGTCTTTGGTTTAAAACTCCCCGAGCAACTTAATGTTGGAAACAAACACCTTCTCTTTTATATTAATTTCCCTGCATTTGGAACAGAGAAATGGAAATGCGAAATTAATCGGCAAACAGATATACCGCACGTTCTGTTGATGGGTGTTAAAAAAAATAAATAGCTAGGATAATCTACGCCCGCTGGAACAGAAAAAAAAATAAAGATAATCAACATTCAACAGTCCATCACAAGTGTTGGAGGTAAAGGCAATACTGTAGTTAAGATACAGGAAAATCGAAAAGGAAATATATCCTGTCAGCATGTGTACACAGACACACAAAAATACACATATACACAGAGAGACAGAGATAGAGAAACAGAAAGAGACAGAGAGAGAAAGGCAAAGAGAGGCAGAGAAAGAGAGAGAGAGAGAGAGAGAGATGTTTCATGCAAAAATCCAGAGATTCAGTCATGATGTTGAAATGCTGGAAGCGCAATGTGGTGTTAGAAAAAGCCATTTTAAGCCTCCTAAGGGGATTTTCCATTTTTCAAACCAGCCTATTCGTAATTGAGGTTCTATTCCAGTCCAGCTATTGACTAGACTTTCCAAAATATCCATTCCCCCCCACTTTTCTCCAAATTGAAATTGATAACGCGCAATCATTTCCTGCAACCCAATCAGTTCAGCTTTGAGGAAACACAGAAATAAATATAACCTCCTTCCTAAGGCGCTCTTGTGCTGTTGCAATGGGTTACATCTGTATTGGGTTAGTATTCTGAAGAAGGAGTAATTTGCAAAAAAAGAAGAAGAGAAGACAGCCAGCCTTGTCTATATAAAGAGCTATATTCCAGCATCAGCAGTAATGGAAATTTGCCAGAGACAGGGATGATCAGAAAGGAGACTTAACCAAACTGGTGATTACAAGAAGCCACAGATAAATCTGCCTGGGGGAGGGGCAAGGTCGTGATGGCATAGAGCTGTTGCTTTCCCCCTGCCCTTCTTTTTCTTTCCATCCCATCAACTGCATTTTTATCTGGTTTCTGTCAGGTGAAAAGAACCAAGAAATAGGACTCATAGTAGTTTCTTTGTTGCTGCTTGCCCACAGACGGGAATCTTGCCAGACTAAAGTACACTCTGCATCCCACACGCATACATGTAGGAAGCCCCGAGACGCTTCCAGGTTGAAAGGATTAGCCAATGAGATCACTGTTGCCCTGGTTGGGGGCTCCTTCCATGTCCCTGTTAATGTACCCATCGAAGTGATACCTATGTATCTATGTGCCAACACACAACTGCTGAGTCAGCAAGAGCTATAGCAAATGATGGGAGCTCACCTCGTCACACAGCAGCATTTGGATCTCGAACATGGGCTTGCTGATTGTCAATCCAGTATCCTAACCATGTGAGCCACCATGCTCCAACACTTTGGGTAACCATCAGACATCCCTGGGAAGTTTTAGGGATGATCCCTTCTGGGCCTTTTTGTGCCCATCAAGTATTCAAGGCTTGTTTGTGTCTTAGCTCTTTGAGGAAGACTCCTTCCCTCTTGAGCCACAAAATGGGTCCACAAAGATTGTGAAGGTGTCACCTTCTACTGTTCTAGGAGATGGTCCTCCCCATGTCTGTTTTACTTCTGCCCAAGCCCCAACCAGGATTGGGGAGAGAACAGATTAACTCCAATATTTCTCCAAGAACTTTAGGACTGAGAGAAGACTTCAAACTTTGTCGGTAATTCAACACTCAAGTCAAATTAGCTTTCAAGATCTCTCTTTTTGGGGGATGCACCAGAGATAAGAGAAGCATGATATCTGTTATTCTGTTATAGAATAGAAAAGAATAACAGAGTTAGGACCTTGGAGGTCTTCTAGTCCAAACCCCTGGACTCAAGTAGGAGATCCTAGATCAGGGGTCTTCAAACTTGGCCGCTTTAAGACTTGTGGACTTCCAACTCCAGAATTCCTCCTCAAGTCATGTTAGCTCAGGAATTCTGGGAGTTGAAGACTACAAGTCTTAAACTTGCCAAGTTTGAAGACCTTTGCCCTAGATTATTTTGGACAAATGGCCAAACACTTCTTGAAAATCTTCACTGATGGAGCATCCACAACTTCTTAAGGCAAACCGTTCCACTGGTTGATTGTTCTCACTGTCAAGAAATTTCTCCTTAGTTCTAGGTTACTTCTGTCCTTGGTTAGTTTCCATCCATTGTTTCTTGTCATGCCTTCTGGTACTTTGGAAAATAGGTTGACCCTCTCTTCTCCATGAACTTCTTTGGCCTTTCAACAGAATTGTTCTCATTTTTGCCCCTGATAAATAACATCCTGAGGTTCCATGTTCATATCCATTTAACCAATGGTCAGGGTAGTTAGCAAATTTGGACTGGAAACATGAATTTTGGCTTGAGATATTCTTTTATCTGTATGAGCTACACCCTCAAATTCTTTCATCTGTCATGCAGTGCTACATTGGTTATCTTCTTAGATCAACATCTTAAATCAACAAATAACCTTTTGGTAGCTCACAATCACCCTGATATCACAATCCAAAAGTTATGCAATTTCCCCACTCTCCTTTCCTGCATTTGTATAAGTCTTGTATTTTATTCCTGAAATAAGTAGTCCACTTGAGTCATACGTACAACAATGTAAAATAACAGCTAAGCCAGAAAAGCAAATTGCACATTATTTCTTAGTTCCATATCCACAAGCATTAATTCAATAGATCTTTTTTTCTTTTCTTTTCTTTAAAAAATAGGAATATAACTTGCATAATCAAATAAATTATTCGGGAGTCCATAAATCATTTACACCTAATGTGACTGTAGGCAGACTCAATGCAATTTGCAGATAAATATGAGAAATGACTACTATTTTTTAGTGAATTAAAACATAGGAAAATTCTCCAATGACAAATGACAGGCGGGTGACATGACACATTACATGACATGCAAAGTAAAAAATAAATAAAATGGGGGGGAGAGCAGCGGAGACAAAACCAAAAATGAACTGTTCTTCCTCCAAATTTATTTGTTTCCAAAAATGAACTATTCAATCACCCAGTGGAAATCTCCTATATTAATTACGGGCATTGTCAAAGCTCAATACGTCTTAAGAAAGAGTTCAGAGTTTCCCAGAAAGCAAATGCTAATGCTAATTTTTAAAAATGCAGGAAAGGAAACCATGGCAAAATGAATAGGAAAGGGGTCCTCTCGAGAAAAGCCAATGGATTTAAGGACAGGCCTTACTGAGGAGTTAAGGCAACATGGATGCCTCTCTAAGCATCTATGATACTTAAATGGCACCTGCAGACTCTTTTTTTTTTTTTTTAAAGATAGCTCACAGTACTAATATATTCTATAAAGCCTTATTAAGACAGCACCTAGAATCCTTCATCCAGTTTTGGTCACCACACTAAAAAAAAGGTGTTGAGACTCTAAAAATAGTGTAGAGAAGAGCAACCAGGATGATGAGGGGACTGGAGGCTAAAATATACAATGAACGGTTGCAGGAACTGGGCCTGGCTAGTCTAGTGAAGAGAAGGACCAGGGGAGACAGGAGAGCATCTTCCAATATTTGAGGGGCTGCCACAGAGATGAGGAAGGGGTCAAGCTATTCTCCAAAGCAAAAGGAAGGAAGGAAGGAAGGAAGGAAGGAAGGAAGGAAGGAAGGAAG
>BLBF01000058.1:4952264-4965715 GCA_015471245.1 Laticauda colubrina
AAGGAAGGAAGGAAGGAAGGAAGGAAGGAAGGAAGGAAGGAAGGAAGGAAGGAAGGAAGGAAGGAAGGAAGGAAGGAAGGAAGGAAGGAAGGAAGAAAGATAGAGAAAGAAAGATGAGAGAGAAAGGAAAGAAAGACATCTGAGGAAACCATGGATGGACAGAAGATATGTCTAGTTTAAGGAAAAGAATGATAGAGTGACATGATAGCATCTTCCAGTATCTCAGGGCTTGCCACAAAGAAGAGATGGAAAAAAGATGTTGAGACTCTAGAAAGAGGGCAGAGAAGAGCAACCAGAATGATGAGGGGACTGGAGGCTAAAACATACGATGAACAGTTGCAGGAACTGGGCCTGGCTAGTCTAGGGAAGAGAAGGACCAGGGGAGACAGGAGAGCAGAGCCCCAATATTTGAGGGGCTGCCAAAGAGAGGAGGAAGGGGGTCAAGCTATTTTCCAAGGCACCTGAATGCCAGACAAGGAATAATGGATGGAAACTGAACAAGGAGAGATTCAATCTGGAAATTAGGAGAAATTTTTTGACAATGAGAACCATCAAGCAACGAAACAGTTTGCCTTCAGAAGTTGTGGGAGCTTCATCACTGGAAGCTTTCAAGAAGAGACTGGAATGGTATCAGAAATGGTGTAGGGTCTCCTGCTTGAGTCGGGGGTTGGACTAGAAGACCTCCAAGGTCCCTTCCAACTCTGTTAATCTGTTAAGTAAACCGGGGTCAGCATTCTCACATGACATCACAAGGTAAAGGATAATTAAGCTCACAATATTTAGCTCAGCTGGAGCAGAATACAGAACACAGAATAGCAGAGTTGGGAAGGGACCTTTGAGGTCCTCTCGTACCACCCCTTGCTCAGACACCAGAACATGGCAGCACACAATGTAACACAATCCAAGGTAACCCAACACAACATATCCATTTCCCTACCCTGATCCCCCCCAAAACTTCCAACTTGGCACCAATTCAGCTGCAAACAAGGGGTGAATTTGGGACACCCCCAGGTGTTGCTGAACATTGGGGGCTAAAGATGATGTGAGCTGTAGCTGGGTGGTATTTCTCTGCCCCCCCCATTATAAAAGTTCAAGACAGGGACAGCAGAGAAAAGAGAACCATTTCCATCTGTCTTGATGCAATCAAATGCTTAAAAAAAAAACTTTGAAGGGAGATTCTTCCTACTGAGTAACAGGTGGCTTCCAGGAGGAGGTGAACAGTGAATAGGCTATTTACATATGCATGGGACCGCACTAAAAAAAATCCCATCATTGCTGCAAAGGCCCAAGAAACCAATAAATAATATTTGTGTTGCTGAATGGCTCCGCAGTGCAGAATTTGCTCCTTCTTGTGCAAGTCCCTTCTTAGTCTATCCTTCTTCATTCATTTGCCCGTTTGCAGTAAAAGATGCTGACACTTTGGGAGAACACTCCTTAAAATTGGAAATTAATGAAATGAATACGCCATCATTCCATCTCTCTGGTGTCAGGAAAGGAAAGTGTTCCCAGAAATGATGCATGGCTGTTAATAAAAGAGAAGAAGAAGGAGAAGGAGAAGGAGAAGGAGAAGAAGGAGAAGGAGGAGGAGGAGGAGGAGGAGGAGGAGGAGGAGGAGGAGGAGGAGGAGGAGGAGGAGGAGGAGGAGAAGGAGAAGGAGAAGGAGAAGGAGAAGGAGAAGGAGAAGAAGAAGAAGAAGAAGAAGAAGAAGAAGAAGAAGAAGAAGAAGAAGAAGAAGAAGAAGAAGAAGAAGAAGAAGAAGAAGAAGAAGAAGAAGAAGAAGAAGAAGAAGAAGAAGAAGAATTGATCTATGCAAAAAAATCAAGAATGCCACTGGTATAGAAGGAATAGCTCTTGTAGATAGACCAAAACAAACAGGGAATCCTTGAGTTATGACTGTAAATGTTCTCAGCAACTCTTTTGAGCATTATGGGTTTGCATCTAAGATCCTGGTGGTTAGAATGTGGTATTGCAGGCAAACTCTGCCCACAACCTGGAGTTCGATCCTGACAGAATTCAAAGTTGACTCAGCCTTCTATCCTTCTGAGATTGGTGAAATGAGGATCCAGGTTGTTGGGGGCAATATGCTTGCATTGTAAACCCTCCTCCTTCTCCCTCTCTTCCTCCTCCTCTTCTTCCTTCTCCTTCTTCTCCTTCTCCTCTTTCTCTTACTCTTCCTCCGTCTTCTCTTCCTCCTCCTCCTCCTCTGCTTTTTCCTCCTCCTTCTCCTCCTCTTTTGCCTTCTCTTTGCATCTTTACAAGTAGCCCTGGTGGCACAGTGGTTAGCATTCACAGTATTGCTATTGCTAACTCTGTTTGCAGCCTGGAGTTCGATCCTGACCAGCTCAAAATTGACTCAGCCTTCCATCCTTCCCAGGTCGATAAATGAAGGCCTGCATTGTTTGTGGGCAACATGCTGACATGGTAAACAGCCCAGAGAGTGCTTTAAAGCACTGTGAAGCAGTCTATGAGTTGAAGTGCTATGGCTATTGCTATCTAGAAGACCACGTTGGAGAAGATGAACTAAGGAAGAGATCAGGTGTAAATCTGCAGCCATCAACCTTAATGGGGAGTTTACAGGTCACTATAAAACAGTGTTAGATGTATGGCCTGTCAGACTCCTCCTGGAAAAAGCATGGAGGTGCAAATATTCAAGTGTGGTGTACATTTTATTTTTATGTTCTTTTACTGCAAAGAAGAAGAAGCAGCAGGAGAGGAAAGATATTGATGCATTTGAACTTTGGTGCTAGAAAAGGCTCCCAAGAATGCCACAAAGAGCCAAGAAAGGAAGCAAATGGATCAGCAAACAGAAATATATATATGTATGTATGTATGTATGCAGCTGCTACATCAAAGATTTTGGGCCACCTAAAAAGACCCCACTACCTATTATCCACCCATCAATTGGCTGCAGGTAATCGGATAAAAAAGGGACAGTTGCTGACTTAGAACAGTTCATTTAGTGACCAACAGCACAGAAAAATGTGACTTATGGCTGTTTTTAGTACTTACAACCATTGCAGCATCCTGTTGGTCAAGTAATCAAAATTTGGATTCTTGGCAACTCGTTCGTATTTATGATGGTTGCAGCATCCTGGGGGTTCATGTGTGATCCCCTTTTGTGACCTTCTGAGAAACAAAGTCAATTGGAAAGCCAGATTCCCTTAACAACCATGTTACTAACTGAAGCACAGCAGCAATTCACTCAACAACTCTGGCAAGAGAGGTCAAATGGGGCAAAATTCACTGAACAAATGCCTCACTTAACAATGGAAATTTGGGGCTCAATGGCAGTCATTAAATCAAGGTGTATCTTGTTTACCATTGTTGTGGTTAGCCAGCAGCAGGTAAGGATGGCTGAGGAGACCGAAGACTCAGACGAGGGGCCAGGACCATGAGGGAGTGGACTGCTGCCTTCAGAGATTGTGGGTGCTGGCAGCGGTGATGAGGAGGTTCCCGAGGAACCTGTGCTAAGTGCGTGTGCATGCAGAATTGCTCAGAGGAAAGAGCAGCTACAACAGCACAGGCAATTCGGGAGTAAGGCTGCAAGGTAATGGCCCCTCCTTCAAGAAGATAAAAGCCAGCTGTGAAACTAACCTTCTTTGCAGGAAGCAAAGACGTTCTGAAACTCCAGCCTCGTGGACATTCCAGTATCCTGAGTTTGTATTTGAAGATTCTTGTATTGCAAATTATTTCTTGTCTGTTATCTTTTGGCAAGTCTTGCACAGTTTGACAAGGCTTGCGCTTATCACAGCTAATTATTTTGCAGAAGCATTAAAAGGTTTCTGTTCCCTTTGGTTTGTGTTTGATTTGTTATGGGTCAGAACACCACCAGATATGTCCAACCATGGCCAATATAAGACTTGTAGACTTCAACTCCCAGAATTCCCCTGTCTGCATGGGTAAAAACATGGCTCGCTGGGGAATTCTGGGAGTTGAAGTCCACAAGTCTTACAGTTGCCAAGGTTGGACACCCCTGGTTTACACTATCAGAAAAGTGGTCCCAAAGGTGCTTTTTTTTTTCAAGAGGCAACTGGATTTTATTGTCTTCTTTTCTGAAGATGTTTCGCTTCTCATCCAAGAAGCTTCTCTAGCTCTGATAGAAGCTGAAGAACCTTCCAATAGAAACTGAAGAAGCTCCTCCAATGAGAAGTGAAACCTCTTCAAAGAAAAACCAGAAAGTCCAGTTGCCTCTTTGGGAACAACCATGATCTGGATGATGCAGAATCTCCACAGATGTATCAGAAAAGGTAGCATCAAGCAATGCAACGCAATCCAGATGGAGGAACTGCAAAAAAAACAACATCAATGGGAAAAAAAGAAAAATTCTATTATTATCCCTCCCCCTCCCCTTTCTCTCCCAAGCCTGTCTGAGGCAAACAGACTTGGAAGTCTAACACATTGCAAATGATTAATTACACCAGTGAATTGTAGCCAACTGTTAATCTTTGGAGACATCTTACATACGAGGCTGGAGGCCATTCTGTCTCAAAAGCTGGCTGATGAAGTTAAAAAGGGGGAAATCCAGGATTTTGCACCCAGGAAAATTAAACGTCTGCCTCCCACCACGAAGTCGCGAGAAGCTCCTTGGGGATCTTGCACAGTTTGTTTGACTTCCAGGATTCAGATGCCCCCCCCAAAAAAAAAAAACCCTAAGAAAATGTTACTGTTTGCAGAGGACGTAATGGGCAGGAAAGAAGGGAAAGGAGGAAGGAAGGAAGGAAAGGGAGCCAGCAGGAAGCTATGCCATCCAAGGAAGATTAAAAATGCAATTTGGGATGCTTGAGAAATTCAAATTGTTTGCAAATTCTGAAAGGGGTAAAAAAAGGTTGGCTCTGCATTCTGGCTTCGAAGAGCAACTGGGAGGTAGAAATGGCATTTCTCACTTTGCATAATAATTGTAATTACCAGCGTATTAATACCAAATGCATTTTAAATGGATTTACCTCCTCCTCAGATTTTAGAATTTAGATTCATAGCCAAAAGGATGTGCTGTAGTTAACTGATCTGCCCCAACCTAAAATGTCTTTCCTTTCTCCCCTCCACCCTTCCCTCAACTGCACTTTTTAAGGCTTTTTTGATAGTACAGATAGTTCTCGACTTACAGTGGTTCATTTAGTGACCATTCAAATTTACAAATTAAGACTTCGGACTGTTTTTCGCACTTACAACTATTGTTGCATCACCACGGACATGGGATTAAAATTTGGACAGCTGACTCACATTTATGATGGGTTGTATCATATCGCTGGGACATGTGATCCCAATTTGCAATCTTCTGACAAGCAAAGTCAATGGAGAAACCAAATTCACTTAACAACCATATTACTAACTTTAACAATGGCAATGATTAACAACTGTGGCAGGAAAGGTCATAAAAGGGGACAAGGACCCTTTACAAATGTACGATGACCTAAAGGGGCGGGGCACAAAGACAACACAGTCAGGCAATCAGTAGAAGTCCCTTTATTAGCTCCAACTTTGCCCTCAATGTCCTGGTTACCTTCTGGCTAGAGAAAAACTCTCCCAGGAACAGCCTTTGGCTGCAGAGAATCAAGTCCAAAACATGGTCAACAAAAACAGTAACTATAAGTCCAATCAAGATAAAATGAGGTAATTAGTCTGGCAGGGCAGGAGCAAGAATTCCAGATATGAAAGAACAGCAGTAATTCAACCCAATTGGGAGGATTGCAGGAACACAGATAACCAAAGTCAACACAAGATAAATTCATGTTTGTTCCCAGTAGATGCCTCTCTCAGCTTGCATCTCTTTTAAACTCACTTCCCAGCTGTGGCTAATGAAGGGAATCAGGGCCCCTTCCTCCCCCATAAGCTACCCAACCCACGTTGCTCTCTTCTCCATTCCTCCCTGCATGCCCTAGGACTGTGATGGCGAACTTATGGCACGTGTGCTACAGGTGGCATGCAGAGCCATTTGTGCCGGCATGCAAGCTACAGGCAAATGTACCTCACTGCACATGTGCAGGCCTCACAGCTGATTTTCAGCCAGTTTGAGGCCTTTTTTTGCCTCCCAAAGGTTTGAGGAAGGCTTCTGCAGGCTTCTGCAAGCTTTGCAGGGCGAAAACTAGCCCTGTCTCATCACTTCTGGTATTTTTGGAAAAACAGGAAGTGACAAAACGGAGCTAGTTTTTGGCCTTCCTCAAGCCTTTGAGAGGCCAAAAAAGGCCTCAAGCCACTCCAAAAATCAGCTGTGAGGTGCAGTCCAGGTGAGAGGGGGACGTGGGAGGGGAACTGCGTGTGCATGCAAAGGGGGCATAGGGGAGGCACATCGTCTTCTGGGTGCTGGCATGTGAGTCCGAGTGTGCAAGTGTGTGCACAATTTTTGGCACAGGAGCCCAAAAAGTTTAGCCACCACTTCCCTAGGATGAAGAGAAGGTGGGCCTGGGTTTTCTTCTGAACTCCCTCTCCCTTGTTCTCCCTCTTCCCTGCTCTGCCCAGCCAGATTTTGCCCTTCCCCAGTTTTGCCCACAGACAAGGGAGTCACATTCCGACTCCCTGTCAGCTGTTCATCTTCCTCCTCGGATTCAGACTCCGACAGGGGCATGACCAGGGGTGGAATTCAAAATTTTTAACAACCAGTTATGTGGGTGTGCCTTAGTTGATGGGTGTGGCTTGGTGGTCATGTGACTGGGTGGACATGGCTTGGTGGTCATGTTATTGGCTGGGTGTGGCCAACTCAATATCAATCACATTGAGGCACGCATCTCCTCACCTGGCCTCTCATGACTGTGGGGATGCTGCAACAGTTGTAAGTGTGAAAAATGGTCATAAGTCACTTTTTTCAGTGCCGTTGTAATTTTGAATGGTTACTCCATACAAGCAAAGTACCAGCAAAGGAAGGGAAAAAAAAAACTTCCTGAGACAGGAAGTCTAGTCCTGCCAAGAATGTAATAAGGGTTGACAGAGGAAGTTTCTGTAAGCAACACCAGAATGTTTCCTTCCTGCCTTCCTTACAGGATTAGGCCAGTAATTTCTTCTAACAACCGGTTCTCCGAACTGCTTTGAATGTTAACAACTGGTTCTAGCGAATAGGTGCAAACTGGTAAAATCCCACCCCTGGGCATAACACAATGTTTCGCTTAGCAACGGGGCACAATCATGGTTGTAAGTCAAGGACTACCTATAATTTACCAAAAGGAATGTTTCTTATTCTTTCCAGTATAATCCAGAAGGTCATCTTTTCATAGAACTGTAGTGCAGACTGATGGGATTACAATAAACATTAAAATTTAGGCTAGTCATATTATTTTTACCCCAGGGCTAGACAATCCCATGATTATCTAAGAAATAGATGTTAAGTAATTGTAGTGTTAAATCAACTTCAATAATAAGTCGATAGTTCCTGACCAAAACAGAGAAGCAGGTTGACCACAGGTGGGCAAAATAGCAGGGGGAGCAAAAGTGACTTTCGATTTCCTGCTGGTTTCCCCATTGACTTTGTTTATGGAAGCATCAGGAATTGCAATCAGGTAACGGTGGAGGTGCTGCCATTGGCACATCATTGCAAATAAAACTGATCTAAGCATTTGTTTCTTTGGGAATCCAAATGTAGGTGCATTGGTCCCCGATCTAGTTAATTTTTTTTACACATTTTTGAAGCGAATGGTTTTTAGGTACCTTGATTCAACAACTGCCGTGGTGTAACACACCTTTAGGGCTACCTTGAAGATACAAACAGACAAAAGTTGAACACAATGCAAGCTTTAGTAGTGTACAGGTTAGACAGATGGAAGTCAAATCCAACCAGCCAGGAAGTGTTGCATTATTATGTTCAGACTGTACAGGATTCAGCATAGCCATGAATACACAGCCAAAGGTTCAGGAAAACCAGAACAACACAATGCACTGTAACCTTTCCCATCACAAGCAGATAAGCAAGAATCAGTGGACCCCACCAGCAAGCAGAGGAGCTCCCTGCTTTCAAAACTGTCAGGAAAGAAAGGCCTATGGTGAGAAAGATTTTTTCGAAGTGCAGAGACTTAAGAGAAATTTGCATATGAAAAAGCAGATGGATGTTTCAAAGAAAGACGTTTAAATGTAGGTGCACTAAAAAAACAAAACAAAAGTACTTTGAAAAAAGTTGCCTTGAGAATTCTCTAGTATTGGGGAAAGTTATCTGGAAAACTTTCCATTTGGAAATAATCTACGAAATAAATTCAGTTTTTTTCTGCTGAGTAGCGAAATACAGAAGCGAAAAGGATTTTGTTTAAAAAAAGGAAAAAATTAGGCAACTTTGCCGTGACACAGGATGAACTTATCACACAGTGAAGCACAGTGCACAGCAGTTTGTACATGGGGTGTTTTTTCACTTGCTTGCTTGTGTTTTTTTTTTGGACCACATGTGGCCACCGATAAGGCAGGGGTCAAGAGACAGGAGAAAGCACAATTGTTCCAAAAGATTCTGCAAGAGACCCTCGAATCCACATTTTTTTCAGCAGGAGGGAGGCTTACTCACCACTCCAGGTGAGGTGGAAGATTGGCAGAAAATGGATTGAGAGGGAGAGAAAAGGGGAGGGGGAAGAATAAAAAAGCCCCAAGAGGCAGCCACCAGAATATTCTGTGTCAAATTACTACACTATAAAAAAGATGTGAGATTCTAAAAAAGTACAGAGAATTGCAACCAGGAAGATGAGGGACTGGAAGTTAAAACATGCAATGAACGGTTGCAGGAACTAGGCCTGGCTAGTCTAAGGAAGAGAAGGACTAGGGTAGACATGATAGCAGTCTTCCAATATTTGAGGGGCGGCCACAGAGAGGAGGGGGTCAAGCTATTTTCCAAGGCACCTCAATAATGCCAGACAAGGAATAATGGAAACTGAACAAGGAGAGATTCAACTTAAAAATAAGGAGAAACTTTCTGACAGTGAGAACAACCCACCAATGGAATAGAAGTTGCCCTGGGAAGTTGTGGGAGCACCATCACTTGAAACTTTCAAGAAGATACTGGACTGCCATTTGTCAGAAATGGTGTAGGGTCTCCTGCTTGGGCAGGGGGTTGGACTAGATGACCTACAAGGTCCCTTCCAACTCTGATTATCTGTTATCTATTATCTGTTCAAGCGCGAAAATGTTATTGTGGTTGGTTTGTGCAGTCAGCCAGATGTTCAAACTGGATTTGGCCTTCTGGTCCATCTCTTGAGGACCTGAGATAGGGTTAGATCATGGTGATGTGTTCAAAATTCAGAGGCTTGGCAACTGACTCATATTTATGATGGTTGCAGTGTCCCGGGGTCACATAATCCCCTTTTGCAAACTTCTGACAAGCTATTGTGGCCTCTTGTTTCCAGCAGCCGAATCAGAAGAGGAAGAGGTAGAGGCATGGGAGGGTCAGCATCCAGGCAACCTGGGACCTCCAAGAGGGCAGAGGGAATGGAGCTGGGAGTGAGAGAGACAGAGGCAGAGCCTGGGCTGTCCGTTAGCCCTCAGATGGAGAGTCAACAACCTCCAGGTCTGGAGGTGGCTGATGAGGAAGAGGAGGAATAGCTGGATCCAGTGCCTGATGCATGGATGCACAGAAGCCAGAGGAGAGGAGAGCAGTGGAGATCTGTGGGCCAGTCCTTGGGATGGAGGAGCCACCGCTGCTAGCGAGGCCCTACCCTACCTCTGGGGATAAAAGGCAGGGGGTGGAGATGAATAGGTGTAGCAGACAACTATTTATCTCCCTGCCAGACAGACTTGTTAGCCTGCTGTATGTGTGTTTGATAAAATGATAAAAACATCATTATCAAAATGATAAACATTTTGCCTGGGCTTCTGGTGCTCCTAATAAAGGAATCTTTGAGAGGGTTTGTCGTGTTTGGGGAGCCAGGTCAGAACACAGGCCAAGCCAATGTGGAAGCTATATTCCTTTAACAATGGGTTTACTGTTTTAACAACTGCAGTGATTCACTTACAGTGGCACGAAAGGCTGTAACAAGTCACTGAACAACTGACTTGCTTAGCATGGAAATCTGGGGCTTGGTTCTGGTCGTAACTCAAGGACAAACCTGGAGTAGGTCTGGTTTCAGCTTGGAAGGAATCCAGTTCTCTCCAAAATCAGCTGATCCAGCTGGTTTCCCAGGTAAGTGGTGCCTTTTTCTGTCTGCCAATCCCACATTTATTTCCCTCCAGTTCACTTCTCAGGAATGTCATTTGCATGTTTGTTTAGCTTCTTGCACTTCTAATTTCTTTTGGCCATTTTTAGCAAGAGATAAAAGCAGAACTAAACCTTGAGACTTTAAAAGTAATTAAAAGCAATTAAAGCAGAGAAAACTCTTTGCTTTTATAAAATAAAAAAACAACCCTAAGCTTTAGGGCTTCACAGACAGCCGTGCGAAGAGAAAAAAAACCCTCTCAACTCAACAGGGAATCAATGCCAAAGGAGTTTGGCGCGGTTGCAGAGTGAGCTTGAACTTATAGTATCTATAAGGGAAGGGAAACGACACTCTTCAATGAGAAAAAGGCAGGGAGGGATCCTAAAGGAAGCATCCTGAGCCAGAGAGGACTTTGAAATTCATCATTAATCTTTGGCAGTTTGTTTGGAACAAGTCACACCCACCGGTGTGCAAAGCTATGAGCCCAGATGTGAGATGACCCAGAGTGTAACACAAACATAATAAAATCCAAAATGTAAATAAATGTCCTTTAATACCTCCAACTTGGCCCCACTGTTCAATAATTCTCAGTTGGTGATAAAACTTACTCAAAAATAGTCTTCAAAAGAAAGCAATACAGTCCGAACTTAATGAGCAGATAGAGATGAAATAAAAAACTAAAACAAACTACAATGAAGGAATTTCCACAATGGACCAGGATGAGTAATTACCAACTTCAAGGAGATAACAAGGCACAGTTTGTTGGAAAGATGCCAACCAAGATAACTTCAGCCCAAAATAACACACACTTTGCTTCTGGCAACACTGTATTTTAACCGTCTCTCTTATATACTATTCTCCCCAGCTGCAACCAACGAGGGGGATCATGGCCACTTCCTCTCCCATAAGCCACATTTTTCCTTTCTCCATTCATCCTTGCATGTCCTAGGATGAAGAGGAGATGGGCCTGGGTGCCCAGCCAGCCTTTGCCCTTCCCCAACCTCCTCCACAACCTCCAGAGCCATACCTCCATTCCATGCTGGCTGTTCCTCCTCTCCCTCAGAGTCTGACTCTAACAAG
Source organism: Laticauda colubrina (assembly GCA_015471245.1). Lineage (NCBI taxonomy): Eukaryota > Metazoa > Chordata > Lepidosauria > Squamata > Elapidae > Laticauda > Laticauda colubrina. Next base: position 4,963,436 of record BLBF01000058.1, read on the forward strand.
GGCAAGACAGATGTGAACATGGCCTCTTGGTGTTCTTCTGAAGATCAACCATGAATACATATATTGACAGTGGCCAGAATGTTATATGCACAATATTGGAAAAATGAAATTATACCTCCAGAAACAGAAATAATAAGAAAAATTATGGCATCTGATAGGTTAACTTTAGAAATAAAAGACAAAGGAGAGTCTAAATATTATAAAACGTGGAATAAATTTTGTAAATGGTTAGTTATAGTAGAAGACAAGGTAGAAATACTAGTAGTTATGATTAGATTAATTAGTAAATATATTAAACAAGGAGATTATAAATGATGAAGTAAAATGCCTATATGTATAAGTTGGATGTATTATATTGTAATCGCATAATTAAAATTTTAAAAAAAATTAAAAAGAATAAGCTTAGATTCTGGATTAATATAAATATTTGTGTCAGTATCCCAACTAACCAACTCCAAACCAATAAACTCCGAGACAAGCATTTTCTCAAAGTTCCATTTTATTTGAGTTGTCATATTGGCACATCTGGGAAAACCCAATCTGAGAGTTCCGGATTTTCCCTTCCCAAAATAAAATCAAAGATCCATCCCCTACACACAACAGTCCATCACATGGCCCAATCAAATGTTGTCCCAACTGGAGACATTCCTCCAGACACTCCTCTCCAAGTGCAGGGTATCATGTCCTTGACTTTCTGAGAAAGCATGTTGTTGAGTCTAATCTTCCACCTCTCTATGAAATCCCCCCTCCCAAATTCCCAGACACTAAATGTGGCAGCCTCAAAGCTTCCAAGTAATATGGCTTCCAAGGCTGACAATTTGAAGGGCTGCCACAAAAAGGAGAGGGGCCAAGGGGGGCACAGGGGGAAACTCTACCATCCCCTGCCTCGCCTCGTGGCCGTGGCACCATGAGCAATCAGACAGAATGGGTGGCTGGCTGGCTGCGCAGGCTCTTATGCAGGGCTTATTTTTAGGGTAGGGCTTACATTAGGCACACACTTTTTAAAAAAACATCATGCTAGGGCTTATTTTCAGGATATGCCTTATTTTCGGGAAAACAGGGGGTCGTTTAGCTCGAGCAGCAAACCAAGGTTTGCTCTCCAACCAGAAAGAAAGTAATTAACTCAGAGAAGTGAAGAAAGTGCCAGAGCTTCCAAACCACTTCATAGAGCCGAATAATGTGCTTATCAGTAACGTATTACACAGAATCAGAAATCGAAACACAGGTGTTTTTCATGTGGGAACACCTTATCCGCTTCTCCGTTTGATCCAGGGGGGGCTTTTGGTGAGCTATTTATAAACCCTTAAAATTAATAGCAAGAACAGATAAGAAAGTGCTTAAAATAAAATGGTTCTGCTCTGAGCATGTTAAATTAATAAGAAATGCCATTTGGTAAGGAAGTATCTCGTTCAAAAGGAGGATTCTTTAGAAAGGAGAAAGAAAAGAAGGAAAAAGTAATGGGCTCTGTTAGATAGCAATCGGTATTAAAATGTTGTTATTTATTTACAATTAGCAGTGGTTGCCATGGCTAGATCCCATCGATCACCCCAGAATACAGCAGATAAATACTGCACAATACTACACAATGACAAACAGACAGTGACAAACAGATAGACTGATAGACAAAGTCTTGTTGGGTGATGCTTGTTTCCATCATTTACAAGCAAATGGATCTGCATTTTGGGAGGAGGGGAAATGCTGAGTGTTTACAGGTAGTCCTTGACTTATAAAAGTTCATTTAGTGACTGTTCAAAGTTATAACGGCACTGAAGAAAGGAACTCATGACCATTTTTCACAGTTTATGACAGTTTTTACAGCATCCTCATGGTTACGTGATCAACATTCAGGTGCTTGGTTCCTATTTATGATGGTTGCAGCATCGCGGGGTGGCCATGGAGGAGGAAGGAAGGAGGAAGCCAGCTTAACTTAAGGACCGAGTGACTAACTGATCAACCACAGTGATTCACTTAACAACAGAGGCCAGGCAGGTCATAAAATGGGGGCAAAACTCACAACCTTAACTACAGAGAAGTGGGGCTCAATTTTGATTGTAAGATGAGGATTACAGAATGTCTAAGAATGTATTCAGAAGGTCCAAGAAAAAGGCTAAATTTGATATCCTGATGAATGGAACCCAATAAGTAAATCAAAGCAGCCCTGAGTATTTTGTAAGAACTTTTTCTCTAACTCTTTGTCCCTTTTGAAACTACCATGTTTCCCCGAAAATAAAACATCTATATCTATATCTATATCTATATCTATATCTATATCTATATCTA
>BLBF01000058.1:4968991-4982176 GCA_015471245.1 Laticauda colubrina
TCCTTCCTTCCTTCCTTCCTTCCTTCCTTCCTTCCTTCCTTCCTTCCCAGTGACTAGAATGCAGTATTGCAGACTAACTCTACCCACTGCCAGCAGTTCGATCCTGACCCACTCAAGGTTGACTCGGCCTTCCATCCTTCTGAGGTCGGGAAAATGAGGACCCAGATTGTTGGGAGCAAGAGGCTGAAAACTGCTAAGAGAATGGCTGTAAAGCACTGTGAAGCAGTATATAAGTCTAAGTGCTATTGCTATTGCTATCTATTTTAGTGTCGAGGAGAGGAACTTGACTCAGAACCCCAATCGAGCTCAAAATTTGATGTTGCGAAGCAAGACAGTAGGGAAGTGAGTTTTGCCCCATTTTGTGACTTTCCTTGTCCCTGTTGTTAAGTGAATCGCTGGAGTTGTTGAGTGAGGAACATGGCAGTTTAGTGAATCCGGCTTCCCCATTGACTTTGCTGGTCAGAAAATCGCAAAAGGGTGATCAGGTCAATACGAACCCGTCGACAAAGCTCTGAAGGTTTGATCTTATGAGCATGGGGTTGCTGCAAAGGCTGTAAGCGTGAAAAATGGTTGTAAGTCAGTTTTTAGCACCGTTGTAACTTCAAAGGGCCAGTATATGAAATGTTGTGAGTCAAGGAGTGCCTTCAGAATGCTTGTCACTGAATTGTGCTGGTGGAACCACAGAAGGATTCAAGAGGTGCTGTTGGACAATGCGTGGCATACCCCTCCCTTAAAAGCTTGGTAACGGGAATGGCAATGCAGGAAGTCCTCAACTTACAGCCATAATGGAACCTGCCCATCAGATTTGTAGGTCTTGACTGCTGTAAACCAGATTGCCTGCCTGACTCACTTGATTTTATGACTTGTGCAATGTTCGATAAGCGAACACTATGGTCATTAAGAAGTCACTAAGTGAATTCCCCAGTTGTTAACCCCACCAGTGTTTTGGCAAAAACAGGAAATATATCCTGGTTTTCAGCAAAACGGACATAAAACACAGTCAGGTGACCTTTGGTGAATATCAGTGGTGATATTCTACTGGTTTGGCCCAGTTCGGTTGAACCAGTAACTCCGATTATCATCTGTGAGTGAACCTGTCCGACAATCAGCTGTTGGGCCCTCCCACATGCCCGGCTCTATACTGACCTTTATTTCTTGCTTTTCAACCTGAGCTACTTGCCATGCGTCAGCTATTTTACACACAGGGCTTGAAGCAGAAGGTGAGTTGCAAACACTGCATGTGTGCAAAGCGCACACACACACCGAACTGGTGGGAAAACTTTTTGAAACCCACCACTGAAAAAAAATGTGTAAGGTTTTCCTCCCTCTAGCCAAAAAAAAGGCCAACCAGGTAGCATTTCCTTAAAGCCCTGCCTGGTGAGATTAAAGGGTCAAAACGCCCCTTCCAGATGTGCATAGACATGACTGTCGCAGGCTACATTTCTGAACGGATCAATCTTAGCTTCCTTCCAGAGGAGGAGAAAAAAATAATCAAGGCACGAATTGTATTTCTTACACTGCTTAATCTGCTGTGCAATTCCTCGCACCTAGCCATAAATCAGAGGAGGAGGAATAAAAATGGAAAATTACTATAATTATAATAATGCAGATAGAAAATGAGGATCTCACAAAAAAAAGAGACTCACATTCAACTTGCTGGAATCGAAAGCTGCCTTCCGTCTGTTCAGACCGCTTGGTGCAATGCAGACTCAACTTACGTGGTTAGACTTGAACTTGATGTCCAGGGATCAAGCAGGGACACAATTCTGGTCTGTGAGGAACGTCTACATGGAAACCATGGGCTTTGTCCCTGAGCTAAAGCTTCTTAAATGTCCAGGAAGGTAGACATCTGGTTTTGCTACAGTTCTCCTTTCAATCAGAATTGGTGCAGTCTAGATGAAGGAACTTGGCCTTCTTTCCATTGACCTCTTCCAAGACCTGAAACATCTTCTGTTTTTTGGACCCAGTTGTACAGAAAGAACTTTGGAAGTCTTCTAGCCCAGTCCCCTTCTCAAATAAGGAGATCTTATATTATTTCAGGCAAATAGTTTTTCCAAACTCTTCTTAATAACCTCCAGTGGTGGAGAATCCAGAGCTTCTGAAGGCAAGCCATTCCACTGGTCAGTTGTTCTTCTTGTCAGGGAAGTTCTCCTTAGTTCTAGGTTAGTTCTCTCCTTGATTTGTTCCCACCCATTTTTTTCTTGTCCTGCCTTCAGATGTTGAGGTTCAGCAGACCTCAAAGAACATTTGGAAAAGGCCCCAAGGACAACCCCTTACCCAAAAATCAGAGGAACAAAAAAGAGAGAGAGACTGAGGGAAGGAAGCTTCCTTCCAATCAAATTTCATGTCTTTCTCATTCAAACTGGCAACTGGAGATGTTTTGAACATGAAAGCCATGTTCCCAGAAAGGAAAGGTGGTAGGTGGGAAGAAAAGCAAACACTGCCGGGTGTTTCTAGTGTTGGCATAAGCACCTCTTGATGTTGTGTTCAGCTCTGCCAGCCTTGGATGTTTCTTTGTCTTGACCATGAAAAAAGACAGGGAAGAAAGGAGACAACAAAGGCAATCTCCTGGTTGAGGAAGGTACATCTCAGTGGCTTCCTTTGTGGCTTAATTGCTATTATTTGGAGCATGAAACAGCTGCGCCAAAGTGGTGGGAGGGCAGCATTATTTCTCTTGTATTCCACACATCTTTATTGGAGTTTAGTTCATGCACTCAAGAAGCATTTGTGGACCCCAGAGCTAAGCTGTGCACCGTCTCACAGATTCAACTGTCTCCTAGAACAGGCTGCTCTTTCAATTCTTCAACACCCGAATGGAATCACTCTTAGGAATATGTTAGGAATACCTCAACAGTCACATGAAGAGATGATACCTGGTTCTTCATCCAAGAGGCCCAACCAAGAGCTGTGACTTGCCTGTTGCATTTAGGCAATAAGTAAGTCCCCTTTTTCAGTGGCACCGTCACTTCAAATGGTCACTAAATGAATTGTTGTAAGTCGAGGACTGCACTGGTTCAAGCAATTGGTGGCAAACCATTTTATAGTGACGGTTTGGTTCACATCCCATTACAAGAGTTGCTGGCAAAGATTTTTTTACAGAAACCACTGGTTTTATTTTTAATTGCAACGATTGTGTGCTAACTTCCCTTTGCTTTTGGAAGCCCCTGTTTCAAATCCAGAGCATTATAGACTTCTGGACATGTATTCAAAAGATGTTTCCCCAACTTTTTATTTAAAATAATCTTTATTGCAATCACACCACTTCCATTGTTCATAATAATAACCGGGAAGAAAGATGAGTAAAATGCCAAGCGATATTTAAACCGACTCTTATTTATTAAATCAAAGCACCCAGAGATAAAAATCACTTAATTAAATTCCTTTCTATTTTCCTAAACTCCCAGATCAGTGTTCAGGTTGGGGGTGGGGGTTGAAGGAGGGGGAAATGATAACACTCTGGCAGCCTCAAATCCCAAATACCGGAGTATTCATCTGGTGAAAAAATGATTATAGTAACCATCACTTTTAATTTATTGCTTTCGGGTAGCTGTAAATTGATCTGTTTTACAATGGAAAGAAGAGTGGGTGGAAGCTTTTGCTTTTAACGTGTGTGTGTTTGTGTGTGTGACTTTTCACGTTTCTTGCAGCAGCATATTTTGACTTAAAATATTCTGCAAACCTGCGATTTGCTGGAAGATGAACAGACAGTTCCCACGATCTGTTTCACACAGCTGTCACGGCTCAATCAAGCAACGAGGATGGGTGGCTTACATGTGCAAATTCAGCAAAATGGAGCTTGTTCATTAAACTGTATTTGCCATCCCTCCCCTTCCCCATACATTTTGGGCGCCAGGGATTGGTTTTGTGGAGGGCAGTGTGTGTGTGTGTGTGTGTGTGTGTGTGTGTGTGTGTGTGTGTGTGTGAGAGAGAGAGAGAGAGAGAGAGAGAGAGAGAGAGAGAGAGAGAGAGAGAGAGAGAGAGAGAGAGAGAGAGAGGTGATATTCAGCCAGTTCAGACCGGTTCCAGTGTACCAGTTGTGAACATTTTGAGCAGTTTGGAGAACTGGAAACTACTACCTCTGGCTGGCCCCGCCCACCTACCCCTGCCGTTACCTCTCATATATTCTCTTCTTTTTTTAGCTCAGCCAATTTGCGTGGCAGAAACTCACTTGACAAATGTCTCCCTTCGCAACAGACATTTTGGGCTCAATTGTGGTCGTATGACAAGGATTACCTGTAGCTGTGATGGCTCCAACTTCTCAGGAGTGTGTCCCATTCAAATTTAGGGCATCCACAACTTACGACACCAGTGGGGGGGCTGGAATTTCCATTGCTAAGCAAGGAGATGAAGTGAGTCTCACTTGATATGAAGACCTCTCTCTTTTTTTGGCCACAGTTCTGAGGCTCCATTACAGTCGTAAGCCAAAAATTATCCCAAATTAAAATACTCAGAGGGAAGAAAAATCAGGGAAAAATTAAAAATGTATCTTCCCAGCTAGATTTTTGGGGGTTACAGGTAGTCCTCAGCTTACAATGATACATTTAGTGACCACTGGAAATTACAACAGCACAGGAAAAAGTAAACTTCTGACTATTTTTCACACTTACAACCATTGCAGTATCCCCATAGTCACAGGATCACAATCTGAGCCCTTTGCCACTGACTTATATTTATGACGGTTGCAGTGTCCTGGAGTCACGTGATCCTCTTTTGTGACCTTCGAACCAATGAAGTCAAGAGGGGAAGCCAAATTCACTTAACAGCTGCGTTCCTCATTTTAACAGCTGCAGCGATTCACTTACCAGCGATGGCAAGAACGGTCATAAAAGGGAGCAAAATTTACTTAACAACTGTCTCACTTAGTGTTCTGACCCAAACCTTGTTCCAAGGAAACAAACACCAATCGGAAGTAACAGTGAAAGCTTTTAATGATTCTTTACAAATTCCGTTCCTTCCCGGTTAAAAGGCTGTTTCAAACTAATTGTCTCTGATAAGAACGAGCCTTGCCAAGGTGGCACAAGGCTGCTAAGAACACTCAGTAGTGTTGCCAAGAAATATTTCAAACAAAAAGAGTCTCCAAACACCAACCAATATATTCCGAACATCCACAAGACTTGAGTGCAAAAAATTATTTGCTTCCTGCAAAGAACTCTGGTTTCTCAGCTGGCTTTTATCTCTTAAGAGAAGGGCCATCACCTTGCAGACTTACTCCCAAATCACCCATGCTGCTGCAGCTGCTCTTTCCTTCAAGCAGCCCTGCATGCATGCACATTGGGCACAGACTCCTCGGGGGTCTCTTCATCACTGCTGCCAACCTCCACCAACTCCGAAGGCAGCATCCCATTCTCTGATAGTCCTGGCCCCATCCCTGCATCACACACAGGCCCTTCATCTGAGTCTTTGCTCTCTGAGACTTCAGCCATCCATACCTGCTGCTGCCGAACCACAACACTTAGCAGCAGAAATGTTGGGCTCTATTGTGGTCATAAGGCGAGGATTACCTGTATTGGATTCTTTTTTATTAGCCCTGGGAAGTTTTTGTAGATGGGCAAGAATTACTGCAGAGTTTCTACAGCTCATTCTAAAGTCCAATTTCTTCCCAGGGTGACGAATTACCCATTACAGTAATGCATAATTTGAGAAGAAAAACGCACCTGGACAAAAACAACAATGATATTTCATTGTGTGTGAAAGAAGAAAAGAATGAACATTTAAGGGGGCGAGGAGAAAGACAGAAGGTGCTCCGAGATGAATGAGTCAGGTAGAGACACAGTCATGCTAAGCAACGCAGTGTTTTTAAAAATCATTTTGCCTGAATATCTAGGACATTATTCAGGTCATGGTTGTCCCAGAGGTGCTTGTTTTTCAAGAGGCAACTGGACTTTCTGTTTTTTTTCTTCTTTGAAGACCTTTCGCTTCTCTTCTGAGAAGCTTCTTCAGCTCTGAGAGCAAACAAAGCTTCTGAGAGAAGCTGAAGAAGCTTCTCAGACAAGAAGTGAAACCTCTTTAAAGAAAAAAAAACAGAAAGTCCAAAATGCCTCTTGAAAAAAAGCCTCTTTGGGACATTTTGCTGGAATTATTCTGAGCTTGATTTCAGGATCTCTTCCTGTCCAAACCATTTCGTCCGGATCAATATTCGTACTTGGGAATATTGCAATGAATTCATATAATTGCAGTATGCTCCTGTATGGATTGGCGCCAAAGTCAATTCTGTTGAATTCAGCCAGGTTTATTCCTGGGACCCAAATTCTGGGATTGCAGCTCAGTTGAGCAACTATCCCTACACTGTGTAGAAATAGCATGAACAAGAGTAAATATCGGGGGGGGGGGAATTGTCACAAAGACTTTTAAATGAGAATTACGTTCAGTCTGCTTTAGCCTGCCAAGAAAAACATCTTACTGGTCAGGCATATAAAAAGATATACGCACATCTGTGTCTTTTTTAAAATGTGCATTAAGCAAATTAACAATCCTTGAGTTATATTTAAAGGTCAGAAAAGAATTGCATTTTTCTGAATGGCTTCCAAATCCTACAAAAGGCTACCACTAAGCAGGATTACCCTCCCACCCAGAGTGGATACAAAATATAAGCGGATTAGGAATTTTATGACCTACATCTTTGCAGGAAGAAATGCCTTAGAATTTCAGATTCTTCCCTTTCCTTCCAAACATTGCAAAATCAACTTGGATGCTTTGCAGCTATTAAGTTTTGTCACCATGCCCCCCTCCTCTCTTTTACTCTCCCTCTCTCTCCCTTCTCAGCTCCAAGGAGCTCATCCCAGCATCATCTATGAATAAGATGAATTTAGGGAATGCACAAAAAATGAAACTATATTAAGGGCCCTAAAAGCAAGAGGAATGTATTTGCTGTGGAGGGTTAATCTGTAACACGGTGTCATAGCATTTATTTATCTGTGGGTGACACAGACTGAGATATATCCTAGTGGACAGCCATCATGAAGGATTTAACACAATAACAGAGTTGGAAGGGACCTTGGAGGTCTTCTAGTCCAACCCTGTTCTGACCCAAACCCTTTTCTAATAAAACAAACATGAACCATAATGAATAGAAACCTTTTAATGATTCTTACGAATCCCCGGTTAAAAGGCTGCTGCAAACTAATTAACTTTGATAAGCATGAGCCTCACCAAAACTGTGCAAGGCTGCCAAGAATCACAGATAAGAAATCTTTTACAACACAAGAGTCTTCAATTACCAATTTAAGATACTGCAATGTCCATGAGGCTGAGTTTCAAAATGTCTTTGCTTCCTGCAAAGAATGTTCACTTCACAGCTGCCTTTTATCTTCTTGAAGGAAGGGACAAAACTCACTTACTCCCGAGTTGCCCATGCTGTTGCAGCTGCTCTTTCCTGCGAGCAGCCCTGCGCACACACGCACTTGGCACAGGCTCCTCGGGAACCTCCCCATCGCTGCTGCCAGCCCCCACTATCTCCGAAGGCAGCAGTCCACTCCCTAATGGTCCTGATCCCTCATCTGTGTCCTCTCTCTCCTCAACCGTCCACACCTGCTGCTGGCGAACCACAACAAACCCCCAAGCAGGAAACCTTATACCATTTCAGACAAACGGCTGTCCAATCTCTTCTTCAAAACCTCCAGTGTTGAAGCACCCACAACATTTGGAGGCAAGTTGTTTCCACAATAAAGATTCCCATCCCCATTCTCCAGAAAGGAAGGAAGCTGCTGTGGAATGTTCTTCCACCCCACTCCAAAAAAACCCAACAATTGCACCTTCTTTTGCCTCTCCAACCAGCCAATCTCAAAATGAGGCCTAGAGAAATTCCAAAGAAATTCTCAAGTTCACCTGAGAGTGAAGTAGAAAAACAAACGAGGAAAGAAACTGATCAATGGCAATTGTGGTGAGCATCCCAAGGCTTCCCCTAGCGCCCATTTTGAAAGCCTGATGGGTGCCAAATAAGAATGTGGGAGAACCACAGGAGTTTCTGCCAGCCAGGAAGCCTGGATGTCTGCAAAGTCACTCACTTATATGCTAGCAACATCCATCACTCAGGGACAGAAAGTGGAGGAGAGAGAACAATGGTTAGAAAGTGTGAATCTGGAGGGAAATGCAAGGTCAGAACAGCGAACATGGGAACGAAGAATAGAAGAAAACAATCCTATTTGTATTCATCACACACCTGCCGTGTGCTGTACATCCAGCAACGCTGATGTGATGTCCTCGAATGAGCTGACTTAGAGTCAAGAAATTTGACCCTTTGTATTTTGCTACACCTATTGTATCATTAACACACAAGTACAATATACCCACGCACTGACATTATACAAGGAGGCTCTGCAGCTTGGCAGAAGCTAACCCAGGTCAATCTTTGTCCCACTGACTTTCTTGGTTTAAGAGAAGCTAATTGTCAAAGGCCTCAATTGGTGAACCCAAGCAAGCAAGCAGTCTTGAAACTTTCCGGTCTTTTTCTGCTAAACTTTTTTAGATACATCCTATCAGCATGAATCAAAGACCAACTCTGATTTGCCCCTTCCCCTGTTTTCATATAGTTAAAAGAATCAAATTTCCCTCCCTTCATTAATTCAAAACACACTGAGTGGTGTGGTGGCCTGGAGATGAAGCTCACTCCTCACAATCAGGAGGCTGTGAGTTCAATCCTAGGTTAGAGGCAAATATTTCTCTCTCTGGACACACTGGGAATATAACTGCTGAAAAAAAAAACTCTGCACTGGTGACAGGAAGGGCATCTGGCCAGGAAACACACAGCTCCATTCAGTTGCCCAGATTCCACCCCACAAGGGATTATGGAATTGTTAAAAGAGGATGATGATTAGTTCAAATCACATTGCCCAATCAGCAGTTCAGATGTTGTTTTGGCAACAGCCCTGGTAACCCAGGTGGCTGGACAACCTTGTTTGCCCCCTAACTGGCTTCTTGTTGTTGTCTGTGGTCTAGAATTGGCATTCCACAGGTGCCTCATCTCCCCTCCAGTGTCAGTGGCAACTGAGAAGCGGCAATGGTTGACATCTGTGCACAATTTTGTTTTGAAGTTGACACTGATTGCCCTGGTGATTGTGGAGGAGATGAACACAATTAACCATAGGAAGAAAGTCCTGGAAAAGTCATGGTGTTAAAGGACAAGCAAAACATGAGATCTATGGCCCAGCAGTCTCTGATTATTTTTTCTGAAGATATCTGATTTTTTCTGAAGGAGTGGGGGAGAGAGGTTAACCTAGCAAGTGCTGAGAATAAATAACTGGATGTGGAGAGATCCATACAAAATAAATTTAGTGAAATCATTTGCTTCTCTGATCAGTACCAAATAAATATACTAAAGCAATTTGCTTCTCTCCACAGAATGAATAAAGGTAGAATGGAATTGCATTTTTTAAAAAAATGGAATTGCAAAGCAAATGCATGAAGGAAGAATGGACAGATGGAGAGGAAGAATGAGACAATCTTTGGGATGAAATTGACAAGACCCCTGGAAAAGAGGGAATTGACAAGCCTAAAGAACTAAAGACAAGGAATGAAGCAGATGGATTGGGACAATTTGGCACGGCCAAGTCTCCACTGCCAATTTATCATAGTCAACTCACCAATGACCAATTTGCCGCGGGAATACTTGGTGCAGAACAATTCACCAATTATGTTTCACGATTTAAAATAATTTCAAAATTATTTTAATTTTCATCCTTCGCATTTCATTTTGTCCCTCCTTTCTTCCATGATTGTATTTCACCATTTCTTTGATATTATGTAACTTTTGTCCCATGGCAAGTTGGCCATGTTGAGTTGGCTGTGGTGAGTTATCCTAAACCAAAGCAGACCATGACTGTGGTAGAAGTAGCAACAGTCTACAACAAGGGTGTCAAACTCAATTTTACTGAGGGCCACATCAGGATTGTGGCTGACCTTGGGGGGGGCATGGCTGACTGGGTGGGTGTGGCCAGCTTGATGTCAGTCCCCAAATTGGCATGTTTCCTCTTCGCACTGGGTAGACTGGCCCAAAATGATAAGGGCCGGCACATTACATTTTCCAGGATGGCTCCATGAGTCAGATCCAGTCACATTGTGGGCTGCATCCAGCCCACAGGCCTTGTGTTTGACACCCCTGGTCTACAAGGATGGGGGGGAGAAGGAGAATAAAGTGAATGTTGTAAACTAGATTTGCCTAAATTTCTTTCTGCTGGCCTTATTTCTTTTCCTCACTAATCTGTTTCTGCACCTTGTGTAACACAACACTCCGAAAGAGATGGTGTATACATTGCAGAGGTGGTACTCACCTGGTTCTGACCAGGTAGTGGAAAATTTGAGTAGTTCGGAGAACTGGCAAATGCCACCTCTGACTGGTCCCGCCAACCCCATCTATTCTCTGCTTCCCATTGAATCCCAGCTGATCGGCTGGGTCTTTTTGGGTTGCCCTGCCCAGGAGAACAGAGCTGGAAAGCAGGTTAGTGGGGTGGGGAGGGCATGGGGATTTTGCAGTATCCTTCCCTGCCATGCCCACCAAGCCACGTCACACCCACCAAGCCACACCCACAGAACCAGTAGTAAAAATATTTGAATCCCATCACTGATACATTGGTATGTACATTTTTTAAAAAAAGGTTTAACCCAATATTCAACCCAAATATTTCAAATGCACTTGTACAACCTTGCCCCATCCCTCCCCCCCCAAAAAAAGATTCTGATATTAGAAACAACTGATAAAATATGATGCTTGTAGCGCACACATACACATGCCTACACCATCTCTTTTGCTGACCAGATTAAGAGCTGTTCAATACAGGTGTAATAGAATCTGTAAATCTACGATGACTCGGCAGCAACCTAGCTGACATGCAAGATGTGTGGCTGTCATATTCGAGATATATCTGGCGTAATGAAGAGTTGGCACTTCAGTCCATCATCCAGCCATGCTAAAGCGATCGTCACAACACACATACAAAAAAAAAGAGGGGGCCAAGGCCCAGGTCTCAGCTCACAGCAAAACCACATTAAATCCACAACACAAAAAAGCATCCAGAATGTTTAGTTCATGAATAGGGGATTGAGAGCTATTAAAAGCCCAGATGATATTTTCTTTTAAAGGATTGCCATTGTTATATTTTTTTTTGCTCAGGCAGAACGCTTAATGGAAATCTCATTTCCCCAGCATTCATGAAACGCTGGCCTAAACTTCATTTTCAACCTGTATAACAAAAGGTTGGCTTTTGTCTTAAAATGTTCTTCCAGGAGCCTTTGGTTCTCCCGGCACCCCTCTGAATCTTATGAAACTTTCTTTGCTGTGTCTTTGAAAAGACACAGGATTCTGCTCAGAATGGATCCGAGGTTCCAAACTTCCTCTGACCAAAATCAGATCATCTCAATTAACCAGATCTTCTAAATGCCGTACAAGTGGCCACGGGTAATCCTTAACTTACAACCATTCATTTGGGGACCGTTACGACGACACTGAAAATTGGGACTTACAACTGGCATTCCCGTTGAAGGCCAAACTCAGATGCCTGGCCACTGGCATGTATTTTCCCATCTGGCACACACACACATCCCAAGCAAAGTCAGCAAGGGAAGCCAGATTTGTTTAATGACCACAAGGTTCACTTAATGGCTGCTCAACAGCCAGGACAACTTGGTTGTAAAAACAGGCATTTCTGATGTAACAACCATCTTGCTTAGCAGTAGATATTCTAGACTAATTGTGGACATATGATGAAGAATTCCTGTGTCTATCTTCATTCATTTCGCACACTATCCTCCAGGTAACACAATTTTGTTGAGCCACAAACTACACATCAATACCATGGAGAATCTGTTTAGGCTTGAGAAGGTTTTTTTTGGAAGGAGAGGTAGAAGAGGTCAAACAAGTAAATCAAAAGAGATATTGTCCTAGGGAGTTTGCATTAGAGTAGAGTAGAGTGGAGTGGAGTGGAGTGGAGTGGGGTGGGATGGGATGGGATGGGATGGGATGGGATGGGATGGGATGGGATGGGATGGGATGGGATGGGATGGGATGGGATGGGATGGAATAGAAGTGAAGTGAAGTGAAGTGAAGTGAAGTGAAGTGAAGTGAAGTGAAGTGAAATTCTGAAAATTGTGCTACTGAAGTTAAGCAATGTAGACATTTTTTGAGACCACTAAAAATATAGACATTGTGGCTTCTCAAAGAAGACATTCAAACAAGCCCTAGGATGATACCTGATCAATAGTTTTATTACTGATAAGCAACGGCCCTCCCAAGAACCAATCTAAAGTTCCATGACCACGAAGTGCATTTAAAGAAAAATTCTCGTTTCATTTCTATCCCTTCCTCCCTGTACACTCCTCTCTTCCTTCCCTTCGTTTTCTTTATACAATTAGAGAGAGAGAGGGAGGTTGTTCATCGCTGAACTCACAAACTCAGAAATAATAGAAGGCTCTATATTATTTAGGATGAACCGAGCCCTGATATCATGCGTGGCTTTCTCCTTCAGCCAAGTCAGTATATCTAGAAAAACAGAATATTGATGACTAAAGCCATTGGAAACTGCCAGACTAGACCACTGCAACTTGCTATGTGGAGTGAAGCTATATGAGCCACTGTTTGTGTCAATATAAAGGAACATACTGATGCTTATGATATTGTCATTGGACTGATTCCAGATGAAAACCTTTGGAGCAGCAACAGAAGGCTATGAAAAGCCAACATCATTCCTTGCCAAGACAATATTACAGCTTCCAAGTCCATCCCTCCCTTCCTCTCTCTCTCTCTCACACACACATACACCACATGCACACATGTATGTATGTATCCATGCATGCATGCATGCTCTATACCTGTGCTTTTCTATGAAACTGTGATAGGGTTTAGTTTTTGGGGAGGAAAATAAGGGGGGGGGGAATTGTGCCTCTGCCTACCAGCATCCATTAGTTTTCATCTGGCTAATGTCCTGTCAGTGTGTGAGAGAGTTGAGGGCTATTTGGAAACTGAAACAGTATTTGCTGTGTGAGCAAGGAGACAGTAAGGAGCCTGGGCATGGCTTAACTCAACTGTTCTGTACTAAAGCTGCTTGGTGCTATGAAACTGAAACTGCAACTCTTCTCTTCTGCTTGTGATTTGCATTTGGAACAGATTTCTTTTCAGGTGGGGAGGGAGAGTAAGCATCAGAGCATGTTAATAATAATAATAATAATAATAATAATAATAATAATAATAATAATAAT
>BLBF01000058.1:4982186-4996769 GCA_015471245.1 Laticauda colubrina
ATAATAATAATAATAATAATAATAATAATAATAATAATAATAATAATGATGATAATATAGGAAATACTAACGATCTGGTGGTCATTTGGAAAAATCCTTCCTTAGTGAGCACTTAGAAGCCAAGAGCAACATATGTGCCAAATTTCAAGTTTGTAAGCTTTATGGTTCTGGAGACATATATATGAATTAGTAGCATTTTCCTGAAGTTCATATACAGGATCAAGGCTTGCTGCTTCATATAACTTCTTCTTTGAAAGAATGACCTTGGGGTTGTATAAAATGGAGAAATAACCGCAATCACCTGAGAGTCAGAATGGCCAAATCATGCATAGAAGATCTACTTTACATCACATCCTTTGACCTCTTCCAAGCTATTTAGCGTTGCTTCATCTAACTCGGTTGGTGTTCACACAATAGGCTGAACCTGGTTATTGAATTAATTTAGTTTCTGGGGTCACATCACAGAGATTCTGCTCTTGTGGCTCCAAGGAGATAGAAACTCTTGCTGGTTTTCTTTTTTTGATACTCCAAAATATGATCTGATCTTCCCAATCGTTTCCAAATACCAGGGTCACTCTAATAAATTTGACAGTGTTTATTGCTTTTTAAGGGATGCTAATGTCACTCTCATCCCTTAAAAAGCAATAAACACTGTCATTAAGGGATGCTAATGTCACTCTCAGGGACGCAGTGGCTCAGTGGCTAAGACTCTGAGCTTGTCGATCAGAAAGGTCGGCAGTTCGGCAGTTCGAATCCCTAGCACTGCAGAATGGAGTGAGCTCCCATTCCTTGTCCCAGCTTCTGCCAACCTAGCAGTTTTAAAGCTTGTAAAAAATGCAAGTCGAAAAATAGGGACCCCTTTGGTGGGAAGGGAACAGCGTTCCGTGCATCTTTGGTGTTTAGTCCTGCCGGCCACATGATGACAGAGACATCTTCGGACAGCGCCTGGCTCTTCGGCTTTGTAACGGAGATGGGCACTACCCCCTAGAGCCAGAAACAACTAGCACATATGTGTGAGAGGAACCTTTACATTTACATTTAATGTCACTCTCATACAGAAGCTGGCCAAACATCTTTACCAAATTATCAGCTGCAGGAAACTTTTAATTTGATATGTTGTTTTATTGTCCTATTGTTTCTTTCCCCTTTCCCGAGAGCAAATTGTTGTGTTAAACATTTTTTCTTCTTTACCGCAAAGACTGTAATCAAGATATTTATTTCGGTTCACCCCACAAACTGATCCATAAGGTGGAATGGGTTCCGCACAACCTGTCAAGTCACAACATAATTAACCTAATGTAACACAAACCAAGCTTAACCTGATATATAAATGCAACCAGTGCATATTTCACTGCTCTGGCAAAGCATGTTGTGCAATCAAAGTCCCTGGATTAAATGAAAAATAAATTTTGCTCTCAATGAAGTGCCAGAAAATAAATCAAAGAGAAAACCTTACTAGTAGTTTGCTCTGGGGCTCTGCCCAAAGTGCTGAAATATCCCTTCTCCTCCCAATGAAACCATGATTTCCTTTATTCCAGGTATAAGCCACCTGCATATCCCAGGACAGGAAGGCCTGGAGGAACATTGTCCATGGGATCGCTATGGGTCAGACACGACTTTGTAACTAACAAAAACAACAATGTCCCAGATACACACACCCCTTCCCCAAAACCCTATATGGGATTCCCAAACTCTTCCATGGTTATTCAAATCAACTTTAGTATGAAATGCTTGAACAACACAGCACACTGTTCTTCAAATCTGGGGCAAAAAGAAAATGGTTGCAACTGACCTTAGGTTCCTGAGAGAAGTAATTGGCTGAAGGTCACCACCACTAGGAAAACCAAAAGGCCAACTCTAAAGGAAGACCACACCATATAATATGGGCTATAACAACAGAAGCTCCCTAGTCCAGTTGTGCTGTTCTACCACCCATCCTTCTTACATCCAAATAAATCAAAGAAGTGTCTGAGACAATTCTGAATGCTAACTTGTTTCCTAGGACTTAATAATATTTCATCTTTTGCCTGGATAACATTTCCTGTATATTTCTGCCAAGGTCACCTCCTTTCCTCTTTGCCATCAAATAAAAGTTTGCATCTGGTTTTCTCTAATCCAAGCTTAATATTCTGGCACTCTGTTCCTTGAGTATCTCTCTCTCTCTCTCTCTCCTCCACCAAAAGTAAACAGAAATCACAAGCAAGCACACACATACACACACCCACCCTGAAGAGCAAATATATCTGCCAACCCACGAAGGATCCCTTCTATCCAAATGATACAATAGAAGAACCAAGAACTGAATTTGCCAGCTCCTCTCCATGTTTGCAAAACGACTCACCCAATGTTGCCCTGCAGGTATCAACTCGGGCACAAGGTACAATGAGAGACGAAAACATTGAAGCCCAGTGAGACTGACACAGGCAGGATTGCAAAGGGTTGCCAGGAAGCCCTGGAGGTGCCTCTCTCTTATGACATAACCTGGCATCAGCCAGTATGTCAGGATTAGCAGATGTGCTAATTTTGCAAATGTGGGGACCAAGCGCAGGTGGAGAGAGTTGCCAGTCAAAAATGAACACTTGGTGAATGTCAAAATTCAGAGCCAATGTAACTCGACAAGCGTATTTAGCCATCACTTGTTCTGTTACTCTTTTGCACATATTAATAGGAAAGGAACACGTATGCATAAGCTGCTTTCTCAGGGATTTCTGTTACTACTTTTCTTGGAAAAGGGGGGGGGGTGTTATCTCTGCAAACCTTGATGGCTTAAGCAGATGTTATCCTTGTGCCTTGACTGAACTTCAGAAACTCTCTTGCTTTCACTCATCACTGATATGCTGACACGGGCAATAAAATAAAATATTTAAAACCCAAACATGTCACTCTGAGTAGAAACAGAGTTCCCTTTTCCTTCTACTAAAAGGACTGCTCTACCTTTGAATCTACTCTGAGGGTGCTATTAATTCAGTTGCTGGGTTCTCATCACAGAGGTTGTCTTTGACCAACCTTTACAGTAAAAAAAAGAGAGATGTGCTAGCCCCCTTTATAGAAGGTCAGTGGGGTGGAATATAGACTGGATTCCCAGGAGGGAGGGAGGGAGGGAGGGAGGGAGGGCTGTATTCCAAAGAGCCAAAAGACAGGGAAGTTCAGATAGTTTGGTCAGGAGGAAGATAGTAAAGAAAGTTCCTCCCTACCTTTCCTCAGAGTACATCTATAGTTATGCAAATAGTTGCTTTAGTCCAGCAAGATTCTGTCCATAAGTAAAGAACAATAAAGGAAACTACTTTATTGAGATGACTTTAACTACTTTATAGGAGCTGACCAGGCTGAGCTGAGGGTGAGGTCAAGTATATCACCAATCATGAGTCCTTGTGCGCTCACAGATCTACTTTCAGCCCTCCTTAAATTCCTTTGATTCTTATCTACTGCCAATTTGCCTTGCCTGTTAATAGTTTAGATTCTTGTTTAGACAGCCTGGAATAAACTTGTACTCATTTGAATAACCCTGGTTCCTGATTTCTTGCACCTGACACTACTACTCAGAAGTAACTCCATTGGTTATTCCTGGTTCTTAGGGTCTGAGAGTCAAGCTCTGAAATTACTGACATTTTTCTTCAGGAAGAATAGAGAGAAAATTGAAATCCCTTGGTATTCTCAGAATAATCTTCTTTATTTTTCTTATTACTTTTGAGTGATATCCTGATTCTCAGCCCATAAAGCAGCTTTTCCTAACACTTCCCACTTAATTCAAAACAGAAGCTTTCCACCACATTTCTTCCTCTGAAAAACTTCCTCGAAGATTAGACGATGATTGAGGAAACCTACAAAAATTCCTCTTCTTCTTTACCATTAGCAAATGCCATTTACTGTAATGGTAAATCTGTAGAAGGGAAAGGGAAAGATTGAATGTGTGCCAACACAGTTGGATTTGGAGAAAAACAATCAGTTTGGTCCATGTCCATTAAGATAAGCACCAGAAGTATCATCGCTTTATTCAATGGAAGTTCATGAAAATTTTCTTCTCTTTGAGGGGGAAGAAATGGCAGGAATGTCTGTTCTTGTAAATTAGCGAAACCCTTAAAAGTTTAGAAAATACAGTCTCCTGAAAGGATCTTGTCACAGCATTTAAGAGTTGGAACATACCTTTAGAGATCAACTAATCTGACCCATTGCATAATGTGAAGTCTATTACAAAACAAAGAAGCATAAATGAAATATTTACAAAATCTACCTATTATACCAGAAAAGATGTTGAGACTCTAGAAAGAATGCTAAGAAGAGCAACTAGGATGATTAGGGGATTGGAGGGTAAAACATAGGGTGAATGGTTGCAGGAATTGGGCTTGGCTAGTCTAGGGAAGAGAAGGACCAGGGCAGATAGGATAGCAGTCTTCCGATATTTGAGGGGCTGCCCCAAAGAAGAGGGAGTCAAGCTATTTTCCAAGGCACCCGAAGGCCAGACAAGGAATAATGGATGGAAACTGATTAAGGAACAGATTTAACCTGGAAATAAGAAGAAACTTTCTGACAGTAAGAACAATCAACCCATGGAACAGAAGTTGTCTTCAGAAGTGGTGGGAGCTTCATCACTTGGAGGCTTTCAAGAAGAGACTGGACTGCCATCGGTCAGAAATGTTGTAAGCTTCCCAAGATCATGAAGCCGATTCCTCGTCCTAATAAAACCTCTTCTATTTAGGTTAAAGGAAATTCCTCTCCAGCAAAGTCCTGGTAAACAGTCTTTCAAGAGATTGCACAGCTACAGATCTTTCTCAGGCTTGGAGAATTGCCAGGCTGATATCTTCCAAATGCCATGCACAGCTACAGAACTTTCTCAGGCTTAGAGAATTGCCAGGCTGATATCTTCCAAACACCATGCTGCAGCAGCAATCATTTGGCAAGGAGTCAGGAACAGATCTTCACCCTAATGAATTGAATTAATTGCATCCTGCAAATACCACTCCCCCTTTTGCTCCTCTTTATTCCCTATGGGAGGGGCCATTCATTGTCCACCTGTGGCCTTACTCCCGAGTCGACCCTTGTTCCTTAACTGTTCCCTTCTTCTGGCAGCTCTGTGCATGCACACACTGGGAACAGGCTCCAGCTGTTCTTCTTCCCCACTGATCTCCAACTCTAAAGGCAGCTCATAACTGTTGGACAGTCCTGGTCCCGTCTCTGCCTCTGACACAAAGCACTCATCAGAGCCTTCCCCAAATTCTAGGACTGGCCCATGTTCCTCCCCAACCTCCTCAGTGTCTGAGTCTGAAACCAGCTTCGCTGGCCACTGACAAGTTACAATACTGTGTGGATTTTGGCTTTCAGGTCACAAAATCAACATAAGGATGTTGGATGATGCCTTGGAGAGGTTGCATTTCTGCCTGTGAATCCCACTAAAGCAGCAGAAAAAAAGATGGAAGTTCCTCTCCCTCCGAGAAAATTGGTCACTTACACAGCGCAAGAAAGCCAGCGGACAATTTTTTCCTTTCTCCCCGCTGCCAGAGAGGCTTCCAATCTCACTTCATCTCCCAGGCACCTCTAAGCTCTGTTGCAGGTACTTGACATTAAGTTGTCATAACTACATCTCTATGTCAGAAATGAGATATGGGCTCTTAGGGGGCTGCACTTTTTATTAGATAAAAATCCTTTCAAAATTGGTAAATTAACAGCTCCATACTGCCAGAAGAAATGGCGCAAACAGTTTGGGAAGAGCTGGTTGCATGCAAGATGTAAAAAAAACAAAAAAACAACCCTGCTAAATGGAATTTCTTCCCATCAGAAGCAAATAGCTCTGGAAGACCACCTAACAGAATAGATGTCAGCGTTCCTATGGGTGGAACAAATGGTGGGAGAGTATATTCCATTTAAGCAGGAATTCTTTCTCTTAGGAATAATGCCTGAAGGATATAGGAAGAATTTAATTTATCTGATAGTACATGTGTTGATGTACGACGGCTAGAATAATATATGCACAATACTGGAAGAAGGAAAGCATACCACCCAGAAACAGAGATAATAAGGAAAATCATAGCTTGTGCAGAATCTGATTGGGTAACCCTAGAATTAAAAAAAAACAAGGGGGAATCTGAGTACTATGAAACGTGGAATAAATTTTACCAGTGGTTGCGTAGAAGAAGGCAAGGTCAGAACATAAGTAGTTAGGATGAACAGAATAAATAATAAATAATGTATCAAAAAAGATGATTGTAAATGGTTAAGAGATAGAGGGGGGGGAGAAGGGAGGGAGGGAGAGTAGAGTAGAATAGAGTAGAATGGAGTAGAATGGAACAGAACAGAACAGAACAGAACAGAACAGAACAGAACAGAACAGAATAGAAAAACAGAGTTGGAAGGGACCTTGGAGATCTTCTAGTCGAATTCCCTGCTGAGGCAGGAAACCCTACACCACTTCAAACAAATGGTTATCCAATCTCTTCTTTAAAACTTTCATGTTGGAGCATTCACAACTTTGGGAGGCAAGTTGTTCCACTGATTAACTGTTCTAATTGTCAGGAAATTCTTCCTTAGTTCTAGGTTGCTTCTTCCCTTGATTAGTTTCCACCCGTTGCTTCTTGTCCTGCCCTCAGCTGCTTTGGAGAATAGCTTGATTCCCTCTTCTTTGTGGCAACCCCTCAAATATTGGAAGACTACAATCATGTCACCCCTAGGAAGTTATAATGCAATAAACTTCCATTTGTGTTAAATGCCCACTGTGGTAAGCTCTTTGTGTAAGTTCTCTCCATTGTACCATTAGCAACATCATACCCAGAGCTGTTTCGAAGCCTAACACAGGACGTTGATCAAATTGGATGTAATATTCAATGCTGCTCTGGACCAACCGAATGCCTAATTTGCTAAGAGGCAGCACTGATAGCAACCTCCATTTGCTAAAGTGACAAGTTGCTGTTTTTGGTGCCAATATCAGTTTTGACTCGTGCAGTACAATTCAATCAAAATGTTCCCAGCACATTTGGCCAAATCCAAGTGACTAATGCCATTGAATCAAGAGATTTATTTCCAACACAACAGCTTTTCTCCTCTCTTATTTTTTTGGCCCAAAGCATACACTTCTCATTGTTTTGTGAAACCCCTCCCTATGTGTTATGCCATCTTGAGAATAATTGCCTATTTGAGATGTTAAGATCTGAAAACATGCAAACATATTAATTGAGCTTCGCTGTCCTACAAAGATAGCGGAGGAAGCAATTATCACACACACATTTGATAGACTGTGACAATCACAGATCCAGATTTTGAGGGGGGGGAGAGGGCGGTGTGGAAATTGCTTTCAGGGGTGGCCTCAGCCAACTGGCGGATTTGATTGTTTCACACAGCCGGTAGGAACAGCCAACATGTCCACCAAGCAGCAGGGAAATTAAAACAAATGAAAGGGAAAGAGGGGAAGGAGGGAAAAACTGATTTATTGTATGAAAAGTAAAATCATAATAATAATAATCAGGATTATTTTTCGAGGCAAAACAAAGATGAAGTTTCCCCGGGAGATACAGGACTTTTTCAGAAGTCAACAAAGAAAATAGAATAATAGGGTTGGAATAGACCTTGGAGGTCTTCTAAGTCCTGGGGTCACCCACTTTTTGGACCTCAGGGACCACCAAGCTCATAATTTTAAATTCCACGAACCAGAGATCCTGGGAAAATCCCCAAAAAAGCCTGCAGGAAAATCCCCCACCCCGTTTTCCTACCAATCGATCATCCTTTATTTGGGATCGCAGGATACCGTCTCCAGCTCCGTTCTCAGGGGGAGAGAGAGAAAGACTTTTGGCTTCATGCAAGGAAAGCAGCAGAAACAGCAGAAGTCTTTCTTGCTCTCCCCCAAACTCTGCCAGAAATGAGTCTTTGTGAGTCTTGTCATGCCGGCGCAGCCTCTTGGAGCAGGAGGCCTTGCAGGGTCCCAAAGACTCATTTCTGAAGGAGTTTGAGGGAGAAAAAGAAAGACTTTTGCTGCTTTCCTTGCGCGCAGCCAAAAGCAAAAGAAGACAGAAGCGGAAAGAAGCAGCCTGGTGGCCAGGCCAGGAGTGTGGGGTGAGTGAGGCAAGTTTCTCCCCTCTGTCCTTCACCCCCTCCCCTCACTACCTAGCGTTTCTCACAATGCAAGCGACGCAAGCCTTGTGTTCCCGTGGGCCATGTGGGCAGCACGGTTTTGTCTTCCTGCGCAGCCTGGATTAATTGTTTTGGGGGTGACATTTCTCTGTCAATTCACCAAATTCACCAATTTTTTCCTCATGAATCATCAGTGGTCCTCAGTCCAAAGGTTGGCAACCACTGTTCTAGTCCAACCCTGTGTTCAAGTAGGAGAACCTATAATCTTCACAACAAACAGCTGTCCAACATCTTCTGGAAAACCTCCAGTGATGGAGCACCCACAACTTCTAAAAACAAGTTATCCTATTGATTAATTGTACTCACTGTCTCCTTAGTTTGCATCTCTGTTGGACAATCTTCCACCCATTACTTCTTGTCCTGCCCTCAAGTGCTTTGGGGAGCACAATGAGCCATGGTGGCACAGTGGCTAGAATGCAGTACTGCAGACAATATCTACTGACTACCTGCAATTTGGCAGTTCAAATCTCACCAGGGTCACGGTTGACTCACCAGGCTCAAAGTTGACTTCCATCCTTCCAAGGCCAGTAAAATGAGGACCCAGATTTTTGGGAGCAATAAGCTGTAAACCGCTTAGAGAGAGATGTAAAGCACTGTGAAGTGATATATAAGTCTAAGCGCTATTGCTATTTGGAAAACAGGCTGACCCTCTCTTCTCTGTGATAGCCCCTGAAGTACTGGAAAACCAGTATCCTAACACCCCTAGTCCTTCTCTTAAGTTAGGCTAGACATCCTCAAACATCCATCGTATAGTTTAGCTTCCAAACAAAATAATTTGTATTAGGTCCTGCTATAGCAAAGTTTCAAATAGAACCAGAAAGGTCAGCTGGTTGCCAACACCCAAAATGTCATCCCATGACTGTGGTTATCTGTGTGGCCATTGTAACTCTGAAAACAGTCCATAACAAGCTCTGGGGAGATCCGTCGTAATTTCTGTCATAAGTTGAGGACAACCTCTGTCTTCCTTTAACCCGAAGAGGGGCAGACAGTCCTACAAGGTCACCACCAGCCTTCATGAGGACAAACACAGTTTGAGGAGCTCCCTACAGTTCTGAAGCCACCAACTTCCTTTCTGTGCTGATTCATCTGCCCGCTTGTCAACCTTCGCAATCATTCTTTGTTGCTACAAGCCACAAATCAGCCGGCGTTATCAGCTACTCTTATACTTTCCAAATGTCATCTCTCAGGGCCAAGGAATGATGTACGCTTCCAATGCTAAGGCGAAAGAAAAATGTCTTAACTTACTGGAGTGTGAACTTCAGGAATTAAAAAATCTGGTGCCAACCAGATTTTGCACTTCCAGGTCCTATCAAGGCCAGCTGTCATGGCTAATGCCAAAGGGACCGCTTATTGTTCCAGGTTTTTTTTTTTCTCTCTCTCTCTCTCATTCAATTTGATTTTCAAAACTATTTTAAAATGGTTTTCCATTTCCAAGAAGATCTCTCCAAAAGCAAAGATAATAACAAAAATCTTAGAATGTACAGAAATGAATAAACTAGCACTTGGAATTAAAGAAAAGGAATATTTTGAGATATGGCATCTGTTCTATTGACGGCTAAATAAGAGAAACAGAACTTCTAAAATCACAAGAGAAAGAGTTAATAATTTAATTATTAGGGTTGTTTATTGTAACTTATTAATTTTGATTTGTGTTAATAATTAATATGTATTAATATTATGAGGTAAAAGCACTGTCATTATGAGATTACTACTAGAGAATATTATTATTACTCTGATGAGTATTACTCAAAAGAATTGTAACTAAACAACACACTGTTTATATGGATATTGAATATGTTGCTCTTTCTATTTATACTAACTCAATACCTGTGCTTTGCTATGGAACTATGTGGTCGGGCTTAGTTTTTGGGAAGGAAAATAAGGGGGGGGGGGGAATTGTGCCTCTGCCTACCAGCATCCATCGATATTCATCTGGCTAGCATTCTGTCAGTGTGTGAGAGAATTATGGGCTGTTTGGAAACTGAAAGAGTATTTGCTGTGTGAGCAAGAAGGAAACACCAAGGAGCCTGGGCATGGCTTAGCTCAAAGCTGCTAGATGCTATGAAACTGAAACTGAAAGTAAAACTCTTCTCCTCTGCTTGTGTTTTGCATTTGGAACAGATTTATTTTTTCAGGTGGGGAGGGGGAGTAGAACTCCTCAGCATCAGAGCGTGTTAATAATCATAATATAGGAAATACTAATAGCTCTGATGGTCATTTTGAAAAATCCTTTCTTAGTGAGCACTAAGAAACCAAAATGAACCTATGGGCCAAATTTCAAGTTTGTAGGCTTGGAAGTTCTGGAGATTTTGTGATGATGCATGAGTGGCATTTTGCTTTTATAATAGATAGATTTAATAAATAAATAAAATAAGTAAATAAATAAAAGTTCTTTCCATGGAAAAGAAAATTTCAGAGCCTTTCTTGTAGATGGACGATGGTGTCCTTATTTCATCGGAAGGAAGACCAGGATGCTTTGGGCATGAAAATCCTGTCTTTTTTGGCACAGTTCTCTCTCCAGTGGTAAAAATTGTCTTTCCTTCCAAAGAGTTGATCAGGGGAGGAAGCCTTTCCATTTGGGAATTTTGCAAAAGGTAACACTGTTGTCATTGCTGCCCTTTTAAAAATCCACTGGAGAGTGGTGAAACCTTTAAAAGTAGTTAAGTCTACTACAACGATTTGGTTGAGAATTTCAAAAGGGCCATTAAGGCCCTTAAATGAACAGCCAAAACCCAGCCTTAAGAAAATAGCTTGCCTGGAGCTGAAGGAGACACTAAAATAAACCTTATCTACCGAGAGAAAGGTTGGCCTGACAGCTAAAAATCCCCAATATTCCCTTTAGCGGTTCAGAGGCCAACTGGGAAAATATGACAAGATGGTTTTCAAGATTTGTGGCTAGTTACCCTTTGACACGTTGGACTAAAGCACTTTCCTCAGCTAAAAGTTCAGCCCAAATTCTGGAGGATAAAAAAGAAGAAGAAAATGAACGGGGCTGCAGTTCAGCCACAGAGCACAGATCCTGCCCAGAGATTGTCTTTGGGCCTCTGGATGGAAAGATATTAAATGTCATGCTGAGCTACAAGTGAGTGACCTGTGGTCTGAGAAAGAGAGCCATCTCTTCCACAAGAAAAAGTCAGGGTGAATTGCCTGTCGTCAGAAGCCAAGAAAAATTGAAGGAGAAAAGGAACAATAGTATTTTGAGTAACCATAAAAGGGTGTTATTTCAGCACTATCTCAAATATACCAATTTGAGCTCTTAAACAGGACAGCTGGCTAGTGATGCAGCTGTGGCCAAAAGTTTTAGCCCCCAAAAACGTATACTTTATGGAATACTTCAGGGTTCAGCAACCCACGGCTCTAGAGCTGCATGTGGCTCTTTCATCCATCTACTGCGGCTCCCCGTCCCTGATCGATAAAAGGAGAAAGGATGCCACGCTAGGAGGAGACTCTATGATGGGGGAACTGCCTTCCAGTCAGCAGAGGAAAGAAGGACACCACGCTAGGAGGAGATTCTATGATGGGGGAACTGGACTTCTGGTGGGCAGAAGAAAAAGGATGCCGCGCTAGGAGGAGACTCTATGGTGGGAGAACCGGACTTCCGGTCAGCTCTAGAATAGAACTCTTATGCTAACCCTCCTTCATACCACCATGGTTGTTAAAGGTATCCGTTGTGGGCATCCAGCGAATCACATGGTCATTGTCTTTGCTTGTTGCAAGCCAAATCGATCCAGAGCTCTGTTACTGGCTG
Source organism: Laticauda colubrina (assembly GCA_015471245.1). Lineage (NCBI taxonomy): Eukaryota > Metazoa > Chordata > Lepidosauria > Squamata > Elapidae > Laticauda > Laticauda colubrina. Next base: position 4,994,050 of record BLBF01000058.1, read on the forward strand.
CAGAGGCCTTCAGGAAAGCCTTGCTGGCCACAGAAGAATAAGTTCCTGAAGGCCCCGGACAGCGAAAAGAAGGCCGGGAACAATGTGCATAAGTGAGGTTAGTCGGTGGATGACATCCCATCCACCGAAAATAAGACCTGGTGCCTTTTATTTTGGCAGCAAAAAAAAATTATAAGGCAGGGTATTATTTTCGGGGAAACATGATACTCCTGGCAAGAACTCTTTGGGGCAGCTTATCCTTCTCATCCCAATAATACAATTCTTGCTCTAAACCAGTGGCCCTCAACTGGTAGTTTCGTGTGTGCCTGCATTCCACAGATAGGGCTTCGCTTGATTGCATGGCCTGGTTTCTGGAATGCCGTGGCCCAATGCCAGTCCATGGAGCAGGGGCTGAAGACCCTTGCTCTAAACCCTACACAAAATACAGCAGCTAGTATTGTGTTTGCACAACAGTAGAAAAAGCTAAGAGATCCCTACAGATGAAAAAATACTAGAATGTGCAGAAATTGATAGATTAACACTTAAAATTAAGGAGAAGGAAGAATCTGAATATTTATTAACATGGGATTTTTTTTATCAATAGCTAATTAACAGAAAGAAGTTAGAAATCTAAAAGCATAAGAGAATGATTAATTATATAAGGAAGGTTCACTAAAATTGAGAAGCAAATAATAGTATTTTTATGTGAACATTATTAATGTTATGAATATTACTGGTGTTGTTATTATTTCTCAAAATTAACTGTATCCAGACAACACACTGTTTATGTAGACACTGAATGTTTAATGTTTAATAAAAATAAATAAAATAAACTCTACACAGATGGTTATTTTTGCTTTACCCCCACAAAAGCCTCAAGAAGTCAAAACTTACAGAAATGGAGGGCATTCTAGATCAGTACAATTCCGCTGTGCCTCTTGGGGTCCAGAACAACCATCCAGAATACCCATCATGTCAACTCCATATGAATTGACCCAGAAAATTGGCACCATAAACAGAATTTCCCCTCCTCGCCAATTTTGGTGAGCAACTCCTAACAAATAGAGCCGATTTAATTTCCCTCCCCCCCCCCCCTTTTGCCTAATGTTTACACACAGATCATACTGTTCCCTAATTTAATCATTACTCAGATTATGCAAACATTTTGTCAACCTAGGCCCACTTGTGCTGCAAATCCTTCACACAGCAAATTGTGACTATTACATCCAAGAGGGGAAGAACATAATGATGAGTTGCGGCACACCGGCTCATTTGAGACTAGCTAATTTGTGTACCTCACATAACTGACCTAGCTAATTAGAATAGTAAGAGGGGTGGGGTTGTTGTTTTTCTCCTATTACCATTTCCTCTGCTTTACGCGAGGACGTGAAAATTTTGCTTCCTGAGCCACATTGTACAACTTTCTCCAAGCAGCGGAGACTTTTGAATCGATGCACTGTTGGTAGCAATCAACAACAGCCATTTTTGTTGATGGGCTGCACACTTGGACGATCGATCCATCACCATTTCCCAACAGGGATTTCTTCTCACTTCTTCAAATGCAATACGCTTTCAAATAAAATGCTCTGGAGAAAATGGAACACAGATGATGCAGTGGTTAGAGTGCGGTACTGCAGATGAACTCTGCCCACTGTCTGCAGTTCGATCCTGATGGGGCTCAAGGACAGCTTCCCATCCTTCAGGAAAAGGAGGAGCCAGTTTGTTGGGGGTAATATGCAAATAATGCTGACATTGTAAATCACTCAACAATTGCTGTAAATCACTATGGAGTGGTATATAAATTCAAGTGCTATTGCTACTGCTACTAGTTCTACTTTTTGGAAGACTCTTTCATACATTTGCCTCCTTACAACAGGCAACGTATGACCACAACTGAGCCCAAAATGGATGTTGCTAAGGGAGAAATTTGTTAAGTGAGTTTTGTCCCATTTTACAACGTTTCTCACTGCATTAGTTGAGTTAATCACTATAGTGGTTAAATTAGTAACTCTGCTGTTAAGTGAATCTGGCTTCCCTGTTGACACTGCAAACCATCATAAATATGAGTCAGTTGCTGACCATTTTGAATTTTGATAAGTCACTTTTTTCAGTGCCGCTGTAAATTTGAACTAAGCAAACTGCTGTAAGTCGAGCATTGTATAACTGCTATTACTATTAGTTCCAGTTTCTGGGAGATACCTTCATACATTTGTCTGCTTATTATTGTTTACACCATAAATCTTCTTGTCCCAAAGATCCTTTTCTTGTCCTCAAAAAGGCAACTGGTCTGTTGTTGTTTTTTCCTTGAGGAAGAAAAAGAAGAAAACATTTTGCTTCTCCTCTAAGAAGCTTCATTGGTTGTGATGGTGGCAGGGATGGAAAGATGGGTACCCACAGTTGAGAGTGGATGGCGGGGAGGTAGAAGGATAGTTTCTGAAAGGATGGTGAGAAGAGAATGGAAGGATTGTATTTCTTTGCAGTCATCTGGTTGTTAGTAGTCTCCCTGAGAGACATTGGGGCCACTTGGAGGTTAATCTATATTTATAAATGTGAAATGCCACTCATGCATCATCACAAAATCTCCAGAACTGTAAAGCCTACAAACTTGACATTTGGCACCTATGTTCCTCTTGGCTTCTAGGTGTTCACCAAGAAAGGATTTTTCGAAATGACCATCAGAGCATTAGTATTTCCATTATTATTATTATTATTATTATTATTATTATTATTATTATTATTAT
>BLBF01000058.1:4996779-5007167 GCA_015471245.1 Laticauda colubrina
ATTATTATTATTATTATTATTATTATTATTATTATTATTATTATTATGCTCTGATGCTAAGTCCTTCTCCCCCTCCCCACCTGAAAAGAAATCTCTTTCAAATGCAAAACACAAGCAGAGGAGAGGAGTTTCAGTTTCAGTTTCACAGCACCAAGCAACTTTAGCACAGAATATTTGAGCTAAGCCACACCCAGGCTCCTTGCTGTCTCCTTCTTGCTCACACAACAAAAACTGTTTCAGTTTCCAAACAGCCCTCAACTCTCTCACACACTGACAGAATGCTAGCCACATGAATACCAATGGATGCTTGTAAGCAGAGGCAGAATTTCTCCCACCCTCTGCCTTATTTTCCTCCCCCAAAACTAAGTCCGACCACATAGTTTCGTAATGAAGCACAAGTATCGAGCTAGTCTGGACCAATAAAGGAAAATATTTGTAGCTCAGGGTTGAAATGAGGGGTCCTTGGTGGTCTCTGGGCTTGTTTGCTTTCTATTTTTTTTTTAATAAAGTGTTATTTGGGTTTTCACACACAAAATACAAGTAAAACATCTTTTTTGAAAATAGCATGGTCCCGGGTTGAATTTCTTTATACAGACACAAAACTCAATTTCATGCTCCTTTTTGTATTATATTCCATATCTTATAATATTTTACATTTTCTATATAGTTTTTCCCCTCTTTTAATTTTCTCAATTTTATTTTGATTATCTCATCTCAGTTCAAATCATTATATTTATACTTTTGTCTGTTCTGTTTTAATTTCATATTATCTTTTCTCATTAAACAAATGTTCTCCTGTAGTTACTAATTGGAGTATGATACCTTTAAATCTTTTAATTACATCCATTCAACTCTTATTTAAACTTCAACATATACCTTAAGTTTATGACCTTCAATATAATACATAATACATAACTTCCAATCAAATTCTGCTTGATACATTCTGATAATACACACCACATGCTTTAAAAAAAAAAAGATTGTAAATATATGTAATTATAAACCTTCATTCCATTCCAGTTCAGTTCTATCATTAATAATCATTAAAATCTTAACATCTTTAACACTTCTTTTCAATTAAATATCATACTTCCTTAAAAACACAAATTATCTCCATAATTAATTTTTCCCTTATTTTTCTTCACATTTTTTATAAATCATTAAATATACCTTTTGTTACATTTATTTATTGACAAGCTTTCCACTGAATTATGATAGCTATTTTATCAGACATTTTAATCATACATTGTTTCATATTTTCTAAAATTATTTCTGTTTCTAATATAACCATACTATCTTATGTACCTTTGCAGAATCCCTTTTTCCATAAAGTTTTCACCCATTATCTCTAAATAGGCCCTGTTTCTCTATATTTTGCTTCTGTACTTTATAACTTCTTTTCCTTTCTTTCTTCCCTCTCATCTTCTCCCTCCCCTTTTTACCCCCTTGTCTCTCTAGTTCTAATTCTCTCTTCTGCATTTCCCTCTTCTGTTGCTTTCTGATTTTATACCTATTTTTCACTCTATTTTGGGGGGGGGCTGGGAGTTGTTTTTCCCAATCTTAAACTTTCCATTCTCTTTCCCCCCTTTCCTTTTTTCCCCCCATCTAAGATTACTTGTTCATTAAAGAAGGCTTCTTCTTTGTCACAATCTTCTTGTTCTGCAGGCATTTCTTGTTGTTTCTCATAATTCAAAATCTCCATTTCTAAAAACTGAAATACGAAGCCAAAAGAACCTCTCCCTTCTTGTGCATCTTCTTTGTACTTTTTAAGTTCCATTTTCAGTTCTTCTAAAAGTGGAGCCATTTTAAACAGTTTTAAACAACCACCCAATTGATTTTAGTCATTCAAAACAATAACCAAGAATCCAGAAATCATCAAGTAATCCAGATAGTCCCGACTTATATCTTTTTATTTCTTTTTTGACTTTCTCTTCCTGGGGTTTCTGTTGCGATATTTCAGTTTGAATGTATCTTTTGAAAGCCTTGTTGAGATTTTGCTGTAAGTTCTTTTTTAATTCCAGGCAGTCTTCTCCCTTCCAGATCCTGCCCTTTTATTCTTTTTTTCTCCTTTCCTGTTTTCAAAAGCTTTTAATTATCCAGAAATCTTTATTATCCCTTTGACTTTTTATTTTCAGCATTAAATGCCTATTGATGTCAAAGTGGATTTTTTTCCAATTTCTTGCTTAAGTCTCTTAGCTGCCAGTATAGGAAAAGGAGAAAACCAAATCTTTTCCCTTTTCTCTCTCCTTTGCAGCTTAAAAATCTTCTTGGGGAACAATGTTATTGTTTTTTAACAGTTTCAATTCCAGGGTACCTTATTTGTTGCTTTTGCTGTTTGACCCAGTCAACCAAAACTTTCTCTTCTTATCTTCCTCCTGCACATTCTTTCCCGGTCAAGTTCTTCTTTGTGGTGGCCATTTCTGACCACTGCTGCAACCGCCTTTGGAAAAGGGAATAATGGCCAGCTGGGGAGGAGAGATGTGGCTCTCCTCAACCCTGCTGGCAGTCTCCCCCCATTCACCACCTCTACGGGGTGGCTTAGCCCCGAAATCAGCCTGCTCGGGGTGCTCTTGCAGCGAGCACAGATCGAAGCCTCGCAGAGACGAGGTTTGGGTCTGTCACTGAAGAAGCTCAAACCGGAAGTCCCGGCTTGTATGTTTTCTTGAAGACATTTCATTGCCCTGAACTAGGTAACTAGGTGACATCATAGTGATCAGCTATGTTTGTTACAAACATTTGTAACAAAACAAAAAAGCTCAGAGAGCACCAAGCTTATTCTGTTAATCCCTCCAGGTCACTTGAATTGGGGTGCAATTGGTTGTGGAAACTTTCTCTCTTTCTTCCTCAAGGGAAAAAAAATTGAAGAATAGTAGCATCTTTGAGACAACTGTGACCTGGAGAACTGAGAATCTCAACACACACTTAAATCTATTTACCATCCACTCTAGACGAGACTGTTTTTCTTACACACCCCAGAAATAATTTCAGTATGTGTACACTTGTTCCAAAAATCAGCATTTAATGCAGTGGTGAGATTCAATTTTTTTTACTAACGGTTCTGTGGGCGGGACGGGGCTTGGTGGGCATAGCTTGGTAGGCATGGTAGGAGAAAGTTACCACAAAATCCCCATTCCCTCCCCACCCCACTAACCTGCTTTCCAGCTCTGTTCTCCTCTGCAGGGCAACCAAAGAAGACCCAGCTGATCAGCTGGGACTCAATGGGAGGCAGAGAAGAGATGGGGTTGGCAAGGCCAGTCAGAGGTGGTATTGGCCGGTTCTCTGAACGACTCAAAATTTCCAATACTGGTTCTCCAGAAATGGTCAGAACCAGGTGAATACCACCTCTGATTTAACACAAAAAGGACCCATGTGTCCATCAGGAAATCAACTCACCCCAACATTATTTTTACTTTGGGGGGATCATCTTTTGCTCCTATGCTGACCGACAATGATTTATTATGTTAAAAGATTCAGTCTGTTTAAACATTCCACACCAACCATCCCATTGAGTTTGGTCCGAGATGGTTGTTTGTTTGATTAAATGTGCTTAGAATGATAATCAGAGCGATTATTGCTTTAAGATCATTTGCAATGAGTTGTTGGTTCAATTGCACTGAACAAACACCGCCAAATACTCTTGAAATAAAGAAGGAGGGCACCCTTTAACACTTCAGTTAAACATCTGGCAAACATTGGCTGAACATCTGCTGTTCGGTAATCCTCAGATTACAGATCAACCCCAAACCGCTCTTTGTGCCTTTTCTTTCCATTTTGGAAGCTGAGCTGATCTGATTTTAAAAACCCCTTTCACCCTCACTTAGAATAGGTTTTTCCCATGCCAAGAAGCAAAGAAGTATTGGATGAGGATAAAGAAATGGCTTGAGGAGTTTATTAAGCAAAAAAATTGAGTGGAAAACCAGAATTATTCTTATTAGGTATAATAAAGGACAATCTAAGTTTAAAAAAAAATCAATATATCATACTCCATATACTGACAGCAGCCAAAATTGTTTTAGCACAACAATGGAAACAGACTAATATCCCTGCAGAAAATATGGTGATAAAAAAATGCTTGAATATGCAGAAATGGATAAATTAACAATGGAATTAAAAGACAAGGAGGAAAAAGAATATTATAAGATTTGGGACATATGATGAGTGGCTAGAGGAGAAAAGTAAAGAATATGTATAAAATTACTTAAGAGTTGCAGGAAATGTATATATAAGGAATTGTAAAAAAGGTAAATGTAAATGTAAAAATATTAGAGAAATATACCAGGAACTGAATCTGAAAATCAAAGTATTACTATGTAAATAGGAAAGAAGTTGACTCTGTAGCACTGTCAAAAATGGAAATGTGGTATAAGTTTGAAAAATGTGTAATAAAGAATATTTTTTTAAAAAAAGAATTGGTTTCTCCCTCACTTGTTGTTTTACTTTCAAACTTCTGGTTTTCACAAAAAAAAAAAATCAAAAAAAAATCCAGAAGTGCCTCCAAGCCACCGAGGCAACCCGGCTTGCTCAGAAAGCACTTCGCTAGGAACTCTCTGTTTGCAACCTCAGTAACAAAATATTAACAATATTTTATATATCACAATGAATGGTCTCTCTGGATCGATCCAAGAGGAATGGAAACTTCTGAAGCTCATTAAAGCTCTTGATTTTATTGTAGAACAAGCAATAAAACTGCTTGCGGGATTCGGATGGGTAGCAGAAATCAACCCCTCCTGGGAAAATCTTCAAAATAAGCCAAATTAAGCATTTATCTGGCACATCTTTGTTTGCTTTAAACCACAGCACGAATTTCTTTCAATGGTTTCACAATAATTGGATAGACATTCAGAACTTAGATCATAAATGCAATCCACTTTTGGTAGGGAGGGGGGAATGAAGGGAATGAAAACCACCGATAGTCAAATTCAAAGGCTAAGCTTTCTCTTCCAATTGAAAAAAGAAAAATTTCAGGTGGGGGAGATGCCGCTGATTCAATAAAAGTTAATTGCATTGTGTTTCTGATAAAAGAGTTGTAAGATGTGAATCCATCCATACCTGACCCTCAAAACCTTCAGAGTCCCATAAGGAGTTGCCTTCAAAGTATGTTGAATGAGAGAAAATAAAATAAAATATAGGAGGGAGTCCTTGGTGTTCGCTGAGCATGGATGTTTTCTTCCAGACATTTCATTACCCAACAAGGTAACATGATCAGTGATGGAAGGGAGTGGGGTTTGTGGAGAGGAGGAGGAGGAGGAGGATTATGGGGTCCTTGGTACTCTCTGAGCTTGGTTGTTTCCTTGCAGATGTTTCATTACCCAACTAGGTAACATCATCAATGCCAGATGGGAGTAAGGTTTGTGAGGAGGAGGAAGAGGAGGAGGATGTGGGGAGGAAAGGAGGATTGTGGGTTCCTTGGTGCCCTCTGAGCAGACGTTTCATTACCCAACTAGGTAACATCATCAGTGCTAGAAGGGAGCAAGGTTTATGGAGAGGCCAAAAAACATCCAAACCAAGAAAACTATTAGTAGATCTAAGAAGGTAGGAATGTTTGGAAGATTTCAAAAAAGAAACCCTAAAGAACAGGCTTGGTGTGCATGGCAGGGGAAGGATACTGAAAAAATCTCCAGTCAGAGGAGGTATTTACCAAACTAAACATTTCCGCTACCAGTTCTCCAGAACTGGTCAGAACCTGCTGAACACCACCTCTGGTTTGGGGTTATTAAAATTTGTAGTAGCGGTGGTCAGGACCATATGGCATTAGATTAGAGTTGGGCCAAGAAAAATCTGCAAGAAAACCACCAAGCTCAGAGAGCATCAAGGATCATACAGTCCTCCTCCTCCTCTCCACAAGCCTCACTCCCTTCCAGCACTGATGATAGTACCTAGTTGGCCATGAAATGTCTGCAAGAAACAAGCAAGTTCAGAGACCATCAACCTGTGATGACCTGGGGAGTGGCACAAAGGCAACACAGCTACATAAGTAAGAAAAGTCCCTTTAATACTTCCAACTTTGCCCCCAGTGTCCAGTTACCTTCAGCTGGAGAAAAAACAACTCTTCCAAGAACAGTCTTTAAGTGGAGGAAATTCAGTCCAAAAACAAAGTACATATAAACTGTAAATAAAAATCCACACAAACCACACTGCAGCAATTAACTGGACAGGGCAGGATAAGGAATTGCAGACTTCAAAAGCCAACAAAACACACACAGTTGGGAAGACACCAGGAACCCAGATAAGCCTCGACAAAACAAGATAATACACAAGATGTTGTGCGCAAACTCCCTTTTTAAATACTGTGTTCCCATCTGCAGCTAATGAAGGGAATCATGGCCCTTTCTTCCCCCATAAGCCATGCAACTCACATTGCTCCCTTCTCCATTCCTCCCTGCATGCCCCAGGATGAAGAGGGGGTGGGCCTGGATCTTCCTCTGAATTCCTTCTGCCTTGCTCTACCTTTCCCCTGCTCTCCTCAGCCAGTTGCTGTGCCCTTCCCCAGTTTCTAGCACAGCCAATGGAGCCACATGCCCACTGCCTGTCAGCTGCTCAGCATCTCACTCGGAATCAGATTCCAACATGGGCATGACACTACCCTTGAACTCCAAACTCTATTCCATTGATAATAAAACTTTCCCCTAAGATTTTAACTGGGAACTTTCCCAACAATTGCATCTAATTCTCCATAAATCTCTGTTGCAATGGTAGGTATTTTCTGAGCAAACAATTCAAGAGGCAGCAAAGTTTTGCTTCACCAAAGAGCAGAAAACCTCCCCATCATCACTTCCACATCACTCCTAACTTTCTCATGCTTTCCGTACAACTTTACTTTCAACTCAACCTTATTCTGCCCATCAATAATCTTTGCTCAAGGAAGCTTCCATACAGGTGCTCCTGGCTTAGCAATCATCCTCTTCTATTTCACTTGCAGATGAGCCTGATCGGAATCTGCATAAATTTGGTATGCATCATAGCAGAAATGAATGCTCAAGCAACTTTTATTTTTATCTAATCAAGGAGCTGCTCAATGAAACAAAAAAAAAAAAAAAAAAGAAAGGAAGCAACTGAGTTCATAAATGCTCTCAAAGCCGGACTCAAGGGAAGCTTTATCTCTGAAGGGGCACCAGAAAAACAAACAAACCTTTCTTCGGCTCCAACTTTCAAGGACAAAGGTCTACGATCAAAAGTTGACCTTTCAGGCTTAAAAGAGAGAAATAACAAATAAATAAAGGCCATTTCCTGCACACCTTCTTCTAAACAATGCTGTTTGTGTCCTGTGTGCAATCTTGGTTGGTTGGTTGTGTAAGGTGCCAGCCTAGAAATCATGACACTGAGAGTTCTAGTCCTGCCTTAGATATGAAAGCTGGTGACATGAATTTGGGCCAATCAACAGAAGATGGTAAGTTCTAGTCCCACCCATGAAAGCCAACTGGGTGGCTTTGGGCCAATCCCCAGGAGACTGTGAGTTCTAGTTCCACCTTAGCTATGAAGCCAGCTGGATGACTTGAGGTCAGTTCCTTGCTCTCAGCCCAACTCAACTCACAAGGTTGTTATGGGAAAAACAGGAGGAAGGAGTATTAGGTATGTTTTCCACCATCAGATATTTATAAAAATAATAAAGGTAGGTTAAAAATCTAATAAATAAATCCCCTACAATAAGGTTCTGGATGTAAGAATTCAAAAAGTATCCAGAACAGGAGATATATATATATATATCATGTCTTCCCTAGGCCCCTGGTTCTAGTCATCCAAGTTTTAAGGGGTTTCCATTTTATACAGTGAAAATGTTACTTTTCAACTTTTCCTTCTATTTCCCAATTCCCATCTTACAATTAAGAACAGGTAAAACACATTTACAACTGCATAAATCATCAACTGCCACAGCTGTTCAGCTCCCCCCTGGAGAGGCAGAAGGACAGCTGTCTGTTTTGCAGTAACCTTCTTCAATGGATCTAGACATGTTGGCCACAGGGATTAAAAATGCCAGGAGCTCCACTCCTAAAAACATCTGAAGATACACCAACTCAGTTGACAGTTGAGAAAGTTACACTTTACATACTCAAGACAACTCTGCGGAAACATATTGGGTAAAAATCCATGTTGCAGAAGGACTAGCTCATTTAAGATGGCCACTCTCATCTGAGAAAGATTTTGTTGTCTTTTTACAACCTTCTTAATTTGGGGTAGAGTCGGGGTGACTGGGTGCCACTGAGCATTTCCTGGCTGGATGCCCTTCCTGATGCCTATATGGCATTCATAGCAGATATTTTTTCTTTGTGTCCTAAAAGAGAAACATCTGTCGCATCCTAGAATTGAACTCTCCACCTTCTGAGTGGGAGGCAAGCGTCATCAACACTAGGCTACCAAGCCACTCATCCAAGAAAGAATATTTAGGGTAAATCAAATAAAATTATTTGACCTTATGGCTAGTTCATTCCACCTGTCTTTGCTCCATCCGTGTTACTTATAGTGTAAAAGAAATAGATAACAGTTTATGTTCTTCCATATCATCTCTTTTATTTTTATCCTATTTTGCCCATGTAAATAACCATGTCAAGAATGTGGGTTGAATGTTTCCTGATTTTTGCCTCCCATCCCATCAATATGATCTCTGTCATAAGGAGAAACTTTCTGACAGTGAGAACAATCAACCAATGGAACAGAAGTTGCCCTCGGAAGTTGTGGGAGCGCCATAACTTGAGACTTTCAAAAAGAGATTGGACTGCTATTTGTCAGAAATGGTGTAGGGTCTTCCGCTTGGGGTTAGGGTTGGACTAGATGACCTACAAGGTCCCTTCCAACTCTGATTATCTGTTATCTGTTATATGTGGACCTCACCCCATTCCTAAGAGGTCCTCAAAGGGGTAATGCACACCAGCATGCCCACCATCCCTGTCTTACTGTCCTCATTGATCTGTATTTATTCACTTCGTTCTAGTTTATGATTATACTTATGCATGTTATCTTGTACATGTTTGAAAAACAAATAAATAAAATAAAAATAAATATCCAGGCTTCTGTCATAGAGAGGACACATTTTATACCAGAATATGCATTACAAGACTGAAGCTGATTAAAATGCATCTGCTTTGCTAGAGATGGAGATAAGTCAAATTTAGCAAAATCTGGGGAAAAAACAAAAAACAAAAGCCCAGCTCGGATGTTTGCATACAAAATAAGTCAGCAGGAAACGTAAATCCTGGATGGTTTTTGTCTACCTCTTTTATGTCTTATGCTTGAACTTTCCAAATTGGTTTAATTGACTGAAACAAATAAGATAGATAGATAGATAGATAGATAGATAGATAGATAGATAGATAGATAGATAGATAGATAGATAGATAGATATATCCATACAGAAGCCTGAAGATGGCAGATGAGATTCTGCTGAAACGTTGCTACAACTTTAACAGAACTACAATGACGTGGGATAATACCCGAAGGAAGCTAAAATCTATATATCTATATGTATATATATATATATATATATATACACACACACACACACACACACACATACATACATTATATATACATTATATATATACATACATTATATATATATATTCTGTAACTAAAAGTAAGAGGGAAACATAAGATCAGGTTGCTGCTTTAGCAAGGGATTACCATGGAAAGTCTTTATTTGTGTGCAGTGAATAAAGCTGGCGCTCTAACGGAGCATTAAGGATTTAAGAAGAGCCAGGCAAGATCAAAGCAAAGGTTGAGCCACAACAGCATCTTGGCCGAGAAAATGCACGTGGTATTCCTGAATATCAATATATCCACAGAAAAGGCCATTAATACCTGCCAGGCTGCCTGGTACTATTTAAAATAAATATATTTTAATCTTTAAACAGAAAGGAAACAAAACAAAATACCAGCCACCTTTGTTCCCAATTATAAGTCTGAGCTTCGTGTAAGTTTTTGGTTTTTTTTTTTCAGAAGGTGGAAAGATGCCCCAAGAGACATTAGTTGAACTTCACCCACCTGTTTGGGGGGGGGGGGGGGCTATAAGCTAAAGTGGTGTTTTTCAACGTAGGCAACTTTGAGATGGGGGGACAACAACTTCAACTGCCAGAATTCCCCAGCCAGCATGCTTTAAGATGGGTGGGTGGACTTTTTCTGAAGGTCTGAATTTCCACAATCTGATTGGGGTACAAAATCTCCAAGATCTGTTTTATAGATCTGTCTTGATCTCCCAGAATTCAATTCCTTCAACTCCCAGAATTCTCCAGCTAGCATGATTTAGATGGGGGGACTTCAACTCACAGAATTCCCGAGAGAGTGGGGGGAGAGAAGGAAGGAAGGAATGGAAAGAAGGCGAGAAGAGAGAGAAGAAGAAAGGAAGGAAGGAAGGAAGGAAGGAAGGAAGGAAGGAAGGAAGGAAGGAAGGAAGGAAG
>BLBF01000058.1:5010927-5024832 GCA_015471245.1 Laticauda colubrina
AGATAGATAGATAGATAGATAGATAGATAGATAGATAGATAGATAGACAGACAGACAGACAGACAGACAGACAGACAGACAGACAGACAGACAGACAGACAGACAGATGAAGATAGACCAAGACAGGGAGGGAAGGAAATATTACATAGATGATGAATGGATGGATGGATGGATGGATGGATAAAGAAACATAGAAATATTTACATAATCAACCATTCTGATTGGCCACTGGCATCTCATGGTCCAAATCCAGCCACCAAAGGCTGCCATCATGACTTATCTCTCTCAATGACCCATGGGGGGAACTGACAACCAGACCAGGCTCCGTGGGAAGATCCCTGACTTACAAAACGTCTCGTGTTCCCTATGTGAACCACAGGATTGTGGTCTGATGGCGTTTCTCTTTAGCTCCCCTTTTAACAAATGCATGAGTGAGTAGAAAAGAAAAGAAAAGAAAAGAAAAGAAAAGAAAAGAAAAGAAAAGAAGCTTGAGGAAGATAATTTAGTACATGCCAGGGCTGCAGTAATTGGTGTTGCTCACCAACATGATTTCAGCTCCGATATCTTTATTGCTGCTACATTAATTCTTGTTCTGTCTTTGTTTTTCAAATAATAGGCAGTGAATAGCAACAATCTGCCAAGCCATTTGTCTCCAGAGCAATCTGCATAGCCCACCACTCGATTCTAATCAGTTTGTAGCCATTGCTTAATACAGTAGGCACCCATAACATCTATTTAAGAGAGAACATCAAGTATGTAATCAATATTGTAGCGTGGTTCCTGGCGCTGAAGTCCCTGACACACGAGCCTCTCCTATGCAACTTTAATAGCCTGGGATGCTCATCAACATTCCCAATCCTGAGAGGGCATGTCGCTCTCTCAGAATAATGCTAACCGTGTGTGCGATATCGCATGCACACAACACCCAAACAGAGTAGTGGTGGGATTCAACATTTTTTTACTACCAGTTCTGTGGGTGTGGTGGGCATGGCAGGAGAAGGATACTGTAAAATCTCCAGTCAGAGGTGGTATTTGCTGGAACTCAAAATTTCTGCTACCAGTTCTCCAGAACTGGTCAGAACCTGCTGAATACCACCTCTGCCTAACCTGCTTTCCAGCTCCATTCCCCTGTGCAGAGCAACAAAAGAAGACCCAGCCGATCAGCTGGCAAATAATAGATGGGGGCAGGGTCAATCAGAGATGGGATTTTCCGGTTCTCCGAACTACTCGAAATTTCTGCTACCGGTTCTCCAGAACTGGTCCAAACCGGCTAAATACACCTCTCAAACAGAGAATAATGACCCAGTCAACCAGTTGATGGCAGAGTTCCTAGGAAACACAAACTCTACACAAATTCAATCAACAGCACCCTCTTGGTTGCCCCGTTCCTAGAGAACAGTGAGTTCTACTCCCAGTTTAGGCAGGAAAGCCTGACAGGTTACTTTGGGCCAAACATCGGGAGACAGTGAATTCTAGTCTCACTTTAGGCATGAAAGCCAGGTGGGTTACTTTGAGCCAATGACCAAAAGATGGCAACTTCCTAGTCCTGCTTTAGGCACAAAGCCAGCTGGGTGACCTTGGGCCAGTCCCTCTCTCTCAAATCTAGGAAGCAGACAATTGCAAAACACTTCCAAAATCTTGAACTTGTCCAGATAGTTACCAAGACTTATTTAAAGGCAACCACCTCAGCAGTGGGATTCTATCTGTTCCACTACCAGTTTGGTGATCACACATGCACCTAATGTGTGTGTGCGCAGCTTTCCAAACACCAGCTTAGGTCTGCAGCACCAGTCAAGCAGATGAGAGAGCTGATACTGCACTTTTCTCTTCTTTCTCCTCTCAGCTGATGTGGATGCTTTTTCTCCTCCTCTCAGCTGATCGTTAGAGGCTTTTTTTACTATTGGTTCAGCCAAACCGGTCTAAACTAGTAGCATAACACCACTGCCCCCCCCCCCAAAAAAATGGCCAATATCAACCTATAGATCAGGGGTGTCAAACTCAAGACCCACAGGCCAAATCCGGCCCACAGGATGGTTAAATCTGGCCAGAAATAGCAAAAGACCATCCCGTGGAGCCTCTGGCAACTAAAATGGGGCATAGATGGGCTGTGCGGGGGCCCCATGCACCCCATTTTCAGCCGAGACTGCATCCTGCAGCCAGACCTGCCAACCCCTGATAAAGGAAAATCTGGAGACCCATGAAAAAAAATCTGGAGATTCTATAAAAAATAGTGAGATTCACGGTCACGTGAATAACTAACCAATCAGAGCGTGTTATATCTGGTGGCAGAAAAAGCAAAACGGAGGCACCCAGAGTAAAAAGAAATGTGCTGTATGTATATATCGCTGTATGGTAATATTGATATTGTGTGATCTGAGAAGTGGTGTCATATCGTCATGTCGTTTGTGTCAGAAATCAGATTTATGCGCGTATAAGCCAACCCCCAAATTTGGAAGAAAAAAAAAAAGCGTTTTAAATTTGGCGTGAGATTGAGGAGCCTTGTCATGAGACCGTGAGACATGACAAAAAATCGTAAGACTCACGGAAGAACCGTGAGAATTGGCAGGGCTGTGCAGCACTTCACTGGTCAAAATGAGCCTGTTTTGGCTGGCAAAATGACCCTGTTTTGCAGGCCATCCAGGCTAAAAACGGGCCACGGGGGGAGGCATGCATGCCCCCTGCACCACATTTTGGCCCACAGGGTGCTGCAGGAGGCATCTGTCCTGTTTCACACACACACACATACACCGGCCCGGGGAAAAGAAATCCAGTTTGACACCCCTGCTATAGATGGGCTCTGTTGAAGACCTCAGATGGAGAGTGGCAAAACAAACAGCATAGTAAATGCATGAAGAGAAATTTCTCCTCAGCCCAGCCTCATCATCGCTGTCTTGCATCCCACAAAGAATCTGTGGTTCTGAGATTTTGGAGGACAAGTCAAGTGGATCAGACTAATCTATGTGCACGCCCTTCCTTTCTAGATAATTGTCCTGTTAGTCCCACCAAAAGATTCCAGGCCACTCAATTCTCTTTCGACAAAAAAATCCATAGAGGTTAACAAGAAGCAGTCCAAGCACCAAGGCAATTTCCTTTCTCCCAATGCTATTTCCATGTTGCTTTTTTTTTAATGTAGTCTTTGATTAGATATGCTAACAACCTCAGGTTGTTGACTAATTAAGTTGAGGTACACCTTCCAAAGTTGCTTGTTTTGCACACTAATTAAATTTCCAAGCTGTTAAAAAGACTAGCAGGTTCTACAATGTCTGCCAGCAACCTTTCGCAGCCATTTTAAAATGATGGAGCGCCAATCAACGCATGATTCCCTGAGAAAACACAATATCATGGCAATGTAATTCTCAAGCCACCGCAGATGGGCCAGCTTGTGTTGGGTCCAAACTCTTTATTGTGGTTCTTGGCAAAGGACCAGGGTCCAGAATCTACTCTGTTTGGTCTACAGCTTTCCCTGCTTGCACAATTCCCAGTGCAGTCCAGAATTTCAGAACTCAAACGCTCCGAATTGTCTAATGAGATGGACATGCAAAGGTGGGATTCAGCCGGTTTGGACTAGCTGGCCCCACCCACCCACCCCACCCCTCCAGGAGTCTCCACATGGCCCATTTTGGATGCAGGTAAGTGTAGGGTCTGCCTGGAGGCTCTGGAAGGGGAAAAAATGGGCCTTCCAGAAGTTTGGAAATGAACCTGTTTCTGGCTTCCAGATGGCTTTCAGACCCCAGGGGAGACCATTTTCTTCCTCTGTTGTAGTTCACCAGCAGTTGGTGCAGATGGCAGCAGAATTCGACAATGGGGAAGAACAGGGACCAGTCAGGAGTCTGAGGAGGACTCGGATGAGGGTCCTTCGTCTGATGCAGGGATGGGGCCAGGATCATCTGGGAGTGGGGTGCTGTCTTCAGAGCTTCTGGAGTCTAGCAGCAGCAAGGCAGAGGACCCAGGGGAGCCTGTTCCCAGTGCACATGTGCACAGAGCTGCTAGAAGGCAAGAGGAGCTGAAACAAAAGGGGCCACTCAGAAGTAAGGGTGGGAGGTGATTGCTCCTCCCCAAGGCATAAAAGTCAGACCAAGATGATGAAACCTTTGCAGGAAGCAAAGTAGTTTGATCAGTTCAGAGTCATTCTGGAAGCTCTTTGCACTTCAGTTGGTTTCTTCTCTAGTTCACATTTGATACTTCTGTTTTTGGCAGCACTTCACAGAACTGAAAGGTGGGTGCTTATCTTGGGGAACTGTTTGAGATTAATTCCAGCTGGGAATGAAAACAATTCCCAGCGTAGCAATCAAATAAGCCTTGTTTTTAAAATAACTATATGCGTAACTATGGTTTAGGAAGCCTGGGTCAGAACACCCTCCCAGAAGCTCAAGGGGAAAGCAAAAAAACAGCCCTCCCAGAAGATCCATTAGGCCATGCCCACCATGGCCACATCCACCCAGCAACCGGGCAATGAACCAGTTGCTGGGATTTTTGAATCCAAATTCCTAAATGGTCTTCTGCCTGCGTAGATTTGGATGGTTCCTTTAAATACAGTTTCTGTACAATGCAACCAGAAGGACTGTGCTGATGTGGCTGTATATTCCTCTAAAGTGCTCAAGACCACTTCCCAACCTAAAAAAATATTCATGGGTTTTCATTGAGCCAAAAATGCACTGTATAGGGAGTCCTTGACTTACAACTACCATCGAGCCCAACATATCTGTCACTAAGCAAGACATTTGTTTAGTGAGTTGTCAGATCTGTCCCAACTTGGTCCTTTAGGCAAGGAAGACCCTCAACACAACTCAAATGGGGAGTTTAGACTGCATCTAGTTTTGGTCATCACATTATTAAAAAAAAGATGTTGAGACTGTAGAAAGAGTACAGAGAAGAGCAACCAAGATGGTTAGGGGAATGGAGGCTGAAACATACAACTGAGCTTGGCTAGTCTAGGGAAGAGAAGGACCAGGGGAGATAGGATAGCAGTCTTCCAATATTTGAAGGGCTGCCACAGAGAGAAGGGGGTCAAGCTATTTTCCAAGGTACCTGAAGGCCAGACAAGGTATAACGGATGGAAACTGAACAAGGAGATATTCAACCTGGAAATAAAGAGACATTTTCTGACAGTGAGAGCCATCAACCAAGTTGCCTTCAGAAGTTTGGGAGCTTCATCACTTGATACTTTGAAGAAGAGATTGGACTCCCATCTGTCAGAAATGGTGCAGAATCTCCTGCTTGGGTGGGGTGGAGTTGGACTAGATGACCCAGAAGGTCCCTTCCAACCCTGTTAATCTGTATCTGGATCAGCTTTCAAGAAGAGACTGGACTGCCATCTGTCAGAAGTGGCGTAGGGTCTCCTGCTTGGGCAGGGGGATGGACTAGATGACCAAACAGTCCCTTCCAACTCTGTTACTCTGTTGATTTGTTAAGTGAATCACTGCAGTTGTTAAGTTAGTAACATGGTTATTAAGTGAATCTGGCTTTCCCACAGATTTTGCTGGCAGATGGTCACGAAAAAGTGCTCCCCTCCTTTGAAATAATCATTTCAAATCCTTTGCCACACGTAGAACAAGAGATAGTTGGAGAAAATATTTGTTGAGTCTAAGAGGCACGGAGAGGGATGCCAACAGATTCTGGGAACCAACCTTGGATCACAAAAAACCCCACACATCAACATAGAAAATCTCTGGCCCTCCAGATGTTGTTGATCTACAACTTTCAGCTAGCTGTGCTGGCAGATATTACAGGTATTAGGCACAGTGGTAACTGCCACATCTATGGGGAAACAGGTCGACCATCTGTATGTTAAACCAAGCAGTTCTCCAAGCAAAGGACACCATCTGGACTCTCTTCATTTATAGCACTTCCTTTTTAAAATCTCACTTCCAGCTCCTTCCTTGACGCTGAAACTTGCTATATTCCAGTCACATAAAACAGAAGACGCAGACAGGCTAAAACTCAGAGAATCTGCACTTACTAATAATGATTTAGTCTTCTGGGACCTGGTGAGTCAGTGAGCCACAGTGGGCTCAAATGGTTACTTACTTCCCCCAAAAAAGAATTATGAACCTATATTGGGTAAAATTAAGTCCTCGCTTAGAGATTAACCTCTAGCAAGTAGGTGAAAAATATTGTGAGGGACAAATAATAGGTCATTCTTAACGTATGTGGTTGCTATCAAGAATTCTGAATTGCACAGCAGAGACAGCAAGCAAACTGAAGCTGCCTAGGGACTCTGAAGAGAAAGGAGAGTGATAATAAAACCCAGTTGTTGTCATTTCCTTGGTGTAAATATACAGGCACAATAAAGGACATTCTTTAAGACTCAAGATGACAGAAAAGGTAGGCTTGGGGCTTCCATAGAAAAATGGGATTTTAAGGAGCTGGTTCAATCCAAAGAAAGGTTATCCCGTGTTGTTATCAGATGTGATAACCCAAAGGGGTGTGGCACAAAAGCAACACAGTCAGATAATCAGTGGGAGTCCCTTTATGAGCTCCAATTTTGCTCCCAATGTCCTGGTTACCTTCTGGCTGGAGAAAAACTCTCCCAGGAACAGCCTTTGGCTGTAGAGGATCAAGTCCAAAATGTGGTCAACAAAAACTGTAACTATAAATCCAAACAAGGCAAAATGAGGTAATTAGTCCAGAAGGGTAGGAGCAAGAATTCCAGATGTGAAGACATGGCAGTAACTCAACACAGTTGGGAAGATGCCAGGAACACAGATAACCAAAATACACACAAGATAAACTCACGTTTGTTCCCAGCAGCTGCCGCATTCAGGATGCATCTTTTAAACTCTCTTACCTGCTGTGCCTGGTGAAGGGAATCAGGGCCCTTTCCTCCCCCATAACCCACACAACCCACGTTGCTCCCTTCTCCATTCTTCTCTGCGTGCCCTAGGATGAAGAGGGGGTGGGCCTGGGTCTTCCTCTCTCGTTCTACCTCTTCCCTGCTCTGCCCAGCTTGACTTTGGCCTTCCCCAGTTTCCTCCACAGCCAACAGAGCCACACTCCCCACTCCCTGTCAGCTGCTCATCTTCCTCTTCGGATTCAGACTCTAGATTCTACTTCCCAGTTGCAAATGTTATGGTAGCATTGCACTCGTGTCAGAAGCATCAAGGCCTTTCTGAGGTGAAAAGATTTGCCAGAGACATCACCGTTGCCTGGGGGATGTCCAGTTGGGGGGCTCCTATCATGACCCCAACAGGAGCTAGAGTAAAGGACAGGAACTCAACCCCATCCCAAGGCAACACTCGTGTCTCAAACGTGGTCTTCCTAACCTCCTAACCATCCGAGCCTCCATGCTCCAAAATGTTATGGTATCATCAACTTCACCTTTGGAATTCTAAATGTTGTATCAGATGATGTATAACCTGTTGCCTTGTGGGATTTGGGGTCCCTTTGTGAGGTTTACCCCTTAATCGCTGTTTGTGGTCCTTGCCAATAAAATATACTTTGTTGGGTCTGTCCCCAAGCCTTTGATTCCTTACTTAAGTGGGCATTTTACTTACAACATGCACATAGAACTACGGGTTCAAAATTAAGACCAGATTCCTTGAAACAATTGTGCTGTAAATGTCAACCTATGTAGTGGAGTCCCAGGGGAAAGGATGTTGGTTTGCAATGTTAAGATTTGTGGACTTCAACTCCCAGAATTCCCCAGCCAGAAACGTATGAGCTGCTCCGCCCATTGACTTTATTCAACCACACCAAACAGTATTTGCTTCTTTGGGGTTTGGTAAGTAAGTTTCACCTGGCTTGATTCACAGGCTGTGCTAGACCTAAGTCCTACAAACCATGTTGGGCCATGTTCACCACAAACCAACATCAGAATAATAGAACGGCATCAGTAACATCAACAAGAATAGCAAGAATAGCATCTGTAACAAAAGTAATTTTGGTTTTGCCCATGCACAATCATTTTAAAAGAAAAGGGAAACTCTCTCCTTCCTTTTTTAGTTAAGATTAGGGGGGGGGGGGAGATTAGCATACTAACACCACTAAACAACTGAAAAGCTTTGTTAATTTGCAAGATTACATTTGAAATGTACGTCCTGCCCCCAGAGACCCGTTATAGCACATCCCTTTGCAAAGGGATTTAATTACTGTAACAGCTCATGAATGAATATTTAACTGTACAGATTACTAACTATCAGGAATACAGCAGAGGAGGTGCTACGAAGAGAAGTGCTCTCAAGTTTCCCCTTTGACCCCTGAAAGTGGCTATGAAATAGCTTCCATTTAGGATGGTTTCACACGTAAGGCTTGCTTTATTTTACACAAGGTTTTCTTTTTCTAAAGAAAACAAAACAAAAAAAAAATCAAATGGCTTAATCCCACCAGGAGGCACAGTTTTAGAAGCTGAAATTTGGCACTCGTTTTTCCACATTTTTTGTTTTACCTAGAGGCACAAAGAAGAAGGGGGGGGAAACGTAATGGAATTTCACAGCACCCCAGTCAAGAGGGTTTCCGTTGAAATTGGACCTGAAACAGTCAACTACGGAGGCTTTGTGAAAGGAGGAGTGGATACGATGCGTAAAGTGAAGGTAGTCGGTTGGTTTTCCTTTCTTGAGAAATAACAATGGGCCAATTCAGATGAAACAGTACTTTACAATCCCAAAGCAGAGACAAAAATGAGGATTAAAAAGTCACAAATCACAGCCAGCAGAAAGGAAACGGGTAACAAAAATCAGACTGTGATCATAGACTGAGTAATAATTTTCTGACAACCAGTGAGTAACCATTAACCAGTGGAATGGATTGCCTTCAGAAGTTGTGATTGTTCCATTGCTGGAGGTTTTCAAGAAGAGATTGGACAGCCACTTGTCCAGGATGGAATAAGGACTCCTGCCTTGGACAAGGGATTGGACTACAAGACCTCTAAGATCCCTTCCAGTCCTATGGTTCTACAAACCAAGCACATATGGGGAGCAAAGCTATAGATTGGTTAAACATAGTTTGTTGAATAAAATATGGATTCACACAGACTGAGTTCTGTGTGACTGAATTCACACTGACCACTAAACTGTAAATCATGGTTTATTCATCAAAAAGACTAAGTTCACACAACATGAGAAAGGAAACCAACACACACCCAGTGTGTACAAGCATGCACACTTAAAAGCAACACATAAAACCAGAGGAGGGAGAATGGCGAAATGTCATGTCACTCCAAAAAGATGCTCCTTCCATTACTGGATGGAGGATAAATCAGGACACCGTAATTGTGTTTTTAACTTACTTCTTTCCTAATCTTGAGCTGAGTTTAAAAAAGCAGAATGCTAACCACAATGCTGGTTCCAAGTAAACCCATTCTTCAGACAAGGAATAATGAATGGAAACTGATCAAGGAGAGATTCAACCTGGAAATCTGACCATGAAAACAATCCACCGATGGAACAGAAGTTGCCTTCGGAAGTTGTGGGAGCTTCATCCCTGGAGGCTTTCAAGAAGAGACTGGACTGCCCTCTGGCAAAAATGGTGTAGGATCTCCTGCTTGGGTGGGGGGTTGGACTAGATGACCCACAAAGTACCTTCCAACTTTGTTAATCTGTAAACGTAAACAATAAATTTCTCTTATCCTTGTTTGATATTTGCAGCAATCCTGTAACTCACAGGGCAAGAATTGTCCTTCAAGTCATTAAGATTTTCACAGAGAGTTGTTCTCTTGATAGCTACTAAGGCTGTGGCATGGTGCTTAAACAGAAAGAGCCTTCATTCTCACATCAGTTGAGAAGCCTTCCAAAAAAACCACAATGGCCCTATATAAACAAAGTCACTTAAGGGACCACAATCAAAAACCGGTAATTCAAACTCCAATAAACCTTAAGAGGAGAAAATAACTTTGTCATCGGATAGAGTAGGTTACATAACAAATAAATAGAATAATTACAGAAGAATAATTCTGGAGATACAAGCATGGTCTGCAGTTGCCAAGCTGCACATGGTGCCAAAAAACACAATCACCCAGGAGTTGCTCCAATGTCCAGTTAGCTACGGCTCTTAACAAAGTGAATGTCATGCAACGTAGCTTGGGGTTTATTTCACTTTGTGTGTGATGGGGTTACTTCTGGGTATTTAAACAAAGTTATTCTCACCAAGAAGGGAAACCAAGGAAGACCTGAAGAAGATCCAAAGAAGATTCTTGGATGAGAACCAAAACAGATGTGTTGGGCTCAATTGTGAAGAGTAGAGTAGAGTAGAATAGCGCATAGCATAGCATAGCATAGCATAGCACAGAACAGAACAGAACAGAACAGAACAGAACAGAACAGAAAGGTTGAAAGGGACCTTGGAGGTCTTCTAGTCCAATCCCCTGCTTAGGCAGGAAACCCTACACCACTTCAAACAAATGATTGTCCAATCTCTTCTTAAAAACTTCCAGTGTTGGAGCATTTATAATTTCTGGAGGCAAGGAGTTCCACTGATTAATTCTTCTAACTGTCAGGAAATTTCTCCTTAGTTCTAGGTTGCTTCTCTCCTTGATGAGTTTCCACCCACTTCTTCTTGTCCTGCCCTCAGGTGTTTTGGAGAAGAGCTTGACTCCCTCTTCTTTGGGGCAGCCCCTGAGATATTGGAAGGCTGCTATCATGTCACCCCCGTCCTTTTTTTCATTAAACTAGACATATCCAGTTCCAGCAACCGTTCTTCATATGTTTCAGCCTCCAGTCCCCTAATCCTTTTGGTTGCTCTTCTCTGCACTCTTTCTAGAGTCTCAATATCTTTTTTACATGGTGGTGACCAAAACATAAGTTAAGGAGTACCTATACCTTATGAACTCTATCCTGGCTCCTGACTTCTTGCAGCTGACTCCATCATCAGGGGGAAAATGGGAAAACAACACCCCAATGCCACTTTCACCATTGCCAAATTCTCTGCATGAGGTTGACACCCAAAGACCAGGTCCACATCTTCTCCATAAATAAATCTTTCAATTCCCCTTTTGCCTAACCAGCCTAAAATGGAGGTAACGGTGATGGGCAGAATAGTGGGGGATGAGTAGCTTTTCTGACTTTGATTTCATTTCATAAATATGTTTTCTTGAAGGTCTCCTCAATTTTAAGGAAAGAGTATTTCCTTTCAGCTGGTGGGCCAGTCTTACCTTAGGAACGCTGGAGGTATAATATACTTGCAAGAAGTCAACTCTCTTTTAAGGGCCATATTGTCTGCGTGAAGGTTGAGCATTATTACTGGTGTAATTATGGGGATAATTTAGTGCTCACGCTGTGCTTTCCAACTGGGAGCTCTAAAAGGTAATTTTCAACTCCTTAAATTTTGTTTAGGTTGTTAGGAAATATTTTTAGATCGAGAAGAGGGAATTTTATTTTTGCATAGGCTAATCGCCCCTTAAGGATGTGCGGCTAAAAAACACCATCAATCTGGCATGAAAGTATACAAAAAAAAGGAAAGGAAAGGAAAGGAAAAGGGACCGTGATTCTGTTTAGTGGGGACTAATTTTAAGGGTTATTAGGCTGCGCAAGGAGAATCTTCAAGCAAATCAGGTTTTTCCAGGATAAAATGTCCAAGCTTAAAGCCAACAACCAAGGCGATACTTATCACCTGCGTGCATACACACACTTAAGGATGACCTTATGGATTTCGTTCACTGGGGACGGAAGGAAACATTTGCTGAGAAGTGTCTATGGAATTTCTCTTTCATCCAGGTCATGGTTCTCCTAAAGGTGCTGTTTTCCCCCAAAGGCCACTGGACTTTCTTGGGGTTTTTTGGGGGGGAAACATTTCATTTCTCCTCTAAGAAACTTCTTCAGGGCTTCTTCAAGTTTTCTTCAGGTCTCCTTCAGGTCTTTAGAAGGTTCTTCAGATCTTCCATGGGTCTTCAGAAGCTTCTTCAGGTTTTCTTCAGGTCTTTAGAAGGTTCTTCAGGTCTTACTCAGGTCTTCAGAAACTTCTTCAGGTCTTCAGAAAAATGGAGCAAAACTCACTTAACAACTGTCTGACTTAGCAACAGAAAGCTTGGGTTCCATTGTGTCATAAGTCAAGGACTACCTGTACTGTTCTTTCTTAGATTGGATTAACAATTGCTTCCAACACAATCAGAATCAGAACAAAGCTTGGAAGTCTTCTAGTCCAGCTGCTTAAGCAGGAGATCTTATACCATTTCAGTCAAGAAACTGTCCAGTCTCTTCTTAATGCACACACAATGCCTCATGAAAAAGCAGCTGTAACTCAGAGCTGACCTACATCTTACACCACAGCCACACATTAAGGTAGTCCCCTAACTGGACACCAATATCCAGCAATTGTCTCACACTCATATTTAATCATCTTCAATTACCCACTGGCTCTTGTGAGCCTGGTGGCAGAATTCTAGTTTGCTAAATCCAGAGGCACCCTTAAAGCTGGACCAAAGCATGTGCAAACAGATACAAGAAAGAAACAAGCAGGAAAGAGATTAATTGCTCAACACCCTGAAGGAAAAACATAATTCTATAAGTAATGGGCTGCTGAGTCATAATTAATAAGAATTGCATTGACCTACATAAAATCCTTCATTGGTTCCATTAAGCTAGGGATGTATATTCTACAGGGTGGGATGTAATGCTACATGGGAATTACCTTGAGAGATTGGGAAAGGAAGGGAAGGGAAAGGAAAGTGTAAATCAATGATGAAGGGGAGGGGAGAGAAAGAAAAGGGTAAATCATGAAGAAGGGAAGCGAAAGGAAGGGGAGGGGAGGGGAGAGAAGGGAAGGGTTAACTCAATGAAGAAGGGAAGGGAAAGAAGGATCAGATAAGAGGACATAGACCACAGCTGCATAAAAGGCAAAGGAAGAAACTCAGAAAGGAACTTATGTAAAAGCGATGGGGGGAGGATTTGCCATTCAATTAATGGTCCCTAACAATTAAGTAGAATTAGCTGATTGGGTTGCATTTGGTCTACCTGGGAATGCTGACAGAGCTGGCTGTTGCTGGTTTTTGTTTTTTTGGGGGGTTTTTTTTGGGGGGGGACATCTGAATTTTGTCCCTAATTTCATATATGTCATTTCTGAATAAAGAACTTGCATCTTAACTGCCGCTCCAGCCACTGTTCATCCCAGATCTTATTTTATGGCTTTGGAAGATTTCCTTGGAGCATAGACCGTACGTATCTTTTCAATCTTGCCTGCCTTTATTCTGGAAAAGCCAACCCAATACCCCAAGGTCGAAGAGAGGATCTGCAGGAAGAAAGGTTAAATTACACCACAGGCTTGGGGAGAATTAAAAGTGTATCATTTTAGTGTTTCTTCTAGCGGGGCTGCTCAAAGAATGAGCATCTCGGAACATGCCAGGGTAACATTATCAGGGAAGCACACTGCGGCTTCGGAGCAAATCATGCCCACAAATCCCCTTGAAATTAATTTGGTTTCAAGAAAGCAAAGCTGTGTTTCCAATAGGAACAGAAAAAAATGAGACCTGATAGAAATAGTGAGCTGAACCTTCTCTAAGAAGGAGAGGGTGGGGGAAATTGCTGACTTATTTTTCTCCACGTTTGGGGCTAATGTAGGTCAGGCTGCATGTGACTTGGTGAAATAACGAGTTTTTACATTCTTCCTTCACCCTGGAGCTCAAGGGAGTATGGAGAATGCTATCAGCCCTTTTGGAATAATCACAAACAAGAAACACACACTCAGAAGTATTAGCTAGCTTTAAGGTGTAAGGTCAGGGGTGGGATTCTACCTATTCGGCAGAACCAGTTGTTAACATTCAAAGCAGTTCGGAGAACCGGTTGTTAGAAGAAATTACTGGCCTAATCCTGTAAGGAAGGCAGGAAGGAAACATTCTGGTGTTGCTTACAGAAACTGCCTCTGTCAACCCTTATTACATTCTTGGCAGGACTAGACTTCCTGTCGCAGGAACGTCTCTGGAGTTGTTTTTTTTCCTTCCTTTGCTGGTACTTTGCTTGTATGGAGTAACCATTCAAAATT
>BLBF01000058.1:5029832-5056917 GCA_015471245.1 Laticauda colubrina
GCTTTTGGTTTCAAATTCGAGGCTGGCCTATTCTGATTGGCTGGGAACACAGATCAAAACTCCCAGCCAATCAGAATAGGCCAGCCTCGAATTTGAAACCAAAAGCTGTGAGACCCACATCCATACAGAAGCCTGATGGTGGCAGATGAGATTCTGCTGAAACGTTGCTACAACTTTGAAAGTACGACAGTGACGTGGGATAATACCCGAAGGAAGCTGGACAGCACACATGTAAGTACCCGCGAAAACTTATATATATATATATAAAAGATACAACTTCAGTTCCATCACATACCCATGATGGCGACAGTGTGTAACCAATGTCTACCCTATCAACTTTCAATGCTATTTTCACGGTTTGTCACGGAGACCACGAGTCACAGATAATCACAGTTTGATTTCAAAGAGGCAGCCTGAGAAATCCACCCAAGGAAAGCACCATTACTCGGCATTCCACGATTATAGTCTTTGCAGCAATTAAATTCTACCGAGGAAAAATGTAAAATTCTGCAGTTAAGTACCATCAATCAACTTACTGACTCAATTGTAATTCATCAAAAAGGCCATCGGTGCCTTAACTGAACACAGCCAGAAATATGAAGTAGCTGTTAGAGGGGAAAAAATTAACACAATCTCTATTAATGGAAACATGGCTTCTATAACCCAGAAAAGGACATAATCCTCTCTGGGAGTTCAGCTGGTTCATCACTGCAGTCTGATACCAGTTCTGGGCATATTGTCAAAAGATCTTTAATAAGCTGAAGGATATAAGTTTGGTCAATCAGGAGCAGCATAAGGTATACCACATAGTGGGGCAGTGGCCTAGAGATGGAGCTCTTACCTCACAATCAGGAGGCTGTGAGTTCAATCCTAAGTGAAGGCAGATATTTCTCTCTCTGGGCACGATGAGAATATATCTGCTGAATAAAACTCCACATTGGTGACAGGAAGGGCATCCAGCCAATAAACACTCAGCTCCATTCAGTTGCCCAGAAGATGATCAAGGTGTACAACACAAGTCTCATAAATGAAAAGACTTACAATTTGTTCAGTGACTGTTCAAAGTTACCACAGCACTGGAAAAAAATGACTTATAATCAGTTTTCAGACCTACAAATGTTGCAGTGTCGCCATGGTAACATGATCAAAATTCAGATGCTTGACAACTGGTTCATATTTATGATGGTTGCAGTGTCCTGAGGTCACATGGTCTCCTTTTGTGACCTTCAGGCAAGCAACATCAATAGGGAAGCCAGATGAATTTTACAAAACCATGTTACTAACTTAACAACCGCAGTGATTTTACTCACTTGTTTTCTGACGTTTTACTCAAGTATCTTGTTTTCTGACAGGAATCTTGGGCTCAGTGGTGGGAGCAAGTCAAGGACTAGTTGTACATTGTTATTCCGGAAAAAAGAATATTAAGGAATAACTTGAAAGCCGTCTTCAGAGGTGGTATTCAGCCAGTTCGGACCGGTTCTGGTGTACCAGTCGCCTAAATTTTGACTAGTTTGTAGAACCAGAAAATACCACCTCTGGCTGGCCCCATCCCTGCGGTTACCTCTCCTATATTCCCTTGTTTTTTAGCTCAGCTGGTTTGCGTGGAAGAATGGATTGCTGCACCTCAGCTGAGCTAAAAAAAACAGCTCAGCTCACCTGCATTGACAGAGCCGGTTTTTGAGCTAAATGTAAACTAAAAAAAGTTTACTCCTTTGGTCTTTTTAGTTGCCAGCAAAAAGGGAGTGGAGGAAAGCAGTGCATTCCTCAAATGCCTTAGATAATCACCTTAGCAGCCCAAAGCGGTCAGCATGCAAGAAATTTACTGGAGAGCATGATTGATGACTCTTGGCTATGGATGTGTCCCATTGCAGAATATACATCCAGAGGGTGGGGGGAAGACCAGGGTCAAGGGGGAAATGAATGATGTATTTTAGTGTCAGCTGCGTCCAGCTAACGCCAACATGGCCATTCCTATTAAAACAATTTTTTTAAACTCTGAGAGATGTGGCTAGAGACTTATGATTTGAATGTGGGTGGATTTGTCAGAGCCCTGACACTAAGCACACATGCATAGAACTGGTAGGAAAAAAAATTGGAAACCCACCACTCACCGTCTTCAACTATGGGCTGGACATGGAAGCAAGCTAAGCTCAATTCTCTGTTGATCAGAAAGGAAGAACTGAAATCAGCAGGGCAGAGAAGTAAAATATTAGTTGACTATTCGAAAGAAATTTAATAAGGCAAAGATTCACAGTTCTTCTCCAGTCGTTTCAAATGTAACTGGGTGGAACCAGCATCGAGATACCTGCCTTCATTTTCCCATCCTTTTGGAAAAACTGATTGCTTCTGTCAAGGCCCCCTTGGAATCTGATTCTGAGGGGGAGGTCGATCAGATGACGGGGAGCAGGAGTGTGGCTCCGGTGGCTGTGGAGGAAACTGGGGACGGTCGCAGTCTGGCTGGTATTCAGAGGAAGACCCAGGGCCACCCCCTCTTCGTCCTAGGGCACGCAGGGAGGAATAGAAAAGGCAGCAACATGGCTTACGGGGCACAAAAGGGCCCTGATTCCCTTCATTAGTTGCAGCTGAGAGAATAGGATATAAGAAGAGCATTTGCACACAGCACCTTGCTGGAAGCAAAGCTTTCATTATTTTTACTTGTCAAGTCTTATCTGCATTCTGGCATCCTCCCAACTGTATGTGTTTCATTATCTTTTGATGTCTGAAATTTGTTATCCTGCCCTGTCTTGTTAATTGCTGCAGCGTGGTTTGTGTTGGTTTTTATTTATAATCTATATATACTTTGGGTTAGGATGGAATTTCTTCCCTTTAAAAACTGTTCTTGGGAGTGTTTTTTTTTTTTTTTCCAGCCGATGATAACTGGACATTGGGGGCCAAGTTGGAGGAATTAAAGGGACTTTACCTACTTTTGTGACTTTGTTGCTTTTGTCCCATGCCCTGGGTCATCACAGCTTCCTTCCCAGATGATTGAAGACTCGGGACCACTGTTCCTTCCCTCTCTTCACCCTGGGTTGCTCAACCCCATTACATCATACATGTTCAAAGGCCACACTGTTTTGTGAGTGCGACTCCCAGTCAACACAAGTGGCCTTTACAAAGGCCCCCCTCCAGGGATGCTCTTCCATGACCAAGTAAAGCCTCACATTGTGTTCTGGTGAAGTCATCCTTTTCTAAGCTGAGGCCAGTTCGTTTTGTCCCACGGAGGCACAGAGAGAGAGCAACAGAAAAGACAGCCAGAGACAGTCCACCCCAAGAGACAAAACATCTCTTTTTTTTTTTAACAGAATTACTGGAGCCAAAGAGTTCTCCGAGCCCAGGGATTTAAAGCCAACGTACTATGCCATAAGTAAGAAGGCCCCGTGAAGGTTATGATTCAGGCAAAGGAAAACAATTCATAAGTTCCCAAGGTCAAATATTCCGAAGGATGGAGGGTACAATCAGATTGAGAGGATCCTTGGTTTTCTCTCTGAGCTCTGTTGTTTCCTTGTATTAGCCAAAGTAGATAACATCATCACCCACCTAGTTTGGGTAATGGGTAAGCTTTGGAATGTGAGCATTGCTGTTTAATTCTTCCTCTAACTTATTGATACATTTTCCCCATTAGAGATTTTAGTTCTTTAATCCCTCCATTTGCTTCCAGGAGCTGGTCAAAATAAAAGTCAACGTAGAGAAAAGTAAAGTCCTATACTTAGGCAAGAAAAACCAAAAGTACACCTGCAGACTGGGTGAAACCAGGCTCAGTAGCAGGAATTGGGAAAGGGATCTTGGAGTCTTAGTGGACAACTAGCTAAATATGAGCCAGCAATGTGCATCAGCTGCCAAAAAAACTAATGCAATCCTAAATTGCATGAACAGAGGGATACAATCCAGATCAGAGGAGGTACTAATACCACTCTAGAAAGCCTTAGTATGACCACCCCTAGAGCACTTCATCTAGTTTTGGTCACCATGCTATAAAATAAGATGTTGAGAATGTAGAAAGAGTGCACAGAAGAGCAATCAGATGATTAGGGGACGGGAGATAAAAAGATATGAAGAACGATTACAGGAATTGGGAATGGCTAGTCTAGTGAAGAGAAGGACCAGGGAGACATGATAGCAGTTTTCCAATATCTGAGGGGCGAGGTCAAGAGGAAGAGGTCAAACTATTTTCCAAAGCACCCAAAGGCCAGACAAGGAATAATGGAGAGAGAGCCACAGAAAGTACAGCCAGAGACAGTCCACCCCAAGAGACAAAACATTGCTTTTTTTACAGAGTTATTGCAGCCAAAGAGATCTCCCAGCCTGTGGAACTAAAACCAATGCACCATGCCATAAATAAAAAGGACCAGAGGAGGTTATCATTCAGGCAAAGGTCAAGATATCCCAAAGAAAACAATTCATAGGTTCCCAAGGTCAAATATTCCAGTTCTCCTGAACCAGTCCGAACTGGTAGAATCCCATCCCTGGGTTCTGGATCCTGGGCAAATGTGGGTGACTTACTATATCCAAATAAAGGATCTGGTGGAGAAATCATTTTCTTCCAACAAGTTTTGCAAGAATTGGATTGCAAGCATTTTTGGTTGGATTCATGCCTGACCTTGGAAGAAGTTTCATTTCTGGCCTTTTGTGAGGATCAAAGATTACATAATCTGAATTGGTTTCCTTTGCTTCAGTGGTACTTAAAACCTCCTGGGCTTTTTCTTCAAATATTTCAGGATTGCTTAGGCCAAGCTAAGAATGCAAGATATTTTTCTATAAAACCTTTTTGAAAAGGTTTAGGATTATCCTAGAAGGATCCATTGTCTCTTCTTCTCTCAAGAGAATATATGGGCACTGTTTCTTAAATTGCTACTGTTTGCTTGCTGACTTTCATTTCTAATTTTATGTGTAATTTATTTATACACCTTTAACCCCCCTTTCAAATGTTCAAAGAACCTGTTCAAGAATGGGAGCAATTAAAAGCAATTTTAGGATGCATTAAAAGCAATTAAAACAAAAAATAATAATCTAATGCTTACCTTTAGAAAGAGCACACTTAAAAACAAACCACTTTTTTTAAAAAAATGAAATACAATACAGAGAACAATGCCTTTACCCCTTCTTTGGATGTCAGCTGGCTCAATTAAAACCAGAAAACAGTTACTGTCAATAAGAAAATTAATCAAGTAACTAAATGTTGAATTAATAAAAAGCATGAAGAAAGACAGTTGGTTTCTCTAAAGTCTTTCTCAAACTCTTTTGCAATAACTTGATTGTATCATCAACTGAACAGATGTGTTTGCCTCTCTCTCTCTCTCTTTCTCTCTCTCATTCTCCTCTCTTTCTCTCTCATTCTCCTCTCATTATCCACTCTCTCTCTTTCTCCTCTCTCTTTCTCTCTCCCCCCTCTTTCTCTCCTCTCTCTTTCTCTTTCATTCTCTTTTTCTTTCTCCCCTCTCCTCTCTCTCTTCTTTCTTTCTCTTCTCTCTTTCTCTCTCTCTTTCTTTCTCCTCTCTCTCCTCTCTCTCTTTCTCTCTTTCTTTTTCCTCTCTCCTCTCTCTTTCTTTTTCTTCTTTCTCTCTTTCTTTTTCTTCTTTCTCTCTCTCCTCTCTCTCTGTCTCTCTCTTTCTCTCTCTTTCCTGTACTGCAGTTCACTGATGACCATTTAATGATGCCACTCAACAATGAAGCCATTTATATTGGCTGGAAAAGAGCCACATCCAGCAAGGCTATGCCCATCTGCCACCGAGACCATCCTACCCATTGTCTCCTGATCGGACCAGCAATTATTAAGATGGGGAAATTTGGGTTTTTTTAAAAGGAGACATGGGTTTGATAAATTAAACTTCTTCTTCTCATCTGGAAGGTGGGGTAATCAATTTTAGCTTTTTAACTGGTCGCACAAATGATACCTTTTCCATTCCTGAAAGTGTGCCCTTTGATTGCCAACCCAAGTTTCAACATGGCGGGAAAACCCATCCCCTCCCTTTCCCAGCTATTGAACAATTTGGAGGCAAGAAGTGCATACACTGAATCTTTCTATTTTAAAAAAAAGTATGCCCATTAGTTCTGCTTTGGGTAGATGTTTTAAAGTCTGGGAAGCAGAGAGAAAAAAATCCATTTAACACATGTCAGTATTGAAAGGAATGTCAATGGCTTTGCTTTGGATATTAACCTTGTTTTTAAACAAATATTGGATTTTTCTTTTTAGGGGAGAAAGAAAACAACACCACCAGCTGGCTACTGTACAAATTTTACCTGGATCAATGGATGTTAGGTACTATCAATCAAATGTATGAAAAGTGAAAGCATTTTTAGAAGTACAGTAAGGATTCAGAATGTTGGTGTCAGACGCAAAAAAATCCAGCAGCCAGGATGAAATGAGCAGAATAACAGAGGGACCTTGGAGGTCTTCTAGTCCAACTCCTTGCTCAAGCAGGAGACCCTGTACCATTTCAGACAGGGCTGTCCAGTCTCTTCTTCAAAACCTCCAGTGATAGAAAATCCACAAATTCTGGAGGCAGGTTATTCCACTTGATGGAGTAGCAATTGATGAAATTCCTATCTGTATAAACTGGAAACGGTGCACACCAACTGCTAGAAAACACAGCTTGCTTATTAAGATTTGATGACCACCTGGACTGAATAGTTCCCTTTTATGTACAACAACTTGCCAAAATAATCAAATATATTGGCAAAAGACTGAGACCCATTTTTTAGAAGTGTTCAAGAAAGCAACACAACATGACCCTTAAACCAAGACACAAATCAGCCAGTACTTTGGTGGAGATATAAACATTTAGAACTCCCAACTCTTTCTGTGTAATATTTTCCTTGTAACTTATACTTTTTCCACTACACGACAATCAACCTAGGACTGGAACAAGCCCCAACTGCACGTGTGGGATTCTTTACTTAAATATCTCCAGGGGTGGGATGCAAAATTTTTTACTACCGGTTCTTTGGGAGTGGCTAGGTGGGTGTGACCATGTGACTGGGTTGGTGGGCAGAGGGGGTGAGGTCAGCCAGGGGCACAATTTTCTGGTTCTCCAAACTGGGCAGAATCAAAACACCCGGTTCTGTAGAACTGGTCCAAATCGGTAGAATCCGTCCCCTGAATATCTCCCTGGAGAAAGCATACAAATTCATTGCTGAGACCTTTATTCTTCAAGGATATCCCTACAAAGTAAAGGCCCACTCTTGTAAAACCTCTTAGGAACTTTTAAAAAAACCTGAAGCCCTCTTTTGAAAGGGATACGCTTCCTAAAGATTACATTTAAACTATTTAAAACTGGATTTAAAAAAAAAAAAAACTTGATAAAGGGCCAGAATGCAACCGTGGAAAATCAAAAAGCAAGGAACTGTTCATTAGATGAATCCTAACATCAGTTTCAGTTAATGGGTCAATACCACCAAGAATAATGAATGAACAGAATACATAATATACAGAATATGTAGAACAGAATACATAGAATACAGAAAATACTTTCCGAATAGAGGTAATCCTTGATTTTATGACCATCAGTGCTGGAATCAGAATTTCCGTCGCTAAACAAAGTGGTTGATCAGTGAGACAGACATGATTCTACCAAGTTTTTTTGCCATGTTGTTAAGCAAATCAATTCAGTGAATCACATGATTATTTGGTGAATCCAGCTTCCCTGGTTGACTTTGCTTGCCTGAAGCTATCTGGAATAGGAATCAAGTGGCCCCGGGATCTCTTTCCATGTCTACTGCCAAGTGCCTGAATTTTGATCACAGGATCTTGGAGATGTTGTGATAGTCATAAGTCTGAGGAACAATTGTAAGTCCTTTTTTTCAGTGCCAGTGTCAGTTTTGGACGTCATCAAACATGTGTAGTTAGACATAATAGCATTCTTCTTTATAGTCAAGGTCATTGGCAACTTAAAAGACCAAAGAGATGTGGTTAGAGACTTATGATTTGAATGGGGGTGGATTTGTTGGAGCCCTGACAGTCATGTTATTCCTGAACTTGGATGAGGAGTGGTTGAAGGGATGTTCCAAGTTGGGACGGATGGTGATTGGGGCATGTGATGGAACAATGGGTGCAGGAGATGGATTTTTATTTTTTAATTATTGAAGGAAAACCCAGAACTCTCAGATTCAGGTTTTCCCAGATGTACTAGTATGACTTTTCCAATAAAGAGAAACTTTGAGAAAATGCCTCTCTCGGAGTTTTTGATCGGAGATTGATTTAGCTGGAACGCTGGCAGCTGGCGTAATTTGGAATGGTCAGTAAACATATGGTTATAAGTCAAGGACTACCCCTTTAGAACAACTGGCTTCCTTTGATCTCAGGCCTGACATCATGGAACATGCTAAAAATCACAAGATTTCAACCTTCACCAAATTGCATCACTCAACAGGAACAACCAAACAGAAGCCATCAATCCTCCAAATAATGCATTGTCCAATTGTTTCCAAAGGTTATTGGAAATAAACTTCAGGCACTTACCTGAATTTCTCTTGGATACCAGCTTCATGCTTCTGCAGAAGGCCACAAAAACTGCAAAGACCAAGAGATGAGCAGGCTTCATCTTCTACTCCCTTGGGCAGCTGAAATGCACACAGAGATGTTATTGAGTTCCCAACCCATGTCTCCACCAGATGTACATTTCTGCACGTTAATTCTCTTGAGAGCCTCCCTGCAAACTTTTTGTGGTATAATGTCTTCAATAGGACTCAGGGAGTCCAACTCAAAAATATTTACATTGCAGAATATTCCTGTCTCTATGAATGGAAGGAAATGTTTGTAAGCTCAAAGTTGAACTGAGGAGTCCTTGGTGGTCTCTGAGCTAGGTGGTTTGCTTGCAGCCATTTCATGACCCAAGTAGGTGATATCATCAGTGGGGGGAGAGGAGGAAGAGAAGGAGAAAGGAGGAGGAGAAGGAGAAGAGGAGGAGGAGGAGAAGGAGGAAGAGGAAGAAGAAGATGGAGAAGGAGAAGGAGAGGAAGAGGAAGAGGAAGAGGAAGAGGAAGAAGACTGAAGTCCTTGGTGCTTTCTGAGCTCGGTGGTTTTCTTGCAGCCATTTCATGATCATTGCTAGGAGGGAGAGGGATGTGTAGGGAGGAGGAGGAGGAGGAGGAGGAGGAGGAGGAGGAGGAGGAGGAGGAGGAGGGGGAGGAGGAGGAGGAGGAGGAGGAGGAGGAGGAGGAGGAGGAGGAGGAGGAAAAGAAAGACTTTGGGGGTCCTTGGTGCTCTCTGAGTTTGGTGGTTTTCTTGCAGGCCTTTCATGACCCAACTAGGTAAAATCATCAGCGCTAGACTAGAAAACTATAAGATGCCTCTATAAAGTCTTCAGAAGTTAAACTCAACTTGGATAATTTGACTTTAGAGCACCCAGAACCATCAAATGGAAACAAGAGGACAAAGCATATCATGAAGTCTATTCAACAACAGATAATGAAGACATTAATATGCCAGGAAGAGTTTCTTAACCTTTTTTGGGAAGCTTCAAATCCCAGCTCAAGTAAGGCCACCTTGACAAGAGGGGAAGGTGAAGGTTTTTTTTTATTATTAAAGGAGAGATAAAGTAATTGAACTAAATCTTCTAACAGATAATTGTGATTATGAAGTTACGCTGGATAATTTTCAAGTGGATCTTCATAAATTACTTTCCCCACTTTGCACTTCTCAGCCAAAAAGCTGTAACAGCTTCTCATTCTGTGGTCTATTAATGTTTTTTCCTACTTCCTCCCAACAGTTACACTCAATAGTATTTAAATGGAAAAAAAAAATGAAACATTTTTTGAATTTAAAAAAAAGCAATTTATTCCCACTACAATTTAGCATAATGGAAGCTGGCTTATTGTTTTCAACCAGAAATAACATTTTATTTGTGTGTGACAATCACACTGCTCATGGTAAAAAAGGGGGAGAGATCTGTTTACATTACATTTTTGATATCAATCTAAATCCATGTTTCAAATTAAAATGTTATTACTTCAATTTTATAAAGGAGTTCAAAAATAAAACTGTTCAAAGTTCAGGAAACTGTACAAAAAATGCATCAGGTAAGAACTTCTTTGCAAAAAACAAAACATGCATGTAAATTGTACTTTTTTTGTTCCCAAGTTTTTCTAGTGGGAGAAATACACCCAGTGCACAACCTCGGTGCTATTTAAAAAAAAAACTGAAATAAATTTTGTCCTTGAAGAAATTTATAAAAATTAAAACATCTTAGCTTGGAAGAAAGTTAAAAACAAAATACACTGCTCAAAAAAATAAAGGGAACACTTAAACAACACGATGTAACTCCAAATCAATCACACTTCTGTGAAATCAAACTGTCCATTTAGGCAGCAACACTGATTGACAATCAATTTCACATGCTGTTGTGCAAATGGAATAGACAACAGGTGCAAAGCAGAGGCAGGTAGCAAGACATCCCCAACAAAGGA
This sequence comes from Laticauda colubrina, assembly GCA_015471245.1. Taxonomy (NCBI): domain Eukaryota; kingdom Metazoa; phylum Chordata; class Lepidosauria; order Squamata; family Elapidae; genus Laticauda; species Laticauda colubrina. The sequence goes on from BLBF01000058.1 coordinate 5,040,234, forward strand.
GGGGTTCTGCAGGTGGTGACCACAGACCACTTCTCAGTTCCCAGGCTTTCTGGCTGATGGTTTGGTCACTTTTGAATGCTGGCGGTGCTTTCACCCTAGTGGTAGCACGAGACGGACTCTACAACCCACACAAGTGGCTCGGGTAGTGCAGCTCATCCAGGATGGCACATCAATGCGAGCTGTGGCAAGAAGGTTTGCTGTGTCTGTCAGCGTCGTGTCCAGAGCATGGAGGCACTACCAGGAGACAGGCCAGTGCATCAGGAGACGTGGAGGAGGCCGTAGGAGGGCAACAACCCAGCATCAGGACCGCTACCTCCACCTTTGTGCAAGGAGGGACAGGAGGAGCAATGCCAGAGCCCTGCAAAGTGATCTCCAGTGGTCCACAAATCTGCATGTGGCTACTCAAACGGTACTCCATGAGGGTAGTATGAAACAGACTCCATGAGGGTAGTATGAGGGCCCGACGTCCACAGGTGGGGGTTGTGCTTACAGCCCAACACCGTGCAGGACGTTTGGCATTTGCCAGAGAACACCAAGATTGGCAAATTCACCACTGGCTCCCTGTGCTCTTCACAGATACAAGCAGGTTCACACTGAGCACATGTGACAGACGTGACAGGGTCTGGAGACGCCGTGGAGAACGTTCTGCTGCCTGCAACATCCTCCAGCATGACCAATTTGGCAGTGGGTCAGTAATGGTGTGGGTGGCATTTCTTTAGGAGGCCACACAGCCCTCCATGTGCTCGCCAGAGGTAGCCTGACTGCCATGAGGCACCGGAATGAGATCCTCAGCCCCCATATGAGACCATATGCTGGTGTGGTTGGCCCTGGGCTCCTCCTAATGCAAGACAATGCTAGACCTCATGTGGCTGGAGTGTGTCAGCAGTTCCTGCAAGATGAAGGCATTGATGCTATGGACTGGCCCGCCCGTTTCCCAGACCTGAATCCAATTGAGCACATCTGGGACAACTTGTCTCGCTCCATCCAGCAACGCCACGTTGCACCACAGACTGTCCAGGAGTTGGGGATGCTTTAGTCCAGGTGTGGGAGGAGATCCCTCAGGAGACCATCCACCGCCTCATCAGGAGCAGGCCCAGGTGTTGTAGGGACGTGGAGGCTACACACAGTACTGAGCCTCATTTTGACTTGTTTTAAGGACATTACATCAAAGTTGGATCAACCTGTAGTGTTTTTTTCCACTTTAATTTTGAGTTGTAACTCCAAATCCAGACCTCTATGGGTTGCTAAATTTGATTTCCATTGATAATTTTTGTGTGATTTGGTTGTCAGCACATTCAACTATGTAATGAATAAAGTATTTAATAAGAATATTTCATTCATTCTGATCTAGGATGTCTTATTTTTGTGTTGCCTTTATTTTTTTGAGCAGTATATAAGAAAGAGATTGAAAACAAGAATAAGTGATTTGTTCATCCATATTTATTCATTTGTCATCTTGCCTTTTATGGGAGTTGAAGTTCACAAGTCTTAAAGTTGCTAAGTTTGGGGATCCCTGTTCTAATTGTTCTAACTAATTCTACCTGCTTATCTCCTCCATCTCAGGAGAAACCACGAGGTACCATCATGGACCTTCAGAAGTCCTGCTTATGTAGGGGCACCGGCACATGCGTGCTTTCGGCACACCACAAGAAGAAGGTTCGTCATCACTGTCCCAGATGCTATATCGTGCTCAATATTAGCTGCTAGAGAAAAAAATGGGAATATATGAATATTTGATCTCTATCCGGATACGTGGGGTCCCTGGCTCATATTGTAATCCGCTGATCTAAGTAGCAGAATGATTTCCCGTGACAAAGCAATTAAACTGCCATATAATCTCACCCTAATCAAGTGATACGTTCATCTGAATTGGATACGATAAGGAAGAGAGAGAGAGAGAAAAAAATGTGAAGTTGAACTCCACTTTAGCCTCCCCAGGTTTCCTTTGAAAATGGCAGCTGTTGAACTTGCCAAAAATAAAAATAAAAATAAAAACAAACAGCAGGAATTGAATACAGATATGGAGACAGAGATAAGTTCTCCGTCTTCGGTACATATTCATAGGATAATTATGCTGCCTGAAGACAAGAAAGGAGAATGGGGAAAAAAAGAGCTATCATAAATGATTGGGCTTTTGGAGAGGAAAATAAAGGGGGGAAATTGTGCCTCTGCTTTCCAGCATCCATCAGTATTCATCTGGCTAGCGTCCTGTCACTGTGTGGGAGAGCTGAGGGCTGTTTGGAAACTGAAATAGTATTTGCTGGGTGAGCAAGGAGGAGACAGCAAGGAGCTTGGGCATGGCTTAGCTTAACTGTTCTGTACTAAAGCTGCTTGCTGCTATAAAACTAAAACTGGAAATCTGTCCGGGGGGGAGCGTTGGTCATGTGATCCCCTTTTTACGACCTTCTAACAACCAGATTCACTTAACAACCATGTTCCTAACGGAACGACAGCAGTGTTTGGCTGGCGAGAAAGGTCATAACCATGAAACAAAATTCGCTCAACACATGTCTCCCTTAATGACAGAAACTTTGGGCTCCATTGTGGTTGTAAGACAAGGACTGCCTGTATTTAACAGAACCAGAAGCAAAATGTCCTTTCTTCATCTCCATGTGAAACATGCAAGGCTTATAACCAATGTTCATCCCCAGAAGCACTGTTAAATTTAATTTCCTTCTATTCCACGCTGAGACAGTTGTGAAGTGAGATTTGTCTCATTTTACATCCTTCCTTGTCCCAGTTGTTAAGTGAATTATTGCAGTTATTAAATCCGTAACACGGTTGTTAAGTGAATCTGACTGTTCTGACCTAGGCTTCCCAAGATCATGAAGCAGGCTTCTTGTCCTGATAAAACCCCTATTATTTAGGCTAAAGTGAATTCCTCTCCAGCAAAGTCCTGGCAAACAGTCTTTCAAGAGATTGCACAACTATAGACCTTCCTCAGGCTTGGAGAATTGCCAGGCTGATATCTTCCAAATGCCACGCTGTAGCAGCAATCATTTGGCAAGGAGTCAGGAACAGATCTTCACCCAAATGAATTGAATTAATTGCATCCTGCAAATACCACTCCCCCTTTCGCTCCTCTTTATTCCCTCTGGGAGGGGCCATTTACCGTCCACCTGTGCCCTTACTCCCAAGTCGACTCTTGTTCTTTAACTGTTCCTTTCTCCTGACAGCTCTGTGCATGAGCACACAGGCTCCAGCTGTTCTTCTTCCCCACTGATCTCCGACTCCAAAGGCAGCTGATAACTGTTGGACGGCCCTGGCCCCATCTCTGCCTCTGATGCAAAGCACATGTCAGAGCCTTCCCCAGACTCTGGGACTGGCCCATGTTCCTCCCCAACCTCCTCACTGTTCAAGTCTGCTGCCAGCTCCACTGGCCACTGGCAGGCCACAACACTGACTCCTCCCTTGCCTTTTTCTTGTCAAAAGGGGATCATATCACCCCTGACACAGTCATAACTATGAGACAAGTTGCCAAGGGTCTGAATTTTGATCGGGTGACCACAGGAATGCCGCAATGGTAGTAGGTGAGAAAAACGGTCACTCAATGAACCACTGTATGTTTAAAAAAAAAAAAAAACTCCCTGTATTTATGGTTCTCTTTTCCAGGGATATTTTCAAATGCATTTAAATCAAACGCAAGGCCCGAGATGTTTTTTCTACAATTCCCCTGCAGCAAACAGAAGTTAGCTAACTCAGAGCGAGGTTAGGGTTTTTACTCTAACATGTTCATCTTTTGATAAGGGGAGAGAAAGAAAAACAAACAAACTTGAAAACCCAGAAACCAGTGGAACCTTATCAATTTGAAGGCTCAAGGCGCCATGGCGATTTTATTTTTAATGACCCGTTTTTGTAACATGGGCAATAAGGATTCCACGATGTTGACAGAAATGGAAACTTGGTTTTTGGAATGAATTAACACCCCCGGGGCCTTTCCCCCTTCATGCAGATTTGACATTTAAGCATATCTGTTATAATAATTTGGGTTGAGCCTTAGCAACCCTGACACATACCTGTAATTAAGGCTGTGCATTCTAATGAGACAGAGATTAATTGATTGAAGGAAATGGATTTTCACTCTCGGTTTGCTGTTGTTAAGGAAACCTTTTCTCCTCTCCACCAAGCCCCCGCCCCCCCCCCCCAAAAAAAAAAAACCAGGATTGTCTACATGGTAACAGAATCAGAGCTAAGAAGCTGTCATAGGGCTTCAGGGTACAATCCAATTCCATTAAATTCAATCAAAGCTTTTCCATTAAACCACGATGACAAGCTCTATTAAGACAGTGAGAACCGAATCAAATGCAACAGGGAATCTGGTTTCTCCCGTCTCCTCAGTGCACCAACTCATAAAAACACACGGTATCATTAATGCAAACTCAAATCTTACAGATCCATCCGTGGATCTCACACAATGAAAAGGCTCAGAAGAAACTTTGGTGTGATGATCCGGGGTGTGGCACAAAGGCCAAATAATCAGTAGGAGTCCCTTTATAAGCTCCAATTTTGCCCCCAATGTCCTGGTTACCTTCTGGGCTGGAGGAAAACTCTCCCAGGAACAGCCTTTGGCTGCAGAGAATCAAGTCCAAAATGTGGTCAACAAAAACTGTAACTATAAGTCCAATCAAGGCAAGATAAGATAATTAGTCTGGCAGGGCAAGAGAAAGAATTCCAGATGTGAAGGAATGGCCATCATTCAACATGGTTGGGAGGATGCCAGGAAAGCAGATAACCAAAGTCAAAACAAGATAAAGTCAGATTTGTTCCCAGCAGACGTCGCACTCAGCATGCATCTCTTTTAAACTCTCTTCCCAGCTGTGGCTAATGAAGGGAATCAGGGCCCTTTCCTCCCCCATAAGCCACACAACCCAAGTTGCTCCCTTCTCTGTTCCTCCCTGCATGCTCTAGGATTAAAAAGGAGGTGGACCTGGGTCTTCCTCTAAACTCCCTCTTCCTTGTTCTCCCTCTCCCCTGCTCTGCCCAGCCAGACTTTACCCTTCCCAGTTTCCTCCACCGTCAATGGAGCCACATTCCCATTCCCTGTCAGCTGTTTGTCTTCCTCCTTGTATTCAGACTCCAACAGGGGCATGACACTCAGACCTCTCTAGAACTCAGAGAAGGGGAAGTCCAACAGGAAGAGATGGGGAAGGAACTAAAATAAAATAAAATTACAACTATCCAGGGATTATATCTATGGAGATTCTCCATCATCCAGGTCATGGTTGTCCCAAAGGTGCTTTTTTGAGAGGACTTTCTGGTTTTTCTTTGAAGAGGTTTTGCTTCTCATCTGAAAAGCTTCTTCAGGTTCTCTCAGAAGCTTCTTCTGATTTCAGAGCTGAAGAAGCTTCTTGGGTGAGAAGCGTAACATCTTCAAAGAAAAACCAGAAAGTCCAATTGCCTCTTGAAAAAGCACCTTTGGGATATCCAGGGATTATGGCTTAGAAAGGTTGGACTCCTGCATTATCTAAGTTTGCATAAGCATGTTTAATTTAAAGGAGTTTGTGTGAACCTACCGCTAAGGTTAAAATAAACAATCCTATAAGAGAATAGTTGAAATCCAGAGTTGCACTGTGGAGTCCATGGTACTGTTTGAACTTAGTTGGAACAATCAAGGTTAGAAGAGAATTTTTTGTAGCTCAGGGCTGAGCTGTGAGGTCCCCGGTGCTCTCTGACCTTTGTGGTTTTCTTGCAGATGTTTCATGACCCAACTAGGTAACAGCATGAACAGTGCTAGAAGGAAGTGGAGTCTGTGGAATGGAAGAGGAGAAGGACTGTGGGATCTTTGGTGCTCTCTGAGCTTGATGGTTTTCTTACAGATATTTCATGACCCAACTAGGTAACTGCATCAATGCTTGAAGAATCACTAAATGAATTGTTGTAAATCAAGGGCTACCTGTAGTTTTAGAACAGAATAGAATAGAATAATAGAGTTGGAAGGGACCTTGAGGTCTTCTAGTCCAACCCACACTTAGGCAGGAAACCCTACACCACTTCAGACAAATGGTTATCCAATCTCTTCTTAAAAACTTACACTGTTGGAGCATTTACAATTTCTGGAGGCAAACTATTCCACTGATTAATTGTTCTCAGTCACAGGAAATTTCTCCTTAGTTCTCGGTTGCTTCTCTCCTTGGTGAGTTTCCACCCGTTGCTTCTTGTCCTGACTTCAGGTGCTTTGGAGAATAGCTTGACTCCCTCTTCTTTGGGGCAGCCCCTGAAATATTGGAACACTGTTATCATGTCACCCAGTGATGGGATTCAAAATGTTTTACTCCTGGTTCTGTGGGCATGGCTTGGTGGGCATGACAGGGGAAGGTTACTGCAAAATCCCCATTCCCTCCCCACCCCACTAACCTGCTTTCCAGCTCTGTTCTCCTGTGCAGAGCAACCAAAGGAAACCCAGCCGATCAGCTCGGACTCAATGTGAGGTGGAGAATAGATCGGGGTGGGGCCAGTCAGAGGTGGGATTCCGAACTACTCAAAATTTCTGCTACCGGTTCTCCAGAACTGGTCAGAACCGGCTGAATACCATCTCTGATGTTACCCCTGGTCCTTCTTTTGCTCTTGGTTTGGCCTACCTGACATCCATTCCACATCCTGTGTGGGGTATTTAAGATGCCGGTGTAATATCAGCCCTGCCTCTCCATCACGCAATTATTTAAGAAGACATAGGAGGCACGTTCTCTTTTTTTGCAAGAAAGCCTTTGGGCCGCTATAAATATTTGAAGTCAATCCATAAAATCCCAACTCTCAATGGGGTTCTGTCGGAGAAGATTGCATCGGCCAGAAGAAAAAAAAATGGCACCTGGACAGTTAGGGAATCAATGATTCCAAAAAAAAGAAAGAAAGAAAGTTATTCCAGTCTGCTTTTCGTTCTAATAATACAATGTGGGTTTTATGGCTGAATTTAATGATGGCTGGCAGATTGTTCCAAAACAAAAACAAAACCAAAAGACAACAAGGCCCAGGTTAAATCACTTAACAACTGTCTCACTTAACAACAGAAATGTTGGTCCTAAGTTGAGGAATACCTTCACATAGCTAAATATCTTGCCACAAGCCTCATTAAAGGAATGTCTTGATGCCTCTTCACTTCTCTAATCTTAGCCAAAAAATTTATCCGAGACATTTCCAAATCCATTTGAAATAAAGAATTGTAAGGGGTCCAGTTTTTAATTTATTTACAACTTGGAAGAGGAGGGAAGGAAGCAATGTAAGTCACTGTGGGGTTCTTCCTGCTCTCTGAGCTTGGTGGTTTTCTTTGCAGATGTTTCATTACCCAACTAGGTAACATCATCAGTGGTAGAAGGGAGTGGGGTTTGCCCTTCTTTTTATATACTAGTAGCTAGCTCTATCAGTTCTGGTGGGACTTTTCTAGCACTGATGATGTTACCTGGTTGGCAATGAAACGTCTGCAAGAAAACCACCAAGTTCAGAGAAGCACCAAGGAGTTTACTTCCTCCTCCTCCTCCCCTTCCTACATCTCATCTCCTTTTCACGCACTCCACAAACCCCACTCCTTTCTATCACTGATGGTGTCACCTAGTTGGGTAATGAAAAGTCTTCAGGCAAACCACTAAACTCAGATAGCACCCAATAACCCCAATAGTTCAATCCTCAGGTTCAACTATTCTCTTCTATCAGTCACTGCTTTGTATCTTACAAAAATAATAATGCACACATGCACTCAAGCCTTCCACACAGCTCTCCGTGCAAAGGGTTGCTCGACAGAGAACCATTTAAACAACAAATCTCTTAAGCAAGGCTCCTCTTTGATGGATGAAAGAATTACCCAGACAAATGTAGAAACCCGAATATTTCTTTTTCATTCCCTCCCTCTCCCCCCCCCCTTCGATCCACCAATTATAAGGGAGAAGAGACAGCAAAATTATCCATTCCCTGAGTCAAATCTGAAGATCTGAGGACTATATATATCTTACACAGATACACTGGAAAGAAATCGCAAATTAGAATAGCAAGGTTGTTCTTATTTACAGAAAACTGCCTGCCGGTTGTTGATCTTCTCCGAGACCTCCTGATTATTATTTTTATTTCTGAAAATGTGCTCTGTTTTCTCAAAATACAACTACTACTACCTCTTTCACATTTTCCAGATATTAAACGTAGCTGCATGGAAATCACTGGGGAAAGACCTGAGAGCAAAACAGGAGTCTTTTTCCACAACCCATCCGATGCTTTTGACAAATCACTAGATCTCAAGATAAAACTCTCCCTTTCTTATTTGCATGATAGGACATGAAACAGATCTTCCTTCTCTGCTTCGCAAATCTATTGGCTGCACCTCAAAAAAGGAGGATGACTTCTTCTTTTGTTTTCTTTTCCTTTTCTTTTTTGCATGTCCTCTCTTGGAGGAGTGTGTTCTACATGTCACATTACCAGAGTTACATCGCAAGGATCCTTCTGAACAAAGGGGAGGGGAAATGCTTATCTGCAGGAGGAACAAGCCAGATGATCAAAAGGGGGGAGGGGCAGTGAAGAACGGCTTTGAAGAAACAATGATCCACTTGGCTCCCTTCCAAACAGGGAATTCTCCTGGACGGAGAGATAAATTACAATCCTATTCTGAAATAATTTGCTGTACGACACGAGTTCTTGAGGTTAATTAGGAGATGCTCAAAGGCACTGGTGACTTAGAGACTGAATGCAATATCTGGCAGCCGTTCATAAGTCTGTAGACTCTGTTTAAAGACTACAGTAGTAGTATCCCTTTGTATTCCTTGATCTGGATTCAGAAACATTCAAGGAATGCAATGGGTGCTTCACATTCTCTCTTGGTTGCTACTCAGAGGTGTCATGCCCCTGTCAGAATCTGAATCCGAGGAGGAGGCCGAACAGCTGACAGGGAGTGGGAGTGTGGCTCCATTGGCTGTGGAAGAAAATGGGGAAGGGCAAAGTCCAGCTGGGCAGAGCAGGGGAGAGGTAGAACAAGGGAGAGGAAGTTCAGAAGAAGACCCAGGTCCACCCCCTCTTCATCCTAGGGCATGCAGGGAGGAATGGAGAAGGGAGCAACATGGGTTGCATGGCTTACAGGGGAGAAAAGGGCCCTGATTTTCTTTATTAGCTGCAGCTGGGAACACAGTGTAGAAAAGAGGAAGCTATGCACATCAAGCTGTTGGGAACAAATGTGCATTTATCTTGTATTATCATGGCTCATCAGTGTTCCTTGCGTCTTCTCAACTGTGTGAGTTTTGCCGTGCTTTCAAGTCTGAAATTCCTTCTCCTGCCCTGTCAAGCTAATTACTTCAGTTTGATTTGTTTGGATTTTAAGTTACAGTTTGTGTGTACCTTGTTTTGGACTGAATTTTCTACAGTTAAAGGCTGTTCCTGGGAGAGTTTTTCTCCAGCCGAAGGTAACCTGGACATTGGGGGCAAAATTGGAGATAATAAAGGGACTCTTCTTGCTTATTTGACTGTGCTGCCTTTGTGTCATGCCCCAAGTCATCACAAGAGTTTTGAGGATAAAACAAGTGAAGCATGGTTGCAGGAATTGGGTACCTCTAGTCTAACAAAGAGAATGACTAGGGGTGACATGATAGCAATGTTCCTCTTTCTAAGAGCCTGCCACAAAGAAGAGGGGATCAAATTATTTTCCAAAACACCTAAAGGCAGAACAAGAAGCTATGGATGGAAACTAATCAAGGAGAGAAGCAACCTAGAATGAAGGATAAACTTCCTGACAGTGGGAATGTGGAATGGCTTACCTTCAGAAGTTGTGGATGCTTCAACATTGGAAGTTTTTAAGAAGAGATGGGACAACTATTTGTCTAAAATGACAAAGGGTTTCCAGCTTGAGCAGGGGGTTGGACTAGAAGACCTCCTAAATCCCTTCTAACTCTGTTATTCTGTAAGAGCCATGGTGTCAACTCATAAAACATTCCTTTGCTTGTTTCAGTGGTTGCCATAAAAATGGGGGGGAGAGGAAATCTGGGAAAGCAGTGCAGCAAAGTGAAAGTACATTCCAATTCTTATCTTTAAATGATTGTAACTAAACTACCAGAGCTTTTGCCCGCGAATATATTTAATTGGAGACTGTGAATGATGACACCCAGCCTGTGAATGTGCTCAATTGGAGAATCTGATTTATGACACACCCCAAGGGGGAGGGGAGAAACAGGGTCACAGACAGAACCGGTAGTGGAAATTTTGAGTAGTTTGGAGAACCGGCAAATCCCACCTCTGACTAGAGATTTTACAGTATCCTCCCCCTGCCACACCCATCAAGACACGCCCACAGAACCAGTAGTAAAAAAATTTGAATCCCACCACTGGTCACAGGGGACTGTAAATAATGTATACCAGAGTTGGCTGCATACAGAGCAGTGCCAGTATGTCACCTCTAATGAATCCTTTGAAGTTTTTTGAAGTTCAGCTTGAGAATCCTGATTTAATTAGAGCGATTACAGGAATCCTGACACATGGTGGCCCAGTGGTTAGAATGCAATATTGCAGGCTAACTCTGCACACATTGCCAATAGTTCAATTCTCTCAATGCTGACTGGCTCAAGATTGACTTAGCCTTCCATCCTTCTGGTAAAATGAGGACCCCGATTGTTGGGGGCAAAATGCTGACTGTGTAAACCAGTGGTCACCAACCAGGGGGCTGAGGACCACTGGTGGTCTGTGAGAAAACTTTGGTGGTCCACAGAGAAATGTCACTCCTCCAAAGCATCTCCCAAAGCAATTAATCCAGGCTGCGTGGGAACACAAGGCTAACATCACTTGCATTGCGAACAATACGAGGTAGTGAGGGGAGGGGGGAAAGGGTGGAGGGGGGAACTTGCCCCACTCGCCCCACGTGCCTGGCCTGGCCACTGGCCTGCTTCTTTCTCCTGCTTTTGGCTGCATGCAAGGAAAGCAGCAGAAGTCTTTCTTTCTCTCCCCCCAAACTCCACCAGAAATGAGTCTTTGGGACCCTGCAAGGCCTCCTGCTCCAAGAGGCTGCGCTAGCATGACAAGTCTCACAAAGACTCATTTCTGGCAGAGTTTGGGGGAGAAAAAGAAATACTTCTGCTGCTTCTGCTGCTTTCCTTACATGAAGCCAAAAGTCTCTCTCTTCCCCTGAGAACAGAGCTGGAGATGGTATCCTGTGATCCCAAATAAAGAATGATCGATCGGTAGGAAAATGGGGTGGGGAATTTTCCTGCAGACTTTTTTGGGGATTTTCCCAGGGTCCCTGGTCCGTGGGATTTAAAATTATGAGTTTGGTGGTCCCTGAGGTCCAAAAGGTTGGTGACCCCTGGTGTAAACTGTTTAGAGAGGGCTGTAAAGCACTGTGAAGCAATATATAATTCTAAATGCTATTGCTATTCTGTTATGTCGTGTTTCTTTGATTCAATCTATGGCCATGACAGATTTCCTTTCTGCTTTCCCTATCCACTTTCCCTTTTCTGGAATCTTATAAGGTCAGCTTGAGAATTATATCTCCTTCACTGATGCAAAAACATTGATCATCTCAAGGGCCAACGAGTATGCCTCGCAACAAATTTGTTAAGAGACCTAATTTTTTGCTGGCTCACTCTACTGTACCATGTCTAACTGGTTCATCTCTAAGCAATGGAAGGGAAATCCACTCCTGTACGATTCGTGCTGTTTTGGCCAACCAAGCCATCATTTCAATGCATGGGCATCCCATTGGAGAAGCAGCCAAGTCAACATTTGCTGGTGTCTGTCAACCAAAAGATCGCTCTGCTTCTAAGAGCCACAACTTTTGAACTTTCCCAGAGATCCTGTCATCACTCCCCTCTTACTCCATTGCATAAGCACGGCTATGTTACCCCTTGGGTAAGCAAAAGTAACGTGAACCCCAATATACCAGCTGTCCATCTTCTTTTCGGAAATGGCACGCTAGGATATTTTATTGTATGGAAACCCGTAAGAGATTCGTCGGTTCCGCTCTGAACACAAAAACTCAAGCTGTCACTCTTGCATTCTCAGCTGCTTCACGAAGGAGACAAGCCAGCTTTGTTTGAAATTGAAAGCATAGCAAGCAATATCTTAAGGTCAGAGTTCAGGAAATCAAAGTTATGCGTTTAAAAATAATAATAAAAAGTCCCAGGAATTTACAGTTCTGTTCTGGATTGGCTGGTGTGTGTGTGTGTGTGTGTGTTTGAAGGGACACGGTTTCCTTGCCAATCTAGCTGGAGAGGCTATTTTAGATATAGGGCACCATGATGCAACCATGTTTTAGGATATGAACTACAATTGACTGGGTTAGCACAAGACAGAAACCACCATACACAAACCGCCATCGCTGAGTTCCCCTTTTCCAATGAAAACCAATTCACGCTAAATCAGGGGTGTCAAACTCAAGACCCGCGGGCCAGATCCAGCCTGCAATGTGGTTGTATCCAGACCGCAGGGCCGTCCTGGATTACCCGGTGCAAAGAAAGATCAGGCCAACATAGCTTCGCCCAGTCCACCCAGTGCAAAGAGGAAAGTTTCGGCCAGGTCTACCCAGTGCAAAGAGATGCCAGAAGTTTGGGGAGTGGCATCAAGATGGCCATGCCCACCCAGTCAGTCACGTACACCCTGCCCCCTCCCCTAGGTCAACCACAGCTCTGATGCAGCTCTCAATAAAATTGAGTTTGACAACCTTGAGCTAAATGGTTTGTTGCAATTTGTTAAACAAACCACCATTTCTGGGTCCACACCAAGGAAGGCAGAGTGCCTAATTTATGACTCAGGATGATTGGTGGATACAATCTGCTAAACTAAACCAAACCATTCAAATTGTAGCTCAATAGGATGCTGAATTCAGTGACTGCATATGTAAGACGGGACCTCCCTTCATTTAATCAACTTTCCCAACTGTCTCATGTTATTAAACATACATCCTACCCAGTCCTGTTTTCACACGATATTCTCTGAATGTTGGACATTTTAATCAGCGAACACCGATCTTAAGAACAGAAGTTTCATAGCTCTGGAGTGTTCTTCGACCCATTCAAAGGGAAAAAAAGATTGCAATATATTCAAAAATGTGCCATGCGAGCAGGGTTGGGATTCAAATTTTTTAACAATCAGTTCTGTGGGTGTGGCTTAGGTGGTGGGCATGGCTTGGTGGTCATGTGACTGGCTGAGCGTGGCCAACTCAATATCACTCACATCGAGGCACACATCTTCTCATCTGGCTGCTTATGACTGGGGGATGCTGCAACAGTCAGAAGTGTGAAAAATGGTCATAAATCACTTTTTTCAGTGCCATTGTAATTTTGAATGGTCATTCCACACAAGCAAAGTACCAGCAAAGGAAGGGAAAAAAATCCAGAGAAGTTCCAGAGACAGGAAGTCTAGTCCTGCCAAGAATGTAATAAGGGTTAATGGAGAGGCAGTTTCTGTAAGCAACACCAGAATGTTTCCTTCCTGCCTTCCTTACAGGATTAGCCCAGTAATTTCTTCTAACAACCGCTTCTACGGACTGCTTAGAGTGTTAACAACCGGTTCTAGGAAATAGGTGCGAACCTGTAGAATCCCACCCCTGTATGTGAGATCTCTTCGGCTGGGGCCTTGGCGCCATCAACTAAAGTAGCAGATGAAAAACAGGCAGACCAGACACTGAACTGAAAATCCATTTCCGTTTCCCACAGCAGTAGAGCATTTCCACTGGTCCTCTTAAGAGGAATTTTAGCATCCGCTAATGGTTTAGCCTCCTTCTGTTTATAAAATATAAAACTTTAGGGAGGCTGCACTGTCCAGATGTATTACATTGCCATGGGAGAGGATGAATGCTACATTAGTATTGAACTGTCCCCAGCAGGAGGCTAGTCCTGTGAGAAGAGGCAAAAGGGTTATATGGGCATAGAAATATTGGACTGGGGCAAGAGGCTACCAAGGGGAAAGATCTTGCATGGTGCAGAAGTCTACTTCTCCAATAACAGAACAAAACAGACTTCATCAACAGACACATTGACCTACAACTAGCCTACAAACCTCACAGAAGGTAAATCAACTACACAGCCAACCAGAGATGGCACCAACCCTCAACCAACCCACAACCAACCCTCAAACAATCCTCCACCAACCCTCCACCAACCCTCAACCAATCCTCAACCAACCCACAACCAACCCTCAACCAACCCTCAACCAATCCTCCACCAACCCTCAACCAACCTTTAATCAACCTGCAACCAACCCTCAATCAACCTGCAACCAACCCTCAATCAACCTGCAACCAACCCTCAACCAACCCTTCACCAGCCCTCCACCAACCCTCCACCAATCTGCAATCAACTCTCAACCAACCCTCAACCAACTCACACAACACCACCCCACCAGCAGTGAACCTCACCTGATGTGACCTCCTCATCATAAGACCCATCACAAGGTCTTCACTTAATGCAAGCCACACCTGACCCATCACCAGATCAATCACAAGACTCATCACAAGACCCATTGCAAGACCGCCACCTGACATGACCCTCACCTGACATGATCTCCCCATTACAAGACCTACTGACCACATGAAGCCCTTATAATCAGAAGAACACCAACCCCTAATTTTTTGCTGAAGATGTTACAAAAAGTTTGGAAGCCACAAGTTTGAAGAAGGAACCTCCGCCTTAAAAAAAAAAAAAACCAACAATGTCTGGATGACATGGCACCACTTTTGAAAGCAGCCACAAAAGGCAAGATGGAAGAGGTCCACGAGAGGTCAACCACGATGGTCAGAAAATGAATCTTAGGAGGATACTCCACAGGAAGTAGGTTGTGTTCCAATTTCCAAGTCAACCATCTGCTGATCTGTTCAATGCTCAAGAGTGAAATCATGATTCAGCACCACAAACAACTCCCGGTTCTCTCTGCTTCTTCAGATGAGATCAAAACATCTGAAGGCAGTCATGAATGTCTGAATGGGAAGAGCTATTCGGTAACGCAAAGCAAAAGGAGAGAAGTCTTCTACTGAAGCCTTCAAGGTGAGATGAGAAATGCTTTAATGACAGGTGTCCCACCTTTACATTTTTGTCCATTGAGCAAGTTGACCTGGATGAAGCCAATGTTAGGATCCTTGTTACCAATGATTACAGAATAAGAATCAGTTCTGTTGCACCATCAGTGAAGATAATCACACACAAAAAAGAGCAAAAAACATCGCCTCCCAGTACAGGTTGCCCTCGACTTACAATAGTCCATTTAGTGACTGTTCTAAGTCACAACGGCACTGAAGAAAAGGGATTTATGACCATTTTTCACACTTAAGACCTTCATAGCAGGCCCATGATCGTGTGATCAAAATTCATACGCTTGGCAATTGGCTCGTTCTTATAACCATTGCTGTGTCCCCAGGGCCAGGCAACCCCACTTTGCGACCTTCTGCTGAGCAAAGTCAATGTCAGTGTGATGACCCAAAGGGGCATGGTACAAAGGCAATACAGACGATCCATAGGAGTCCCTTTATTAGCTCCAACTTTGCCCCCAATGTCCTGGTTACCTGGCTGGAAAAAAACTCTCCCAGGAACAGCTTTTGGCTGCAGAGAATCAAGTCCAAAATGTGGTCAACAAAAACTGTAAGTATAAGTCCAATCAAGGCAAGATGAGGTCATTAGTCCAACAGGGCAGGAGAAGAAATTCCAGATGTGAATGAATGGCAGTAATTCCACCCAGTTGGGAAGACACCCAACACATATAAGCAACATCAACACAAGATAAACTCACATTTGCTCCCAGCAGCTGACACACTCAGTTTGCATCTCTTTTAAACTCTCATTCCCAAGTGTGGCTAATGAAGGGAATCAGGGCCTTTTCCTCCCCATGAGCCATGCAGCTTGCATTGCTCTCTTCTCCGTTCCTCCCTGCCTGCCCTAGGATGAAGAGGAGGTGGGCCTAGGCCTTCCTTTGAACCCCCCCTCCCTTGTTCTAGCTCTCTCCTGCTCTGCCCAGTCAGACTTTGCCCTTCCCGGTTTCCTCCACAGCCAATGGAGCCACACTTCTGCTTCCTGTTGGCTGTTCGCCTTCCTCCTCGGATTCAGACTCTGACAGGGCATGACAGTCAGACTGACTCAACCACCATGTTAACTCACTTATTATCCACAGCTGCAATTCACTTAGCAATGAGAAAGGTCATACAAACAGGGCAAAACTCCCAGAACAAATGTCTCACTCAACAACAAAAATGTTGGGCTCAGTTGTGGCCGTATATATCAAGGACTAGCCATAGTTTCTATTCCATATTTAAGCTCCATTTCCTCTTGTGAGCTCCATAAAAATGTGTGCATTTATGGGAAGAGCTTGGAGGAAAAGAGAGAGAAGCGACATTCAGAAATCCCATCAAGTTGTGATTTATTTATCTGAGATTTACCAAAGAACCACAGAATCCACTGTGCTCACTCAGCCCACTAAGCCACAAAGCCACAAAGCGTAATTTATAAGCCGTGATGCCTGGCTTCACATCAAATGTTACCTCAGTCAAAAAGTTTATTGCAGCCAGGAGCCAACAAAAATCCTCATGAAACCTGAGAGCTTAGTGAAACGTGTCAATCCATCCAGTTGACATGGAGACTTAAGATTTTTTTGAAAGAGCTTAACGCAATTTGTTTTTATATATATAAAGTCCCACCTTTTCATTTCTGGGGAAATTTTTGCTCTTTCATTGAGCTTCCTTTATTTTTTTTAGATGGATGGATAGATAGATAGATAGATAGATAGATAGATAGATAGATAGATAGAT
>BLBF01000058.1:5061194-5072319 GCA_015471245.1 Laticauda colubrina
CTTCTTCTTCTTCTTCTTCTTCTTCTTCTTCTTCTTCTTCTTCTTCTGCACTTAAATCCTCACACACAATCTGTCTATGGGAAAGATTGGACGTGCATAGGACCTATACAGCCGAAAAACCCATTTTAAATACAGGGAAAGGAGCATCAAGCCCAGGAGGAGAGGAGACGTTAATCATAATTTAATATCAGAACAACTGGGGCCTCATGCAAAATACAAGAAGCAGGGCTGAATATCCATAGCCCCTAATGGTTTGTGACAGGGCTGGATTGAGAGAGAGAGAAAAAAGACACCGAGCATCTTGGACAAGATATCTCTTTTGAAGAAGTAGCAACATCAACAGTTTCTCAAGAGGAGAACCTCAACCGTTGGCCAGGGGGCAACTTTCCATCCCTGGCTGGGCTATACTGCTTCTCCTAAGGCTGATCCTATCCAGAGTTTTACAGCCAGTGAACTTCTTAAAGTCAAGCCTTTTGTTCCTAACCGGATGGATGTCAGGGAGATGCAACTAAATCTTTGATAACTGCAATCGTCCCTTTTTTCCAAACCAAGGAGGAAATCAGTCATCTCATCTTGCCAGCCTCCCACACACACATTCTCCCCCCCACCCCCACCCCCCAAAAAAGATAAGCCAGTGGTGTGTGTATATATTGGGTTTTCATCAAAAATCAATCACCCAGTTTTTGCAAATTGTTCTTCAAAACCAAAAATTATTCATCCAGATTTGCAAAGGCGGGGAGGGGGTCTGATTATTTTGCTGAATAGAATAATATAATAGAATTCTTTATTGGCCAAGTGTGGTTGGACACACAAGGAATTTGTCTTGATGCAAATGCTCCCAGTGTACATAAAAGAAAAGATACATTCGTCAAGGGTCAAGAATTGTATAAGGTACAACACTTAATGATAGTCATAGGGTACAATAAGCAATCAAATCCTACAAGGAAACAGTCAATATAGATTGTAAGGATACAAGGGAGATTATGTAGGCACCCCCCCCCAACCTTTGAACTTGAAGACCAATCTCAGGTCCTGCCTGGGGGGGCAGGAGAGGGGGGGTCTGGCTGCCCTCTTGGCACTGGAGAGGAGACCCTCAAGGAGGCAAGGGGGCCACCTGACTGGCAAGCCAACCCAACACCCAACCCACCAAATGGGCATTCACACGTGAGGCTTACTTGCAGCTGGAGCTCACAGGTCCCGGCGTTCCATGCTTGCAAAAAAAAAAAAAAAAATCCAGAGAGGGATCAAAAGCCACCAGGAAAAAAGAAGCTCTCACATCATTCGGGGTCTGCGGGAGGGAGAGGCAGCTGGCAGAGGGGCAAGGAGAGCTCTCTTTGCGGCTGGCAAGGAGAAGGATGGGCAAAAGCAGGAAGGAAGCCAAGGTTGGACTCAGCAGATCCAGGAGGGGCACCGAAGTTGCACCCAGCCTCTCTGGCACGCATTGGCTGGCTCCCGCCTTGTCACCGTAGTCCCTCCTGGCCTGGCCAAGCTCCCCTCGGAAGCCAGCCAGCAGCAGCGGTGGAGGCTACATCCCCAGACAGGAGAAAGTTGAGTCACTTTCCTTGGGCGCTGCATGGAAGAGCGAGGAGTTGGGGAAGCCCTTTGGAGCCAGGAGGGGAGAGGAAGGGGGAGGACGGGGGAGAAGGAAAGAAGGAATAGGGAGGGAAAGGGAAGGGAAAAGGAAAGGAAAAGGTAGGGAAGGAAAGGAAAGGAAAGGAAAGGAAAGGAAAGGAAAGGAAAGGAAAGGAAAGGAAAGGAAAGGAAAGGAAAGGAAAGGAAAGGAAAGGAAAGGAAAAAAGGAGGGAAGGGAAGGGAAAAGAAGGGAAGGGAAGGGAAGGGAAGGGAAGGGAAGGGAAGGGAAGGGAAGGATGAACAGGAAAAAAGAGGGAAGGGAAAAGAAGGGAAAAGGAAAGGAAAGGAAAGGAAAGGAAAGGAAAGGAAAGGAAAGGAAACGAAAGGAAAGGAAAGGAAAGGAAAGGAAAGGAAAGGAAACGAAAGGAAAGATAGATGGGTGGAAGGGAAGAGGGAGCGGAGGAAGGAAATAGAAGAAAGGAAGGAAACAAATAGAAGGAAGGGATGAAACAAATAGGACGGAGGGAGAGAGGAAATAGAAGGCAATAAGGGACGGAAGGAGGGAGGGAGGGGGGAAGGAAGGAAAGAAGGAAGGAAGGAAGGAAGGAAGGATGCAAAGGCTGGATTCCTGCAGTGAATTCAATTTGCACCCTTGCAAAACGCTTGAAAGTTGCCTCCAAGGAGCTCGGGGTCCTCTTCTCTCCCTTAATCCCACATCGCCGGCCGGTGCAGGATGCCCCTTCCGATCCCTCCTCCGGCCAAGTCCCGAGCGAAGCGGGGTCCAAGCGCTGCAGCTCAGCTCAGCCTTCCCTTCCCTTCCCCTTCCCCTTCCCCTTCCCCTTCCCCTTCCCCTTCTTCTCCTTCTTCTCCTTCTTCTTCTTCTTCTTCTTCTTCTTCTTCTTCTTCTTCTTCTTCTTCTTCTTCTTGCAGCTTTGGAGCCGAGCTCCGCGGAGCAAACCGAAGAGGGCCAAAGAATCTTTGCCCAGACATTCGGGGTTTGTTTCTTATTTTTATTTTATTTTTTTAAGCTGGCTCCCCACCCGCCCCTTCTGTTCACGAGGCAAAAAATAATCCATATAAGAATAATTATAACAATAAAATGTCCTTTTCCTTGACTTACCTCTCCAGCCGGGAAGAGCGCGACGCGGTGGCGCCTCCTAGCGGCCAGACGACGCATTTTCCCACCTCAGGTCCAAGTTCTTAACACCTTGAAGCAAATTCCAAAGTGGGGTTTTTTTTTTGTTTGTTTGTTTGTTTGTTTTTTTAAGGAGGCAATTTGGACTTTCTGGGGTTTGTTGTTTTTTTCCTCTCTCTCTTTTGAAGAAGTTTCGCTTCTCATCCAAGAAGCTTTTTCAGCTCTGAGAAGCAAAACATCTTCCAAAGAAGATTACCTCCTGAAAATGCACCTTTGCAACCATCACCTGGATGATGGAGAATCTCTAGAGACTGTTAGTTCTGCAATTTGGGATGGACACCTTTGGAATGGGAGCGTGGGAGTAGGAATGGAGTTCCAGAGGAAAACAATGCAAACTACAGGAACCAGGACTCTGATGAGGTGACCCTTAGGACACAGACAAACTTCCAAGTGGCCTCAACAACCCTCTAAAAGGATGCAAATCACCAGCTGTCTGCAGGGAGTATAAATCCTTCCATTCCTCGCCATTCTGTTCAGAGCTGAAAAATTGCAGACCACAGGAACCAGGAATAGCACCCAGGTGACCCTGAGGACACAAATAAGCCTCCAAGAGGCCTCAGTTACCCTCTAAAAGGATGCAAATGAACAGCTGTCTGCAAGGAGTATAAATCCTTCCCTTCTTCACGATTCCTGTCAAAGCTGAAGAAGCTTCTTGGATGAGAAGAGAAACATCTCCAGAAGAAGAAAAAAAATAAGAAAGTCCAGTTGCCTCCTGAAAAACCACCTTTGGGACAACGATGATCTGAATGACTGAGAATCTCAACACCCCTTGAGTGAAGTTAAAAAGAAAGAAAATATTTATTTCTCACCCAATTTAAGATTTCTTCTTAAATCTATCTGTTACATACCAAAATGCTATCTTGCCCTGGCTCACTAGATCCCGAACGGCTCATGAAATCCCACAGATGGCTTGACTATAAATAAAACCATTTTTGCAGGCTCTTTTATTATAAATTCAATAATGACACCCTAAAAAACAAAAACAAATTAAAATAAAAAAGGTGTTGGACAATCAAAACATGGGGAGGAAAGGCATGCTAGTTTCTCTCTCTCTCCCTCTCTCTCTCTCTCTCCCTCTCTCTCTCTCTCTCTCTCTCTCTCTCTCTCTCTCTTTTTTTTTTTTTTTGCAGCCCTTGGGTGAGTATTTAATTTTGTTCTTTTCTGGGGGAAAATTGCATTTGAGTTTGGGAAGGGAAAGCCCCAGGTTCCTATAAGCTTTGCAAATTGTTAATTCAATCATTTTCAAATCCCTCAGCCTCATCTTGGAAGTTTAGCCCTCACACTTATGAACATAACTTCATTCATCTTTTCTTCATATACATCTAATGTATGTGGCTATTTGTATAATTCTGTATTTATCTGTATTTATTGATATATTCTGTTATATTATGTAGTGTATACTGGAGGTGCTGACCCTTTGAGAGCTGTATGCAACAAAATTCCACCTTAATGTATACCGATTAGCATGCATTCAAAGTTACAATATTCCTTATTCCATAATACATGTAATACCAGAAGTGACAAAATGGGCCTATTAGTTGTCCTGAAAAGCCTTGCAGAGGCTTTTTCCAAGTCTCTAGGAGGCCAAAAAAGGCTTCAAACCAGCTGAAAAATCAGCTGTGAGGCACAGTGCAGGTGAGGGGGTGGCGGGAGGGAGGAATTGCGTGCCCATGCGCAGGGGAGGGGGGCGCATTCTGGGTGCTGGCATGTGAGTGTGTGTGTGCTGGTGCGCGTGCAAGTTTTGGCACGGGAACCCAAAAAGTTTACCCACCACTGGTATAGGGTCTCCTGCTTGAGCAGGGGGTTGGACTAGAAGACCTCCAAAGTCCCTTCCAGCTCTATTCTGGTCGAAATCTTTCATCATGCCTTTTTTTTTTTTTTTTCCCTGGCAAACACTTTCAAAGACCACCTCTGCATAAGCCAGGACTTGAAAGGCAGACCTGGGAGACAGCAGGCCTCACCTGGACTCCACCAGGTGTTACCTACACAAAAGTGACACCGAGATTCATTTAATTTCCTCCAAAGGAAGAGGGCTCCAGTTGTACAAGGTCACCAAATCTCACAGGGATCTAAACGAGGAATCGTTGTTTCAAAGGAAAACAAGGTGAACACATTGTGTTAGTTTGGCGTCAGAGTCCCCTACGCTGCACAGAATCGTGGCTGGCTCAGGAAAATTAAAGGTAAAGGTTTCTCTCGCACATACATGCTAGTCATTTCCAGTTCTAGGGGGCGGTGCTCATCTCCGCTACAAAGCCGAAGAGCCAGCAATGTCTGAAGACGTCTCCATGGTCATGTGACTGGCAGGTCTAAATGCCAAAGGTGCACGGAACGCTGTTGCCTTCCCACCAAAGTGGTACCTATTTTTCTACTTGCACTTTTTACGTGCTTTCCAACTGCTAGGTTGGCAGAAGCTGGGACAAGGAACGGGAGCTCACTCCGTTATGCAGCGCGAGGGATTCAAACTGCTGAACTGCCGACCTTTCTGATCGACAAGCTCAGCATCTTAGCTGCTGAGCCAATTTTAATTCAGGAAAATTATGGTTTATTAAATGATAACCTAGAACAATAGCAGTGTCATGCCCTTGTTGGAGTCTGATTCTGAGCGGGAGATTGAGCAGCTGACAGTCAGTGGGAGTGTGGCTCCGGTGGCTGTGGCAGAAACGGGGGAAGGGCACAGTCCGGCTGGGCATTCAGAGGAAGACCCAGGGCCACCCCCTCTTCATCCTAGAGCACACAGGGAGGAACAGAGAAGAGAGCAACCTGGCTTATGGGGGAGAAAAGGGCCCTGATCCCTTTCATTAGTTGCAGCTGGGAGAACAGGATATAAGAAGGGCATTTGCACACAGCACCTTGCTGGAAGCAAAGCGTGCATTATCTTTGTGGAGGCTTATCTGGGTTTTGGCATCCTCCCAACTGTGTGTACTTCATTATCTTTTTGAAGTCTGCAATTTATTACCCTGGCCTGTTGTGTTAATTACTTCAGCATGGTTTGTGTTTTTTTTTTTTTTATTTCTAATTATCCTTACTTTGGGTTTGCACTGCATTTCTTTCCTTTGTAGACTGTTTTTTTGGAAGAGTTTGATCTCCAGCCAAGGATAACTGGACATTGGGGGCCAAGTTGGAGGCATTAAAGGGACTTTGCCTATTTTTATGACTTTTTTGCCACACCCCTTTGGGTCATCACAAGCAGATCTTTTAATTCTTCTCCCTTGCAAATTGGTTTAGAGGCTTGTGTATGTGTGTGAGAGCTACCTTGAGCTTTGTTAAAGTATGCGTAATGTAAGAAAGAAATCCTGATGCACACTAGTAATAGTATAAGGCATAGTATATACAATGTATAATCAAATAATAGGTAATAACAGGTAGTCCTCAATTTACAACAGTTCATTTAGTGACTGTTCAGGATTGGGTGCGATGGCCTAGAGGTAGAGTTCTCACCTTATAATCAGGAGGCTGTGAGTTTGATCCAAGGAAGAGACAGATATTTCTCTCTCTGGGCACAAAGAGAATGTATCTGCTGAACAAAACCCCACTCTGGTGACAGGAAGCGTATCCGGCCATTCAAACACTCTGCTAGCTACATTCAGTTGCCCAGACTCCGCCCTGCAAGGGATTATGGGGATCCTTAAAAGATGGTGATTGAGTGACTGTTCAAAGTTACAACAGTGATGAAAAATGTGACTTATGACAATTTTTCACACATACGACCGTTGCAGCATCCCTGTGGTCACATGATCGTAATTTGAGCTCATTGCAACGGACTCATATTGATGATGGTTTGTAGTGTCCCAGGGCCATGTGATCCCCTTTTGCAACGTTCTGACAGAGTCGATGGGGAAGCCGGATTCACTTAACAACCAGGTTACTAATTGCAGTGCATGGCAAGAAAAGTCGTAAAACAAGGCAAAACTCACTTAGCAAATGTCTCGCTTAACAACAGGAATCCTGTAGGGAGAGATTGTGGTTTTGTGTCTCTCTTGAGACTGGCTCCAATCTCGTTCGCTACAGGTTTTTTTTTTTAAGGGACCTGCAACACAACCTCATTTAGAACACAATGCAACAGCCAACATAGGCGGTGAGTAAGGCCTGAGGAATTGTGAACAGGGACTCCTGATCCAGGGAAAAAAGTGCAACTGATACCCAAAATGGATTTGTGCAAAGGTTTATCCCCCCAGCCACAGCTGCCACCTGCTCCTTCAACAAAAGCTGAGTGTCCAACAGGAGCCCCGAATTTCACACCAGTTGTTGACTCTGGAGGAGTAGCAAATCCTACACGTGGTATTAAGATGTGTTGTGGGCATCATCCTCTGTGAAATTTTCTATGGATTTTATTTTATTTTTATCAGAGGGGACTAAAAACAGAGGACTAGTAAGCTGCTTTCTTTACCTTGGCAATGAACCAGCACGTCCCTTTGCATAACGCATCAAGTTTCAAAATCGTATTTATGATGCTAGGATCTCACTGCCTTGCACATTTCTTATGGATTATGGATTAGGGGGGATCATACGCTTATGTTGTCATGCTCGCTGTTGTTTGCTAGCCAAAAAATATCTTCGTGAACAGGTGGACCTATCACTCAAAGTCAAGCTGGAAGACTTTAAAAAAAAACCAAAAACCTAGATTTATTATTCTTTATTGGCCAAGTGTGATTGGACGCACAAGGAATTTGTCTTTGGTGCATATGTTCTCTCTGAACATAAAAGAAAAAATAAAATACATTCATCAAGAATCATAAGATACAACACTGAGTGATAGTCATAGATTACTAATACCTGTTTCCCCAAAAATACAACCTACCCTGAAAGTAAGTCCTAGCTTGATTTTTACACATGCACCCAATATAAGCCCTACCTCCCAAAATAAGCCCTAATTAAAATCCCACCCACTCCAGAGTGAATCTCGGCAAGAATCAAGTGATTCCATATTATCTATTTCTAGGAAATTCTGAAATGTTTGCTCAACGTTCAATATTGTGCAGTTCCAAGGTTTCTAAATTGCCATTGTTCCCCCTGCTATTTATTCGTTATTATTTATTTTGTTCACTAAGGCTTATATGTTACCCTGTTTTCCTGAAAATATGACCTACCCTGAAAGTGAGTCCTAGCTTGATTTTTACACATGCGCCTAATTTAAGCCCTCCCCCAAAAATAAGCCCTAATTAAGATCTCGCCCAATCCAGAGTGGATGGGTAAAAATTAAGCTAGGATGGGGATGGTGGGTTGTGGAGCTACCCTATTACTTACCTTTGGAGGGTTGTAGCCAGGCCTCGCACACTCCGACACCTGCCTTGCTGGCCCATTTCTTCTGCAACTAGCAAGGCTGGCAAGGCTCTCCTGAAGGCCTCTGGAGCTGATAGCAAAGCTCTGGATTGATCCAGAGCTCTGTTACCAGCTGCAGAGGCTTTCAGGAAAATCTTGCCCATTGCAGAGGAAGTTCCTGAAGGCCTTGGACAGCAAAAAGGAGGCCAGGGGTGATGCGGCCAAGTGAGGTTAGTCAGTGGATGACCTCCCCCAAAAATAAGATGGTGCCTTTTTTTTGGTGGCAAAAAAAATGTAAGTGTCAGGATTCCAGCAATTCTCCTAATTAAATCATGATTCTTGAGCCAAACTTCAAAAAACTTCCAAGGATTTACCAAGAGGTGACATACTTACACTGGCCTGTATGAATCCAACTCTGGCATACATAATTTAGTCATCTGTGACCCTGTTTCCCCCCCTCCCCCCTGGGTGTCTCATAAACCAGGTTCTCTAATTGAGCACCTTCACGGGTTGGATGTCATCAATCACGTTCTCCAATTCAATATATTAGTGGGCAAAAGTTCTGGTAGTTTAGTTACATTATTTTAAAGATAAGGCTTGCAATATTTTATGAGTTGACAATAACGTGTCAACTTAGTCACTTGGTGACGGATTCTTATTTATAATATAAAGTCCTAGAGAGGCCTCACAAAACAGGGTCGCTCTAGGAATGCAAGCTTGAGTAGAACTCTCCTCTCAACAGAAGTAGAAAAAAAACCAGATGTATTCTCTCTCTTTATTTTTTTTTTTAGGGAGCAAGCTGCCAGCCATCTTTGTGACACCTGGCAATCCATCCAAGACATCTTGGCCACTCCTAATTTGATGAGACATGGGACAATTGTTTAGAATAGAATTTTTTATGAGCCAAGTGTGATTGGACACACAAGGAATTTGTCTTCAGTTGCATAAGCTCTCTGAGCAATGTTAAGGGTAATAAGTTATAAGAGGGTGGCAGCCAGGCTGTGTCATCTAAACACCAGTTGTGGCTCACCGTCACACCGATTTGATAAGGTTGGATTTCGGGCAACTTCCAGAGTGCAAATCACAAGCACTTTTAAATACAAATTATAGTTTAGGACAAGGTGTGAGTGATGCAGTTCCACGCACTGTTGCTTGTAAGCCTTATGTTGTGCAACCCACTGATTCCTGCCAATTGTGCTTCATCCAATTAGCCATGGTTAAGGATAGTTACTTCAATGTGAGATAGTCAGTGTATCCCACTGCCTTTCATCTTAGTGTTTTGTGTGTGTTCTGACCAAGGCTTCCCAAGACCTTAATTAAGCACACACTTAGTCAAAATAACTCTTGTTTTATTTCAGCGCTGGGAATTATGTTCATTCCCAGCCCGTAATGAAGTCCCAAACAGTCACTCAAGATAAACACCCACCTTCCTCTCCTTTAAATTGCTGCCAACAACTAATGTGCCAAATTAACTGGGGGAAATAAAAAAAACCAAAGCACAAAGTCCACACAGAGCTTCAAGGATTAATCTGAACAGAGAGAATGACTTTGCTTTCTGCAAAGGTTTCTCCACCTTTGCCTGTCCTTTACACATTATGGGAGGAGCAATCACCTCCCAGCCTTACTCCCGAGTCGCCCCTTTTGTCTCAGCTGCTCTTCCTTCTAGCAGCTCTGCACACACACGCAGGCTGGGACCAGGCTCCTCTTGTTCCTCTGCTTCACTGCTGCCAGACTCCAGAGGCTCTGGAGTCAGCACCCCATGCCCAGATGGTCCTGGCTCCATCTCTGCATTGGACATAGGACCCTCATCTTAGTCCTCCCCATACTCCCGGACTGGTCCCCATTCTTCCCCACTGTCCAATTCTGCTGCCATCTGTGCAGGCTTCCAGCAAACCACAACAGTGTGAACCCAGCTACTATAATGTGTAAATTATAGCTTAACAGGTTGATTAAACTCATCCCAGTGTTGCTACTCCTCTACTCACTTCTCCACCCCTTGTTAGCTTTTTCCAGGACAACCTGAAGAATTTGAGGAATGAAAAGCAAAGCTTCTAATATCATCCTTTTCAAAGCCAAGAGGTTCATAGAGAGTTACTAACAACCTGGGCAAAAATTTAACTCAACTGGATACTTATTTGTTTCTTAAAAAAATTACCTGGAGAGCTCGGGCAGAAGCTGAAGTTTAAAAAAGTACACAATCCAATTAAGAGAGATAAAAATTAAAAACAGCAGGTCAAAAGAGCTTTGAAAACTCCAGTGTTCAAGCGACTCTTTCCCAGGGCAATTAAAAGAGCTTTGCGTGAGGCAGGCAGGATAATAAAATAGCCATTAGTCCATAGCAACTTTCAAAAAAGCTTGCAGGCTTGGACAATAAAGTTTGGATCCTCTGGATATCCTAAAGGAATTCAGTCCTGCCATGGGGCCAGCATTAAGGCCAGAGAGTTATTGGCAGAGATATTGTGCTGAATTTAGATGTCAGTTTGCTACTATTGATTTATCCTTTGGTAGAAGGAGGAAGACATGCCAAGGGCACTTGAGAAAAGCAAACCTTTTTTCATGAAAGCAGTCCACAGGTCGTCCTTGGCTTATGACCACAACAGAACCCAAAGTTTCTGTTGTTAGGTGAGACACTTGTGAAGTGAACTATTCAAAGAGATGGATATGAATCACACACACACACACACACACACACACACATACACACAGAGACAATCATTCCTGGCTTCCTTTGGTGGTTAAATTGCTTTTCTATTGGGTAGGGTAGGGTAGGGTAGGGTTGGGTAGGGTAGGGTAGAGTTGGGTAGGGTAGGGTAGGGTAAGGTTGGGTAGGGTAGAGTAGGGTAGGGTTGGGTTGGGTAGGGTTGGGTAGGGTACGGTAGGATTGGGTAGGGTAGGGTAGGATTGGGTAGGGTAGGGTAGGATTGGGTAGGGTAGGGTAGGGTTGGGTAGGGTAGGGTAGGGTTGGGTTGGGTAGGGTAGGGTAGGGTTGGGTAGGGTAGGGTAAGGTAGGGTTGGGTAGGGTAGGTTATTGGGATGGAATGGAATAGAATAGAATAGAATAGAATAGAATAGAATAGAATAGAATAGAATAGAATAGAA
>BLBF01000058.1:5072329-5098345 GCA_015471245.1 Laticauda colubrina
AATAGAATAGAATAGAATAGAATAGAATAGAATAGAATAGAATAGAAGCTGGAAGGGACCTTGGAGGTCTTCTAGTCCAGCCCCCTTCTCAAGCAGGAGAACCTACACTGTTTCGGATAATAGGCTGCCTAGTCTCTTCTTAAAAACCTCCAGTGATGGAGCACCTATGATTTCTGGTGGCAAGCAGTTCCACTGGTTCATTGTCCTCACTGTTAGGAAGTTTCTCCTGAATTCCTTCATGATTGCCACATAAACTTTGTGACTTTCTGTATGTTGTGGTTTGAAGCATTTCTCTAATCCAGATCTAGCTGGCTTTCAAATCATTTAAGATTATGATACAGTTGACTAAAACATAAGGAAATCCCCTAAAATGGAACTTATCCAGCATCGGAAATTGTCTATATCAAAAGACAACCTTAACGCAACCTTTTTTCTCTCTTTTCCAGCTTGCCCCAAATATAACAAAGGGACGCTGGGTGGATATTAACATTCAAATAATTCTCTGTGTCATTTTGTATACACTTAAAAGATCACACCTGTGTCACGTCTCTTTTGATATCCGCTCTGTTTTTCAGCAGCATGAAAGAAGCGGCTTTTATTCTTACCGGTGCAGCGTCAAGAAATTTCCATCAAGATGCAGAGAGGCACCTTGTCATCCAACGCTGATGACTTCTATAAAGGCATTGTAACATCTAAATTCAACACCGGATTTCTTACCAAAGACAAAGATGTAGAAACAGGTGATATATTCATTTGAAACATGAAAATGTAATGTATTTCTTGCAAAACGATGGACAACCAGCTCTTTGAACCAGTAAACAAAACCATGTTAGAACCATGCCGGATTATCTCACCCAATCATGTCAGCCTATGTTCCCACTGGGGATTGTACCCTAGTAAGCGAGTTTAGGCTTACAGCTTCACAATGCTATTTGCCTGGGGTGTTCAGAGGTGCTGGAATCAGAGTCCTCAGATAAAGACACAGCGCCAAATACCACAAAAGCAAAAGTACAGCAAGAACTGCCTTTTTTCTCCCTCTATTTTTATTTTATTTTATTTAAAGAAATTGCTCCTGTGTCTTGCAATCAGAGGAATAATGCTGGATTTATTATTCTTTGAATCAAGCACTCCTCTGCTGCTACCTTATGGAATTTTTCCAGCGCTGAGGTTTTACGAAACTTGTGAGAAAGGAACAGTGAGAACACCACATCAGATTTTTCCCTTTCAAGGTTTAAGCACTGCTCTCTACTCCCTAAAAATGTTCAGTGCAGCCTGAATGAATTGGTGACAGGAAGGACAAAGGATATCCTTCCTGTCACCAATAAAAAAACTCCATTGGTTGTGGAGGAAACTGGGGAAGGGCAAAGTCTGGCTGGGCAGAGCAGGGAAGAGGGAGAACAAAGGAGAGGGAGTTCAGAGGAAGACCCAGGCCCACCCCCTCTTCATCCTAGGGCATGCAGGGAGGAACGGAGAAGGGAACAATGTGGGTTGCATGGCTTATGGGGGAGGAAAGGGCCCTGATTTCCTTTATTAGCCACAGCTAGGAAGAGAGTTTAAAGGAGATGCATGCTGACTGCGATGTCTGCTGGGAACAAACATGAGTTTATCTTGCATTGACTTTGCTTATTTGTGTTGCTGGCATCACCCCAACCGTGTTGAGTTATTGCCGATCCTTAACATCTGAAATTCCTTCTCTTGCCCTACCAGTCTAATTACCTCATTTTGCCTTGATTGGATTTACAGTTTTTGTTGACCATGTTTTGGACTTGATTTTCTGCAGCCACTGGCTGGTCCTAGGAAAGTTTTTCTCCAGCCAGAAGGTAACCAGGACATTGGGGGCAAAGTTGGAGCTAATAAAGGTACTCCTACTGATTATCTGACTGTGTTGTCTTTGTGCCAAGACCCAGGTCATCACAGCACCTTTGGGACTCTGATATAACCTTTTCCCACAATGATGCCCTTCCTGTTTGCTGTATAAACACAGCCCCAATTTTACTCCCAACAATGCCGACGTGTCAATTTTTGATCCTCAACTGAGATACTCCTTCAGCTTGAAAATATATATATATATATATTATATGTGGCTACTAGAAGATCTCTGTCCTACTCTGCATATTTACTTAATATATGCTGCACTATCTTGATCCAAGGCCCTCCTAGCATCTCTGTTTTAGCAAGTCATACTTCATTAAATTCACCCGAATATGGAGACCTTTTGCTTTTCACGTCCCTGTTCTCTTCTCGGAGGTCTTTTGTTCTTCTTGACACCCAAGGCCACTCCTAAAGCTTTCTTCTTCTTTTAGGATGCCACTTTCGGTGTCAGTCCTAACTGCTACCTCAATAACATGCTATAATTTATTCTCCTGCCATTCCTCCTCCTTCCTTGTTAATCCTGCCTCTAAATTCGGCACAGGAGAAACAAGGTCAGAGACTCAAGGGACGGGGGGGGGGGGAGAACGCAAGGATGACTAGACCATGTACACAAAATTTTAATTGGGCTTTTTAAAAAAAAACTTCTGATAAACGGTGCTCAGATGCATGACATGAAATCCAGGTCGATCGATAAGGCCCCAGTGCTTTGGGTTCTTGCAAAAGTTGAGACAAATGTGTAACTTTTAATGAGGCAGAACGGAGAAGGTGTTTAGCATATGGAGAGCAGCAGAAGTGGTATTCAGCCGGTTCTGACCGGTTCTGGAGAACTGATAGTGGAAATTTTGAGTAATTCGGAGAACTGGAAAATCCCACCTCTGACTGGCCCCGCTCCCATCTATTCTCCACCTCTCGAGTCCCACCTGATTGGCTGGGTCTTCTTTGGTTGCCCTGCACAGGAGAACGGAACTGGGAAGCAGGTTAGGGGGGTGGGGAGGGAATGGGGATTTTGCAGTAACCTTCTTCTGCCACACAAGCTAGGCCCACAGAACTGGTAGCAAAAATTTTTGAATCCCATCACTGGAGAGCAGGTGCTTTAACGCATTCCATCAAATGGATTTCATTATAATTTGGGGTTTTTTGACTGGGTCTGAAGGGTTTTCTCCAATAGCGGTCCTACTTATGTTTTGCCCTAACAGGTCAAAGGCCTGCAAAATAAGATGGGCTACTTTGGTGCATGTCCTCGTGAAGGGAAGGAGGGTGGGAGGGAGGGAAGGAGGGAGGGAGAGGAGGAAGAGGAGGGAGGGAGGGAAGGAGGGAGGAAAGGAATGAAGGAACGAAGGTAGGAAGGTAGGAAGGAAAGAAGGGAGAGGGGAGGGAGGGAGGAAGGAAGAAGGGAGAGGGAGTGAGAAAAGAAGGCAGAGAGGGAGAGCTGGAGAGCTCAGAACATGGCTGCTAGTTGCTTGTTTTATGTACTGCTTATACATGAAAATAAGCAGTGGGTTATTTAAACAGTATCATTTAAACAGGGCCAGAGAGGGGTTGGGTTCATATCATACAGTTATTTTTTCTCTTGAAGGAACCGAGTTTCTCTACTGGTGCCCCATGTTGAATCATTCCTAAACTGAAGAGGTTCACACAAGACATCAGGGCCCTTGTAAACCCAACCAAGCTTGACACGTTGTATGAAAGAAGCTATTAAGTGCCTAATTGATTTGGTGAAGCCCAGCGAGTAAACCACAGCCTACGGCGATGATGACACCAATTCCCAATCACCCAGGTTAGCAGAAGAAAGCCTTCCCAGTCCAGCTGGTTATTTACACCTTGGTTTTCTGGCTTGTACTGTCATCCAAATAAGCAAAGATTTATGATTTTAATTATGCTTGGCTTGGAAAGATTTAAGCATCTGTTATAAGTGTTCAATAAGTATTAGAATTGTTATCAATTTTCCCCTTAAACTGAGCCAAGATTGATGGCGATCCATGAACGCCTAAATACATTCTTGTCAAGCGGTAGCGGGTTTAAGTTTTTGTCTCTGTGTGTGGGGTTTTTTTTTCTGAATGGGAGACAGGAGGGCTTCTTAATTAACTCATAATTAATTCTATTTAGGATGAGTGAGATGAAACCTAACAGTATTACACAAAACACGAAGTCACTTAATTACCGCATTCGCTGTCTCGTTATCAGATGTTCTAATACTTCCATGACAGTTGGTCTTCTCATCTCCCTTGCAGCATTTATGGATTATCTATCCGTCTTTTCTTGTTTACCCTCAACACTAAGATGTTTGTCTAACACAAATGCAAACTGCAAATCAAGAAAAGCACGAGGTAATCCTACATTCTTTTTTACATTCTTATCCAGAGGGAGACCAATTTGAACAGTTTCAAATTGGCATCCTTTTAAGAAATTCCTGAGACAATAAAGCTAATGTTCTAAAGTGGACAATTAGCTTTATTGGATCAACAGTGATTTTTTAAAAATCTTTTCTTTCAAACTTGTCCCATAGAAAAATGAGTCTTGGGCAAAGTTCTCACTTTGTGTTAAGCCACTGCATAGGCTTTGTATGTTACAGTACATGTATTATGTGTATAATTAGATGATTTATAACTGTTGGAAAGCTCCACAAATAAAAAATACAATCACCATGTGCTTTCCTGCTGAACTGCTCGACTGTAACAGGAAACTCTTCTCAGTACAAAAGAACACAGAGGAAATACCATAGACCCAAACTTGCAAACACTGCCATCTACTGGCTGAATATTACTGTAGTTGTTGCATAAAAATAATACAAACAATAATAATAAATAAATAAAAATAAATAAATAAAAATAATAATAAACAATAAGCTATGGTGCCTTACAGTCTCTTTTCAAGAAGCAGCTGTCTGGAGCACTTGTGGGCAATCTTACATCTTCTTTTTGTCGAGAGAGGAAATATTAAAGAGTTGGTCTGCTCACTAGCTCTTATTCCACCATGGTTATCAGTTTCACTTTTTAAGAATGAACCACACTCATCAGCTGCATTTTCTGAAGAAGAAAACAATAGTTTATCCAGGAAATGCTAAGGAGAAAAATCACATCCCACCAACAATGGCTACGATATATAAACAAGGAGCAAACTCCACAATCAATCATATTCATGATATTACCTGGTCAGGTAATAAAATGTCTGCAAGCAAACAACCAGGCTCAGAAAGAATTAAAGACTCCACAGTTCAATCTTAAGATACAAATATTATCTTTTATTTTGGACTTTAGCTTTGCTTTTGCAAGTTCTTCAATGCGTTCTTCAATTGCACACATGTATTAAAAGGACACACACGCACTTCTTCAATCTGAATTGTTAAACCCATGGCACCACTGAAAACGTGGCACCACGTGGAAGGGCTCACCTTCAGAAGTCGTGGGTGCTCCATCATTGGAGGCTTTTAAGGAGAGACTGGACAGCCATTTGTCTGGAATGGCAAAAGGTTGCCAGCTTAAGTGGGGGGGGGGAGGTTTGGACTACATGACCTCCAAGGTCCCTTTCCAACTCTGTTATTCTGTCACACTGATGGAAAGTTGAACACCACAATAAGACACTGCCACCGTCATAAATATGAATCAATTCCAGGGACACGTGGGCAGCCAGATTCACTTAACAACCGGGTAACTTATCCACTGCAGTGATTCACTTAATGACAATGGCAGGAGCAATTCTCAATTACTAAATGTCTCCCTTAAGCATCATTGTTTGTAAGTCAAGGATTATCTGTATATCTTTACACTGAATAAAATAAATTCAGTCTTTATATCTCCAGGGCTTTAAAAAAGTGTAGATTCATTGCAACAATTGATGGGGGGGGGGAAATCCACCCATCAAATCCTATCTATTACATGTCAATCAATCCTTCTGCTATTGAACTAATATATAATTCAAGAGCAAGGCCTCTGAGCAACAAAATCCTTGGGGGGGAAACAAAAGATTACAGAAATATAGTAGTAGTAGTAGTAGTAGTAGTAGTAATAATAATAATAAGTAGGCGAAGAACTCTCCCCTAGCATATAACATTAGCCCCTGCATGCCTTCTTTTCTTTTAATTTTAAAGATTCCTGTGGTTTTTTTTTAATTAACAACAACAATAACAGCAATACAATGGAAGAAATAACATTCCAATGAT
This sequence comes from Laticauda colubrina, assembly GCA_015471245.1. Lineage (NCBI taxonomy): Eukaryota > Metazoa > Chordata > Lepidosauria > Squamata > Elapidae > Laticauda > Laticauda colubrina. The sequence goes on from BLBF01000058.1 coordinate 5,078,361, forward strand.
CCTGCAAAATCTATCCACTCCCCGCTCAGCCAAATACACAATATGTTGAAATGTCTCGAATTCCCTCCAGCGGAACAATCAGGTGAGTTCTCAGTTCTGGCAATCATTGAAGATTTAATGTTAATTATCTCATCTTTCTAAGCTGCTCACCCAGGGACCACACAATGCTTACAAAACAAAACGTGGGTTCGTCCTTAAGAAACTACACACCGAGTAACCTTTTTCACCTCTGGAGGGAAAAGCATATTCTGCTGTACAATTTAATATTAGAAAAGGAGGCATAAGTGATCCATTTTTTTTTCCCCAGACTTTCCCTAAGGGGCAACCCCAGACTGAAAAATCAAGCTATTGGTATATAAAGAGACATGGTGGGTCAGTGGCTAAGATGCTGAGCTTGTCGATCAGAAAGGTCAGTGGTTCGGCAGTTCGAATCCCTAGCACTGTGAAATGGAGCAAGCTCCCGTTCCTTGTCCCAGCTTCTGTCAACCTAGCAGTTCGAAAGCACGTAAAAAATGCAAGTAGGAAAATAGGGACCACCTTTGGTGGGAAAAGCATTCCGTTCACCTTCGGTGTTTAGTCATGCCAACCACATGACCACGGAGACGTCTTCTGACGGCGCTTGTCCTTCAGCTTTGTAACGGAGATGAGTACCACCCCTAGAGCCAGAAACAACTAGCACGCATGTGTGAGGGAAACCTTTACCATTACCTTTACATCAAGAGGGTGTAGTTTAAAATCAGCCAGCCAAACACATGATTTTGTCTGAATTCAACATTTCACCCCGGATTGATTTGTGCTCTGCATTCAGTGGGATTAGCTCCGCATTTATTCCCAAGAATTTAAATCAGTGTTTCTCAACCTTGGCGTTGTGGCCTGTTGGCCATTGGCCCCTCCGGCAGCCAAATCAGATAAGGAAGAGGAGGAGGCATGGAAGTCAGGGTCAGCAACTTGAGAACTCTGAGAGGGAAGAGGGAATGGAGCTGGGAGAGAGACAGAGACAGAGACAGAGACAGAGATGGAGCCGGGGTTTTCTGTCAGATGGAGAATCAACAGCCCCCAGGTCTGGAGGTGGCTGATGAGGAAGAGGAGGAACAGGAGGAGGTGCAGTGCCTGACACGCAGATGCACAGAAGACAATGGAGAGGAGAGCAGTGGAAATCTATGGACCGGTCCTTGGGACAGAAGAGCCATCGCTGCTAGCGAAGAGCCACCCTAGCTCTGGGGATAAAAGGCAGCGGGCAGAGATGAATGGGTGTGGCACACAACTATTCATCTCCCTGCTGGACAGACTTGTTAGCCTGCTGTGAGAGAGAAGACAGTTTTTTTGCTGGCGCTCCTAATAAAGGAATTGTTGATTAACTTCAGAGAGTTTGTTGGTGTTTGGGGAGCTGTGTCAGAACACTTGGCAGTTTGAAGACACATGGACTTCAACTCCCAGAATTCCCCAGCCAACATGGCTGGCTGAATTTTGGGAGTTGAAGTCCGTGCGTCTTCCAACCATTGACAAACACTGATTCCAAAGAGCAAGCAAGCTACAAAATAATGAGATAAATATGATTGCTATGGTCAGTTTTATGGGTAATTTGTCAACGGTGTTTAGGATTGGGGTCAATCCCAGCCCATTGTGGTTCGTTCAATATTTCAATACACAGGAAGGCCTCAACGTATGACCACAATTTCTGTGGTTAAGTGAGACACTTGTTCAGTGTGATTTGCCCCGTTTTATGATCTTCCTTGCCACAATCACAGCCATTGTTGAGTTACACAATTGTTAAGTGCATATGGCTTCTCTTTTGCTAGAAGTTTGCAAAACGGGAACCCCATAAGCCCAGGAGACTACATCCATCATAAATACAGTTTATGCCAGTTGCCAAGCATTTGAATTTGGGTCATGTGACCATGGGGATGCTCCAACGGACGTAAGTGTGGAACACAGTCATCAGTCAAACATTTTTTCAGTGCCGTTCTAACTTCAAACAGTCACTAAATGAACTATTGTAAGTGAAGGGTTATTTGTATTTAGGATAATGTGTGAACCGAGAATGGTGTGGTGGCCTAGAGGTGGAGCTCTTGCCTCACAATCAGGAGGCGGTGAGTTCGATCCTAGGTAGAGAACAAGACGATGAGAATATTTCTGCCGAACAAAACTCTACTCTGATGACAGGAAGGGCATCCGGCCAGGAAAACATTCTGCTAGCTCCTTTCGGTTGCTCAGACTCCACCTCACAAGGGATTATGTGGCCATTAAAAGAAGATGATAATGTGTGAACCAAAACAGGATTGCCTTTGGAAGCTAAGCAGGCTCAGGCCTGATTGGCCCCCACAGGGGTGACAAACAACAACTCTCAAGATTGCAAAATCAAGAAAAAAAGATGCTGACCAACCATTTCTGTGTTGTGGTTGGGGGGGGGGGAATGAATTGTCTTCAAAGACACCAAGCGTTGCACGGATATTATGTTTTTGAACCTGATCAAAAATGAAATAAAATTCCAATTGAAATGCAGAGTAAATTGATTTTGTCTCATGCCTTTGCCCAGGCCATTTCGAAATCTTTTTCATATCAGCCGTACTGTTCCAATACCACCTTTGGATTATATGATTATATTATATTTTAAAATAAAATTATACTGGCAAGTGGGGCAGGGGAGGGAAATAAATAAAGGCAGAGAGAAGCAATGCAGAGCAGGGGGTTTTCTCTACAGAGGAATTGCTGTTGCCTTGTTTTTGGTAACCTTTCAGTTTAACTCAAGTGACAAAAAAACATCAAGCATTCCAAAACGCCTTCAGATATCCCAGGGCAAGATGTTTTCTACACACATGGCTGCCCACAAAAGATAAAGGCCAAGCCCGATGGGTTTAGCAGGGGGGAAAAAAATCTCATTAACTGTCATGCCTCTGTCTGAGTTTGAATCCGAGGAGGAAGACAAACAACTGACAGGGAGTGGGAGTGTGGCTCCACTAGCTGTGGAGGAAACTGGGGAAGGGCAAAGTCTGGCTGGGCAGAGCAGGAAAGAGGTAGAACAAGGGAGAGGGAGTTAAGTGGAAGACCCAGGTCCACCCCCTCTTCATCCTAGAGCATGCAGGGAGGAAGGGAGAAGAGAGCAATGTGGGTTGTGTGGCTTATGGGGGAGGAAAGGGCCCTGATTCCCTTCATTAGCCACAGCTGGGAAGAGAGTTTAAAAGAGGTGAATGCTGAGTGCAGCATCTGCTGGGAACAAATGTGAGCTTATCTTGTGTTGACTTTGGTTATCTGCGTTCCTGGCATCCTCCCAACTGGGTTGAATTATGGCCATTGCTTCCCATCTGGAATTCCTTCTTCTGTCCTGTTGGACTAATTACCTCCTTTTGCCTTATTTGGACTTATAGTTACAGTTTTGGTTGACCACTTTTTGGACATGATTCTCTGCAGCCAAAGGCTGTTCCTGGGAGAGTATTTCTCCAGCTAGAAGGTAACCAGGACACTGGGGGCAAAGTTGGAGCTGATAAAGGGACTCCTACTGATTATCTGACTGTGTTGCCTTTGTGCCAAGCCCCTTTGGGTCATCACATTAACCATTGAGGGCCCCAAGTTGTACAAAAGCTCCTGAATGAAATTTTAGAAGGTTTGAGAAGGATTAAAAAAATATATCTGGGTTGCTAATATTCCACAAGGTGTGAAATTAAAAGAAGCAAGGGGCTATAATCCTTTGTGACATACGACAGAGTTGGAAAGGGACCTTGGAGGTCTTCTAGCCCAACTCCCCATGTTCGAGCAGGATACCCTACGCAGAGAGTCCCTGACTCACAGCCACATATTGAGGTATCTGTTGCTGAACGAGATAGCGTTTGAATGAGTTCCATTTTACGACTTTCCTTTGACATTTGTTAAGTGAATCACTGCAGGCATTAAATGAGTAACATGGTTGTTAAGTGAATCTGGTTTCCCCATTGGCTTGGCTTATCAGAAGGTCACAAAAGAGGATCACGTGACCCCAGGACATTGTACCTTTTTCAGTGCCGTTGAAATTTCAAATGGACACTAAATGAACTGTTATAAATCAAGGACTACCTGTACCATTCTGGACAATGTCTTCTTCTCCTGTGATGGAGCATCCATGTACCATTCCACAAATTAATTGTTCTCACCAACAGGAAATTTCTCATTAATTCCAGATTGCATCTCTCCTTGATAACTTCCCACCCATTACTTCTTGTCCTACCCTCAGGGGCTTTGAAGAATAGATGTTATTCTTTCCTGGACCATTAAGATGTTCTCTTTGGAGAACATCTTAAAGGGTAAACCTTAGATACAGAGCTGGAAGGACCTTGTAGATCATCTAATCCAACCCCTTGCCTACATCATTTTTGACAGATGGCACTCCAGTTTCCTCACGAAAGCTTCCAGTGATGGCGCTCCCACCACTTCTGAAGGCAACTTCTATTCCATGGGTTGATTGTTCTCACTGTCAGAAAGTTTCTCCTTATCTCCAGGTTGAATCTCCTCTTGTTCAGCTTCCATCCATTGTTCCTTATCTGGCCTTCAGATGCTTTGGAAAATAGCTTGACCCCTTCCTCTTCTCTGTGGCAGCCCCTCAAGTATTGGAAGCCTGCTCTCCTGTCTCTCCTGGTCCTTCTCTTCCCTAGACTAGCCAGGCCCAGTTCCTGCAACCGTTCTTCATATGTTTGAGCCTCCAGCCCCCTAATCCTCCTGGTTGCTCTTCTCTGCACTCTTATCTAGAGTCTCAACATCTTTTCTTATAGTGAGGTGACCAAAACTGGATGCAGTAAGCACATCTTACTAAGATCTTACTAAGGCTTTATAAAGTATATTGTACCTCCCTTGATCTTGATTGTATCCCTCTGTTAATGCAACTTAGGATTGCACTGGCTTTTTTGACTGCCACCGCACACTGTTGGCTCATAGTTAATTGGCTCATACTTTATCTAAATGATGGTCCTCAGCCCACTTCATGATAGGCAATCCTCCAGATCTGGAAACTTCAACTCCCAGCATTCTTTGAAGTAGCCATGGTGGAATGCTGAGAAATAAATTCCACACATCAACCAGAATTCTCCAACTGGCAGACAGATGTTTGTCAACCTTGGCAACTTTAAATCATGTGGATTCACCTCTCAGAAATCCATATGATTTATAAACTGATTTATAAATGTGTCATAAACCTATAGTATAGGAGTGAACACACAACCCCCAGACAGACACAAATAACAAGATTGTTTTGCACAAAGGGTGAACTCGGTCCATGATCTTGAAAGATTCCAGCTGTTATTGTCCTGTTGGTGAATTTCTCAGCCACATGAGATGGTTCACAACTGGTTTAGGTGAGTTGCTAAATCCATTTACTGGTTCTTCTAAAGTTTTTCTGGAGGGAGGAAAAAAAATGCAACATGCCTCCGATCTACAGCATTGCTGCATAATTATTGAATCAGAAAAACCCAGTTGCAGCAGCTTCCCCTGATTTTAATCTAAAGACTGTTTTAAGATTAAAAATAAAACAGCATGGCATTAACACCTGGGTCTCATTAATATGTATGCCAACCTGTTTCCAAGATGAAGAAATTCACGTAACCCTGAAAAGCCATCATGGAGAGACACATGCTCACCAATTCACACTGAGATTTTAATTTAACTTTAGACTGTAATTTGAGGTCCTTAGGTTCGGCGGTCAAACACCCCCCCCCATCCCCCCCAAAATAGCAAAAAATAAAACTAAACTAAAAACCCAGAGTTATTCACGAAAGTTTCACTTTGACTAATTTGAGTAGCACTTTCTTAGAATGGTGTTGCCCACCATGAAAGACATATTCTGGGCTTAGAATATAAAAGATGAAAGGGAACTGGAAATGTGCCACCAAGAAGAAACTGTCATTGGCACAACGGTGGATGGCGATCCGAAGATCTGCAAACTTTCATTGACTGACGAAAAGCAAGCATTGATAGCCCCTCGAATGCCCCCTCAGAGACGAAGTAGGAATTTAAAGTGAGCTCATTGTAAATACTCGTCCTGACCTAGGCTTCCCAAAATCACTCCTCATCCAGACAAAACCCCTTTTATTTAGGGTAAAGTGAATTCCTCTCCAGCAAAGTCCTGGCAAACAGTCTTTCAAGATATTTCACAGTTACAGACCTTTTATCAGGCTTGGAAAGTTGCCAAGCTGTTATCTTTCAGATGCCACACTGTAGCAGACAATGCTTGGCAAGAATGCAGGAACAGATCTTCACCCAAATGAACTAATTGTCTCCTGCAAAACCCCACTCCCTTTTGGAGGGGCTATTCACCATCCACCTGTGGCTTTACTCCCAAGTCAACCCTTGTTCCTTAGCAGTTCTCTTCTTCTGGCAGCTTTGCACATGTGCACACTGGGAACAGGCTCCAGGTGTTCTTCTGCCTCACTGATGTCTAACTCCAAAGGCAACTAATAACCCTTCCTTCCTTCCCTCTTCCGTTTTCTTTCTTCCTCCCTTCCTCCCCTCCCTTCCTTCTTTCCCTCCTCCATTTCCTCCCTCCCTCACCTCCTTCCTTCCCTCCCTCTTCCATTTCCTCCCTCCCTTTCTTCCTCCTCCATTTCCTTCCTCCTTTCCCTCCCTCTTCTATTTCTTCCCTCCCTTCTTTCCTTCCCTCCCTCTTCCATTTCCTCCCTTCCTTCCTTCCCACTTACCATTACCACTTAGACTTATATACCACTTCACGGTGCTTTTACAGCCCTCTCTCAGCAGTATACAGAGTCAGCAACTTGCCCCCAATAATCTGGGTTCTCATTTTCCCATCCTCGGAAGGACGGAAGGCTGAGTCCACCTTGAGCCACTCAGGGATTGAACTCCTGGCAGTGGGCAGAGTCAGCCTGCAACCCTTCATCTCAAACCACCATGCCACCAGGGCTCCAGAATCTCAGTTTCTCGTAAGTATAAACAACACGCCATATTACAACATTTTGGAACAATTGGCTGACAGATGCCGCCACCGAACTTGCATGGAATGTTTGTTCTGTGTATTAATTAATTTCATTTTACATGCCTTGGTGTAAAACAGGACTGAATTAACTATTAACTATTTGCGACTTGCATTCTGTTTAATCATGATGCCTCGGTTTCTCTCTCTCTCTCTCTCTCTCCCCAACTTTTACTTCTGCCCTGCAACTCTTTGTATGTTGGTTTGTTAGGCTGTTTTAGTCAAAATGACCATACAGCACATCACCCAAATAGTTAGACTGGCAGCTGACATTAAGGGGACTGCTTATTTAAACCTGATTGATAGAACATTATTTGAAGGCAGAGCAATAACTCAGCATTTTTCAATGTTTTGCTCCATCTTCCTCCTTAGCTTATAGCCGCTAAAGACTGGACTAAGGGGAATTTCCACGAATAGCATCGCCGAAACCTCAGAAGTCCCCATTAATGCAAAAACAAAAACAAAAAACCAGCAATGGAAACAAGCCATCATCCGTCAGCCACACCAACAAAACATTTTAAAAAACAAAACAAAATACTATATTTTTCCCCAAGGATGGATTGGGTTCCAGTGCGTTTCCCAGCTACTTAACTTTGAAATTGCCCAGCTGCGATGAGTTAGGCTCTGTTATCCCATTTTTATTTTGAAAAAGGCAATTATAAAAGCCAACTCAGTCAAAGCTGATGGGATGATGGCTTGTGCTGTCTGGGATGTTCTAGGATCATCTGCCTCCAGGGGGCTGTCCAGGAGATTGGGGGTGAAGGTCGCAGATTGCAATTTGCATGAAGAGCTTTTTCTCTCCATTATATTTTTTTGGGGGGATTGGAGGATTAGCACAAGGGGGGGGACAGAAAAAGAACAGATGCTGGTTTACTAGTATATATCTGGCTGATCTGCAGCTGATTCTGGAAGGAGGTTTGAGTCCCAGTCATCCAGACAATAAAGGGACTGGAAAAAAAAACCCACCCTTCTCTGCCCCGAATTTAGGTACATAAAAAATAAATCAAACATTGGGGGGGGGGGGGAACCCAGATAGGATTTTGGAAGGTGGGACAAGTTTCTGAATGGAGCTTTCAGAAAAGTCCTGGACTTACAATCATTCTTTTGGCAGGAAAATCCATCTGGTTCAATTCCAAGGTGAGAGAAACATGCTGGAAATAAAATGGAGGCCAATGTTGTGGCCCACCAGTGGCCAATGGAGCTGGTGGCAGATTCAGACAGTGAGGAGGTTGGGGAGGGACATGGGCAGTCCTGGAGACTGGGGAAGGCTCTGATGAGGGCTCTGCATTGGAGGCAGAGATGGGATCAGGGCCATCTGGCAGTTATCAGCTGCCTTCGGAGTCGGAGATTAGTGGGGAAGAAGAGCAGCTGGAGCTTGTTCCCAGTATGCGCATGCACAGAGCTGCCAGGAGAAGGGAACAGTTTAGGAACAAGAGTTGACTCAGGAGTAAAGTCACAGGTGGACGGTGAATGGCCCCTCCCATAGGGGATAAAGAGGAATGAAAGGGGGAGTGGGGTTTACAAGAGACAATTAGTTCAAACATAAGAGTGAAGATCTGTTCCTGACTTCTTGCCAAGTAAATGCTGCTCCAGGACTACTTGCATTAAAACAGATCCAAGAGAAGACAGCAACCTAAATTGGGCTCAGTTGTGGTCATAACTCAAGGACTGCTTGCATTAAAACAGATCCAAGAGAAGACAGCAATCTAAACTGGGCTCAGTCATGGTCATAACTCAAGGACTAAAATAGATCCAAGGGAAGTATTTTGAATTCTAGCTCTTCTCTCGACAACAATCTGATTGAGAACAGTGTAAAAACCACCCTAAATCTCTTAAATCCTTCACTGAACAAATGTCTCACTTAGCAACAGAAATGTTGGGCGTCAATTGTGGTCATAAGTCAAAGACTACCTGTATCCCAAAAATCATAAAATCAGTTAATTTAGCCAGCCAGTCACAGGCATCATGTGAAACGCAGCCAGAGAGAACAACGTTCCCCTTCTGCCAATGCACGATGGCTATCAAATTCTTTTCTTTGTCCCCTTCAAAAAAGAAAATAGCACGGAGAAATGCGATCATCACACAATGATCCTTATTCGAGTCATTTCTCATTTCCTAATCGTCCTCAACACTCTTCTATCTACCATCCATTTTTAAGAGCCAACTTGTTAACAAGGGCTCTTTTGAAGTCCGCATTCAAAAGAAAGGAAAACCGAGGCAATCCTCTTATAGACCAGAGCTGGTATGCGGCTCTTGTGCCTAATAATTTCATATCCAAGACTATTTCTAGTATTTACCTTAATATTACAGAAAGTTGCACGTTCAGACTTTTGGACTGGCACACACAATACCCTAAAGCAACAAATTGGCTCGCTTATGACATTCTGAAATTATTTTTTTACAACCTTGTAATCCAGGAGTGGGGTTCAAAACTTTTAGCAACCAGTTCTTTGCCAGGTTCCTGGGTGGGCGTGGCCATGCTGGGCGTGGCCTACTCAGCCCCCTGCACCACGGTGGCGGGGGGGGTTTCATCCCGAGCCCGGACTCCCGAGGCCTTGTTTGAGTCTCCGGGAAGGTGAAAATAGCCTCCCCAGGCTCCGGAGACTCTTAGGAGGCCAGAAATAGGCCCGTTTTTCCCCTCCATGAGCCTCTGAGAGGCCCGTTTTCCACCACCCCAGGCTCCATGCACGCCTTGCAAAACGGGCTGCATGAGTACACCTGGGAGAAGAGAGGCAGATTGGGGCGGGGTCAGCCAGTTGTCAGAACTACCAGTTTGCCAAACCAGATGTAAAATGAACAACCGGTTCGTTTGAACCGGCCAGAACCGGCTGAATCCCACCCCTAGTATAATTTCTTAATTCAGGGCAATAGGAGTGAAGCTGAGCATTTACTGGCCAGATGCCCTTCCTGATGCCGACATGGAGTTCACAGCAGATTTTTTTTTTTTTTTCTGTGCAGCCTAGGAGAGAAACCTCTACTGCTACCTAGGATTGAACACCGATTGGGAGGCGAGCGTATTTGCCATTGGGGCATCACACGGCCCCTATTACACTCTTCAACACAGCTTGCTAAATATGCCAGTCTGTTGAGCTCACACCCTGGGCCAAGCCATAATTCTCAAATCACTGTAATTAAGTTTCCGCAATAGAGATAATGCCAAACAAACCACACTATGGTTTAATGGAACGTACACCTGGATCAGGTCTTGATCAATCACAGGATGTTGACTGAGCCAAGTTAACCCACTGTAATTGATCCAACAAACTGAGATTAAATTTATTCTAGAACCATCTGATGTGGGACTCTTTGGGGCTTCAGGAACACCCCAGTCACTTCTTGCCAATGAAGTCGCCATCTTTTGAACTCTGAATATCCCAGGCTTGTCCATACCGAGGTGATAAGAGGCAAAACGTAGCATTTTAAGGCTTTAATGCTATTCTCAATTGCGTCTTCTCGGAGACCTTCAATCTGTCTCCTCGATTCAACATAAGGCTGAGCAGTTGGTTCAAAATGTGCCGACGTCCTTTGTTCTTCTTCATTTCTGGCTTGTGCTTAACTCTTCCACCTGTTACCTTTCCTGCTTTTTGGCTGCATTTGTTTCCTCAAATATGGAGGGTTGCTTTTTAGGAACGCTATTTACGGACCCAGAAACCCAACAGTGATCACTCCCGGATCTAATTTTGGCTGCATTCCCATGCTCAGGAACTAAGATGCTGAGCTTTTCAATCAGAAAGGTCGGCAGTTTGGCAGTTTCAAATCCCTAGCGCTGCGGAACGGAGTGAGCTCCCGTTGCTTGTCCCAGCTTCTGCCAAACTAGCAGTTCGAAAGCATTAAGTTAAAAAAAATGCAAGTAGAAAAATAGTGGCCCCCTTGGTGGGAAGGGAACAGCGTTCTGTGCGCCTTTGGTGTTTAGTCCTGCTGGCCACATGACCACGGAGACGTCTTCGGACAACGTTGGCTCTTCGGCTTTGTAACAGAGAGAAGCAGTGCCCCCTAGAACTGGGAATGGTTAGCAAGTATTTGCAAGGGGAACCTTTACCTTTTACCTTTAAAACAAAACAAGCTATGTATTCCCACAACACACTAAGTTGGATTGAACTTATTAGCCGCAGCTTACAGGGTTCTTGTAAAAAAAAAAACCTCAGCTTGTTTCTAGTCCTACCTCAAGCATGAAAGCCAGCTGGGTGATTTTGGGCCAATTTTGGGCAGGAGACTGTGAGTTCTAGTCCAACCTTAGGCCTGAAATCTAGCAAGGTGACCTTGTGCCAGTCTCTCTCTCTCCCTCCCTCCCTCTCTCAGCCCCAAGCCACCTCACATTTCCCCACAGTTATTATGGGAAAAATAAACAAATAAGTGTTGGATATGTTTGCTGCTGAACTAAGGAGAAATTTCCTGACAAAACAATTAATCAGAGGAAGGGTTTGTCTCCAGAAGTTGTGGGCCGTTGATCACTGGAGATGTTTAAGAGATTGGACAATTATTTTAGGATAGGATAAAATAAAATATCCTAAAATAGGATATTTTAGGATAGGATATTTTAGGATAGAATTAGAGTACAGTAGGGTAGGGTAGAGTCGAATAGAAAATAGAGTAGAGTAGAGTAGAGTAGAGTAGAGTAGAGTAGAGTAGAGTAGAGTAGAGTAGAGTAGAGTAGAGTAGAGTAGAGTAGAGTAGAATAGAATAGAATAGAATAGAATAGAATAGAATAGAATAGAATAGAATAGAAATCAGGAAAGTATAGAACAGAACAGAATATGGAATGGAATAGAAATAGAATACGATATTCTTGGTTGGAAGGGAACTTAGAGGTCTTCTAGTCCACCCCCTGCTCAGGCAGGAGACCCAACACCACTTCAGACAAATGGTTGTCCAATCTCTTCTTAAAAACTTCCAGCGTTGGAGCATTTAAAACTCCTGGTGGCAAGCTGTTCCACAGGTTAATTGTCCTCACCGTCAGGAAATTTCTCCTTAGTTCTCTCCTTGATTAGTTTCCACCCATTACTTCTTGTCCTGTCCTTTGAAATTTATCTGAAATGGTATAGGATCCCCTCCCTGAGCACGGGGGTTGGACTAGAAGACCTCCAAGGTCCCTTCCAACTCTGTTATTCTCTTATATCACAAATTCCCAAGGAAGCAAGTCCTACCCACAAATATCTGGGTTTCTTCATTCTCCTGCTCCCACCCCTATTCCTTCTCTAGTTGGTTATTCATGCTTCCCAGTGAAACATTCATAAATACGCATCTTCCTTGCACACATCTACAAAGCATTATTCATGGTGAAAGCAAGACTGTTTCTTCCACCTTGGTCCCTCAATAAAGTTTTCGGAGCATCAAAGAGCATCTCCCTTAAACCTGGCTTCAGAGCGAGGTAGCAATTTTCCTCCACCCTTTTAAGAAGCATTAAACGAATGTCTTCCGCACACGAAAAGCTAGTGACATCTTGTGGTGAGCTTCCTTTATGGCTCCCACAAATTGGCAGTGTTCCTTCCAAATACTTCTTTTTTAAAAAAATTTAGGCCGTATCCACAGGATATATTGGATTACAGAGAAGCCGGCCCCCATCTTGTATAATTCCAGTCCTTGTGAATAATTTGTAGTTCCATGCGTTGCCTGAACGGAGAAAATTGGCCTAATTCCATGTTTCAGTCAACCCTAACATAGTGTGTTGCACAAACGTTGTTTTAAGAGTCACCTTCTACGGATACAGAAGGCAGAATAACAGAGGATTACTTGCATTTGTGTTTAGGATAATGTGTGAACCAAGAGTGGTTGCAGTGGCCTAGAGGTGCAGCTCTGGCCTCACAATCTGGAGGAGGTGAATTCAATCCTAAGTAGAGGCAGATACTCTGTGTGCATGATGAGAATATATCTGCTGGGGGGGGGGGACTCTGTACTGGCGATAGGAAAGGCATCCAGCCAGTAAACACTCAGCTCCATTCAGTTGCCTGGACTCCACCCCGCAAAAGATCATGGGGGTGGGGGTGGGGGTGATCATTAAATGAGGATAAAGATGATGAGAGATGGAGGAGGGAAGAATGTGTGGGTTTCCTAGCTGTGTGTTTTCTGGTCGTTGTGATTCTTGTCTCGCTTTCAAATGACACCTTGACTTGTGAACTTTGGGTTTTTCTTGCCTCATAAACCTTCTTGCATTGTGAATTTAATTTTGCCTGGTGGGTTTATTTTGGTTCAAATGCCTTGTGGAGTTTTTGGCCATTGCTCTGTGGTCTAGCCTTGGTCTGCTCATGGCTGGACTTCATTGGGACAGTTATGGGTTTTGGGGGAAGGGAGGAGCTGGGAAACATTCAATCCACTAAACCACAGTTGTGTGTGTGTAAAATTTGTCCCTTGATTTATTATACTTCTGATTCTCTTGTCAGGCCTGCAAATGACCCCATTAATCAAGAATATGCTTATTCGGTCTGCCAATATACTTTCATGAGTTCTCTTGGGAAGGAGATATTTTTTAAATCTCTCCCTGGAACAGATGGATATCTCCCACTGTTTTCTGGAAAGCTGCATCAGGGGTACCACAGGAGGGGTACAGAAATGTCAAAATGGTAGGCATGGCTATGCAATTAAAACCGGATCCTTTTTTAGTGTGTGTTGCAATACAAGTATTAAAAAAAGAGGGCAGGTTTCTATTTATTTGTATCCTGCCTTTATTTATTATTCTTTACAAATAACTTCAGTTGAGGAACATATCCAACACATCATCCTCTTATATTCCACACATCAACAACCAAGTGAGGTGAGTCAGGCTGAGAGAGAGGGACTAACCCAACGTTACAGAAGCTGGCTTTCATGGCTCAGGCAAGACTAGAATTGACAGTCTCCTGGTGATTGGCCCAAAGTCACCCAGTTGGATTTCATAGCTAAGACAGGACTATAACTCACTGTCTCACGGTGATTGGCCCAAGGTCTCCCCGCTGAGTTTCATGACAAAGACAGGACTAGAACTCACTGTCTCCTGGTTACTGACCGAATGACATCTGGTTAGGTTCCATCACTAAGGTGGGATTAGAACTCACAATTGCCTGGTGATTAGCCCAAAGTCACCCAGCTGGCATTCATGGTTAAGGTGGGACTAGAATTCACAGTCACCTGGTGATTGACCTAAAGTCATTCCGTTGGCTTTCATGGCTAAGGCAGGACTAGAACTCCCAGTTTCTAACCTGGTGCTTAGCCACTGGTCCAAACTGGTTCTTTTGTGATGTAGCAATGGCCAGTATCTATCTGACCTTCCCTTTGGATACCTCTGAGCTTAACCGTTGCATTATGTGTGCATTTATTAAGCTGTCTCACACCTAGTTGGACAAAAGAACCCTAATTATATGCACACTAGATCCATAAGAGATGTAAAGCCAAACTTATAATTTGGTTGCCTTCCATTTATTTATTTCTGGCATTTATGTCCCATTTTCAAGACAACCTCTTTACAGAGTGATTTGCAAGCCGTGATTCATGACTTAATTGTAGTGGGCAGCAATAGCTAGCTCAGCTATTCAACAAAGCCCAGTTAAACAAACCACAGTTTAACAAATGATTGTCAGGCTCCCTAATTCATGGTAATGAAAAAGGCGACCCAGCCACCTTCAAGCAGGTTTTCCAAAAACTGAACAAACAAACAAAATCCTCTAATGCCAGACAACTGTCACAAAACCAAGCACAGATTTCACAACAAAACCAAGTTTTCAAATATTTTCCCCCCTAATAATATGAGTCACAAATTACAACGCCTTTCAGTTTAGCCCTTCTGCAAACATTTTGCAGAACCTGGGGAGGCAGCATGTCAATCTTATAGGGCTAAAATTCCCCCCCCCCGCGCTTTTTTTTTTTTTCAAGAGGTCAGGAAGGAAGAAATAAATCAAAGCTGCTTAATTGCTGAATTTGAGAACTTATTACGGTGGGAGGGAACATAAATTATCCTGGATGCTAATAACCAACTGGCCCTTGGATATTTGACACAGTGCATAATTGAAAGACACAGCATGAACATCGCAACCGAAATGACCAATTGGTGAAATGGCGTTGCATCTTCCTTAATAAATCTACCCGTAAGACCAAAATTAAAATAAAAAATAAAAAAAAAGAATGAACTGACAGAGAGATGCAAAGTTACCTTTGGAGGCACACACCTTCCAAATATTGTTTTTGGTGAAAACAACCTCTTTCATTCTCTGTCTGAGAAAGTTGTTTCGGAGTACGAAGTCCATTCTTTTAAACTGAACTGTAAAAGGCAAAAAAAAAAAAAAACCCCACTACAAACAGTGCCTGGGGTATCACATAATCTTTGATAGAAACAATTTTTCTATATTAATTAGTCCAGGACCTATTAAATTGCTTTTATGGAGACTATAAATTGAAACTTACCCTTTCTAGGGTGCAATCTATAAATCTAATTAGTTCACGAAGCTGCTAAGCACCATCATTGCTCTCTCTCTTTTTTTTCTTTCTCTTTCTCTCTCTTTCTTCTGTCTTTTCGTTTTCTCTTCTTTCTTTCTGTGTCTCTGTCTCTCTCTCTTTCTTCTGTCTGTCTTTGTCTTTCTTTCCCTTTTTCTCTCTTTCTTTCTCTTTCTCTCTCTCTCTCTCTGTCCCTAGCTTTCTGATTCTCCCTTTCTTTCTCTTTCTTTTTTCTTTTCTTTCTTTTTCTCTTTCACTCACTCTTCTTTCTCTGTCTCTTTGTCTCTCTTTCTCTATCTCTCCCTTTCTGTCTCTGTGTCTCTCTCTCTGTCTCTGTATGTGTGAGTGTATCTCCCAGTTATCCAGATTTTAAGGAACGTTTGGCGCACGATAACAAACTTATTTCAACTCAGCAGTCCGTCATGGGTTTAACTCCGTGTTTTTCAACTGGGAACTCGAGGAGTTGAGGGCTGCACATTTTCAAATTGCCAATTTTGAAAACCACCGGTTAAGTTCCATAGATAAACTCAGTGAATTTGATTCTACTTAATTCTGATTACTAATTGAGGAGAAAAGAAAACATAATTCTGATAACTTTGCCCACATTCACCAGCAGAGGGAGTGAGGAATTTACTTTTAAGCAACTGTTTATCTCCAAACAGGCTGCACAACTGGACTGATCTTTGAATCGAGAATCTGGGATCATCAGAGTTGCAAAAGAAAACTTGTTACCTCCTCGCCTCTCCTTCCATATCAAACCCACCCCCACAGTGCTTCAGATCGCATCAAATCTCTTTGCAAAGGCTGGTCCAAAATGCACACTTTTTATTCTGGACAAGTGAAGAAAGCCAATCTGATCTGAGCATCCTTCCTCAGAATTTTTCAGAGATGCTGGAAAGAAACTTAAGTGCAAAGCTGAAATTTTGTGCCTTTAAAAAAAACTGGCTCCCTTATGCAAAGGAGACTTTCCACCACAAAAAAGCCAATCCACAAGACTTTTCCTAGGCATCTAAGCAACCCAATTCTACTCTATTCTATTCCTGTTCTGTTCTTGTTCTTTTCTGTTCTAGTTCTGTTCTATACTGTTTCTATTTCTATTTTATTTCTATTCTATTTCTATTCTTGTTCTATTCTATTCTATTCTGTTTCTGTTCTGTTCTTGTTCTATTCACACAGCCTTCTTACTTCAGAGATGTATTTCATTGGCTTTCTAAAGGATGACAGTCATGAAGATTACCCTATTCAGATCATTAATAAAAACATAAATGACCACTAGAGGGCAGCCAAGAAGAGCTTTCAGAAACTTCATGCAGCCCCCTAGCTGTCATCCATATCTTTGCAGCCTTGTCTGTTCCAGCAATTTTCAGCTGCTGGCTGGGGAATTCTGGGAGTTGGAGTCCCCTCATCTGAAAATTGTCCAGAGTTTGTAAAATTCTTGACTTCTTTCTTTTTCTGCAACCTAAGTGGTTTTATTTCTAAAAATAAAAAGTGCCTCTTTCCCATGCAGCTCTTAACACATGTGGCCCAGCGCTTGTCCTGCGAAGGCAATAAGCCTTGCAATGCCCACTGCAACCACACAAAACGCACAACCAGTTTCAGCTTGTTTTTTTTTTTAAATAATTTTGATTGTTATTTTCCAACTTTAAAAACATGTAAATCTTAATTTTAACCATACTGTGTCATCATTATTATACACATTATTATACAAACTAATCTTATTATACAAATCATTATACAAACCGATCTCATATAAATATCGACATTTATATGTTTTTATCTGTAACTTTCTTATTTCCTTTTATCTTTGTTTTTCTTACTCAACCAATTATACCAATTATCCCAAATTTCATAATACTCTGACTCTTCTTTCTCTTTTAATTTTAAGGTCAGTTTATCCATTTCACCACAATCAATAATTTTTCAGATAATTAATTCCTAGGAGGGCATATTATTTTGTTTCCAACATTGTGCGTATATTATCCTTGATACTGTCAAAATATGTAATTGAATATATTTAATTTTCTTCCTATACTTCTCCTTAATTATCCCCAACAGAAACAATTCTGGTTTAAATTCTATTTGTTTTTCAATCATCTCTTGTATCCAACTCCTAATTTTCATCCAGTATTTCTGGGCTTCCAGGCATGACCACCATATATGATAGAATGTACCATGATTTTGTTTGCATTTCCAGCATTTAAGATTCATATTGGGGTACATTTTAGCAAATCTCATTGGTGGCAAAAGCCATCGGTAAAACATCTTGTACACATTTTCTTTATAGGCCGCTGGTCTTGTTAATAAATAATTTTTGTTCCACATTCTTTCCCAATCTGCTAAATCTATATTATGTCCAAAAAAATTTTGCCCATGCTATCATGCATCCTTTTACTACCTCCTCTTCTAAGGCAACTTTTAATAGGTAATTATACATTTTCACTATAAATTTATCTTCTGGGCCTCAGGTTCAGCTTGTTAAATGGAACAAATATGATAGAACAGAAGAGAATATAGAATAGAACAGAACAGAACAGAACAGAACAGAACAGAACAGAACAGAACAGAATAGAATAGAATAGAATAGAATAGAATAGAATAGAATTCTTTATTAGCCAAGTGTGAATGGACACACAGGGAATTTGTCTTGGTGTAAATACTCTCCGGAAAAAAACTGTCCTTATGTCTAGTTGTTCTGGTGTGCGGTGCTCTATAGCGTCGTTTTGAGGGTAGGGGTTGAAACAGTTTATGTCCAGGATGTGAAGGATCTGTAAATATTTTTTCGATTTGTGCAGTATACAGGTCCTCGATTGAAGGCAGGTTGGTAGTAATTGTTTTTTCTGCAGTCCTAATCACTCTCTGGAGTCTGTGTCTGTCTTTTTTGGGTTGCAGAGCCAAACCAGACCATTACAGAGACAGACTCAACCATTCCTCTGTAGAACTGGATCAGCAGCTCTGCATGATGAATGCTATTTTATTTGTATCAAAATGTATGACGCTCGGGTGCCACACTGTTCACGCATTGAGATGTTTGTAAAAACTAAAAACACAATGAAAACTTGGGGGGAAAGCAGGGAAACGTGCAACCAGAATTTGGTATCAAGTCCTAGCTGGAGAGAAAAAAGAAAAAAGAAACCAGCTGAAGTGAATTAATTAGAGGGAATTAATTCTGTCGGCCGCAGTTCTGGTTTGGGGGGTGGAGGAGGGAAGAGGGGAACTCCCACCCACCTACCCAAAATCCACTTAGTTGCAAAGAGAAACCTGGCTTTACCTGGTTTCCCTCCGCGGAGGAAGGCTGGGGGAAGGTGGAGCTTACCATGGCGCAAAGAACAACCTGCTTTAAGCCCGGGAGGGGTTTGTCCTCCACCCCTCCACCCCAGACCGCCCCTGAGTTGCTCCGCGGCGGATAAAACCCCTCGCGGGACGTTGCACCGGCCAGTCGCCATGCAGAGCGCCGGACCCGGCGGCGCCCCCGCCCTGCACCTGCTGACCACCTGTTTCCTCGACAGCCTCCTGGGTGGGACCGGGGGCCGCAGTAAGGGGAAGGGGGCGAAGGGGGGGGTGCCCCAAGCCCCCCGACTTTCCACGCGATGCGGGTGGGACCCCGACATGCGGGATGGGGCCGAGGGGCGTCCGCTGGAGTGGGTACCCCTGGACGGCGGGCGGGGAACGGAGGAGCGCCCCTTCGTTGAGCGCGGGCGCTGGGACGGAAGGAGGGAGGGACGGAGCTGCCACGGCTCCTCCGCGGCGCGTGGGAATGGCTTCTGCGACTTTTATGCGCGTGGGAACGGCTTCCACGGCTTGTTCGCGCGTGGGAACGGCTTCCAGGGCTTCTACGCGCCTGGGGACGACTTCCGCGACTTTTATGCGCGTGGAAACGCCTTCCACGCGTGTGGACACGGCTTCCAGGGCCTTTATACGCGTAGGAACGGCTTCTGCGACTTTTATGCGCCTGGGAAGGGTTTCCACGGCTTGTGCGCGCGTGGAAACGGCTTCCGGGGCTTCTATGCACGTGGGAGCGGCTTCTAGGGCTTCTACGCGCGTGGGAACGACTTCCGCGACTTTTATGCGCGTGGAAACGCCTTCCACGCGTGTGGACGCGGCTTCCGGGGCTTTTTTACGCGTAGGAACGGCTTCTGCGACTCTTATGCCCCTGGGAAGGGTTTCCACGGCTTCTACGCGCGTGGAAACGCCTTCCGGGGCTTCCGCGTGCGTTGGTCAGTCCCGAAGACCAGCCGGGACGCCCGGCCTGGGGGAGCCGGTGTGCAGAAGGGAGACTCCGTTTCGCTTCCTCTCCGCAGCCGGCGGGGACGCCGCAGAGAAGCACCAGCCTCCCGGGCCCCTGGAGCAGGGAGAGCGCGGCGGAGAGGAGGGAGCCGCGGAGCTGCGGGGGCAGCAGCAGGAGCAGAAGAAGCCGGGCAGCCGCGCGGAGGAAGGGCAGCCGGGCGAGCGAGGGTTGATTCCCGGGCCGGGCGCCCCATCCAACGTCCGTGAGGCGCCGGAGCCGCAGAAGCGCAAGCAGCGCAGGTACCGCACCACCTTCAGCCACGTCCAGCTGCAGGGCCTGGAGGACGCCTTCCGCAAGAGCCACTACCCCGACGTCTTCGCCAGGTGGGGGGCTTTGCCGGAGAAACCCCCCCCC
>BLBF01000058.1:5099153-5110006 GCA_015471245.1 Laticauda colubrina
TTACTTACTTACTTACTTACTTACTTACTTACTTACTTACTTACTTACTTATTAATAAAAAAATTTATTTTATTTTTGCAAACATTCCGTCTTTCATTTAAACAGTGTGCCGTCTGGGTACAAATATCTTGTGCAATAATATAATACAAATTCCTTACCATAACAACAATAATTACATTCTTATTTTAACCTACTACACATGATATATCTCATCGGTATAACCACCCCCTTCTTAACTCCTTCTCCTCTATATTCTTACATTTAATTTCTAACTTCGAAGGTTTCGAAGCATTTCTAACAGGATCACCCAACACTGTAACAGCTTTGTCCTCTCTGCCATCCGCCTGGTAAACAAGCAAGATTTGTTTCTCTCGTCACGTACCTGTATATATCCGAACTAGGTTGTGTTTCTCCGTGTCATATAATATATGTGGGTACATGCATAATTTTGTATTGATTTATTTTGCCATGTTTATGTAGTGTATATTGGAGATGGTGACCCTTTGAGAGCTGTATGCAATGAAATTTCAATTTAAAGACTATGATATAGAATTTATAATAACAGAAGTGAAGGTAGAGACTGACACAAAAAAATACATGAGAATATTGAATAATTAAGACTGATAATATGTATTAATATCAAATTATGTAAGAAAGTTAACAGTATCAATGTGAAACTATACAAACAATGTATGTCGGTGTTTATTTTCAGTCATAACGTACACTGAAGATGTTATTTAATTTCATTGTACGAAGTGCAATGACAATAAAATTAACTAACTAACTAACTAACTAGCTAAATATGGTCATGTTTGTTTTAAAATGTAAAACACCCTGGAAACACACCATTCACACAATGATGTGTCTACAGAAAAAAAATGTATTTTTTTTTTGAAGAAATTTCATTTTAACGCATGCCGATTAGTGGACATTCAATAAAGTACAATAAAGTTGTTCTAAGGAAGCCTTAATAGTGGATCCTTCATGGGTCAGTTCAGAGAGGCAAATTCCCACACTCTCTCTATCTCCAAAGGTCTGGTTTCAGAACCGGAGGGCGAAGTGGAGGAAACGGGAAAAAGCGGAGATTCCAGGAAGCAGACCTGGCATCTCCTGGGTGCCTCCTCTGGGTTTGTACTTGGACATCCCGCTGACCCAGATGCCCCTCTTCGACTCCTCCTGGAGAACGTTGCCCATTTCTGCCACAGCCGTGCCTCCTATGGCCCCAGCATTCACCCCAACGACGGTGACACCATTCAACCTCAGTAGTTTGGGCTGGACGTCACTTTTCCGAAACTCGATGGTAAACCCTCAACTTGGAAGGTAACGGTTCCAGAAATGCACAGGTGACTTAAACAAGGTGGACAGATGATGCGAAGGGGTGTGTGTGTGTGTGTGTGTGTGTGTGTGTGTTTTCTCCTGGGTTGGCTAGCCTCTTGATCTGAGTGGACTTTGGTAGGTGCTTTACCAGGGCTTCAAAAATTTTAGCAACCGGTTCTCTGCCCGGTTGCTGGGTGGGCATGGCTTAGTTGGCCTCCTGCACCATAGTGGGGGGAGCGTTTTTGTCCTCCCCAGACTCCAGAGACTTCCCTTGAGACTCCGGGAGGGTGAAAACGGCATCCCCGGGCTCCGGAGGCTCTCTGGAAGCTGGAAACAGGCCCATTTCCGGCCCTCCCAAACTTCCAGAAGGACCATTTTTTCACCTTCCCTGAGCATCCCTGCATGCCCTGCACTTGCCTGCATCCAAAAGGGGTCACCTGGGGACTCTGGGGAGGGGAGGGGCCAACCAGGAATGGGATTTGGGGGTTTTCTGAACTGCACAGAATTTTAGCTAGGAGGCTCTCCCGAAACCCCTGCGAACCCCCAGCAGCATCAACCCTGATGCTTACTTCAGATGATGATAATAGAGGTGAAACGTAACGAAACCATCTGGATGCTGGCTAGAAAGAGGAACGTTACTAAAACAAGTTAAAGAGTTTTCCTGGTTCTGATAAATTTACGGGGGCTTTTTTTTTTTCCCCATGCCTTCTTGGTGTTGTTTTGTAAAAGTATTTATTGATTTATTGGCAAACTGCTTGTCATTGTTTACCTTGGGAATGTTGAAAAGTTGGGGGAAACTTTTATTTAAAAAAGCCACTACCCATTCCAACATCAAACCACATTAACAGTCTAACCGACATGGTTTGTGGTGATTGGGTGATACAAAAGAGATGTAGAAAGAGTGCAGAGAAGAGCAACCAAGATGATGAGGGGTCTGGAGGCTAAACCATTGAGGGAACTAGATTATGTTTAGTCTGATTGAAGAGAAGGCTTCAGGGAGGCCTGGTAGCATCTTCCAATACTTGAAGGGCTACCAAAGGGAAGAGGGGGTGGATTTATTCTCCAAAGCAGCTAAGGACAAGACCAGCAGCAATGAGTGGAAGCTCGTCAGAGGGAGATCCAACTTGGAAATAAGAAGGAATTTCCTGATGGTGAGAATGATTCATCAGTGGAACGGGTTGCCTCCAGAAATTGTGGGTGCTTCATTGCTGAAGGGTTTCAAAAATAGACTGGACAATCGGTTGACCAGGATGGTCTTCAACTTTGAGCAGGGGTTTGGTCAGCTTGTCTTCTGGAGTTGTGGATGCTCCATCACTGGAGGCTTTCAAGAAAAGAGTGGACAACCATTTGTTCAAAGGTCTATGGAGATTCTCAGTCATCCAGCTCATGGTTGTCCCAAAGATATTTTTTTTCCAAGAGGCAACTGGACTTTCTGGTTTTTCTTTGAAGACGTTTTGCTTCTCCTCCAAGAAACTTCTTCAGATATGACCTGGGGAATGGAAGGATTTATACTCCTTGCAGACAGCTGGACATTTGCATTATTTCAGAGAGTCATTGAGGCCACTTGGAGGTTTACTTGTGTCCTCAGGTTCAAGTAGGTGTGTAGCCTTCTTGGAACTGTTGGCCTCAACATCACTCTCAAAGGATGCAAATAGCCAGCTGTCTGCAAGTAGTATGAATTCTCCCATTCTTCACCATCTGGTCAAAGCTGAAGAAGCTTCTTGGATGAGAAGCGAAACGCCTTCAAAGAAAAAATAAGAAAAGTCCAGTTGCCTCTTGGGGAAAAAAACAGTTTTGGGATATTAGTGATATGAAGACTTCTGGCTTGGGAAGGGGGCTTGGATTAGAAGACCTCCAAGGTCCCTTTCATCCTATGATTCAGAATATTTAGCATTATGGAATATTAACAGGTAGTGATGATTTACATTGGGAATTGTAACAGGTGTTAAGAAAGCTTTGGAGATGCTTCTGTGTAAATGTCAACTAAAAGATACTCCTTTGGTCTTTTTAGCTGCCAGAGAAAGGGAGTGGGGAAAAACAAGGCATTCTTGAAATACCTAGATATCAACTCAGCAGCCCAAAGTTGTCGGAGCATAAGGAGGTTATTGGAGAGCCATGATAGATGACTCTTGGAGACTGATGTGTCCTATTGGAGAAGTCACATCCAGGGGGTGGGGGAAAGACCAGGGTCAAGGGGGAAATGTATGATGTGATTTAGTATCGGCTGCACTCAGCAACGCACCAACACATCAAGTTCTAATAAACCAATTTATTTTTTCTGAGATAGGACTAGAGACTTTTGCTTTGAATGAGGGGAATTTGTTGGAGCCCTGACACTAAAATCTTTCCAACATTCCAGCCGTTGACTTCTTCTTTCTGTCCTCCTCCTTCTCATGAATACAGGGTCCTTAGTGCATTAAATCCTTGGATGAGCCCCACCTCAGTTCTAATGAAAGCTCCCACCAATGCTGCGGTCACCACCTTCTCCAATCCTATCCTGGCCGAGACAAAAAGCATTGCAGACCTGAGACTGAAAGGCAGAGACTGCCCTGGCCAGGTGCCTCCTTTGAACCTGTCGCCGAATCACAGGAGTACCGAGAAGATTCTCTACTGATCGACCAGGGGATGATGTCTGTTGGCCAAAGAGAGGCACCAACTTCTCTCATAACAGACACCCAAAGACAGCCTGGCTCTACCCTTCGATCTGCGCTGTGGCCATCTAAAATTCATCTCTTTCCATGCCTGGGTCGCTCTTTAAGAAAGACTGGTTTTTATTCAAAAGTGGGGGAATGATGATGGGTGGATGGAGGGTGTTGATGAAGGATGAACACTCCGAAGGAAAGTTGGTGCTTAAAAAAATTCTTGCCGGTAGGAAGGGCCTTGTCTGTAGGATTTTGGGAAAGTAACCAACCCATGGAACAGAAGTTGCCTTCAGAAGCGGTGGGAGCTTCATCCCTGGAAGCTTTCAAGAAGAGACTGGATGCCCATCGGTCAGAAATGGTGTAGGTAGGGTCTCCTACTTGGGCGAAGGTGGGGTTGGGTTAGATAACCTACAAGGTCCCTTCCAACTTTGTTAATCTATAAAGTAGAATGTGGTTGTTGTTGTTGTTTTTGGAAACCATGCTGAACCCATCATGAAAGGAACATATGCTTCAACAGATTCCTATTTTATAAAGCAAGAAACGCCCACCAATATTACTGTATTGTACCAAGGAGAGAGTGTGGCTAAAGTTGAATTCTGGGGAAACGGACCAAATTGCAAAACAAAACATTTTTATCCTAACTCTCGTTATTTCAACAATTAGCTGAAAATAAGGTTGCCTGAATCCATTGGTTACAGCCTCTTTATTTTCTCAAACGTTTTAGCGTTTGAGTTGAAACAGACATTTTGTTCTTCAGCCTAAGTATGAAATGTTTTCAAGCTAGCAGAAAAAAAAATGGATTTTTGATCAACATGGCATGGGGAGTCTTTGGTGCAAGACGCTTGCAAAACAGGCTTCATTTTAGATCTCCAATTTCTTTTTTCTTTTTCTTTTTTTAAGATGGTTTAAAGAATTGCCCCTCTGCTTGGCTTTAAGATTTCGTTAAGCAACTGTAATGAGCGCTAGGTTGAATTCAAAACCGGTCGGATGTAATCCGACAAATAAAAGGAGAAGATTTCAACTGAAGAAATTAATTCAGTAGCAATCCAGATCTGTACCTTCGAAGTTAACAAGGGCACTGAAAAAAAAGGGACCTATGAAAAAGGTCATTTTTCAGTGTTACGACCTTTGCTGTGTGTTTCATGTGATTGAAATTTGGACGCTTGGCAACTGGTTCATACTTACAGTGGTCACAACGTCCCATTCTGACAAGCAAAGTCAATGGGGAAAGCCAGATTTGCTTAACAACCGTGTTGTCAGGACTCCAACAAATCCACTCCTGTTCAAATCATAAGTCTCTAGCCGCATCTCTCAGAGTAAAAAAAATTGATTTATTAGGAGTGGCCATGTTGGCGTTAGCTGGGTGCAGCTGACACTAAAATACATCATTCATTTCCCCCTTGACCCTGGTCTTCGTCCCACCCCCTGGATGTGTATTCTCCAAAGGGATATATCCATAGCCAAGAGTTATCAATCATTCTCTCCAGTAATAATCTTGCACACCAACAACTTCGGCTGCCTAGCAATTATCTGAAGCATTTAAGGAATGCACTGCTTTTCCCCACTCCCTTTCTGCTGACAACTAAAAAGACCAAAGGAGTATTTTTTTTAAATTGACACGTGTGATTCATTTCATGCTGGCAGTGTTTCACTGCTCAGTAGCATCAATCGAAAGTCGTAAAATGGGACCAAACTCAAATTTCACAAAGGTCTCATTTAACAACAGGGATTTGGGGCCCGATGGTGGCCATATGCCTGTCCCTTTGTGGTTCTTAAAACAATCAGGTTAGTAATTGATCAACGGCAGTAATTCGCTTCGTGATGGTGGCAAGAAAGGTCGTAGAATGGGACAAGGCTCACTTCGCAAACGTCTCGCTTATCAACAACAGAAATATTGGACTCAATTGCAGCTGTAAGTTGAGGACTGCCTGTTATCTACCTAACCACCGTGATCTGTAAACTGGGGTTATAACTTAACTGGATGAACCAGGCTGATAGTTTCTTTAATAAACTGTGATAAAAAATCAGCTTAGTGTGATGTGTGTGCCTGTTTGGGCAGCCAACCTGACTTGCCTGCAGATAATTCATTCATTTGCAAAATGAGGAAGGGAGAAAGTCAGTGCCAGAATTGTTATCTTTTCAAGGCCTTGCCTTAACACACACACACACAAAAGCTCTCATGAATACATCAGGTTTCTTTTTTCTAAATTCTTACCATCCTTGAAACTAATAAAATATATTCCTGTACTAAATAATGTGGTTGCTATAGAACTGCACAACCTGGTTGTGTTTGAAGAAATTGTAACTGTAATCATAAAACTTCCTATTAAAAAAACGTGGAAAAACTAAGCCTTTGGTAAAGTCAACAGTTAACTTGAAATGGGCACAGATTTTGAACAATTATGATTTCATTCATGGGCGAGGTAACCCAGAGCAGTGGTGGAATTCAAAAAATGTTACTACCGTTTCGATGTGCGTGGCTTGGTGGGCATAGCAGGGGAAGGATCCTGCAAAATCCCCCCTCCCCACCCTACTAACCTGCTTTCCACCTCCGTTCTCCTGTGCAGGGCAACCAAAGGAGACCCAACTGATCAATTGGGACTTGGGAGGCAGAGAATAGATGGGGGCGGGGCCAGTCAGAGGTGGGATTTGCTGGTTCTCTGAACTACTCAACATTTCCACTACTGGTTCTCTAGAAGTGGTCAGAACCCGTTGAATACCTCCTCTGACCCAGAGCATCCAGTGCTGCCAGCCGTTGCATCAGCTTATAATATATACTTTTTAAATATATATATTTATTTTAAAATATTTTTAAAATATCAGACTTGGAAAAATTCAAAATTAAAGGATGCCCCTCACCAAGGCAATTCCGATATTGCAAATAATGCAATAGCAAGAATCAAGGTTCCATTTTGGAAGCTCTGGCATCATAGATTGAGTTAGGAACATCATCCCCGTAATAATATCCTAATATTCCTCCTCATTGCACCCTGTTTTCTTCATCATGCATAGTTTTCACATCTGTAGAGGCAAGATGAGGCTTGTAGCAACTATGAGGAAATTGGTTGAGCTGATGGTTTGCCCAGCCAAGTTCTTCCACTCTGAAATGAATAAATAGCAAATCATGTACCAATCTTCCATGGTTTTATCCAAAATAGGCTTGTTCTGAGCACAGTCAGTGGAAGAACTACGTGGCAAGAAGGGAGGGGTGGCAAAGAGAGAGAAATGTACAAATAGCAAGCCAGGTGCTTGGAAGACAGACAAAAGTCGCCCCCGACTCACAAATCTGCATTTAGAAAGAAGTATTCATGAAGAAAATTAATTTAAGAAGTATGTGGCCCTGATTCTTTTCTGAGTCCTTTAAAAAAAAAAAAAGATTAGACTTCAGCTTTTGCTTTTTTTATTCTGGCAATCTCTTAAACAATTAAGAGAGTAATTGGAAAAGGAGCTCTAAGCTTTTGATACAGATGGAGATAAAAGATTTTCCCTCAGCAAAAGTTTTCTCCCCGAGTCTTATGAATGGCAAAGTCGCACCTGCTTTGGCTGTCTGTGGAGCAAAGCCACCATGGATATGGAAAATGAGAAGGGGAAGAGGAGAGGTTAAGTATTCCCAGCCATAAAACTCAGCAAAGCCCTTGAATTGAGGGTTGAGTTAATGTGGCATGGTCAAAAACATACCAACCCACCAGTATCAAATTTGGCAGGTCAACTTGGAACAGGGTGATGCTTTAAGGAAGTTCTAGAGCTTCAGAACTTGGAAGACTTTGTTGGTAAGATTAATAAACCATTGATCCAGTACAAAAAAAAATCTGGTGTATTTTCCTTAGGTGAAAACTCCATACAAGAGAAGTGAGTTCCAAAAATGAATGAACTATCTATATATACCAGTGTTTCTCAAATATTCATCCGTCTATCTATTCATCCATCCATCCATCTATCCATCCATCGATTTATCTACACCACTGTTGCTCAATTGTTCATCCATCCATTTATCTATCCATCCATTCATTTATTAATCTGCACCAGTGATTTTCAACTATCCATCCATTTATCTATCTAAATTAATGTCTCTCATCCATCCATCCATCTATCCATCCACCTGCACCAGTGTTTCTGGCTGGACTAGAAGGCAGTGGGGCTTTGCTCTCTGTTTATATAAAAGCCCCTTCTAACACCAATGAGGTTACCTAGTTGAGTCATGAAACGTCTGCAAGAAAACCACCAAGATCAGAGAGCACCAAGGACCCCCACAGTTCAACCCTGAGCTACAGAAGGTTCTCTTCTGTTGGTATTCAGCTTGTCTCTTTGCAATCCAGATCTCAAAATATTTGAAGGGAGAGGAAGAAATAGTTTTATCTGATCCTTCCTCTCATGCTTGCGCCAAGAAACCAGAATAAAAGAAAGGAATAAAGCGAAGGGGAAGTGAAATTACAAGATTATATAGCAATGGATTAAATATTAAATTCTTAGTAGTAGAAAAACATACAGAACACCAGAAGACCCCTTAAATAAAATTAAAAAAGGAAATGATATAAGCAAAGTAACCAAGTCTACTTGATGGATTGATACAGATGAAGGAAGATGGAGAAACCACATTTGTGCATAACTTTACACACTTGGAAATCAACCGCCCCGATATGTTATTGTGAACTAATGCAGAAGACTGCAAGACAGCTGGAATTATAGACTCATTTGGTTCAAGGAAGGGCTACTGGTAAAGTGAAGAAAAGAATATATTGCATTTTGCAAGTGTCCAGTTTCAGCCAGAGGCTTTTGACAAAAGTTGACTTTCATGCCCAATTAACCCAAATAATTTCAGATTTCTGGTTGCCCAGAAGTCTGATCCAGACAACACCTTCTTGGCAGACTCATTTTAGCACTGACCAAAATCACACAATTAATGTTGGCGGAACAGGAAATGGAGGCGTTATTTCTGACTTTGCAGAAGTCAGAATAAACTGACAAATAAATAAAGGATAGCAAAAGGAAATGGGCTGTGAACTGTGAATTGGCTAAACAAATGCATCCAGAAAACTCTCCCTGCTTGGCTTCTCAGCCCAACATAGGGTGTTTCTAGAGAGGAGGAGGAGAAGGATTGGAGAGGGGGAGGGGAGGAAGGGGAGGGAAAGGAAAGAAAGGAAAGGAAGAGAAAGGGAAGGGAAAGGAGGAGATCATCTCCCAGTTGAGCTGTTCACAGCCACCTGCAAGTCAGACTGCAAATATTCATTCCTCAAAACAATCATTTCTAATGCAGGAAGATCATTCACCATAACTGCAAATGAGCCGAAGATTGCTGGAATGCCCATCATCAAACTTGAGCAAAAAAAGAGACTTTAAGTGGGGTGGAGAAGGAAATAAAGAATGCAACACACCAGACAAATGTTAAAATAATTTCACGAGTGATTTCCCTTTGGGGGAGGAGAGGGAACTCAAGACTGCTTTGGAAGTCACTTTCCACTCCTTGTCCCTTGATTAGATGAAAAAAAATTAGCCTCCAATCATCCATGGAAAAAAGAGGGGGAAAAAAACAACCCATTGTCTGTTAGGAGAACTGTCAAGAGTACCAAACCTATCCAGGACATTTAATACATAATCAAAGTAAACTTTTGCATTTGGATCTAATGCATCTGGGTGTTTATCATCCTGCCCAGATCCAACAGGCCCAACCTTCCCACCTAGGCAGAGGTGACAATGCCAAACGTAAATTGCTGTGTTATCTTTCTGACCTGACTCAGGTATGGCCCGTTTAGTATTCCGTAATGGAGTTAGGAATAATTTACAGGGAGATAATTCTGTCAGGCCTGAAAGGGCCCTGCCTCCCCGTGGTGCAGGGAAATAGAAGGAGCTGGCAAGGAAATGGGGCGTGATAAACACTGCACTTTTAGTAGAATCACAAAATGGAAATTCAATAGGCAGGCATTACAAAACGCACAGCTCCCCTGTTATTCAAACCTTTGATGTTTTCTGCCTAGCTCTGTTTCACCGCACAAAAAGATGACATTCGCGCTTCGAGCTTGTTTGGAAGATAACAAAAAAGAGTGTAAAGGGCTGGAGTAGATTTAAAAAAAAAAAAAGAAGGAGGAAAGATATGACATCTTGGCTAGGTAAAGGATATTTTAAGCTTCGCTGTGAGGCATAACCCTGGATTTAAACGCAATCATCATCCATATGGAGGACAGACCTGCTGGTCCAATGATACCAATGCAAGGCACCATCATGGCTGTAGAAGAATCTGGTTGGTCTTTCCCGAACCAGATTCTTGGGAATTAGATACAGCTGGATTCTTGGTTTGAATATTTTAATATTTCAAAGAACTCCTCAAATCCTATAGTATGACTCTTCTTAGCAGATGTCTCTTTTGTTTAACAAAAAAAAAGTGGCTTTGGCCATAGGACAAAGGTAAGTAAGCAAAATGAAAGAAACAATGATGTAACCATTAACTTCTATTGTGGTCAGCTTGGATAAGTGTGCATTCTTTGTCCAATAGAAAGGGACATCCTAAACACTAAAAAATACATGTGAACATTCAGCCATCTGAAAATGGTCTCTCTTTTGTACCGGCCTGCTTTTTCAACCTGTCCTTGGACCTGCATATCACCTAGATTCTAATGTAGAGTAGAATAGAATTATTTTATTGGCCAAGTGTGATTGGACACACAAGGAATTTGTCTTGGTGCAAATGCTCTCAATGTCCATAAAAGAAAAAATACATTTGTCAAGAGTCAAGAATCATCGGGCACAACACTTAATGATAGTCATAGAGTACAATAGAATAGAATAGAAGAATATAGGAATAGAATTTAAATAGAATGGGATGGAACGGGATAGAAAATAGGAATAGAGTAGAATAGAATAGAATAGAATAGAATAGAATAGAATAGAATAGAATAGAAT
>BLBF01000058.1:5134432-5144432 GCA_015471245.1 Laticauda colubrina
CGGGGCGAAGGAGCTGCCATGACGGCGGCGGGGAAAGGGGTGTCTCCCCCTTACCTGCCCCCGGGGCTGGCCGGTGAAAGCAGCCTGAACAGGGCCAGTTTTTTGGGGCCTCGCATACCCCCCCAGGTAGAAGCCATGGCGAAGAGCCTACAAGAGCTAGAAAAGGAGATTTTCCGGAAACTCCTCAAAGGTAAACAAAAAACCCTCTTACAGAGCGAGCTCCCAAAAACGGGGGGAGGAAATAATTGGCTTTTTTATCATTTTCAGCGTTTCTGCAATTTTGAGAGAATGTTATCAATTTTATTTTATTTTATTTGTTTGTCAAACATGTACAAGATAACAAGTGTATGTGTGGACATAAGAACAAATAAGTGGGGACAGTAAGACCGAGACGGTAGGCTTTATGGTTCTGGAGATTTTGTGATGGTGAGTGCGTGATATTTCGCTTTTATATACATATAAAGAAGTCAGAAGATAACAGGGAAGGGACTGTAGAGGTCTTCTAGTCCAACCCCATGATGTGAAGGGCAGGAAACCCTTGAAAGCACCAAAACACGAACAAAACATTAACTCTTTTTTTGCCTTAGAACAACTGAGAGAATGTCAAAGCAAATTTTTTTATCTTCTTCTCTGGAAATAAAATAATTTGTTTCTCAACAGTATCTCGCTTCACTTAAAGAGGCAACATTTTTTCTTCTTCATTCAAAATATTTCTGTGGTTTGCTTAGATTGCCTGGCCTTGAACTTTGTGTTATAAGTAATAAAAAAACAAAAGGGGAATGTGACAGAGAAATTTGCAACAAACTAAAATGTTTGGCAGACCAACAGGCTTTTTATCCGCCCTTGAAAAAATAGCAATGGAGAAGTGAAATTCTTTGGAAAGGGGATCTTGGGCCTAGAGAAAGACCTTGGTGGAAGAACTTAATTCATAATTAGCCAATATGAGATTGACATCTCCCTGGATATGTAAGATCCAACCACTGAATTTAGCTTTCCCAGCATTGCTGGTCCCCCAAAAACTTCTCTCTCTCTCCTTTCCCTCCTTTCTTCTCCCTCCCTTCCTCTCTCCCTCCTTCCTTTCTTCTCCTGTCCTTCCTTCTCTCTCCCTCCTTTCCTTCCTTCCTCTCCCTTCCTCCTTTTACCTCCCTCCCTCCCTCCATTATTTCTTTTCTCCCTCCTTTCCTTCCTTCTTTCTCCTCTCTCCTTTCCTCCCTTCCCCTCCCTTCCTCCTTTCTTCTCCCTCCCTCTCTCCCTTCGTTCCTTCCTTTCTTCTCCCCTTTCTTTCTCCTTCCTTTCCTTCCTTCCCCTCCCTCCATTCCTTTTCTCCTTCCTCCCTCCCTCCCTTCCTTCCCCCTTCCTCCTCCCCCCTTTCTTCTTTTCTCCCTTCCCCTCCTTTCCTTCCTTTCTTTTCCCTCCCTCCCTCCTTTCTCCTCCCTCCCTCCTTTCCTTCCTTCCCCTTTTCTCCTACCTTCCTCCCTCCTTCCCTTTCTTCTCCCTCCCTTCTTTCACCTCCTTCCCTCCCTCCACTCCTTCCTTCCCCTCTCCCTCCCTCTCTCTTTCCTTCTTTCAAAAATAACCCTTACAGCTGATTTTTCTGGAAATCAATCAATAAGCATTGATTAAAAACCATGGTACCGTCGTCCAAATAATGCAAAATATTTGGATCAGTTGTTTGATGCTAGCATGATACACAGGCATGAAAGAGGTATGTAACCCAGGCCTTGGAAATCCATTTAGAAATCTGAGAAAGGCACTTCAAAAAATCTACCCTCGTTGCTAGCAAATACAGGTAGTTCTCAACTTACAACTGTCCCATATAACGTCCGTTTGAAGTTGCCAACGGCACTGAAAAAAAGGACAGGTCCCCGTTTTTCACACGAGGGTGGCAGCATTGCCCATAGCCATGTGGTCAAAATTCGGACTCTTGGCAACCGATTCATATTGACGATGGTGGGCCCTGTCATAAATCTGAATCGAAAGCCCCTTTTGCGACCTTCTGACAGTTGGGAATTTAGGGCATCTGGCAGACAATCTTGTCGAGAAAGTGTTTGGCTTTTCTTTCTTTTTTTTTTTTGCAAATGCTCCTGTGAATTTTTGGAGACTGGAAACAGTCTGAAAATAAGATTATTATTTTTTTCTGGCTGATGCTTGGAGGTGCGGGGTGGATGTCAGACAGGTGTTTAAACTTTTGTGCCTTTTGAGTATTTACGACTATGGAGGCATAATTGGGTCCCTGATGCTACTTCGGGCTCAGCCTTATGGGAATTGGAGTCTTTATTCGGTTTCTTGGGTTTCCACAGCCACCGTCGGCGCCTTGGAAGGAAAGGAGTGCCAAGCCTTGGTAAAGACGGTCGCTGAGAGTGCCCATCTGTCGGAGGAGCAGCTGGCCATCCTCCTGTCTGGCATGTACGGCCTTCTCTGCGAAGCTTTGAGGCTCCCTCTGTCTTCTCTCAAGCAAGAAGTGAGTGTTCCTCTTTAAATTTGGATTGCGCCGATGCAAAAGAGGAGGATGGGAACAGGGAGATGCCCATCGGTTTTCTAATGCCTTATTTGGTGAAATACCAAGGAAATTCTGATGGCAAATTAGCTCTGATGATGTTCCCTTGATTGGTGATGAAACATTTGCAAGAAAATAACCAAACTCAAAGGGCACCCGGGATCCACAGCTCTCCTCCTCTTCTTCTCCTCTTCCTCCTCCTCCTCCTCTTCTACCTCTCCCATCCCTTCTAGCACTGATGATTTTGCCTTGTTTGGTGATGAAATGTCTGCAAGAAAACAGCCAAACTCAAAAGAGCACTAGGGATCCACAGCTCTCCTTCTCTTCTTCTCCTGCTCCTCTTCTCTTCCTCCTCTTCTCCTCCTTCTCCTCTTCCTTCTCTTCTCCTCCTCCTCCTCCTTCTTTTCTACTTCTCCCATCCCTTCTAGCACTGCTGATGTTGCCTTGTTTGGTGATGAAATGTCTGCAAGAAAACAGCCAAATTCAAAGAGCACTAGGGATCCACAGCTCCTCTTCTCCTCCTCCTCCTCTTCCTCCTCTTCTCCTCCTCCTCCTTCTCCTCTATCCCTCCCATCCCTTCTAGCACTGATGATGTTGCCTTGTTTGGTGATGAAACATCTGCAAGAAAACAGCCAAACTCAAAGAGCACCAGGGATCGACAGCTCTCCTCCTTCTCTTCTTCTCCTCCTCTTCTCCCTCCTCTTCTTCTCCTCCCCCTCCTCTTTTCCTCTTTCCCCTCCTCTTCTCCTCCTCATCCTCCTTCACTCTAACACTGATGATGTTCCCTTGTTTGGTGATGAAACATCTGCAAGAAAATAACCAAAGTCAGAGCACCAGGGACCCACAGCTCTCCTCCTCCTCTACCTCTCCCCTCCCTTCTAGCACTGATCATGTTGCTTTGTTTGGTGATGAAATGTCTGCCAGAAAACCACCCAACTCGGAGAGCACCAGGGACCCCACAGTTTAATCGTGAGCTACAAACACTCACCACCTAATGTCTTCTCCCTCTTTCCTTTGACAGGTGTTTAAAGAAGATTTGAAATTGCTCAGGTACGTATCTTTTTCCTCTACTGGCAGGGACCTGAGCATAAGTGACGGCCAGGGGGTCCAGGATGGGCTGCTTTGCAAGATGCTTCCCTTGATAATCGGCCAAGCATCTGTTAAGATACGGGGACTTCCAACGACCAGAATTCCCCAGCCATGCAGTCCCTCCTTCCCTCTCTGAACTGCTTTTCCAAATTTCTTGATCTTTTTTTTTTTAACATCTTTTGTCTCTGTGTTCCCTTTCTCCTTTTCTCTCCCACACCAAGTATGGTTTTCACTTGGCTGAAAAACCATTTCTTTTTCCTACGGCTAACCTAACCAGAAAAATTAGATGCTGCAAGGGATTTGGCCAACTCTGAGGAGTGAGTGATGTTTGTAAATTGTGGGGGGTCTTTATTAAATCTTCCAGGGCAGCTGGAAAAAAACAGCTTCAGAATCAACCCTTCCTTCCCTCCCTCCTTTCCTTTCCTTTCCTTTCTTTTCCTTTCCTTCCTCTTTTCTCCTATCTCCTTTCCTCCCTTCCTTCTCCATCCCTTATTTCTCCTTCCTCCATTCCTTCCTTCCTTTCTCCTTTTCTTCCTTCTTTATCCCTTATTTGTTCTCCCTCCCTCTTTTCTTATCCCTCCTTTCCTTCCTTCACCATCCCTTATTCTTCTCCCTCCCTCTATTCCTTCCTTTCTTCCTTCATCCTCCTTTCCTTCCTTCCTTTCTTTCCTTCCTTCTGCATTCCTTATTTCTTCTCTCTCCATTCCTCCCTTCCTTCCTCTTTTCCTTCCTTCCTTTCTTCTCCTTCCCCCTTTCTTTTCCCTCCTTTCCTTTTTTCCTCTTCCCCCATCCCTTATTTCTTCTCCCTCCCTCCATTCCTTCCTTTCTTCCTTCTTTCCTTCCTTTCTTCCCTCCTTCATTCTCCCTCCTTTCCTTCTTTTCTTCTCCATCCCTTCTTTCTCCTCCCTCCATTCCTTCCTTTCTCCTTCCTTCCTCTCCCTCCCTCTTGTCTGGTAATTTGAGACAGAAAGAACTTATTAAAGCCCATTTGCCTTTCCCTTACTCAATCCTTCCTTTTTCAGGATACCGGAGGAATTCATCGCCGATTTTGCAAAGGTGGTCTTTGGGAACAGGTTAGTCAATTTTCCCATTTTGTTCTCCTTAGCCTTGCCTTGTTTCCTGCAATAAAACTTCTCAAGGAAGCAGGAGGGGAAAACCTGCAACTAAGCTAGCAGTGAGCAAACCTAACTCTGCGCTCCAGAAACAAAATAATCATGTCCCTGTCAACTCATAAAATATTTCTATGGTGTTTTTAAAGCTGCCAACTGGCAGGAAGTGGGGGAAAGGGGTTTGAAAGAGCAGTGCGGCAGCTTGGAAATCGAAAGTGCATTCCATAAATGTTTTCAAAGATAGTAACTAGGTGACGGAAGTTTCTGCCATGCAAAATTCTAACTGGAGAGCATGATTGATGACTCTTGGCTATGGATATGTGTCACTGGAGAATATGAATTAGGATACACCCAGGGGGGTGGGGGGAAACCAGGGTCAAGGTTGACAGTGAATGATGTGTCTCAGAGTTGGCTGCACTCAGGCAGTGCTGGGCATGTTAACTCTCAATAAATCCTTTGGAAGTTTTGGAAGTTTGGCTCAAGACTCCGGATTTAATTGGGGTAATCCTAACACTCCTTTCTTTTTGCCTGGAGAAACAGCTCGTTTTTCCAACCTCTGCCTTTTAAGAGTCCTCCGTCTACTTTCCAGGCAACATTGCCCCCTCCTCTTTCTTACAGACGTCCCCTCCTCGAAGCCGCTCTTCAGAAACAAGGAAACCGACTTCCCAGAATTGAAGACTTCAAGTGGAGAGTGGATGTCGCCATTTCAACCAGGTTGGGAATTCTAGCCTGTCTCCCGGTGGGGAGGTGGTTTGAGTTTGCTTTTTGAGTTTTCTAGATCAGGGGGTCTTGAAACTTGGTGACTTTTTAAAGACTTGTGGACTTCCAACTCCCAGAATTTGAACTCCAAACTTGGTCACTTTAAGACCTGTGGAGTTCAACTCCCACAATACCCTCTGTTGTAAATGATGGGTGATTGATGGAAGATCAGGAATGGCTCTATGATTTAGGGCTGATTTTTTTTTTAAATTTTTCTAAATGAGATGCTTGGTATTTCCTGGCCTACCCTAACCCAGGTATCGAGTTGCAAATACAAATTATTGTCCCCATTTATGATTCAGATGGAAGACCATTCTGTTCCATTTAGTTCTTCCTCCCAATTTATTGTTTTGCTGTGGGGTCCTTGGTGCTCTCTGAGCTTGGTGGTTTCCTTGCAGACCTTTCATTACCAAACTAGGTAATGTCATTCAGTGCTAGAAAGGAGTGGAATTTGGCCTCTGTATATATAGATTTTTATTGACTATTTCCTAGTATGATTTGTTTGTTGGTAATCTATGACTATGATTAAATATTGTAACTTATGATTCTTGACTCTTTGACAAATGTATCTTTTATTTTTATGTACACTGAGAGCATTTGCACCAAGACAAATTCCTTGTGTGTCCAATCACACTTGGCCAATAAAGAATTATATTCTATCTGTACAAGTAGCTTGCCCTTCAGTGTTGGTGAACATGTTCGTGCTGCTTCCAACCACTAGTATATAAATATAGGGCAAATCCCATTTCCTTCTAGCATTGATGATGTTATCTAGTTTGGTAATGAAACGTCTTCAAGAAAAGCAAGCTCAGAGAACACCAAGGACCCCATGTGCCTCTTTCTTTTCCTCCTCCTCCTCCTCCTCCTCCTCCTCCTCCTCGCAAACCTCATTCCCTTCCAGCACTGATGATATTATCTAGTTTGATAATGAAACATCTGCAAGAAAAGCAAGCTGAGAGAGCACCAAGGACCCCACATGTCTCCTTCTCCTCCTCCTCCCTGAAACCCTTCCTCCCTTCCAGCACTGATAATGTTATCTAGCTGGGCTATGAAACGTCTGCAAGAAGACAAGCAATCTCAGACAGCACCAAGGACTCCAGAGTTTAACCCCAAGCAACATATATTCTCATTTATTGGCTTCTCCTGGCGATGGGGAAAAAAATAATGGAAAGAAATTTGCCAAATCTTGATTCAGCCTCTGCCTTTCTTATGTCTCCTCTCAGGGGTGTTTAATATGTTTGTTTTCAGCTCTCTTGCCCGGGCTTTGCAGCCTTCCATCTTAATGCAGCTGAAGATCTCTGATGGATCCACTCATCGCTTTGAAGTAAGTCTTGCTAGCAAGTTGTTTTGGGGCAAAGTCCCTTTGAATTTTACCATAGTTTTTTCAGCTCCAAAACGCTCTCCAGAATCCGTGTTTTATGTCTGGCATTCTTACCTCTCTCGGAATCCGAGTTGTGGACTAAGATGAACATTGTGGAATGGAAAACTTTATTTTCTTTTTTACAAAAATGTGCAGTTTCATGAGGATTTTTTTTAAAAAAAACATGTTTTAAATGTAGAAAATGTTTGACTTAGGAAACTGTTCTGATGAATATCGATGGATGCTGGTAGGCAAAGGCACAATTTCCCCCCTCTTTATTTTCCTCCCCAAAAGCTAAGCCCAAACACATCGTTTCGTAGCGAAGCACGGGTATTGAGCTAGTATTATATATAATAAAACTTTCCATTCCTCCCTCTTATCGTATCTTCTAGTAAAAACATAGTGATAATATTAAACATGTAAGCTTAATAGTCACATCAATTGCAATCGTCATTCTTTTCTGTTTTGTTTTGTCTGTCAGGTCCCTGTGGCCAAATTCCAGGAATTAAGATACAACATCGCTCTCATTTTAAAGGAGATGAATGACTTGGAGAAAAGAAGCATATTGAAGATACAGGACTGAGCATTTAAAAATGAGAAACTCAAGTTTTCAAGACAGGAAGTTTACACTCAGAGAAAACACAAGGACACCTGTTTGTGTGTGCGATTACGTGCATTGTTATACAACCTTACAAGAGCTGGCTGTACATTTTTTTGTTATTTTCTGGGTCACAAACTGCTGGTTAGAAGGTTGTTTACGTGACTTTAAAAAAGAACAACCTTTGAATTCTCCAACAGAGAATTAATAGCCTAATTCCTATTTAACCCTTTTTATGTATGAAAATTATGTATGAAAATTTAAAGTTTAAAAAATAATTGTTATCCTAATGGACAAAGGGAGCCTTTTCAGATGAACAATGTGACTTGTTTGCCTGGTTAATTTCAGAGTATCGGATCTGCGTGCTCCAAAATGGGTTTTAGTCTTTTTTTGGAGAGGGGGGGAAATTCCAATTAAAGATCAGCAAAATCTAACAAAATTCAGTTCAGTTGTACCAAGAAGCCAGTTTGGTCTAGTGCAAGGGTCTTCAAACCTGGCAAGTTTAAGACTTGTGGACTTCCACTCCCAGAATTCCTGAGCTAATATGACTGGAAGAGGAATTCTGGGAGTGGGAGTTCACAAGTCTTTTTTTTTTTTGGGTAAGAATTTATTTTGATAACAAACATATACAAACACAAAACATCAAATAAAACCATCTTTCCATTGTACAGTGTGTTGGTACATATCTCTTATGCACAGTATTAACAGTCTTTCCCTCCTAAACATTCATATTATGTAAATCAACTATATCATGTTGTTATCAAACCATTATTGGACTTCGATTATAAGTTCATGTTATCCTTTTCGAGCAAATCGCAACTTTTACAATGTCTAGTTCATACTCATTTCACAATAATCAAATATATCATTACAATGTGTCAACTTTACTATTATTTTGTATCTATATTATAGTATATGTTATTTTTCTACTTTCTTATCTAGCTATTGATAAATCCCATATTTTATAATATTCTTTTTCTTCTTGCTCTCTAATTGCCAATGTCAAATCTCATTTCTGCACGTTCCATTATTTTTTTAATCACCTTTTCTTCTATCAGGGTTTTTTCACTCTTCCAATTTTGAGCAGTTCATGAGTCTTAAAGCTGTCCAAGTTTGAAGACTCCTAGTCTAGTGGTTAAGATATCAGGCTAGAAACTGGGAAACCATGAGTTCAAATGCCACCTTAGCTATGAAAGGCAAATGGGTGATTTTGGGCCAGTCATTCTCTCTCGGCCCAACCCACTTCAGATTGGTTGTGAGGTGAATAGGAGGATTACAGGAGAATATTTGTAGCTCATAAATTGTAGAGGCAGATATTTCTCTGTGCACAATGAGAATATATCTGCTGACAAAACTCCACATTGGTGACAGGAAGGGCATTAAACACTCAGCTCCATTCGGTTGCCCAGACTCCACCCCACAAGGGATATGGGGGTTGTTAAATGAGGAAGATATGTAGCTCAGGGTTGACATGAAGGGTCCTGGATGATCTCTGAGCTTCCTTGTTTTCTTGACGTTTCATTGCCAAGCTAAGTAACAGCATCCATGCTAGAGTAAAGAGTGCAACACTCCTTACTAGCACTGATGATGTTACCTAGCTGGGAAATGAAATGTCTGCAAGAAAACAAGCAAGCTCAGAAAGCAACAAGGGCCCCTTCAAACAGGTAGAGCTTGACTTTCAACTACAATTGAGTCCAAAATATATGTTGTTATGTGAGACAGTCTGTATTTGCTACCTGAATGCTTCAGGAAATGGGATCTGGAAGGGACCACCTATGGATTCCAAGGCTCAAAAAGGGATCCAGAAGCTGCAAATTGCCAACTATTCTTCCTGTGAAGGCCAATTGGTTCATTTTTAATGAGCTGTGGTGGCGCAGTGGTTAAAGTGCAGTACTGCAGGCTACTTCTGCTGACTGCCATCTGACTGCAATTCGGCAGTTTGATCCTGAGCGGCCCAAGGTTGACTCAGCCTTCCGTCCTTCCGAGATGGATAAAATGAGGACCCAGATTGTTGGGGGCAACAGGCTGAGTAAAACACTTAGAGCGGGTTGTAAAAGCACCGTGAAGCAGTATACAAGTCTAAATGCTATGGCTATTTTCCTTCCCTCCCTCCCAGTGGTTAGAATGCATTATTGCAGACTAACTCTACACACTGCCAGGAGTTTGATCCTTACTGACTCAAGGTTGACTCATCCTTTCATCCTTCCGAGGTGGGTAAAATGAAGATCCAGATTGTTGGGGGGCAGGCAAGAGGCTGACTCTAAACCGCTTAGAGAGGGCTGTGAAAGCACTGTGAAGCGGTATATAAATCAAGGTGCCATTGCTCTTCCTCCCTCCCTCCCTCCCTCCCTCCCTCCCTCCCTTTCTTCCATTAGAATGCAGTATTCCAGGATAATTCTGCCCATTGCCAGGAGTTCAATCCTGACCAGCACCAGGCTGACTCAGCCTTCCATCCTCCTAATGTCTGTAAAATGAGGACTCTAAACTGCTGAGAGAGGGCTGTTGAAGCACTGTGAAGCGATATAGAAGTCTATGGCTATTTTCCTTCCTTCCTTCCTTCCTTCCTTCCTTCCTTCCTTCCTTCCTTC
>BLBF01000058.1:5153735-5197651 GCA_015471245.1 Laticauda colubrina
AATAGTAAAGGAACAGTCATATTCCTAATATTAGGAATATTAAAGGATTCCTGGAAGGAAATATTTTCCCTGGAAGCTCAAAACATAGAAATAGCCCTGAGTGAGAACAAATAAGATCAAATAAATAATCAATCAATTTATGGAGATGTTTTTCCATTGTTTTTACAGCTCCTTCTGATCATTTGCTGTATTGCAATCGGTCGCAAATCAATTCTACTTTGAAATGCTATGAGGAGGCGTTGCGGGATGCAAAAATAGCCTGTGAGCTCCAACCTTATTGGGCGAAGGTGAGTTTTGAAACTCCAGAGAGTTGCCCCATATTGTCCTCTCCCTCCCTCCCTCTCTCTCTTTCTCCCT
This sequence comes from Laticauda colubrina, assembly GCA_015471245.1. Lineage (NCBI taxonomy): Eukaryota > Metazoa > Chordata > Lepidosauria > Squamata > Elapidae > Laticauda > Laticauda colubrina. The sequence continues at coordinate 5,154,093 of BLBF01000058.1, forward strand.
CTCCCTCTCTCCCTCCCTCTTTCTCTTCCTCCCTCCCTCTTTCTCTCTCTCCCTCTCCCTCTCCTTCTCTCCCTCCCTCCCTCCCTCTCTTTCTCTCTTTTTGGCATTCTTTAAATCAGGGGTCCCCAAACTTGGCTACTTTAAGACTTGCGGGCTTCAACTCCCAGAATTCTCCAGCCATAGCTGGCAAAATGGGCCTGTTTGGGCACTTCCGGTATTTCCAGAAGGCCTGTTTTTTGGCCTCCTGAGACTGTAGAGGCTTCCCTCGAACCTCCGGGAGGGTGAAAACGGCCTCAAACAAGATGAAAATCAGCTGGGAGGCGCTTGCATGCGTAGTGCAGGTAAGGAGGCGGGGTGGGGGTGTTGCACACGCATTGCATTGTGGGTGCCGGCCCATGCAGGTTTTCGGCACACCACAACAAAAAGGTTTGCCATCACTAGCCTAGAGTCTGAATTCTGACCTCGGGGGGGGGGGGGGGGGGAATGCTGTAACTGTCATAAGTGTGGGGACAAAAGCCGTCCATCAGTTGTTTTCACCTTTGTTGTAACTTCAAAACTGTCCAACTGCTTGTATCACTAAGCAAACCGTTGTAAGCCGAGGACTGCCTGCCCAGCTTAAAGTAGCTCCTTTAAATGATTTTTCATCATCCTGCCATGCCGGGTTTTTTTTTGTTATTGTTGTTTTTTTGCTTCCGCCATTCACGACCAACGTGGCGATACGCTCCTCTGCTCTGTCTTTTTTCAGGGCCATGTGCGAAAGGGCCACGTCCTCAATATGCTGGGCAAGACGGACGAAGCTTTCAGCGAGTTTTTGTTGTGCCTCGTTCTTCAGGGTGAGAACAAGAAGGCAAAATCCAAGGCGCCCAAGGTAAGGAAGCTGCTCTGAAGCTCCCCACACAACGACAAACCCTCGGAAGTTAAATCAAAGATTCCTTTATTAGGAGAAACAAGACTAACAAGTACGGCTGGCCGAAAGATGAATAGTTGTCTGCCATATCTATTCATCTCTGCCCCCTGCCTTTTATCCCCAGAAGTAGGGTGGGGCTGCACTAACAGCAGTGGTTCTTCCATCCCAAGGACTGGCCCATAGATTTCCACTGCTCTCCTCTCCTCTGCCTTCTGCACATCCGTAGTCAGGCACTGAACCCAGCTGTTCCTCCTCTTATTCATCAGCCACCTCCAGACCTGGGGACTGTTGACTCTCCATCTGAGGGCTGACAGATGGCCCAGGCTCCGCTTCTGTCTCTCTCTCTCCTCTGTTTCCTCTCTTCTCTCTCTCTCTCTCTCTCTCTTTCTCTCTCCTCTTCCCCCTCAGAGTTCCCAGGTTGTCTTGATGCTTACTCTAACACAACACCTCCTCCTCCAGTTCAGCTGCAGGAGGTGCTGGCAGCCAACAGGCCATAACAGGAGGCTGTAACGTTTTGGCGAACATGCAACCTAGTTCTATCTTCTTGTTTTTTTGTGTGTTTTTTTTTAAAGATTAGGAAACCAGTTTATCAAATTGCACTGGACTTTGGCAGAAGAAGCAAAAGTTATTTGGTACCCACTTCATACTTATCTGCTTTGTAAAGTTGTTGGAACCGGGAACTGGTATATTAGAAGGGTCTTGCCTACTGAGAGCAGACGGTCCTTGGCTTACAACAGTTCACTTAGTGACCATTCAAAACTGAAAAAAAGCAACTTGCGCCCATTTTTTTTCATTCTTACGACCATCGCAGCATCCCCATCCTCATGTGATCGAAATTCAGGTGCTTGGACATCTGGTTTCATTTTTATGACGGTCACAGGGTCCCCAGGACATGTGACTCCCTGATTTGCGACCTGACGAGCAACATCCATGGGGGAAGCCTGGATTTACTTAACAACCAGGTTACTAACTTTTCAAAAAACTGCAGTGATTCACTTAATAACAGAGGGAAGGAAGGTCATAAAATGGGACAAAACTCCCATCGATGTCTCACTTAACCACAGGAATTTTGGGCTCAATTGTGGTCGTACGTTGAGGGCTAAACAGTTTGATGTTCCTTCCCTGAATTTTATTTTTCGTTTTGTGTACAGGTGTGGCCTTGTGCCAGTGTTCCAACTAACCAACTCCAAACCAATACACTCCAAGACGAACATTTCCTCAAAGTTCCATTTTATTAGAGTCGTCATATTGGCACATCTGGGAAAACCCGAATCTGAGAGTTCCGGATTTTCCCTTCCCAATAGAAATTCAAAGATCCATTCCCAGCACCCATCAGTCCATCACATGGCCCAATACGTCATCCCAACTGGAGACATTCCTCCAGACCAGTAATGGCGAACCTTTTTGTTGCTGTGTGCCAGCACCCACAAAGCAACGTGTTACGCCACCCCTGCGCATGCACACACAACACCCCTGCCCTGCCCAGAGAGAGAGAGAGAGAGAGAGAGAGAGAGAGAGAGAGAGCAGTTTGGTCTAGTGGTTAAGGCGTCCAACCTAGAAAGTGGGAAATGGCAAGAGTCCTTACTTAGCCATGATAGCTTATGACTTGTTGTGAGAATGTTGTTTTGGGGAAAATAGGAGGAAGATGCATTGGATAGGTCCGCCATCTTGAGTGATTTGTTAAATCAGGCGGAAGACAAATAAATGTGAATTGTTTTGTTTGTGATTTTGAACCGCAAGAGTGCATGGAAAACCCTACAGGCTCTGTCTTGTTCCTGGTTTCGTGCTCCATGCGATGTAAATATTTTTCTCCTTTTTGAACAGTGTCAGAATACAAAAGAACCCCATGATTTATGGATCTGGCATTGAATTTATCCTCCCTACATAAACCTCTCCAATGTGGGAGGCTTATGTAATTTTTAAAAGTGGTTGAAATAGTTCAAGGGAAAAAGTCTTACTGGCGTCAAACCAGGACTTTTTACATTGGGATTCAGATCCAGTTCCAACTAGGAATATCCAGTTTTGCAAGGTTTCTGCCAGATTGAGGTTGAATTAGAAATAAGATAATTTTATTTTGACCTCTGCAGCCTGAACTGCTCCATCCTTCGTTGTGTTAGTCCTGTGAGCAACCTCGATGCTCACCTATTAATTTTTTTTCTCTTAATTATGCAAGAAAGAAAAACTTAGATACCTCCCATAAACAGCTCTTCTGCTTTCCTGACGCATCAATCAATCAGAATAGAGCTGGAAGGGACCTTGGAGGTCTTCTAGTCCAGCCCCCTGCTCAAGCAGGAGAACCAATACCATTTCAGACAAGTGACTGTCTCCAGACTCTTCTTAAAAACCTCCAGTGATGGAACATCCACAACTTCGAGTGGCAAGCTGTTCCACTGCTTACTTGTTCTCACTGTTCAGAAGTTTCTCCTTAATTAGTTCCATCCATTGTTTCTTGTTTTGCCTTCTGGTGCTTTGGAAAACAAGTTGATCCTCTTCTCTTTTTGTGGTAGCCCCTCAAATACTGGAATACTATCATGTCTCCATTCACCCTTTTTTCCTCTGGACTAGCCAAACCCAAATCTTGCAACTGTTCTTCATATGTCTTAGTCTCCAGGTTTTTAAACATCTTAGTTGTGTTAGTGGTGTATATCTTGCTTTAGTGATGCCTGCAAAACAAGCAAATGGCAACCAGCACCTGGGACTTTCAAAAGTTTGCAGTTATGGATACAAAACTGGAGATGGGCAAGGTTGGAATCCGGCCCTGCAACTGGGAAAAAAATCTATAGTGATGAAAGATTCATCCTTCTAGTTGGAGGCACCCAACTTTTTCCCCATGCAAGATTCTGAACCAAAATTCCAGTATTGTGCTGAGTTCTAGTCTTGCCTTAGGCATGAAAGCCAACTGGGTGACTTTGGGCCAGTCCCTTCCTGTCTCAGCCCAACAAGGTTGTTGTTGTGGGGAAAATAGGAAGGGGGACTATTAAGCGTGCTCGCCACCTTAAAAAAACAAATAATAATGATGGAAAATAAATCCAGGTTTTGTAAAGAGATTTCTACCCAGTCATTTTGCGATAACAGAAGGAAGGAGAGGAGGCAAGTTATTGGCAAGAGAGAGAGTTGTGTGACCTTGTGGTTTTGCCGCTCATAGCCATCTGGGCATTCAGAAGAAGACCCAGGCCCATCTTCTCTTCATCCTAGGGCACTCAGGGAGGAGCAGATAAAGGAGAAATGTGAATGGCATGGTCTACGAGGGAGGAAAGGGCCCTGATCTTCTTCATGTGCTGCAGCTGTGAGGACTGTTTAAAAAGACAAACTGCGCATGGCTCAGTGCTGGAAACAAAGTGTGAAATAGTTATAGTCTTTCAGTTCTTATTTGAGTTCTGACGTCCTTCCCAATGTGTGTATGTGGATATCTTCAAGCCCTTATCCTGCTTTGTCTCATTAATTGCTTCAGTGTGGTTTGTGTTGTTTTTTCTATTTATAATTTATATGTATTTTTAGTTTGCAAGGACTTTCTTCCTTTTCACAACTGTTTGTGAGGGAGTTTTTTTCTCCAGTCAATGATAATTGGACCTTTGACGCCAGGTAGAAGGAATTAAAGAGACTTCACCTGTTATTGTGACTTCGTTGCTTTTGTATCCCACCTTGATAGTAACTAGGTAACTGAAGATAGTAGTAACTGACTGAAGATAGATAGCAACTAGGTGACTGAAGTTTCTGCCGTGCACAATTCTAATTGGAAAACATGATTGATGACTACTGGCTGTGGATATGTCCCACTGGAGAATATGAATTATACATCCAGGGTCAAGGGTGATAATGAAACCCAGGCAGTGCCGGACATGTTAACTCCCAATAAATCCTTTGGAGGTTTGGCTCAAGACTCATGATTTAATTGGGGTAACTACCAGAATCCTAACAGTGCAGTTCTCTTTGGCATAGGTTGACCTGGACCAGGAGAACCGCAAAGACCACAACGTGGCCAACTGTGACCCCTCAGGAAAACCTCTCCCTAGCCAGGAAGGAAGCCTGGATGAAAACGGAGACGTCACCTCGCCCGTGGAAACCAACACTGGGAAGGAAAGACCCCCAAACAATAAGCGCCAGGCTGACGTGGCTGCGGATTCGGATCTGCCCCCCAAAATAGCCAAAATGGGTAAGTTGTGTTAAACAAGGCCAGTTGCACTCTAGCGAGGGTCAGATCACCAGGTGACAAATCAGCCCAGGAAATCTATGGAGTTTCTCTGTCGTCCAGGTCACGGTTGTCCCAAAGGTGCTTTTCCCAAAAGACAACTGGACTTGTTTTGTTTTGTTTTTCCCCTTGAAAAAGTTTTGCTTCTCCTCCAAGAGAAGTTCGCTGAAGTTGAATGAATTGATTGTTCCATGTGCAAGCATGCCTGTGTTGCCCTCAAGCCCCGAATGCATTGCTTTTTTTCAGTTTAGACATCTTGGAAAAAATGAAGTTTGCATAATTTTTTTCCTAACAATTGCACTGGTTTCTCTTCTCTCTCTTTCTCTCTTCTCTCTCTCTCCTCTCTTCTATCTCTCCTCCTCCTCTCTCTGCTCTCTTTTCTCTCTCTCCTCTTTCTTTTCATCTCTCCTCTCTTTTCTCTCTCTTTTCATCTCCTTTTCTCTCCTCTTTTCCACTCCTTTCTTTTTTCCTCCTTTTCTCACTTTTCTCTCTCCTCTGTCTTTTCCCTTGCCTCTCTCTTTTGGTCTCTTCTCTCTCTCTTTTCCTCTCCTTTCTTTTATCCTCCCTTTCTCTTCTCTCTCTCCTCTCTCTTTTGTTCTCTTGTCACCTCTCTCTCTTTCTCTCTTTCTTTTTTCCTCTCTTTCTCTCTCCTCTCTCTTCTCTCTGCTCTTCTATCTTTCTTCTCTCTCCTCTCTTTTCCTCTCACTCCTGTTATCTTTTTCCTCTCTCCTCTCTTCTCCTTTCTCCTTTCTCCTCTCTCTCTCTTTTCCCCTCTTCCCCCCCCCTTCCTTCTCCTTTGTTCCTTTCTGGTAGATCAAAGTGACGAACAAGAAGAACCCAAGACTGAAAATGGCATCGCCTTCGATTACGTGGATCCATCTGACATGGAGTGCGCCCTGTGTATGAGGTATGTGATGTGGTTTTTTCCATGGACAGGCCAGTTCAAAAGCATCCCTCCAGTTCTAAGATATACCACACTCGAAAAGTTGTGGTTGCATTGTCTTCAGTTTCATGCAATGAATAACCAAAGAATGGAGTTGGAAGGGAGCTTAGAGGTCTTCTACTCCAAACCCCTGAGCAAATTGACTGTTTTGATTTGAGAGTTTGGTCTTGTGCTTAAATCCATAAGATAGCAAATTCTAGTCCTGCCTTAAACCATGAAAACCAGCTGCATGCGCACACACACACACACACACACACACACACACACACACACACTTTGAGCTCTCTGCACCCGGCTCACATGTATTGCTGTTTGCAGCATCCCGCTGTCACATGTCTGTCATTTATGACATTTTCGGCAAAAACAGGCCACTATTTTTACTCTTTATTCTGTGAGTCACCTCACAGGCAAAATTGGGTGGCAAACAAATTTAACAGTGACAGCACTTAAACTTAGGCAACTTATATACTTCACAGTTCTTTATAAGGCCTCCCCAAGTGGTTTGCAGAGTCAGCCGATTGCATATTTAATAAATAAAACATGTAGTGAACAATGGTTTTCGCTTAACGCCTGTGGTTAGACCATCTCCTGGAAAAAAAGGTCGTAAAATCAGCTTACTCATGTGATGACCCGTGTTAGGGACCATAATTGCCAGGCTCCATTAGGGTCGCAGGTCGAAAACTACCTGTATTCAGATGAAACCGTTCTGCCATCCTACTAAGATAAAGGGTATTGTATATCTTCTATTCTTCTATCATCTATCTTCTATCTTCTACTATATTCTATCATCTACCTTCTACTATCTTCTATCTTTCTTCTAATCTATCTTCTATGTTCTTTCTCTTCTATCATCTATCTTTTTCTATCTTCTCTTTCTTCTATCTTCTATTTATCTTCTCCTGCCTTCTTCTATCTTCTTCTATCTTCTATCATCTACCTTCTACTATCTTCTCTCTTCCGTCTATCTTCTATCATCTACTATCTTCTATCTTCTCTTCTATTTTCTATCTTCTAATCTATCTTGTATCTTCTATCTTGTTTCTCTTGTATCATCTGTCTTTTTCTATTTTCTATCTATTATCTATCTACAGTCTTCTATCTTCTACTATCTTCTCTTCTGTCATGTTCTATTATCTGTCTTCTATCTTCTATCATCTTCTACTATCTTCCTTCTATCTTCTATCTATCATCTATCTTCTATTATCTTGTCTTCTCTTCTATTTTCTATCTTCTAAACTTCTATATTCTATATTCTATCTTCTTTCTATTCTATTTTCTATCATCTATCTTTTTCTATCTTTTTCTTCTATCATCTTCTATTATCTGTCTTCTACTGTCTTCTTCTATCATCTATCTTCTATCTTCTGTCTTTTCTTTTATTTTCTGTCTTCTAATCTTCTATCTTCTATCATCTACTATCTTCTCTTCTATTTTCTATCTTCTAATCTTCTATATTCTATCTTCTTTCTCTTCTATCTTCTATATCTTTTTCTATCTTCTCTTCTATCTTCTATCATCTATCTTCTTCTGTCTTCCTTCTATCTTCTATCATCTATTATCTTCTTCTCTTCTATTTTCTGTCTTTCTTCTAATCTTATATATTCTGTCTTCTTTATCTTCTATCTTTTTCTAACTTCACTTTCTTCTATCTTCTATTCTTCTATCTATCATTTTCTTCTAGTCTATTTCTATTCTATTATTTGATTTTATTATAAAAAGCTGTATGTATGTATGTTCTAGCATAACTCTGGAACACCCCGAGCAATTTCAACCAAACTTGGTACACAGATGACTGGAAACAAATACTGTGGCGGTATAACTGGGGGGGTGGGGGGGGCTTAAAATGGCTTCTGCCATGGGAGCGGCTTCACAAGGCCCCCTCTTGTGGAGGAATAGAAGAATTGCATGAGAGACAGTATAACAGCGTGACTACAGAATTTTCCTGTCTTAATACAGGATTGGGATAAATAAATACCCGGCAATGCCAGGTTATCAGCTAGTTCACAATAAAGAGGGAAGGGTCACAGGGTCACAGAAATAATGCACACTTAAAAGGAAGGACCCCCTCCCCGCCCAAACCCCATAAAATCCCGAGGTCCGATGGAGAGGGAGGCCTGGAAACCCTGGAGAGAAGACCAGGTTGGGTTGACCAAGCTCATCTACCACATTGCTTGTTGGCCCCAGCTCAGAAGTGATGCTTTCATGTCTTTAAACGCATGCTCTCATGCGTTTGAGTTTTCTTACAAGATTGTAAGTTTTCCCTCTCTCTTTCTCTCCCAGGCTCTTCTATGAACCTGTCACCACCCCGTGTGGACACACCTTTTGCCTAAGGTGCCTTGAACGCTGCCTGGATCACAACCCACAGTGCCCCTTGTGCAAAGACAACCTCCTTGAGGTAAATTAACATGGTTAAACTACCCTGTTTCTCCGAAAACACAACCTACCCTGAAAATAAGTCCTAGCTTGGTTTTACGCATGCGCCCAATATAAGCCCTATCCCCAAAATAAGCCCTAATTAAGATCCTGCCCGCTCCAGAATAGATGGGTAAAATTAAGCTAGGGTGGAGATGGAGGGTGGAGCTGCCCTACTACTTACCTTGGGACCGTTGTAGCCAGGCCTCGTACATCCCGACACCTGCCTTGCCAGCCCATTTCTTCAGCCGGCAAGGATTTCCTGAAAGCCTCTGTAGCTGATAACAAAACTCTGGATCAATCCAGAGCTCTGTTTTTGGCTGCAGAGGCCTTCTGGAAAGTCTTGTTGGCCGCAGAAGAAGTTCCTGAAGGCCTCTGATAGCGAAAAGGAGGCTGGGGCGACGCACACAAGTGAGGTTAATCAGTGGATGGCATCCCCCCAAAATAAGACCTGGTGCCTTTTTTTTGGTGGCAAAAAAAAAATTAAGACAGAATCTTATTTTCAGAGAAATGCGGTAGCAGCGTGTAGAGTTTAGAAGCATTAGCCCATCGAAGTGAGAAAGGATGGAATAACATTAAAGGGCCTTCTCCATGGTTGCATCATCGTTCCTCCTGAGCTATGATTGAACCCCACATTGTTTCTCTGAAAGGTCTCTTTTTCTCACTCCAGTGCCTAGCCATGAAGAAACTTTGTAAGACGGTGGTGATAGAAGAATTGATCGCCAAGTATCTTCCAGCGGAACTCGCCGAAAGGAAAAAGCTTTATGAAGAAGAGATGGCTGAATTCTCCAAGTAGGTGACCCCAGTTTTCTATGCCTTGCAAATCAAAAATTATTTGGCAGTTCAGCTGGAGTTGACCTCATTTTGGGACTACAGGTCTAGTTTAAGAATATTTTGGGTGATATTAAGTGTTTCAAATGATTCCTGCTTTCAATCAATGATGGGATTCATCAGTTCACACCAGTTTGGGAGATCCAGTTGTTAACTTTCTGAGCAGTTTGGTAAATTGGTTGTTAGAAGAAATCATTAGGGCAGAGAACCAGTTGTTAAATTATTTGAATTCCACCACTGCTTTCAATATTCTGCTTTGGGCTAGGTAGTTGTGTGTTTAGGGTACATTCTGATGAACTGGTTGTTAAGTTAGCTTTCAAGGAACAGGTTGGACTGTATTATTTATGTTGAGTGAAAGTTCTTAATATGGGATCCACAAGACCTCCTTGAGACTCCATGGATAAAATTTAGGGACTTGTAAATTTGGGTGAGGGAAAAAATTAACAGTTTTGTATTATGCATTTAGTATAGTTTTTTTAAAAAATAGAGGTGTATAGATTCTCCACGATATTAAAAGGTTATGAATCTAGAGCAGTGTTTGGCAGTTTTAAATGGATTTCCCAGAATTCCCCAGCCAATATATCAGGACTGCAAAGAATTCCTTCCCAAGAAGCATGCTAGCTGGGGAATTCTGGGAACTGAAGGTCCAGAAACATAACAATACTGAGCAATTTGAAACAAAATACAGGAGTTTTATGAAACTGCAAACGCGTAAGTATTTGATCCTTTACAAATTATCTTTCTCTTCTGTGTTTTTTTAAAATAAGCAAACAAATGTACTTGCTTGCTTATTTACTTTTTTAATATAAAATTTTTCACTGCAGCTTGAATAAGAATGTCCCTATATTTGTATGCACAATGGCCTATCCCACCGTTCCTTGCCCTCTACACATTTTTGAGCCCTGCTATCGACTGATGGTTAGGAGATGCATGGAGACCGGCACCAGGCAATTTGGCATGTGCATTAGAGATCCCATCAAAGGGTAAGTAGCATATGATGAACATGACCCCGCATGTTTCATGTTTAAGGGCCATTTTGCAACAGGAGCCACTTGTAAATAATGACAGTCACTAACTTTGTATGCAAGAATCTCCCCGCACTGCTTACCTTCCCCTGGGAATGACCTGCATTTCACTGAGATCAAGCTTCTGCCATTTGTAACTATACAATGATTCCAAGCTAGGGCCTCGCTTGACTCCTTCCAACCTAGCTGGCAGTTTCCCAACATTCAGCTTCAAAGAGAAGAAAGTCGCATCCATACCTCCTGTTAACTAAGCAATGTAGTATTCAAATTCAATTCAAGTAGTAGAAGGAAGACTGGAAAACTATAACCCTCCTAATATTGGCATTTTTGGAAAGTCCCCAAGATTTTAATTATTTATAACCGGCCTTTATTATTTTTACAAGTAATTCAAGGCAGCACACCTTTCCTCCTCCAATTTTTCTCCACAACAACAACCCTGTGAAGTGGGTTGGGGGGAGCGAAAATGACTGGCCCAAAGTCACCCTGCCGGTTTTCATGGCTAAGGTGGGACTAGAACTCACTGTCTTCTGGTGATTAGCACCAAGTCACCCAGCCACCTTTCATGCCTAGGGCAGAACTAGAACTCACCATCTCCTGGTTTCTCCAGGTAGAGTTTTAATCATTTACCACCACCCCTCCCTGCATGATGTTACCTCGCTTGGTCATGAAATGTCTGCAAGAAAACAACCAAGCTCAGAGAGCAGCAAGGACCCCATAGTCTTCCTCCTCCTTCCATAGGGTCATCCATCTCATACCCACAGTTTATTAAAGAGCTCACACCTAACTTAGTCAATTGCAGCTTGTGTTTAGACAGTGCTTGAAGCCCGAGACAGACGTGTAAGCTTTACATGAGCTTGCAGATTCCCGGATTCTTCATCCTCTTCCCTTTGCTTCCGCTCTTCTGGCAAACAGGTTTGCAGATTACGGTTGTATCCTAGAGATCAGGAACATGGAAGTCTTCGGCGATGGGCGCTCGGTGGTGGATAGCATTGGTAAGAGGCGGTTTAAGGTCCTACAGCATGGCAAGTGCGACGGCTACAACACAGCGGATATCGAGTACATCGAAGACAAGAAGGTGGGTTGTAGCTTTAAGAGGCACAGGAATATGCACGCTGATGACCTAAAGGGGCATGGCATCAAGGCAACACAATCAGATAATCAGTAGGAGTCCCTTTATTAGCCCCCAATATCCTGGTTACCTTCTGGCTGGAGAAAAACTCTCCCAGGAACAGCCTTTGGCTGCAGAGAATCAAGTCCAAAACGTGGTCAACAAAAACTAACTATAAATCCAAACAAGGCAAGATGAGATAATTAGTCCAACAGGGCAAGAGAAGGAATTCCAGACGTGAAGGAATAGCAGTAATTAAACATGGTTGGGGAAGATGCCAGGAACACAGATAACTAAAGTCACCATAGATAGAAGATAGATGGAAGATAGAAGAAGAAAAGATGGATAGAAGATAGAAAAAAGATAGAAGAGAAGATAGAAGAAAATAGAAGAAAGAAGATAGAACATAGAAGATAGAAGAAGAAAAGATAGAAGATAGAAGATAGAAATAAAAATAAAAATAGAAGATGGGAGAAGATGATAGAAGATAGAAGAAAAGATAAAAGATAGAAGAAAATAGAAGAAAGAAGATAGAAGATAGAACATAGAAGAAAAGATAGAAATAAAAATAGAAGATAGAAGAAAAGATAGAAGAAAAATAGAAGAAATAGTAGAAGAAAGATAGAAGATAGAAAATAGAAGGTCATAACTGTGAAAAATAGCCCTAAGTCCCCTTTTTTTCCCCCATGCCGCATTGTATCTCTGAAGGGACACTAAGTGAACTGTTGTAAGTTGAGGACCTGTTTTTTTTTTAAAATTTATTTGGGGGGAGAGAGCAATAACCTTAGGACGGGGGGTCTGCAACCTTAAATGCATAAAAGAGCCATTTGGAGCCATTTCCCATCCAAAAAGAAAACACTGGTGGGGGCCTCAAAACCTGGGTGGGCTTGGCCAACTCAACGTCACTCCCACCCAGTCCCATGACACACACACATCCTGCCACGCCTACCCAGGTTTTGTGGCTCCTGGTATTTCCTGTGGGAAATGGGTCTCTCTCCCTCCCATTTCTGTTTTGTGTGTATGTGTGTTTTATCTTCTCAGGCCAGGCGAGGAATGACGGGGAGGGGCGGGGCCAGTCAGTGGTGGGATCATCCAACAGGGAGCCACAACAGAGGGCCCAAAGCAGAGCCGCATGTGGCTCCAGAGCCGCGAGTTGCTGACACCCTGCCCTAGGTGGTAGGGCAGCTGGGCCCTGGCCAACCCTCATTTTCCTGTTGTTGTTATCATAAACATGTCTGGGAGAAGAAAAAAAATCTTCCATCTCCTGTATCTCCAGGTTCAGCCTAAACTCTTTGCTGTCTTCTGTGCCCATTTTAGGTCCATGGAGAGGCCTCTGAATACTTGACAATGCTTCACAATGCCGTGTACGATCAGGCCCACACCTGGTTCAACACTCTGAAATCCTCACTCAGAGTACGCATTATCCATCATTTCGGTCCAATGCCCGCCAAAGAACCAGACCCGCAGGTATGACGAGCAAGCAAGCAAGCCCAAAAAAGTCAGGACCCTTAGTTAACACTGTTCGCCTCCTAATCCTAAACAAGGGGTTGGCAACCTTAAAACACTCAAAGAGCCACAAAGGTCCTAACCGGAAGCCCCCGCCCCCCATTCCATTCAATTCTGGAGCCGAACAGACTCTATGGTGGTTCCCCCAACCATAGAGTCTCCTAGCACGGCATCCTTTTTTCTCCTACCTGTCCTAAGCAAAAGCCCAATCAATTGTGGAGCCGACCAGCAACAGGGAAGCTGCAGCAGAGGGATGAATGAGCCACATGTGGCTCCAGAGCCGCCGGTTACTGACTCCTATCTTAAACTGAGAAGATATCTACCTTTGCAAAACCAGCTTCATCCTAGCCAAGATGTTCTCTGTAGCAGGCAATGTTAGGAATCGTCCATGACTCACAACCACAATTGAATTTCCAGTGCTAAACAAGATAGTGGTTAAGTGCCCAATTGTATGCCCTTCCCCCCCACCCCTCATGGTTGTTAAACGAACCACCGCATTCGTTAAGTGAATCACACAGTTGTTAAGAGAATCCAGCTTTCCCCCCCCCCCTTGACTCCCCTTGTCGGAACGTTATGAATTGGGGATCGCGCGACCTCAGGACGCTGCAACCTGTTGTAGATACACACCGGTTGCCAATTGCCCATATTTCGATCGTTTGACCAGGGCGAATGCTGCAATGTTTGTAAATGTGAGGACCAGTCGCAAGTCACTCTTTTCAAGTGCCGTCGTAACTTTGAACGGTTGCTAAGCAAATGGCGGTATGTCAAGGACCACCAGTAGCCAGTTAAGCATATACAAGGCTGGGAAATTGGGAGATTTGGGCAGTTCAAACGAGTATCAAGATGTACCACAAGCTTAAGCTCTCTACAAGAATCTGGCCAACTAACAGTCAAGGGAAATGAGTGAGGGATAAGGAAGGAATTAAAGGTTGTGCACACTCTTGCAGGTGTGCACGGACTCATGACTGACTGATAATGCATTTGACCCCTCCTTCCAGCTCAGGCTGGCCATTTCCCACAGGTTTGATTACAAGCATGCCTTTTTTCATTACAGGTGAACCCCAATGGTCCTGCCTGGTGCTGGTGGATCCTGGCCGTCCTTCCTCTGGAGAACAAAGCTCAGCTTCCCTTCCTAGCGATGACCTCCTTGAAAGCGCGTCTAAAAGGCATCAGGAGCATTTTGACCTTCCTCTTCCTCACTCAGAGGAAGTGAACGGGGGTGTTGGGATGTGAACGCCCTTGCAATCTGAGGCCTTCTCTCTCTCATACGGCTTCTTCCAACTAACTGATGGTGCCCGAAGGCAAAACGAACTTTACGGAGGGCCTTAAAATCCTCAGGACTCAAAAGTTCTTCCCACCTCTTGAATGGAAAAGAAAAGGAAAGTCCTCTCCCCTCTAAGCTGCAATAATCTTCCAGCAGAAACAGACTAAATATCCAACAGGAGACACCAGCAGGGCAATGCTAAGCAAGGTTTACTCGTAAGTCCCAGGGAGTGCTGTGTGTCTCCTCCATATATATATATATGTATGTATGTGTGTATATGTGTGTGTGTGTGTGTATATGTGTATGTATGTATGTATGTATATACATATATATATACATACATATATATATATATATATATATATATATATATATATATATATATATATCTTGAAGTTCTTTTTTTCAGCAGCTGCCTTTCAAGCAAACTTCCTATGTTGTTCAGACATAGTCTATGTTATATATGTCTATGTTATTAGTCTATGTTATATAGACAGACAGAGGCGCCTGTCTATATATTGTAAAAGAATTGGACAAAGCAAGCGCAAATTTATTTGTCACACTGAACCCCTTTCAGTTGAGGGGTTATTATTTAATGTAATCTTTATTTGGAACCATTGCATTAAAACCAACCCAGTTAATGTGAAACTTAAAATATTCACAAATCAGGAAGAACCGAGTTAGCCCCTTTGCTGGCTGATATATATACCTTTACTTCAAGGCCCAAGCTTAATCCAAAATGGCTGTCTTTTATAAAATAATTTGCCGGTCAAAATAGAAGCCACTTGGATTCTTCCTGAATGTTTTTTTTTTGTTGTTGTTGTTATTTTGCTACCATACACTAACCAGACTGTCTTCTAAAAGGTCTGAATTGTTTAACAATTGTTTTCCTAAGGATTCAGGAATAACTGTATAATTTTGGTCAACGATGTCTCTGCTTGAATTTTGGTTTTGCACAGGTTTTCTTTTTTTTTTTCCAGTTGTAAGTAAGTGCGAGAACTTCTGTGTGTTAAACTCCAAAGTAAATCTGATTGCATTTAATGATGCTTATTCCTGAGTGCTTTTAGAGTTGTGAACTGTGTGTGTTTATGTGTGTTTATATATATGTTGTCGGAACGTCACCAAGATACTCTCAATCTTACACGGGAAAAGACCCGAACACACCAAGACCTGCATACCTGTACCCGTGAAAATCTATGCAACATATATACATACACACACACACACACACACGCACATATGTAGATATACACATACAACATATAGTTGGGGCTGCAGGGAATCGAGACAGCCAGTCACTTTAGCAATGGTTCAAAGATACGTTGCACCATCAAAACCTACTTATGATCTGGTCTTGAAGTTACAACCACTGCAATGCCCACCCAGGGATTATTCAGGGATGCAGAAGTGAGCCCACCCCTGCCTATCCCTCCTTCCCACCTTGCCTCGCCAGGTCCCTGCAGGCCTTTGGTTTTAATCAACTTGCAAATGGGCTTTTCTCATTTGCATAAAACCAACACAAACTGTGATGAGCAAAGGGGCATGGCACAAAGGCAACATAGTCAGATAATCAGTAGAAGTCCCTTTATTAGCTCCAACTTTGCCCCCAGTGTCCTGTTACCTTCTGGGCTGGAGAAAAAAACTCCCAGGAACAGCCTTTGGCTGCAGAGAATCAAGTCTAAAACCTGGTCAACAAAAACTTTTAACTATATGTCCAAGGCAAGAGGAGGTAATTAGTCTGGCAGAGCAGGAGAAGGAATTCCAGACTGAAGGAACAGCAGTAGTTCAACATGGTTGGGAGGATGCCAGGAACACAGATAACCAGAGTCAACAAAAGACACTCATCCAGGAGGCACCATACTCAGCATGCATCTCTTTTTAACTCTCTTCCTAGGTGTGGCTAATGAAGGGAATCAGGGCCCTTTCCTCCCCCATAAGCCATGCAACTCATGTTCTGTTCTCCGTTCCTCCCTGTGTGCCCTAGGATGAAGAGGGGGTGGGCCTAGGTCTTCCTCTGAACTCCCTTTCCCTTCTACTCTCCCCTGCTGTCTAGCTTCTTGGAGCAGGATGTCCTGCAGGATCCCAAAGACTCATTTCTGGCAGCGTTTGGGGGAGAGAAAGACTTTTGCTGCTTTCCTTGTGTGCAGCCAAAAGCAGAAGAAAGGAGAAAGAAGCAGCCTGGTGGCCAGGCGAGTGGGGCAAGTTTCCCCCTTCTGCCCTTCCCCCCCTCCCCTCATTACCTCGTGTTGTTCATAAAAAGCGACACAAGCCTTGTGTTCCTTCGCAGCCTGGATTAATTGCTTTGGGGGTGACATTTCTGTGCGAACCACCAAAATTTTCTCACAGACCATCAGTGGTCCCTGGCCCACTGGTTGACAACCACTGACCTATATCGATGCCCAGGAGGTAACTCAAGCATTTAAGAATAAAACAAACACCCAAAAAATACAAAAAGTTTGGAGATCCAAGAAAGACAAAGACTTGTGAAAATTATCCAACAGCATCTACTTACCATGTCCTGTATTTCAAAGCTATTTATTGACATATTTTTTTAAAAATCCCAAACGTAACAGACGAGAAAAATTTTAAAAAATGCATTGCTTTTCCGATCGCTATTGCAGAGTGGAAGACATTTCACTCCAAGAGAAGGGCAAGTGGTCAGCATAGGATGGAAACAGGTTAATTCCAAGTGGGAAGAGTTAATTCCAGGACCGATTTCTTGATCTGGTAGCTATAAAAAAAAAATCCATTTTGAATAAGAAAGTTATTGATGTGGGCACAGAGCAGAGGTTCATATCTTCACCATTGGAGAATTACAAGCCAGGATCCATATTTGTCAGGGTTTGGCAAGCTGAAGATGGGAGGACTTCAAGCCAACCAACTCTGGAAATTGAAGGCCACCCACCTTCAAGTGGTCAACTCCGAGAAGTCTTGGCTTAGATCTTTTACTAGGTCCCAACAGGCTGTAAGAAGTTCCAGCAGAAGCTTACTCTACCTTGGGCAAACACTGATTGGCGGAAGGAATCAAACCCAAGAGACAAACCTAGTTCATCTCAGCAGAAGTTTTGGTCCTCAAGGAGTCAGCTAGGCTTACCCGCCTGGATTGTGATCCCAGCGGACAGCAAAAGCACAGAAAGGACCTTGGATGGTCAGTTTTGTGATTCACCAGCAGCAGGTGCAGATGGCAGCGGAATTGGACAGTAAGGAAGAAAGGGAACCAGTCTGGGAATCTGAGAGGATTCGGACGAGGGTCCTGCGTCCAATGCAGGGACAGGGACAGGAGCATCTGGGAGTGGGGTGCTGCCTGTGGAGCCTTCGGAGTCTGGCAGCAGCAAGGCAGAGGACCCAGGGGAGCCTGTTCCCAGTGAGCTGTGCATAGAGCTGAAACAAAAGGGTTGACTCGGGAGTAAAGCTGGGAGGTGATTTGTCCTCTCAAAAGGGATAAAAGTCAGACCTCAATGATGAACTCTTTGCAGGAAGCAAAGTCGTTCGTTAGAGTCTAAGCCCTCCTTGAAGATTTGTGTACTCTGGTCAGTTTTTTTTTCCTGATATTTCAGATGGGTTCTGTTATAATTACTTTGGAGACTTCTCTTTTTGGCAGCATTCACCAGTACTGAAAAGCATGTGCTTCTCTTGGGGAACTATTTAAGATTAATTCTGGCTGGGAATTAAAGTAATTCCCAGTGTTGCATTAAAGTAGGTTTTGCTTTTCAAACAAGTATGTGTTTCAGTACATTTGATGAAGCCTGGGTCAGAACAGTTGGGCCAAGCAGAAATGCCTCCTTTTAAGTGAAAATGTGACCTTGTTTCCTCCTGGATCAATTCCTTCCTCTTCTCAGACGTCTACAAAGATGTCCACGCCGTCACCTCTCAGCTATTAATACCGCTACTGGCAGGAGGTTGTGAGAAGATGTATGTGTTTTTCGCTGGCTTATTGTACAACTTGAGGCATTTCGCTCCACGCTTTGGCCTTCTTCTTTGCCAGAGAGAGCCATGGAGGTTCGGTGGAGCTGCAGGAAGCCACGGGAAGGATTGGTGGTAACCTGGTGTCCTTTTCCACCAGAGGACCTTCCTGGGGGAGGATCCTGGCACGTCCTTCTGAAAAACAATGCGGGACATCAAGAACATCTGAAGGCTCTGGACACTTAAGAAGAACCACATCACATCATAGGAGCTGCTGTAGCACAGTGGTTAGAGTACAGTATTGCAAGCTACTTCTGCAGCCAGCTGCCTACAATTTGGCAGTTCAAATCCCACCAGGCTCCAGGTGGACTCAGCCTTTCATCCTTCTGAGGTAGGTAAAATGAGGACCCAGATTGTTGGGGGCAAGAAGCTAACTCTGTAAACCGCTTAGAGAGGGCTGTAAAGCACTGTGAAATAGAATATGTCTAAATGCTCTTCCTTCTTTCCTTCCTTCCTTCCTTCCTTCCTTCCTAGTGGTTAGAATGCAATATTGCAGGCTAACTCTGCCGATTGCCAGCAGTTCGATCCTGATTGGCTCAAGGTTGACTCAGCCTTCCATCCTTCCAAGGTGGGTAAAATGAAGACCCAGATTGTTGGGGGCAGTAGGGTGACTCTGTAAAACAGCTTAGAGAGGGCTGTAAAGCGCTATAAAGCAGTATATAAGTCGAAGGGCTATTGCTATTTCAGTTTTTCCAAAGATGCTTTATTTTTTTTTTCTTCCAAAAGGCAACTTGCCTTTTTTTTAGGTTTTTTTGCCCTTTGAAAAAGTTTCACTTCTCATCCCAGAAACTTCTTCAGTTCAAGTTCTTCAAGTTCAATTCTTCAGAAGCTTCTAGGATGAGAAGTGAAATGTTTTCAAAGGAAACAAAAACAAGGAAGTCCCATTGCCCAAAGTAGCTTTTGCGACAACCATGATCTAGAAGATTGAGATGGGACATTTTGATTTTCCTTAAAAGAATAAAAGAATAGCAGAGTTGGAAGGGACCTTGGAGGTCCTCTAGCCCAACCCCCTGGCTTGAGCAGAAGGCCTATTCCTGTGATGTCAAACCTATCGCATGCGTGCCAGAGCTGGCACGCAGAGTCCTCTCAATGGACATGCACACCACCGCCGGCTGCTCTTCTGGTTTCTGGAATGCACGCCAGCCAGCTGGTCTTCGCAGGCATGGAGTGCCAGAAAATGGCTCGAGAAATGGCCAAAAAACAGGACCTTTTCCAGCACATTTCCAGGATGTTTTTGATGTGAAAAACAGTCCCAAAACAACCTGGAAATGGTCCAGAAAACACCCCAAAACAGCCTGGTTTCTAGGCCATTTTCAAGGCTATTTTCCAGCCATTTTCAGGGCTATTTTTGGTGCAAAAAGCAACCTGAAAATGGCCAAAAAAACCACCCCAAAAGGGCCTGAAAAATGTCCAAAAAACAACCTGTTTTTCGGGCCATGTTCAGGCCAAAAACACCCCCAAAATGGCCTGAAAACAGCCCCCAAAGCGGTCAAAAAACAGGCATTGCATGCACTGGCCAGCTGGTCTTCGTTTTTCTGGCGCTCTGGCACGCACGCATTGCATGCGCATGCAGGTACATTCTGGTTTGGGCACTCGGTGCTGAAAAGGTTCACCATCACTGCCCTTTTCCATTTGAATATATTACTCCAAAGAAAGGAAGAAGTGAAAACAGCTTATTGTCAACTCGCAAAGCATCTCTGACTCATGATTTAATAAGAGCATCACTTTGAACCCTGACATTTCTCTAAATGGGCAAAGGGGCTTTGTGCAGTGGTGGGATTCAAATAATTTAACAACAGGTTCTCTGCCCTAATGATTTCTTCTAACAACCAGTTCATTAAATTGCTCAGAAACCCGAACTGGTGTGAACTAGTTGAATCCCACCACTGGCTTTGTGAATGTTCCCACCTTATATACTAGATTACAGATTAACCGAGTTGGAAAAGACCTTGTAGGTCATCTAGTCCAACCCTCCCCCGCCCAACTAGGAGACCCTACACCATTTCTGATGGAGGGCAGTCCAGTTTCTTCTTGTAAACTTCCAGTGATGAAACTCCCACAACTTCCAAAGGCAACTTCTAGTTCCATGGGTTGATTGCTTTCACTGTCAGAAAATTTCTCATTTATTTCTAGGTTGAATGTTTCCTTGATCAGCTTCCATCCATTGTTCCTTGTCTGGCCTTCGGGTGCCTTGCAAAATAGCTTGACCCCTTCCTCCCTATGGCAGCTCCTCAAATATTGGAAGACTGCTCTCCTGTCTCCCCTGGCCCTTCTCTTCCCTGGACTAGCATGCAATATGAACATTTCATTGACCTTCCGAATTCTGAATGATATCAACAAGCAGCTATTTATATTGTCCGAGAAAGACAAGATCAATGCTGACTTCCAACAACATGAAATTCAATGGTGAACAAAAGTAAGGTTCTACATTGGGGCAAGAAAAACCAAATGCACAGGTATAGTAGTATATAGGTACCTGGCCCAATAGCAGGGATTGTGAGAGGGATCTTGGGAGTTGTAGTGGACAATGAATACTGCAACCCGTTTTGGTCACCATACTACAAAAAGGATGTTGAGACTTTGGCAAAAAAATTCAGAGAAGAGCAACTAAAATGATCAAAGGCCTGGAGACTAAAATGTATGAAGAATAGCTGCAGGATTTGGCTTGGGCTAGTCTAAAAAAAAGAAGAATTAGGGGTGACATGATAGCAATATTTCAGTATTTCAGGGACTGCCACAAAGAAGAGGCGGGTCAAATTATTCTGCAGAACACCTGAAGGCAGGACAAGAAGACCTGCAAAGTCCCTTCGTGCTCTATTCTATTCTAATTCTAACAATCACTTAAATATGAGCCAGCAGTGTGTGGCAGCTGCCAAAAAAGCCAACGTAGTTCTAGGTTGCATTAAAAGAGGGATAGAATTAAGATCATGTGAAGTGTTAATACCACTTTATAAGGCCTTGGTAAGGCCACACAATTCTGCATCCAACTTTGGTCACCATGATGTCAAAAAGAATTCTGAGACTCTGGAAAACTGATTTCTGGGAGTTGAAATCCACAAGCTGTAGAGCGTATAAGGTTGGACACCCCTGGCTTGGGGTCTTTTGCTTGAGCAGGGGCTGGACTCATAGATCTCTAAGGTCCCTTCCAATTATGTTATTCCATTATTACCTCTGGAAGCCAATGGCGCTGACTTCAACGGTACTTTACTCTCCAACAGACGCACATTTTGGTTAGGGCCAGTTTTCTGTACTTGCTGTAAAGTAAAAAACAAAAAGAAAATTTAATATTTTTTTTTTTAAATTAAAAAACATGACATTTTTAAAAGTTAAAAAAACATGACATTTAAAATTAAAAAGATTTTTCAGGAGGATATGGGAGTTTTTTCTGAAGGCTCAAGCCAACAAGATAGATCGACCCTTTATGAAAGGCAGCATGCAATAGAGGTAGTCCTTGGCTTACAACCGCAACTGACCCAACATTTCCATTGCGAAGCGAGACATTTAAGCAAATTTTGTCTCATTTTATGACCTTTCTTGCCACAGTGGTTCAGTGAATCCCCACAGCTGTTAAGTTTGTCACATAGTTATTAAGTGAATCTGGCTTTCCCCCTTGACTTTGCTTGTCCAACAGTCGCAAAAAGAGAACATGTGAGCCTGGGACCCTGCAACCATCATAAATACGAGTCAGTTGCCAAGCATCCAAATTTTGCTTGAGTGACCATGGGTGTCAAACCCTAAATTCTATATTTGCATACAATTTGTTTTTGCTTTATATAGGTCACCTTCAAGAAGTGAGATGAGCCAAATGTCAACTCAAAAAACATTCCTATGCCTGTTTTAGTAGTTGCCATAAAAAGGGGGAGGGAGGAAGGAAATCTGGAAGAGCAGTTGAAAGCAGAAGCACATTCCAACTCTTATCTTTAAAAGATTGTAACTAAAATACCAGAGTATTTTTCCGCAAATATATTAATGGGAGAATGTGATTGATGACACCCAGCCTGTGAACATGCTCAATTGGAGAACCTGGTTTATGAGACACCCAGGGGTGAGGGGGAAAAATGTCACAGGTGACTAAATTTCATATGCCAGAGTTGGCTTCATACAGGGCAGGGCCAGTATGTCGCCTCTAATGAATCCTTTGAAGTTTTTTGAAGTTTGGCTCAGGAATCATGATTTAATTAGAGTGATTTCTGGAATCCTAACAGGGGGATCACATAATCCTGGGAAACTGCAACTGTCATAAATATGAGTCAGTTGTCGAACATCCAAATTTTGCTCAAGTGACCATGGGGATGCTGGTCATATGCAGGAGTGGGATGCCACTGGTTTGCACCGGTTTGAGCAAACTACATGTTAATTTTACATCTGGTTCGGCAAACCAGTAGTTCCGGTGACTGGCTGGCCCCACCCATCTCACCCTTCCCTCCCAGGAGTCACCACCTGGCCCATTTTGGATCACAGTTAAGTGCAGGATCCGTGCAGAGGCTCAAGGAAGACGAAAAATGGGCCTCCTGGAAGTTCCGGAAGGCCCGAAACAGGCCCATCTCTGACCTCCAGAGAGCCCCCAAAGTCCAGGGAGGCCATTTTTGCCCTCCTGGAGGCTTGAGGAAAGCCTCCGGAGCCTGGGGAGGCTGAAAATCCCCCCATGGCCTATTTTCTCTCCTAAGTGGTGCAGGAAGCTGAGTAGGCCATGCCCACCATGGCCATGCCCACACAGCAACTGGGCAGAGAACTGGTTGCTAAATTATTTGAAGCCCACCTCTGGTTGTATGTGTGAAAAAGGATCATAAGTTGCTCTTTTCAGTGTCAACTAAAAAGATACTCCTTTGGTCTTTTTAGCTTCCAGAAAAAGGGAGGGGGGAAAACAGTGCATTCCTTAAGTGCCTAGATAATCGCTCTGGCAACCTAAAGTTGTTGACGCGCAAGAATACTATTGGGGAGCATGATTGATGACTCTTGGCTATGGATGTGTCCAATTGGAGAATATACATCCAGGTGGGGTGGGGGAAAGACCAGAGTCAAGGGAGAAATGAATGTTGAATTTTAGTATCGGCTGCATCCAGTTTACACCAACATGGCCACTTCTAATAAATCAATTTTATTTTCTCTGAGAGATGCAGCTAGAGACTTATGATTTGAATGGGGGTGGATTTGTTGGAGTCCTGACAGCCAGCCAATACTAAAATACATCATTCATTTCCCTCTTGAGTCCTGACATCCAGTCCCACAGTAACTTCAAACGGTCACTAAACGAACAATTGTAAGTGGAGGACTCCATTATTCCTGTGGCATTCCACACCACGAGCAGATTCACACTTCTGTTACTCCAACATTTGTGTGGTTCTCCAGACCTTTTCTGGGTGAGAGGTGCTTATAACCTTGGCATCCTCTTTTCCCGTTTTGGCTGCTGCTTCCTCCCTCTTTTTCTGTCCCTTGGTGGCCATGTCGTTCTGGGATCCTTGCTGCTTCTGCTTTGCCACAGAGAGCCACGTCGGATGAATGGAGGCACTTCCCAAAACCACGTTAGGGATTTGTTCTAGAAGAAAAAGAGGTGAAAACACAGCTCCACATTTCAGGATTTGTCTTCTCAGCTGGGACCTACCTGTGCTCTACTCAAAGCCTGCCTCTTCCCCTTCTAGGGAGAATCTACCTGCGGCATTGGAACAGGCTCCCCTGGTAGATACAGCAAAGCTGCAGCTTTTGATGCCTACAATTATAAGTCAAACCACCCTCCTTTATTTTCTTGACTTTGAAAGAAACACCGCAGGAATCTAGTCTCCAAAGCCACCAGAAGGCAGGACAAGAAGTGATGGAGGGAAACTCATCAAGGAGAGAAGCAACCTGGAACAATGGAGAAATTTCCTGACAGTGAGAATAATAAACCCATGGAATGGCTTGCCTTCAGAAATTGTAGGTGCTCCACAGTGGTGGGATTCAATTTTTTTTTTTCTACCAGTTCTGTGGGCGTGGCTTGGTGGGCATGGCTTGATGGGCATGTCAGGGGAAGGATACTGCCAACTCCCATTCCTTCCCCATCCCACTAACCTGCTTTCCAGCTCCGTTCTCCTGTGCAGGGCAACCAAAGAAAATCCAGCCAATCAGCTGGGACTTGGGAGGCAGAGAATAGATGGGGGTGGGGCCAGACAGAGGTGGATTTTGCCGGTTCTCCAAACTACTCAAAATTTCCGCTATCGCTTCTCCAGAACTAGTCAGAACTTGCTGAATACTACCTCTACTTGGTGGACATGGCTTGGTGGGCATGGCAGGGGAAGGATACTGCAAAATCCCCATTCCCTTTCCCACCCCACTAACCTGCTTTCCAGCTCCGTTCTCCTGTTGCAGGCCAGCAAAAGGAGACCCAGCCGATCAGCTGAAACTCGGGAGGGGGAGAATAGATAGGGGCGGGGCCACTCAGAGATGGCATTTGCCGGATCTCTGAACAACTCAAAATTTCCACTACTGGTTGTCCAGAACTGGTTAGAATCAGCTGAATACCACTTCTGGTGCTCCATCACTGGAGGTTTTTAAGAAGAGACTGGTCAGCCATTTGCCCAAAATGGTATAGTCTCCTGCTTAGACAGGGGGGTTAGACTAGAAGACCTCCAAGGTCAACCCTGTTATTCTATTAAAATTGTGGAGAGATTGATTTTGTTTAGCATGGCAAGCAACCTGATGTAGGGGAAGGAAAAGCAGAGCCTGGGGAAGGAATCAAGAGAGGAATTAGCCTGGAATCATTACGTTCCCACAATTGGTCCAAGTTCAACCCTCTCAACTTTTGTTGACTCTTATCCAGCACCAGCTTAGTGCTGACCATAAGTTGACTAGATTCTTGTGTAGAGGCGTGAGCAATAAATCACTTCAACTGGAATTAATGTGAGGCGCTGATTCTTCATGCCTGAAGCCTTCTGCAAAACAGAGACCTTTGGGTACGCTCTATTACTACAACACCCATCAATTTCCCACTGTACAGCAACTAGAAAAGATTCCCCTTCATCCAAAGAAAATGTGAGGGAAGGAAAAACTGAATCAAATTTGCACAATTCTGTTACTACAGCTGTTATAATGGAAGCTGCATAGCTTAACAATGACCTCTGTGGCATCAGTCACTTCATTTGGTCTACCTTGTTGGCCAACGTCCTCCTATCTCAACAAGAGAAATACCTGAAGATTTGCTTGCTTGTGGCTTGATGCCTTCTTCTCCAGCTTTGGTCTTCTGCAGATTTTTCTCTTGGATGCCGGAGTTTGCAACCAAACCCTTAACACCCATGGTAAGTTTGTGAGGGTTGGCTCCAGAATTTGGTACCTTGGCTTCAATTTTTACAGAGGATGGTGAAGGAACTGCCAGTGGCACCAGCTTGGGCGGGTCCCAGTGATGTTCTGTTTGGTACTTTAGCAAAGAAGAAGTTCTCCTTAGTTTCACACCAAAGGGGCTTTCACAGTTTTGGACTTCCTCACTGGAAGAATTCAAGTTGACCCCCGTGTTTCTATTAGCCCTGTCAGATCTTTCAGGAGTGTTTAATATTTGTGACCCTGCATCTAGCAGAGAGACTCCTTCAAATGACTCTGTTTTGACAGAAGATGTTGCAGAATTTCGAGGGCAGGCATTGTCGACGGAGCTTGAACCTCCTGAGAGAGACCTCTGCCAGGCCGGAGCGATGGTGAATCTCACGGGCTTCACAGGAGAAGGTTTTGTCTGGGTCTGGATCATCTCCGTAGCTTTGCTTTCTTCCTCATCGATGACGTTTCCCAGTGGAACTCCAGGAAGACGAGTTTTGGAAGCTACCTTGGTAGATCCCACAACGGATGATCTTCCAGAAGAAAGACTCCCCAACTCTTGAACGATGCTGTCCACAGGTAGAAAGCATGGTTTCTTCCCCGCTGCATTCAGAAGCACAGGTCTATCAGGATCAACCTCCAACATAGACAGTGTGCCCTGCAAATAATCCATTGGCTTCCCAGGGCCTTCAGAAGGCTGAAGTTCCATATCTGAAGGCCTTCTTCCATCTTCACTGACAGCATGCCTGTTCTTCTGCGTTAAGTCCTTTGGGGCATCTGAGGAAGTCTTCAGAGCAGACAAAGAAAGCTGTGGAACGCACAGCACAGGATCCACCTCCAGGGAAGGAGAACTTTCTCCACAGACAGCTCTATCACATGCTCTGTGTCGGTTCCTGGCAGGTTTAGAAACATTTGCTCGGACCTCCATTCGTTGTGAGCAAGCTATCTGGATATCTTCTGCTCCAAGTTCTTTCCCTGTCTTACTGTTTGGCAAAGGAGAAGGTGATGCACTATGGTATCCAACGGCTTTGGTCTTCAAGTGGAAAGATTCGAAGTTCTCCATGACTTCTGGACCATTCTGTGTTTTCTGATCCCAAGTTCCTTCCTTCTCCTTCTTGTCTGTATTCTCTCCTTCTCCATCTTTGATGAGAGAGGATGGTACATTTGGAGGGGGCTCGGTGGAACTCAACTGGAGTTGAGTCTCCAGCAAGTTTTGGGTGTCTGATATCAAGGCAGACATTCCATCTCCCTGGAGGCCAGTGCTGCAAGAAGAAGGCAATGCTTCGGAGGTTCTGGTCACAGCTGATGCATGGTCAGTCCCATCTTCATTGCCGTTTACCCTACGGTGGCTCAACAAGCCTAGATGAGAAAAATGAAGAGAAAAGAAGGTAAAAGGGTTTCCAAAAATCACAAAACTGCATCTCATTTATTTTGGCTGTGTCATGCAGGGGAATAAATTGGAGAAAACAATTATGTTGGGAAGAGGTAGCAGGAGAAAGAAACCAGGTTGCCAAAATGGCTGGACACCCTTAAAGCTGATACCACCCAGAGTGTCAGGATTCCAGCAGTTACTCCCAATTAAATCATGAGTCTCGAGCCAAACTTCCAAAACTTCAAAAGGATTTATTGGGACTCTGAGGCACATAATTCATTGTCAGCCTTGACCCTGGTTTTCCCCCACCCCTCTGGGTATATCATAATTCACATTCTCCAATGAAACACATCCATAGCCAAGAGTCATCAATCATGTTCTCCAGTTAGAATTTTGTGTGGCAAAAATTTCAATCACCTAGTTACTATCTTTGAAAAACTATTTATGGAATGCACTTTCTGTTTACAAGCTGCCGCAGTGCTCTTTCAAACCTCTTTCCCCCTCCTCCCTTTCTATTGGCAACGCTAAAAAGACCATAGAAATATTTTATGAGTTGACACAGAGCATGGAATGACTCAAAGAAGCAGGGAAAGATCAGAAGATGTGGAGAGGCCAGACACATGGAATCACCAAGAGTCAGGCGAGCCTGAATGGGTAACATCATCCACATCGTCGCTACCATCACCACCAGCACTATTACCATCATTGTCATCTTCAACATCATCATCATCATCACAATCATCACCATCATCTTTATTGTCACCATCTCATTAGCATCTTCATCTTCAACATCATCAACATCTTCATCAACATCATCATCATAATTTTCATCACCATCATCATCTTCATCATCAATATCTTTATCAACATCACCATCATCATCTTCAGCAGCAGCAGCAACATCACAATCATCAACATCATCTTCATCACCACCATCTTCATCACAATCACCACCATCATCAATATCACAATCATCATCTTCTTCATTGTCACCATCTCATCATCTTCATCATTAACATCTTCATCAACATCATCATAATTTTCATCATTAACATCACCCTCATCTTCATCATCATTATCAACATCTTCATCTTCAACATCATCATCACCAAAATCATCATCTTCATCATCACCACTATCTTCACCACACCACCACTATCATCATCATTATAATCAACTTCATCATCGTCGTCACAACTATCATCTTTATTGTCACCATTTCATCACCATCACCACCATTTTCATCATCAACATCATCATCATCATCATCATTAGTTTCCACCCTTCAGATCTCAATACAAGAAAGCTCTCTGTTGCCTCCAGAAATATGTATCCCATGCTGGGTATAGGAGATGACCAAGCTGTACATGAGGGTGGGGTAAAATGCATCATCAGCCTGGAGTCTCTATGGCCCCAAAAGAGGCCTAGTCCTGTCCTTCCTCCTTCCCCAACTTGAAGTCCATTGACTTTTATCTGGGGCCAATTTTCATCAAACTCCCTCCTGGTTCCTGATTTCCTGCCCCAACACCATTGGCTTTACCTTCCCAAACTTTTCTCTGACCAGCAGTTTCATCGAGGATTTTCAAGGGCCTTCTTTTCTCTTCCCCTGGCTCCAGAAGTAGCTGTTCCTCCAACATCTGCTCCACCTGATGTGAAAGAGGTGACCTGTTTAGTAGCCAGTACAACTTAACCCACCATAATTCCAACCTCAATTATGTTCATAAGCCAAAGACCAATCCAGTTGCGATTTCCAAGGAGAAACAAAAGTAATTGTGTTTTTTTTTTTCTTTGATCAAAACAGACAAGTTAACCATCTCTACTAACTCCATCAACTTTTGCAGCCATTTATCCGTGGCGGGAATCAAAACATCCTTCCATTTTGGGGCATAAAGTAGTCTTGTGACCATCACTAATTAAGTCTCTCTCTCTCTCTCTTTCTTTTTCCCTGAAGGACCTTGTCCTTAATGGTGCTTTTCAAATTTTTTACCACCAGTTTTGTGGACATGGCTTGGTGGGCACGCTTTGCAGGTGCACAGAGAATTTACTACTAACCTTCTCCTGCAATCCTGCACTCCCCCTGTGTCTTAAACAGCCAATGCACTGCAATCCACTGTGCTGCGCGAAGCAATGAGGTTGAAAACCAGGAAATAAAGGTTAATATATCGCCAGAGGCAGGTGGGAAGGGCCAGCAGATGATTGTTGGAGCAAACTGATTCGCACATAGCTGATCGTCGGAGCTATCAGCTTGGCTGAATCGGTCGAAACCGGTAGAATGCCACCACTACTTGTTCTGAATAGCTACTCACAGGAGAATGGTGAGTCTTCTTCGCGAACCCCTTCTGCTTCCGTGGGTTCATTGCAATCCTGTGTCTGGCTGCTGAGGTGTCCAGGCAGGCCTGGGGAGAAGCCGGGGTGTCGAAATCAACCAGAATCCCATGGCCGAATGGCAAGAGGGGACTCCTCGGAGAAAAGGAGCCACGATGCTTAGAAGGAGACCCCAAAGTGACCTACAGAAGAAGACATGGCAATGTACTTCAGCTCCCATCTACTTTCTACATACCATACTTTTAAACTTTTAATATATGTTTTTCGTTAGCCTCTTTCTCCTTGCTCGTAATCCGGTGGTCCTCGGGTTACGATTGCAATTGAGCCCAAAATGTACATCAGTAAGTGAAACATTGGTTAAGCAAGTTTGCCCAGTCTTTCCCACCAGAGTTGTTAAGGGAACCACTGCAGTTGTTGAGTTAGCCACATGGTTGAGATCGGTACTGAAGCAAAATGGTTCGGTTGAGAGCGGGACTGATGGGGGGTAGATTGCAGGGGGACACACCAAATGTTATCATATTTTAGCTCTATCTTAAATGATTGCATTGTATTCCATTTTTCAATTTAGTATAGCTTAGTTTAGTTTATTGTCATTGCACCTCATACAATGAAATTAAATACCATCTTCAGTGTACATTATGACTGTGAAAATAAACACAAACACACTTCCTTCACATTCTATACATTGAACCGAAAACTCGCAACACTGCACCAATACTGCACTATACAGTTGAATTCAACAGAGCTACTGCCCTGGGATAGAACCTGTTTTTCAGCCTATTTGTGCTTGTTTTTAATACTCTGTAACGTCTGCCAGTTGGTAATAGTTAAAAAAAAAAGGGTACCCAGAATAAGATGGATTTTTGAGGATGTTTTGAACCTTCTTAAGGCAGCAGGAGCTATAAAGCTCTTCCAAAGAGGGCAGAGGGCAACCAATGATCCTCTGGGCAATGATGTTAACCCTCTGGAGCGCTGTCCTATCTGTCACTGTGCAATTGGCAAATCATACACAGGTGCAGCAAGTAAAGATATGCTCTATGGTGCAGTGGTAGAAGGTCACCAGCAGTTTTTTCATTCAGCTGTTGTTTCCTGAGAAGTCTCAGGTAGTATAATCATCATACTTTTCATCTTAGATTGCATTTTATTCCAGTTTCATTTTAAATTGTATTTTATTCCAGTTTCATTTTAAATCGTATTTTATTCCAATACCATTTTAAATCTCATTTTATCCAATTCCATTTTAAATCACTTTTATCAAATTTCAGTAAGAATTTGTCTCTGGAACTCTGCACTTTGCTATGGCCCAAGGGCTAATCCATCAATTAATCAATAAACAACTGTGGCAAGAAAGACCATAAAAGGGCAAAAATCACTTTTACAACAGAAAATCTAGGTTCAATTAATCTTGCACATGGAGGAATACCTGTATGTACCTGACTGATATTTACCTGATTATCTTTGTCGTCTGTCTCATCTAAACTCAAAGAGCTGCAGAGCTGGATAGGGTTGGAAGGCTGCAAGGTAGAAGAGAGAGGGAGAAAATTAAGGCAAATAAGAAACAGGATTTTGGGGAACCTACCAAATGGCATATATTCTGACCCCATAAAGCTCATTCAACATTAGGCTACTCAATTCCACCCTATCCAAAACTAACAAAGGGAGAAAGAAACATGATCTTTTTCTCCTACTTCCTAAGCACTTGGATTTGAAAGAGCTACAAGTATAATAATTTTTTCATTATTATTTTATTACTTGGCTTGGAGGACTTTTACCACAAAAAGAAGGAAATCACTCAGACAGCAATGAACTATCAAAGACTATCCAAATAATGATTAAAGAAAGATGACTGAAGGGAAAATAAATAAATAAACATAACGAGTATTTTGCTTGTCTGAGATCAAGTAGGCTGATCTCCTGAGACAATCCTTTAAGCTTTCATTAAAATGGGGGGAAAAAACAACCTCATAATAATCTTACTTTCCAATTCCTATTGATTCCTTCTCTTTACACTGGAGGCTAAAACATACAAAGAACGGTTGCAGGAACTGGGCCTGGCTAGTCTAGGGAAGAGAAGGACCAGGGGAGACAGGAGAGCATCTTCCAATATTGGAGGGGATGCCACAGAGGAGGAAGGGGTCAAGCTATTTTCCAAGGCACCTGAATAATGCCAGACAAGGAATAATGCATGGAAACTGATCAAGGAGAGACTCAACCTGGAAATAAGGAGGAATTTTCTGACAGTGAGAGCCATCAACCCATGAAACAAAAGTTTCCTTTGGAAGTTGTGGGAGCTTCATCGCTGGAAGTTTTCAGGAGGAAACTGGACTGCCGTTTGTCAGAAATAGTGTAGGATCTCCTGCTTGGGAGTGGAAGGGTTGGACTAGATGACCTCCCTCTATTCTTTTCTCTCCTTCCTTCCTTCCCTCCCTGTTCTTCCTTCCCCTTCCTTCCTTCCTTCCCTGTTCTCCTTCCTTCCCCCTTCCCCCTTTTATTTTTTATTTGACTTATTTATTTGATTTATCAACTGCTTACAAGATGATAGGAGTAAGTATAAACATGAGTAAGAATTCCAGAAATAGGTACGAATAAATGGGGACAATAAGACAGGGACAGTAGGCACGATTTTGCACTTATGCATGCCCCTTGCAGACCTCTTAGGAATGGGGTGGGGTCAATAGTGGATAGTTTGAGGTTGAAGGAGTGGGGGTGGGGGTTAGAGGATGTAACAACAGAGTCGGGTAGTGAGTTCCAGGCGTTGACCACTCTGTTGCTGAAGTCCTCCTTTCTGCAATCAAGTTTGAAGCGGTTTACATTGAGTTTGAGTCACAAAACAACGGTTGCAATCTGAGGACTAGCTATATTTTAGCAGAGCTGTTCTCTGTGACCTCTCAGCTAAGAAATTTCACCAGATCATACCTGAATTGCAGAAGATGCCAAAACATCGTGGATGGTGGAGATGTCTAGCAGGCTTCTGGGCAAACCATCATCATCTGAAACAGCCTTTAGATCATCCATCCTTTCGCAGGTGAAAATTATAGGTGGAGACTTGAGACAGAGATTTTGCTACAACAGGAAGTGTAGAAGGTGGAAATTACTTGTTTTTAATGACAACAAAAGAAGAGGACTATTTTTTTTTTAAAAAAAGACCCTCTTGTTTCTATTGTTTATGGATGAATTGGGCTGAAGGAGTCAAATATCAAGTCAAATGTCAAGATTGCTAGCTTTGGGAGGAAATTATTCCTGGAAATACAGCTTCCTTAGCCAGATCAGTTGAGCTTTTTATTACAATCAGCTTGTTGTTGAAAATAGCATTGAAACATTTAATTCATATAGTTTGGGCTTGTCCTACAGCTAGGGCTAAATTCAAGAATTGTAATCCTTGATGTAGGATTATCCTTGAACCCTAATCCTCTCTCTGGGTTGCCACAGAGAGGAAGGGGTCAAACTATTTTCCAAGGCACTCAAAGACCAGACAAGGAATAATGGATGGAAACTGAACAAGGAGATATTTAACCTGGAAATAAGGAGAAACTTTCTGACAGTGAGAACAATCAACCCATGGAACAGAAGTTACACTTGGATGTTGTGGGAGCATCATCCATGAAGGCTTTCAAGAAGAGACTGGACTGCCATGGGTCAGAAATGGAGTTGTGTCTCCTGCTTGGGCAGGGGTTTGGACTAGATGACCTACAAGGTCTCTACCAACTCTGTTAATCTAATTAAAAAACTAAGATGATTAGGGGACTGGAGGCTAAAAGATACGGTGAACAGTTGCAGGAACTGGGCCTGGCTAGTCTAGGGAAGAGAAGGACCAGGGGAGACAGGAGAGCAGAGCCCCAATATTTGAGGGGCTACGAAAGAGAGGAGGGAAGGGGTCAAGCTATTTTGCAAGGCACCTGAAGGCCAGACAAGGAATAATGGATGGAAACTGAACAAGGAGAGATTTAACCTGGAAATAAGGAGAAATTTTCTGACAGTGAGAACCATCAACCCATGGAGCAGGAGTTGCCTTCGGAAGTTGTGGGAGCTTCATCACTTGAGACCTTCAAGAAGAGGTTGGACTGCCATTTGTCAGAAATGGTGCAGGGTCTCCCGCTTAGGTGGGAAGTTGGACTAGATGATCTATAAGGTCCCTTCCAACTCTGATTATCTGTTATATGTTATGACCGCAATTGAACCCAAAATGACTGCTGCTAAGTGAGACATTTATGAAATAGTTTTGCCCTGTTTTATGACCTTTCTTGCCACAGTTGTTAAGTGAATCATTGCGGTTGTTAAATTAGCCACATGGTTCTAAAGTGAATCTGGCTTCCCCATGGATTTGGGCTTGTCAGAAGGTTGCCAAAGGAGATCATATGACCACTGCAACTGTCATAAATACGGCTCAGTGGCCAAGCGGCTGAATTTTGATCAAGTGACCATAGGAAGGTTGCAGTGGTTTTAAATGTGAGAAGCGGTTGTAAGTCCCTTTTTCTCAGTGCTGACCAACTCTAGATGGTCGCTAAACGGATTGCTGTAAGTCAAGGCCCACCTGTACGGCTTCCTTAGCCAGCTTTACCTCATATTACAATCACCTTCTGGTTGGAAACGGCGGTTCCAAAATTGAAACCTGGAACTCATATAGTTTGGGCTTGTCCTACTGACAGAGCTTAGGCTGAAATTCAAGAAATGTGTAAGTTTGGAGCCATCGCTTCTCTTTATGGAGGCTGTCATGCCTCTGTCAGAGTGTGGAGCCAAGGAGGAAGATGGACAACTGACAGGGAGTGGGAGTGTGGCTCCACTGGCTGTAGAGGAAACTGAGGAAGGGCAAAGTCTGCCTGGGCAAAGCAGGGGAGAGATAGAACAAGGGAGAGGAAGTTCAGAGGAAGACCCAGGCCCACCCCCTCTTCATCCTAGGGCACGCAGGGAGGAACGCAGAAGGGAGCAACGTGGGTTGCATGGCTTATGGGGGAGGAAAGGGCCCTGATTCCCTTCATTAGTCATAGCTGGGAAGAGAGTTTAAAAGAGATGCAAGCTGAGAGAGGCATCTGCTGGGAATAAACGTGAGTTTATCTTGTGTTGACTTTGGTTATCTGTGTTCCTGGCATCCTCCCAACCATGTTGAGTTATTGCCATGCCTTCACATCTGGAATTCCTTCTCTTGCCCTGCCGGACTAATTATCTTATCTTGCCTTGATTGGACTTATAGTTTTTGTTGACCATGTTTTGGACTTGATTCTCTGCAGCCAAAGGCTGTTTCTGGGAGAGTTTTCCTCCAGGCCAGAAGGTAACCAGGACACTGGGGGCAAAGTTGGAGTTAATAAAGGGACTCTTACTGATTATCTGATTGTGTTGCCTTTGTGCCATGCCCCTTTGGGTCATCACAGAGGGATATGCTCATGTGAGTGTTTTGAGGCTTATGTTTAGGCCCAAATGGTTTCCTGCACAAGAGGGATTAGGATTCCCAAGAAATTAAGCCTCTCACCTCGAAATTCTTCACCTTCCCAGGGAAATTCTCCTGCAAGGATGCATCTCCAACCACGTCACACAACACTGCAAAAGGGAACTTGTCGTCCTGCAGTAAAGTGTGGTTCCTCATGTCTCCATTGAACCTGAAAGTTAAAATAAATCTATTTGAGCTTTTCAAAGGTTGCTACCCGCGAGAAAAGAGAAAGCAAATGTTAAGACTGGTTGTTTTTTTTTACTGCGGTCCTTAAGTGAATCACACGGTTCCTAAGTGAATCTGGCTTTTCCCTGTGCGTGTCGGAAGTCAGCAGGTTGCAAAAGTCACACCTGGGGATTGTATGAGTTAAGAACTCTGCAACCATTAGAAACACGTTCCAGGTGCCACACCTGAATCACAGTGATATGTACAATGACGGTCATAAGTAGAAGAACCATCCATAGGTCACTTTTTCCACGACTTCGTGGAAAATAGCTTCAAAAGCTTGCTAAATATGGCCATAAATTGAAGATTGCTACAGCCAACTACGAGCAAAGATGCTGGCTGCTGATATCAGATGGAGCATCTCTATTTCTTCATTGCTTTATTTCTTATTGATTCATTTGTTCTCAGAGGTGAAAAAACTCTGCTTTCTGCTTCCTCTCACCGACGCGATGTGCGAAAGTAAAACATTATCTTTAATAAGCGCAAAGCAAGGATGCAATGCTATGAAACATAGATGGTCCTCAATTTACAACACTGAAAAAAGCAACTTACGGTTGTTTTTTCACATTTACGGTTGTTTTTTCACATTTCACATTCCATCAGATAACAGATAATCAGAGTTGGAAGGGACTTTATAGGTCATCTAGTCCAACCCCCTGCCCAAGCGGGAGATCCTACGCCATTTCTGACCAATGGCAGTCCAATCTCTTCTTGAGCGTCTCAAGTGATGGAGCTCCCACAACTTCTGAGGGCAACTTCTGTTCCATGGGTTGATTGTTCTCTCTGTCAGAAAGTTTCTCCTCATTTCCAGGTTGAATCTCTCCTTGTTCAGTTTCCATCCAATGTTTGTCTGGCCTTCAGGTGCCTTGTAAAATAGCTTGACCCCTTCCTCCTCTCTGGGGGAGCCCCTCAAATATTGGAAGATGCTCTCCTGTCTCCCCTGGTCCTTCTCTTCCCTAGACTAGCCAGGCCCAGTTCCTGCAACTGTTCGTTATATGTTTTAGCCTCCAGTCCCCTCATCATCCTGGTTGCTCTTCTCTGCACTTTTTCTAGAGTCTCAACATCGTTTTGGTGACCAAAACTGGATGCAGTACTCCAGGTGTGGTCTTACTAAGGCTTTATAGAGTGGTATTAGTACCTCCCTTGATCTTGATTGTATCCCTCTGTTAATGCAATTTAGGATTGCATTAGTTTTTTTGGCTCCTGCTGCACACTGCTGGCTCCTATTTATCTGGTTGTCCACTAAGACTCCGAGATCTCTCTCTCAGTTCCTGCTATTGAGCCTGGTTTCACCCAGTTTATATGTGTCCTTTGGGTTTTTCTTGCCTAAGTGTAGGACTTACTTTTTTCTACATTGAATCGCGGCATTCCGCACAATCATGTGATCAAAATTCAGAGGCTTGGCAACTGGTGGGTCCTTATGACAGTTGCCTGCATCCTGGGGTTCACACGAGCCCATTTGGCCACAAACAAAGTCAATGGGGGAACCAAGGTTCCATTGACAACTGTTGTTACCAACTTAACAATCGCAGTGACTTTGTCGTGCCTCCATCAGTGCCTGAATCTGTGGGGGAAGAGGAGCTGGAACTGGAGCTGACCGAGATGGAAGGGATGGCTTCGTTGGCTTGAGATGGAAATGGGGAGGAGCAGGCCCAGTTAGGCCAGGAACTTTCAGGATTGGGATGGCTTGTAGGCAAGCAGGAAGGGGGCAGGATGACTGACGGAGGGCAAGCAATGGACATAAGGAGAGACGGAGCTCAGGCAATGAGCAAGGACCTCCCCCTCCTGAACCCCGAGCACAGAGAGTGGAGAGTAGGTGAGAATAGTGCAGGCTGACCCGACTACTAGGGAGGAAAGCGCCCCACCCCTCTCCACAAGGCATCCCTGGGGACTGAGACTTCAGGAGACGCTGTGGGGAGGGGCCTTTGTGGGGAATAAATGCTGAATTCCTGGAGTGTTGAGTGCTGATTCCTTGCATTCTTCCCTGGATTCCTTGCATTCTTTCTGGATGTCTCGCTTTGCAACCATGGTGCTCACAGTGTTGCACTGCACTATTTGCAGGCAGAGGATGCTTGAGGTGTGTGTGTGTGTGTGTTTGTGTGTGTGTGTGTGTGTGTGTGTGATCACTTTGCTCTGGGCCTTGCCAGAAACATGGGAGCGCTTGGGGAAATTTGGAGCAATAAAGGGGCAGTTTGAAGTGCCAGCTGTTTGTGTTATCTCTGTGCCATGCCCTGGGTTATCACAGATTCCCTGAACAACTCGGGCAAGATGGGTGGTCAAAGGAGGCAAAACTCAAACTGAACTGTCTTCGCTTAGCAGCAGAAATGGGAGGCTCCGTTGCACGCTGTTTCCCTGAAAATACAACCTACCCTGAAAATAAATCCTAGCTTGATTTTTACACCTGTGCCCAATATAAGCCCGACTTCCAAAATAAGCCCTAATTAAGATCCCGCCCGCTCCAGAGCGCACGGGTAAAAATTAAGCAAAGGTGAGGATGAGGGGGTGGAGCTGCCCTACTACTTACCTTTGGACCGTTGTAGCCAGGCCTCGCACACCCCAACACCTGCCTTGCTGGCCCATTCCTTCTGCAGCCAGCCAGGCTGGCAAAGGCTTTCCTGAAGGCCTCTGTAGTAGCTGATAACAAAGCTCTGGATCGATCCTGAGCTTTGTTATCAGTTACAACGCTTTGCCAGCGTTGAAGGCCTCTGAGAGTGAAAAGGATGCCGAGGGCGATGCATGCAAGTCAGTCAGTGGATGTCATCCCCCGAAAATAAGACCCAGTAACTTTTTTGGTGGCAAAAAATTATATTATATTATTATGTTATATATTATATTATTTTAGATATTATATATCATATATATTAAACTAAATTAAATATATATTATATATTAAATTAAATATATATTATATAGTATAT
Organism: Laticauda colubrina; assembly: GCA_015471245.1. Classification (NCBI taxonomy): domain Eukaryota; kingdom Metazoa; phylum Chordata; class Lepidosauria; order Squamata; family Elapidae; genus Laticauda; species Laticauda colubrina. The sequence continues at coordinate 5,191,778 of BLBF01000058.1, forward strand.
ATTAAATTATAAGACCCGGTAACTTTTTTGGTGGCAAAAAAATATATTATTATATATTATATATTGTATTATATATAATATGTTATACATAATATATTAAATTATATATTATATATATTAAATTAAATTAAATATATATTATATATTATAATATATTAATATTATATTAGTATATATTAAATTATAAGACCCGGTAACTTTTTTGGTGGCAAAAAAATTATAAGACAGGGTCTTATTTATGGGGAAACAGGGATAGTCATAATTCAAGGACTACCTGCACAATGCAGTATACTGTAGGACAATACGCACACACGCACCAACACATATGTGACCATTTAAGCCAACCCCGCCCCTGACACCGCTAATTAGCCCCATCTGGATGGGCTTTTCAGGAAAGGGGCAGCCCAACTTCTTCTCTTTTGCAAGTGAAACCATCCCGAGGGAAAGCGTTTGGCCGCTTGAAACTGGAGGGGAGGCACGCTTGCAAAAGGGAAAGAGGAAATTCCTCAAATTCCAGAACCCAGCAGTGAGATTTGTTTGTGGCACCAAGAGGAGCGACAAAGAGCTTCCTTGCTGCGGGCTGTGGAGGGACACAAAGGGAAGCAGGAAAGCTCACTCGGTTTCCCCAGGCGAATGGAGCAAGATGGAGTCCAGTGGAGGAGAGTCACCGCCATCGCTGTGGTCCCGGCTTGGCTTTCGCTTTGTCTCTTCTGGGGAGGACGGGAGGTCTTTCCCTTTCTTTTTCTTGGCAAAGAAGTTTTTGAAGGTCTGGAATTTGGATTTTTTCTTCCCTGTGCAAAAACAAAACAAAACTCACCAGCTTTGACTGGTGTAATAGCCATAGCCCTTAGACTTATATACCGCTTCACAATGCTTTCCAGCCCTCTCTAAGCGGTTTACAGAGTCAGCCTATTTGTCCCCAACAATCTGGGTCCTCATTTTACCCACCTCGGAAGGAGGGAACGCTGAGTTAACCTTGAGTCAGTCAGGATTGAACTCCTGACAGTGGGCAGAATTAGCAACAGCCATAGCACTTAGACTTATATGCCACTTCACAGTGTTTTAGGGCCCTCTCTAAGCAGGTTTACAGAGTCAATATATTGCCCTTGACAATCTGGGTCCTCATTTTACCCACCTTGGAAGGACCGAAAGCTGAGTCCACCTTGAGCCAGTGAGACTCGAACTCTTGGCAGTGAGCAGCGTCAGCCTGCAATACTGCATCATCATAACTGTGCCACTACAACTTCCTTCCTTCCTTCCTATAGAGATATAGATTAACAGATCTGGAAGGGATCTTGTAGGATTCTACACCATTTTTGGCAGATGGCAGTCCAGTCTCTTCTTGAATGCTTCCAATGATGAAGCTCCAACAACTTACTTACTTGCTTACTTCTCAAGCAATAGCACTTAGATTTATATACCACTTCACAGTGCTTCACAGCCATCTCTAAGGGGTTTACAACATCACCATATTGTCCCCAACAATCTAGGTCCTCGTTTTACCAAGTTCATAAGGACGGAAGGCTGAGTCAACTTTGAACTTGGTAAGATTTGAACTGCTGAACTGCCGAAGGACTGAAGTCAGCAGGATTAGCCTGCAGTAATGCATTCTAACCACTGTGCCAACACAAGCCAGCAACAACAGCAAATCCAGCTTTCTTGGTAGACCAAGCTTGTGATTTTTTCCCCTTTTATTTCATTTTGGATTACTGAAATGCATTTCAGAGCTCCTTGGAAAATTAACCTCGAAGGGTTCCTTGGTGCTGAGTTTGGTTGATTTTTTTTCTTTTTTTTTGTAGACATTTCATTAGCAAACTAGAGTATGTCATGAGTGCTGGAAGGGAGGGGGTGTAGTGGAGGAGGAGGAGGAGGAAGAGGAGGAAGAGGAGGGAGGAAGAAAAAGGAGGAGGAGGGAAGGAAGAGGAGGAGGAGGAAGAGGAAGGAAAAGGGGGAGGAGAGGAAGGGGAGAAGAAGGAAGAGAAGTGTGGGGTCCTTGGTGCTTTCTGAGCTTGGTTGCTTCCTTTCAGACGTTTCATTACCGAACTAGGTAACATCATCAGTGCTACTAAGGCATGGCATTTCCTTTCACTTTGGATTGAGCTGCCAATATTCTCCTTTACCAAAACCGACCCAGTGTTTCTGGGCTGCGTGTCTGCCGCACAGAGAGAAAGCTTGCGACCCTTTGAGCCCCCGTGCCAAAGCCAGCCTTGTGTGTGAGGCTACCGACGCCTGTGGCTTGTGGAGACATCCTGAGACGGGGCCAAGGCCAGCTCTGAAAGGACTGTAGCCCATTCTTCGCCTCCGCCAGAGACCAGCCACAGAGTCCCTTCTCACAGCTGGGGGGGGGGGAGGAGGAAGGGGGGACTCCTTTGCAACAAAAGACAAACAAAGCCTCCTTTAAGTGGGACTTTTGTCTCCTCCTTTCTGCAAATCAGATTTTTAAAAAATCCCCAACCCCCCTCCCTTTGCCCAAACACTCTGGTGCCAGGGGAGGAGGGTGCGAACAAGACTGCGACACCACCATTCGCTGCAGACGGCCGTGTCCATTCGGGAGACACAAACAACAGAATGACTACCTGTTTTTCCCTCTGCTGTGTTGGAGAGAATGTGGGTGCCAGAGAGGCAATTATCACAACTTTGGTGGGTGTGCCAGCCAGAGTAGTTGATTGAATTGGACCATTTTCTGCATTAGGGTCATGCAAATTCTTTGTGTGTCCAAAAACACTCGGCCAATAAAGAAGTCCATTCTATTCCTTATTCAATTTCATATTATATTTTATTCTATTCTAGTCCTTATTCCATTTCATATTCTCTTCTTTATATTCTGCATTCTACTCTATTCTATCCAACTCTATTTGCAAGATAAAAGCAAGCACCATACAAATATGCATATTAATGGTAAAATTATGTTTAATTAATGTGATAAATATTATCATTATTATTGTTATTTGTATCAAAATGAATGACATTCAGGTGCCACGCTGTTTGTGTATTGATATTGATGTATATTTAAAAAAGAAAGAAAGAAAGAAAGAAAGAAAGAAAAAGAAAAAAAAGAGAGAAAGAAAGAAAGAAAGAAAAAGAAAGAAAGGAAAAAGAGAAGGAAAGAAAGAAAAAGAAAGAAAGGAAAAAGAGAAAGAAAGAAAGAAAAAGAAAAAAGAAAAAGAAAAAAAAAAAAAGAAAAAAAAAAAAGAAAGAAAGAAAAAAAAAAGAAAGAAAGAAAAAGAAAGAAAAAAGAGAAAGAAAGAAAGAAAAAGAAAAAAAGAAAAAAGAGAAAAGAGAAACAAAGAGAGAGAGAGAGAGAGAACTTTTTAAGAACTCACCTGCAGACGCGTCGGTCCCTTCCTCGCCTTCCAGTGTCTCTGGTGTGGTCATCGCGATGCAGTTCCTAAATTTGCAAGCAAAGGAAGCAGGGAAGGCTTTGATCCAGGGGGGTCACGATCCACTGGATTCATCCCACCACCAACCCAGGAGAAGCTCCTCTGGGGAGCCACCAGGATGCGGGAGCGCTTCTCGAAGCCTCCCGTTCTGCTACGGCTCAAACTGGAAAACTCTCCTTGCTTTGCGGAAAGGCTCACTCGCCTTTTCAGGAAGTCAGGATCAAGGTTTACAGGAGAGGCAAGAAACCATGAAAAGGCTGCGTGCTTTTTTTTTTTTTTTAATTGATTTTAACACTGCTGGAGGAAAGAAACTCACGGGCCCAACCCTAAATATGTTTTTTCCGGCTGAAAAGGAGACTTCAGACAGGCATCCATCCAGGAAGCCGTAGCCTGAAGTTGACTCAATCCCAAACTGTGGCTTGGGAATATTTTTAAGGGTAAGGCTCTTCTAGTCCTTCATGTTCTTGATAAGAAAGCAAAGAGTCACCACATGGGTGTTTCTAAATGTGACTTTTTCTTAAAAAATAAAAATTAGGAGGTTTTAAGCAGAGGTGGTGTTCCGCTGGTTCGGACCAGTTCTGGAGAACCGGTAGTGGAAATGTTGAGTGGTTAGGGGAATCGGCAAATCCCGCCTCTGACTGCCCTGCCTCTATCTATTCTCCACCTCCCATTGAGTCCCAGCTGATTGGCTGGGTTTTCTTTTGTTGCCCTGCAGAGGAGAACAGAGCTGGAAAGCAGGTTAGTAGGGTGGGGACAGAATGGGGATTTTGCAGTATCCTTCCCCTGCCATTCCCACCAAGCCATGCCCATCAAGCAGAGATGGTATTCAGCCAGTTCGGACCAGTTCTGGAGAACCGGTAGTGGTAATGTTGAGTGGTTTGGGGAATCAGCAAATCCCGTCTCTGACTGGCCCCGCCCCCATCTATCCTCTGCCTCCCGAGTCCCAGCAGGTTGGCTTGCTTCATGGCTAGCAAGACTCGCCACTGTAATTCCAGACTTTATTTTGCTACCATGAGAGGACGCGGTGGCTCCGTGGCTAAGACACTGAGCTTGTTGATCAGAAAGGTCGGCAGTTCAGCAGTCCGAATCCCTAGCGCTGCGGAACAGAGTGAGCTCCCGCTACTGGTCCCAGCTTCTGCCAACCTAGCAGTTCTAAACCATGTAAAAATGCAGGAAAAAAAATAGGGACCCCTTTGGTGGGAAGGGAACCGCGTTCCGTGCAGTCATGCCGGCCACATGACCATGGAGACGTCTTCAGACAGCGCTGGCTCTTTCGGCTTTGTAACGGAGATGAGCAACGGCCCCTAGAGCTGGAAACGACTAGCACGTAGGTGCGAGGGGAACCTTTTTACTTTTATGGAAAAGTCACCAATTCCACCTTGGCATGAAGGTGGCTTTTGCTCTTTATTTTTGCAGACAACTACCAAATCCAAGAGAGATTTGTCCGAGTGGAGGAAAGACAACAGCAGGGACAGTGGGAGTCCCTGATTGTAGCATGAAGCACAAGGAAGGGCAGGGTTTTTATTAACATTTGAGCCACCTGAAAAGGGAATTCCCCCCTTAGCAATTGTCCATAAAACAATTCCTAACAGGAAACATCTGCTCTGTGGATTGTCCTCTGCCCCTCTGAAAGCAACCCAGAAGGAAATTCTTTGGGCATATTTACCCAAGCCAAAGAGAACAGAGGGCTGGCTACATTTCTGCCTTAGTAAGACCACCCCTAGAGTACTGCATCCAGTTTTGGTCACCACACGATAAAAAGGATGTTGAGACTCCAGAAAGAGTGCGGAGAAGAGCAACCAGGATGATGAGGGGACTGGAGGCTAAAAGATACAATGAACAGTGGCAGGAACTGGGTCTGGCTAGTCTAGGGAAGAGAAGGGCCAGGGGAGACAGGAGAGCAGAGCCCCAATATTTGAGGGGCTGCCCCAGAGAGGAGGGAGGGGTCAAGCTATTTTCCAAAGCACCTGAAGGCCAGACAAGGAATAATGGATGGAAACTGAACAAGGAGAGATTCAACCTGGAAATAAGGAGGAATTTTCTGACACTGAGAACAATCAACCCATGGAAGAGAAGTTGCCCTCGGAAGTTGTGGGAGCTACATGACTTGAGGTTTTCAAGAAGAGATTGGACTGCCATTTATGAGAAATATACCTTTCCAGAGAAATGGTTGTCCAATCTCTCCTTAAAAACTCCCAGTGTTGGAGCACCCACAATTTCTGGAGGCAGGTTGTTCCACTGATTAATTGTTCTGTCAGGAAATTTCTCCTTAGTTCTTGGTTGCTTCTCTCCTTGATTAGCTTCCATCTGTTGCTTCTTGTCCTGGCTTCAGGTGATTTGGAGAATAGCTTGACTCCCTCTTCTTTGGGGCAGCCCCTGAGATATTGGAACACTGCTATCATGTCACCCCCTAGTCCTACTTTTCTTTCTTTCTTTCTTTCTTTCTTTCTTTCTTTCTTTCTTTCTTTCTTTCTTTCTTTCTTTCTTTCTTTCT
>BLBF01000058.1:5207060-5225584 GCA_015471245.1 Laticauda colubrina
AGAGAGAGAGAGAGAGAGAGAGAGAGAGAGAGAGAGAGAGAGAGAGAGAGAGAGAGAGAGAGAGCGAGCATCTTTGGGACAACCGTGACCTGGATGGCTGAGAATCTCTACAGACTTTTAACTCTGCAATTTGGGATGAACACCCTTGGAATGGTGTGGGAGCAGGAATGGATTTGCAGAGAGGAAAAAACTGCAGACTACAAGAACTATTTGCACCACTCAGGTGACTCTGAGGACAGAGATAAACCTCCATGTGGCCTCAACGACCCTCTAAAAGGATGCAAATGACCAGGAGTATAAATCCTTCCATTCCTCATCATCCAGTCAGAGCTGAAGAAGCTTTTTGGGCGAGAAGTGAAACGCCCTCAAAGAAAAACAAGTCCAGTTGCCTCTTGAAAAAAAAAAAAAAATCACCTTTGGGACAGAAGAGCAATTGTTTTTGCTTCATTTCCACTTGTTCATTTTTCCATGCTCAAATGATATGATTTGGAGGCTGATGGATTCCAGAGAAAAAGAGGCACCAAAAACAAGAGCACACAACAGATGTAAACTAAATGTAAACCACTCCAAGATTGATTGCAGGAAGTATGATTTCAGCCCCAGAGTGGTCAATGCCTGAAACTCACTATCTGATTCTGTTGTCACCTGCTCAAACCCCCCCTCCCCACTCCTTTATCCTCCAACTAACCTCTATTGACCTCACCCCATTCCTAAGAGAGCATGTAAGGGGCATGCATAAGTATATCATCATGCATACCATCCCTGTCCTATTGTCCCCATTTATTAGTTCCTAATTTTGTTATATTTAAACTTATGTTTATTCTTATTTCTATTGTATTGTAAGCATTTGACAAACAAACAAATAAATAAATAAATAAATAAAATCTCAGCTTGAAAGCAGAAAAAGAACCTCCTGCCTTCCACGAAACACGCGTGTTCAATTCCAAGAAGCGTACAAAGGGATACATCCTCAAAGTGGAAGGTTTAACCACGAATGATGATCTTGCAGCCACTGAGAGACAAGGTTTCTTTTGTTAGGAAGTCTGAAAAATATTCAGAAGTTCCTATGTTTCGAGAAGCAAACTTATATCTCAGATAATAACTTTTTGGAGGAGATGTTTCCTTTCGTGTTGTTCTCAGATGGTGTGGCCTTCAACTTGCATCGTTCCTCACTCGATTGGCCAGTGGATGGAGGAATGTGGATTTAAAGTGTAGACTCAGCAGAATTATAATGTGCTGCTGTTTCTACAGAAACAAATCATTGCTAATTGCAGGGGACAATGTGCAATGTACTCAGCTACCTGTACTTAGTGTCCATTTGAAGCTACAACAGCATTGAAAAGGGAGTTATAACTTTTTTTTCACAGTTATGACCGTTGCAGTGAAGGATCAGATGATGGGATGTATGTGCAGTGGAGGCCCTGAGGATCAGAGGAAGGGTCATTTGTGGAGATAGGACCCAGGTATGGATGGAATTGACATGAAAATGAGGAATATGAATTCTGATAAAAACATTTTCTCTTGTCTTCATTTCTTTGCCTTGGCAGCCTTGCTCCTTCCTGTCTTCTCTCTCTCTGCAGAAGGAGCCTTGGGGGAGTGGGGGTGCTGCCTCAGAGAAAGTTAAAACTGCTTTTACTTTTCTCTGTGGAAGGAGGGGGGTCACAGGGAGTGGAGGTGCTGCTTTGAGTTGCTCTGCAATAGGAAAGGGGTTGGAACTGCACATTCTTAGCGAGGCAGAAGTTAGCACCTTAAACCACTAGCCAGGATATTAGGAATAAGAATAGCTTGCTTATTAGAAAAAAACCCAAAACCACATAGCAGGCACATGAAACTAGGTTACTTTGTAAGATACCTGTGAGCTGGGGTGAAACACAGGCGATGTGACATTTATCTATATAGGGGCTGAGATCGAAATAACCAATCAATATTATCTGTTATGCATGCATTACTAGGGGAAGGGCAAAGACTGAATGCAACCACCCCTTGACTATAAAAATTGCTGTAAGATTCTCATCGAGGCCCTTGGCTAGCTTTTGTTCTGACCCAACCAGGTTCCCAAAGAGCAAAGGCAGCAGCCCCCATCTTTTAGGGTTGAACAACAAATTCTGTTCTGAAGGCTGCTTTCCACTAATTAGCTCCGACAAGAAAGAGCCTTGCCAAGTTCTTTGTCAAGGCTGCCAAAAACCCAGAGATAAGAACTAATTTACAAGATTCTCCAAACACCAACTAAGATGTCCACCAGTTGAGGTTCAGAGCTTCTTTGCTGTCTGCAAAGAACGCCTTTCCAAACCTGGTTTTTATCCTCTTGAGGGAGGGGCTCTTACCTTGCAGCTTTACTCCCGAGTCGCCTGTGCTGCTGTAATTGTTCTTTCCTCTGAGCAATCCTGTGCACACGCACACTTGGCACAGCCTCCTTGGGAACCTCATCACTGCAGCCAGCCCCCACAATCTCTGAAGACCCTGATGGTCCTGGCCCCTCATCAGAGTCCTCGCTCTCCTCAGTTGTCTGCACCTGCTGCTGGCTAAACACAACAGCTTTTGAGTCAGGGTCCTTATATCTTGGTACCAAAATAAAAGTATAATTTTGTACCACACCTTGTGTCCACTGACTTACTGGCTTCGACATCAAGCAAGAGCCCAGTTTTCGGGACAACAGTCACATGATCAAAATTCAAGCACTGGGCAAACTGACTTGTATTTATGATGGTTGCACTCTCCCAGGGTCATATGATCCTCTTTTGCGACTTTCTGGCAATCTGCTTAGCGACCGTGTGACAAACTTAATAACTTGCAGCAACTCGCTTAATAAAATGCAACAAGAAAATTTGGCCAAACTCACTTAACAAATGTCTCATTTAACAACAGAAACTTTGGCCCCCATTGTGGTCATAAGTGGAGGACTATCTGTATTAATGAACATTTAGAGTCCTTTGTGCTTGCTGAGTTTGCTTGATTACTTGTCAATATTTCCAACATTAATTAGTGGGGTATTTAACTTCTTCTGTCTATATCAACATATCCAAATCATTCTTTCTTGGCTGCATAATGGTTCGCCTTGAATAAGATTTCTTTTTCAACCAAGCCTACAATCCTAGCATCTTCTGGTGGTCTCCCTTTTCTAATCAGATGGTTGAATGCTATGGAGTTTTTCTGTGTCACTTAGGACCTCTAACACCTAAAATATTTTATTTAAATGAAAAAGAATATGCAGTACCAACAAAAGACAAAATACGAGCAGCTGTGCCAAAGCTTTTCTCTGTGGTTCTCCCACCATGCTATCCTTAGTTTTGCAAGAAAGCCATGCTAAAACTGAGCATGCACCCAACAAACATTAAACCCAACTGGATTTGCACAAAGACAGCTGTAGTAAAACATGCTGACTAAACCACAAGAGGTGAGATGTGGTTTAAGCTTGAGTGTGGCTTGTGTTCACATAATATATTCAGTTTGTAACTGACGTTTGTTTGTGGTTTATCACAGGCCAACCAAAAGTGGAAGTGAAGGAAATTCTTTGAACTTTGCCAGTTTAAGGTTGATTTACTACAGTTTAAGCAAAACACCTCTCAGGTTAAGAACATGGTCTTACAAAAAACCGATACATGGAACCCTGTGTAACTGGTGCGTGGAACAAATCAGCAGGAAACAAAACAGTGGAAAAGCAGCTTTTGTAAAAAAGAAAAAGAAGAAAGACTGAAAAAAAATAGCAGGGAAACCAAACTATGGAAAATGAACTTTTAAAAAAATAAAGACCAAACCATAACGACAGTCATGTTACTGGTTTAGAAATAAAAGGTCTTTAAAACTGCAATTGGGGTGGATTTTAAAGAGGAAGGAACATTCCGGCACTCACGTCAACAACAGAGTCATTCTTTCTTTTCCTGCTAGAACACAACATTTCCATGACACACTTTCAAACTGCACGCTAAGGATCTCTTAGAAATCCACTCTCCAAATATCATAATCATTTAAGAACAGAGTTTTTCAAACTGGGTATAACTCTTAAGACATGTCCGGCTCAACTCAAAATTCTCCAGTCAACTCATTCCATATGGGAATGGAAATCCATAGGTGAAATGGTAGGGAATTCTGGGAAGTGAAGTCCATACGTGACGTGGCTGGGGAATTCTGGGAATTGACATTCATACATGATGTGGCTGGGGGATTCTGGGAAATGAAGTCCATATGTGATATGGCTGAGGAATTCTGGGAATTGAACACCACACCATTCAAAGATGCCGAATTTAAAAATTCCTGAGTTTAACTCTTTGCTCCTCCTGCACCTTAATTTGAATACAAGATGCTAGGATGAGCTGGCTGGCCTTCCAGGATTAAGGCTAGGAAGAGATTCCCAACCTGTTCTTTCATTGCACTGTTTAACCCTGAGGGTCTTGTTCTAAATTCAGATTTCCTGGAAACGAAATTGGGTTAGGGAGACAAACCACTAGATTCCCCTGTCTAGGAACAGGGGAAAGGCAATGTCCTCTCTACAGCACAGCTCCATTTGGGACACCTGGTTCCTCCTCTGTCACTAAGGGAGGAGGAAGAGAGGAAGGAGAAGGAGAGGGGGAGGAGAGGGGGAAGAGGAGGAGGAGGAGGAGGAAGAGAAAAAGGAGGAGAGGAGGAAGAGGAGGAGAAGGAAGAAGAGAAAAAGGAGGAAGAGAAGAAGGAGAGAAGGAAGAGGAGGAGAGGAGGTAGAGAAGAATATGGAGAAGGAAAGGAAGAGAAGGAGGAGGTGAAGAGGAGGGAGAGGAGGTGAAGAGGAGGAAGAGGAGGAGAAGAAGATGCCCCCACTCAAAAACTACTTTCTCTCTCTCTCTCTCACACACACACACGCACACACACACTCCCATGGATGGTTCAGAAGAGCGGGTCCGTCCCAGCTGCGTGCAGAAGATCTGCCGCTGGTTTGTTTTAAGAGGCGCCGCTTCTCTTTCCGAGAAGAGCTCCGGGCCCTGGCAAGCCCCGACCCGTCCCGGGAAGCGCCCCGACCGCAGCAACAACAACCCTGCCTTCCCTTCCCTCCCTCCCGATACGGCAAACCCGCTCAACTCCCTTGGCCCTGGGGCAAAGCCCGAGGAACAAAGCGCCGCAAAATGCCAAGCCAGCCCAGCCGGAGCCCCAGAAGGGGAGCTTGAAAAAAGCCAGGCGAGGAGAGCGCCTCCGAGCATGGGCAGAGTGCGCGTTCTTTTACTGTTCCCACCCCCAACGGGAAGGACGGGTGGGTCACCAAAGACCGCCTTCCCCCGACAGCGGGGAGGCGGGGAAAGAGGCAGAGATAGTGCCATTTGTCAGAAACGGTGTCGGGTCTGCTGCTTAGGCGGGGGTGGGGTTGGACTAGATGACCTACAAGATCCCTTCCCACTCTGATCATCTGTAAAAAAAAAAAAAAAAAAAAGGTGCAGGGAAAAAATAAAACCTTGCAAAGGGAGTGAAACTCAGCCCAGCGCCCCACTTGGAGCAATGCAAACAGGGGAGTTGGGTGGATGGGTGGGAGAAAGAAAAAGGGAGACCCCCCGATTGGTTTCCTCCCCCCTCCAATCCCCCAACCCCCAATTCCGCCTCTTGCAAAAGGGTTTTGCATGCATCCCCTCCGGTACCTGCCCGCCAGGTCTCTGCCCCGAGCGCTCCTGCCTCCTCCAGCCGCCCGGTTGCCGCTTCCACCGCGGCCGGGCCAAGCAGCAGTCGCCGCCCACGGGCGTTCCCGGCCGCGGAGCGGACCAGGCTGCTGCCTGCCTGCTTCCCTGCCAGGCACCCGAGGCCAACACTGGGCTCCTCCCGGGCGCCTTCCGCCTCTTGGCTCCCAGGATCTTGCCAAGCCCCCGAGGCTGCGTTCCCACGACACGCGCAATGCCCGCATCTCCTTAGTAAGACCCCACCTGGAATCCTGCATCCAGTTTTGGTCACCATACCATAAAAAAGATGTTGAGACTCCAGAAAGTGTGCAGAGAAGAGCAACCAAGATGATGAGGGGACTGGAGGCTCAAACAAACAAGGAACTGTTGCAGGAACTGGGCTTGGCTGGTCGAATCTTTCATCATCTCTGTCTGTCTGTCTGTCTGTCTTTCTATCTATCTATCTATCTATCTATCTATCATCTGTCTATCTATCTATTATCTCTATTTATCATCTCTATCATCTCTATCTATCATCTGTCTATCTATATATCCATCTACCATCTCTATCTACCTATCTACCTACCTATCTATCATCTCTGTCTATCATCTCTGTCTGTCTGTCTATCTATCATCTCTGTCTATCTGTCATCTCTGCCTGTTCATCCGTCTGTCTATCCATTCTATCTATCTATCTATCTATCTATCTATCTATCTATCTATCTATCTATCTATCTATCTATCTATCTATTTATCTGTCTATCTATCTATCTATCCTTAGTAAAGCCACACCTAGAATACTGCATCCAGTTTTGGTCACCACACTATAAAAAAAGATGTTGAGACTCTTAGAAAGGGTGCGGAGAAGAGCAACCAGGAGGATGAGGGAACTGGACACTAAACCCTACGATGAACAGTGGCAGGAACTGGGTCTGGCTAGTCGAGGGAAGAGAAGGACCAGGGGAGACAGGAGAGCATCTTCCAATATGATAGCTATATGCAATGAAATTTCATTTTAATATATGCTGATTAGTGTACATTCAAAGGGACAATAAAATTATTATTCTGTTTTATCCTTTCCTATTCTCATTCTCATTCTCATTCTCATTCTCATTCCTTATTCTCTTCTCTTCTAATTCTTTTCCTTATTCTATTCTATTCTGAATTCTATTCTATTCTAATTCTATTTGATGCTATTTTGAATTCTATCCTATTCTGAATTCTATTCTAATTCTATTCCTTATTTTATTTTATTCTATTCTATTTTGAATTCTATTCTATTCTATTCTATTCTATTCTATTCTATTCTATTCTATTCTATTCTGAATTCTATTCTAATTCTAATTCTATTCTATTCTATTCTCTGGCGGCTCTGATCATTGTATGGGACTGCTATCCACCGCTTTACCCCACCATTGGTCTGGGGAGGGGAGGCAGAGGAGTTGAGAAAGACTACTGCAGGTGCTGTCCTTGGGGCGGCCCTTGAAGAATGCCTGGAAGGCTCAACTGGGGCTGTATCCAGGCCTAGGTTTCCGAGGCTGTGAAGGGCCCCCTTTCTGCCTACTATTGCAACTGCCTTCTGTGATCTCTGGTTTGGCTGCTGTAAATTCTAGTTTTTGTGTTTCGGATGGAAGTGGTGGAGGAGGAGAGAGAGGAGAAAAGGAGGAAGAAGAAAGGGAAGAGAAGGAGAGAAGGAAGAGAAGGAGGAGGAAATTGTTCTTAATTTATTTTAAGATGGTTCCCTCTTGAAATTCAGATGGTCATCTAGATAAACTGAATAAAGTTTGCATTTTTCTATCCAAATATACTTGCGCTTCATTGGAGTGTCAGGACGGCATTCAAATTTAGAGCATGTTTCTCGAGTATAGACCCATTTGGGGAGCCAGGGCTGTGTTTCCAAGCATGCCAAAAGCACCACCTCCTGGCTGTATATCGGTGCCAACATTGATTGAGTTGTGTCTTCTCAACTGCTGTGGTATCTAATTAATTTTGTTTATAATGTAATAGTTTTATTCTGTTGCTTGTTGTTCACTGCCCAGAAGCTCGGGTTGAGATGAACAGTTGTACAAATTCATGAAACAAACATGTAAATAAGCTAAGCGTGCAACCGTACGATGTCACAACAAAGACATGTGAAGGCTCTGTGTAATGTGTGAATCCAGCATTTGGATGGGAAACTGCACTGTTTACTACTGAAATCCTTCCATAGCCCTGCAGTAAGTGGTAAAACTATTTTTTTTAAATAAATAAATAAATAAATAAATGAAATCTGTGGATCTCTGTGTGTGTCTCTTTCTTCTTCTTCTTCCTTCCTTCTTCCTCCTCCTCCTTCTTCTCCGACATGCAAAATTCCACAAATAAAGCAAGATAATTGCAATTTGTAATTTTCGATTTTACCCTGTTCAATTCAAAAATCTCTTCATTAGTTCTAGCGCTCCCTCGTGTGGGGGAAAAACAGAACTAAAACTCCAGTTATAAAATCTGTGCAACACAGAATGGTTTCCCAAAAATCAATACCCCAAAATTTTAACCTCTGCAAATATACTAATCTGTATTTTTATTTTTTTATTTTGCAAAACAGGTTGCGGACACACAAAATGGTTGCCATAATGACTGTGGGCCAATCAGAAAGGGGAAAAAATTCAGATACATGCAACCAGCCAATGTTGTATTAAATAGTGTCCCTCATCTAAAAATGACTTCTACATTCACCCTCAAGTGATAATTAATAATGCAAATTATGGTTGAAGTTTGCCTTTTGCCATGTGCTAATTTTCTATTCATTTTTTTAAAAATTAAATGTTTAGAAACAGGACAGTGAATATGCTAACAATCATTTGCTACAAGATAGGTAGCAAATAAATTCACATTGATTTGCATTGTATTTATTTGAATTCATCTAAATAAATAAATATAGTGAGTGCCGAGGAACATTTAAATGTTTTATTTATTTATTAAACACATTTTCTACACTGCCACAATCACAGCAACTAGCATTTTGCAGCTTTCACATTTTCCGGTGGGACCACAGAGGATACATATAGATTCATAGCTTTTTTAAAAAAAAATGTCCATGATTGTAACTACTGGATAAAAAGGTAGCTGGGCGGGGGAGAGAGAGAGAGAAACTAGAAAAAGAAGACAAGTATGTGAAAATTGGAACGGTTAATTCAGGGCCCAGCATCAATGGAGCAGGTTCATAGTGTTCCTGCCCTACATTTTCATTTAAAAGCATTTTGTTTTTCCCATTGTTGAAGTTTAAAACAGCCAGGAGATTGTAGGATCGATATTGCAAGAGCCTTGAACAGAATTGCATGTAAGGGATTATGTAGATATTCATCCAGATAGTTCCAAAGTTGCCAATCAGGTTTGATTACAACAGGGATGTGGAAAGATGTGGGTTTGAAGATGTGGGTTTGGAGTATTCATTTGTTTATTTCTTTGCAACACCAATAGAGCTGCTCATTTCAAAGAATAACTCCAAGCAACACCACAGTTGCAGATAAAATGTTTTACCCTGCATTATTTGTAACTTTAATTTGAGGGATGGGAATCGACTAATTTCAATGGCAATATGAGGATTTGGTGCCCTGCTAGCCAGGGTGGGATACGACAGGATTAACTATCAGTTTGGGATTTACGAGCTTCCCTGCAGGCTGTGAGCCGCGCGCCTGTTAATCATCATCAGCACGCTGTGTGCTGAGAAGCAGCCTTTGAAACAGCCCTCTTTTCCTGCTTTTTAAAGTGCAGCTGTGCCTCGTTCGGCAGCTGAAGTTGAAAAATCAGGAAATAAAGATCAGGTAAGAGCCCAACTGGGCGGGTGGGCAAAAATATTAGCAGAGATAGAACCGGTTCTATGTCTGTTGCTCTTCAGAGCTACTGGTTCTACAGAGGTAGACAGAACGAGGAGAAACCCACCCCTGATGAGGTTACCTGGTTGGGTCATGAGATGTCCGCAAGAAAAACCACCAAGCTCAGAGAGTCCTGAGCTTAAAAAATAGTCTCCTTTATTGCTATTATTGCTTGACAAACAAACATACTGTCCCCAAGATTAATATGGGAACAGACCCCACGTATCAATCTTTTAACCATGAAAAATATAAAAATATAAACCAGTTTTTTAAGAAGAGATTGGATTGAAATGGTCTGGGGTTTCCTGCCTAAGCAGACGGCCTGCAAGGTCCTTTCCAACTCTGTTATTCTATCCTATTCCTATCCTATCCTTTCCATTTCACCCTATTCCTAATGTGTCCTGTTCTTTCCATTTCTTTATATTCCTACCCTATCCCTATCCTATCCTATCCTATCCCTATCCTAAAAACCTCTAACTTCTGGTGGCGGCCCTAAGAAATTCCACGCAAGCTGCAAAACTGTGTGCAAGATTGCATCTCCCATCCGATCTCTCTGCAGCTGATTGCAGAACCAGCCGGCAGGGAAGGCCGGGCGAGTGGGTGGATCCCCTCCGGGCGATCTCCGATTGCGCAACCTCCTGCGGGGACCGGCCGCGCGCGCGCCGCCTCTCCCTCTCTCCGCCCAGCCGGTCCGCCTTTCCTTGCGCCCCGCCCCGGTTCCTCTGCCATCTCCTCCTCCTCCTCTTCCTCCTGCGGGGCTCCAGCTCGCCCAGCCGCCGGCCTCCATCCTGCACCAGCGGGCGCAGGAGCAGCAGCCGCAGCCGCCTCCTCCTTCTCCGCGATCCTAAGCAGCCGCACCGCGCGCAAGGCCGGGGCCATGGCGGGGGATGAGGCGGGCGGCGGCGGGGCGGCGGCGGAAGGCTCGGAGGCCGCCAGCCCGGGCTTGCTGATGGAGGTGGTCAGCTCCCCGCTGAACCTGAGCCTGCTGGGCCTCTGCCTCTTCCTGCTCTACCAGATCGTGCGCGGGGATCGGCCGCGCGCCCAGCCCGAGGGCGAAGAGGAGCCGCCGCCGCTGCCCAAGCTCAAGCGCCGCGACTTCACCCTGGCCCAGCTGCGCCCCTTCGACGGCCTGGCCGACCCGCGCATCCTCATGGCCATCAACGGGAAGGTCTTCGACGTCAGCCGAGGCCGCAAGTTCTACGGGCCCGGTGAGCCGCCGCAGGCCGCAGAGCGGAACCCCCCCCCTCCCCCGGCCGCCTTCAGCCCCGCAGGGGAGCCGGTCTCCAAAGGAGCGCAGCTGAGAGCCCCGGGTGGGTGGGTGGGAGGGGGAGGGCTGAGATCCGTTTGCCCCTGAAACCCCAAGGAAGATCCCCCACGTTGCAATCAGCCAGAGGGGATCCCCCAAGTTGCAATCAGCCAGAGAGGATCCCCATGTTGCAGTCAGCCAGAGTGGATCCCCCAAGTTGCAGTGAGCTAGAGTGGATCCCCCAAGTTGCAATGAGCCAGAGTGGATCCCCCAAGTTGCAATGAGCTAGAGAGGATCCCCCAAGTTGCAATCAGCCAGAGAGGATCTCCCAAGTTTCAATCAGCCAGAGAAGAACCCCCCAACTTGCAACCAGATTCTCAGGATGGCGGATGGGGGGATTTATGCCGAGGGAGAGTTGCAGCGCCTAAAGTAGATTCTTTCGGATTTGAGGATTTGCTTTGTTAAGTTAAGAAGCGTTTAGTGGGGTGTATCTAAAGATCCAATCTGTGGTTTCTTTTCCTCACCGGATTTCTCCCCTCCACCCTTCTTCCCGGCTCATTGGCTGTGGGTGGTTTTAAGCCATAACCCACCCCCCTTGCCAGAAAGTGAGTGAAAATAAAAAGAGTTCAAAACAGGAATTTAAGATGGTTCAAATAGGCACAGGGGGCACCTTCAAGCCACCCCCACCTACCCCCCAGGGTTGGGTAGCACACTTAGACACACACACACACACACACACACACACACACACACACACACACCAGCTCAATGTCCAGAACCAAAGGCCAGAATAGTGGGGGCCAGCCTCACTTCTAGGACAACAATTGTTCTCCTAGATTAAGGGTCCCCAAACTTGGCAATTTTAAGACTTGTGGACTTCAACTCCCAGAATTCTGGAAGTTGAAGTCCACAAGTCTTAAAGTTGTTCAAGTTTGGAGACCTTTGTCCTAGATCCTGTTAGTGGAAATTCTTTTAGACGGGATCTGCAACATACTTTCCCTGCCTCATCAGGTTAGATAGGTCAGTGTTATCAGCAAGAGATGGTTTTCAGATTACACTTTTAAGAGCAAATGTAGACTTTGGCACACACACACACACACACACACACACAAGGAACTTTCTGTTTCTTGCTGCCTGTCAAGGCCATTTTTTTGCATTTGAGATGTTCACTGCATATTAATGCAAGTCTAGCCATACACAATTTATTAGCCGATCCTGCAAAGGACAGTAGCGAGCTATCTGTTCTGTGAACTTGGAGGTTTGAAACTCTGGTGTAAATGAATAGTTTTTTTAAAAATCATCATCCAGTCATAGTTTTTGCAGAACCTCTTGGAAAAATGTCACTTCCAAACACTTAACCTGGTTGGAAAAAAAAAACTCTGGTCCTGTAAAATGTTTCTAAGTTTATGGTGTAAGAGTGCAAAAGTAATTCTGTGAAATTCTTTTGCTCACTAAAATGTCCCCAGAACTTAAAATTACCTTACAGTCCCAATAGTATGTGTCTTTTAATAATGGGTGGGGATTATTGTTTTATTATTTTATTTTATATGATGTTTTTATATGCTTGTAAGCCGCCTTGAATAGCCATGTGCAAGTAGGGGGCAATATAAACTTTCTAAATAAGTACAATATTTTGGTCGCAATGTTGGAAAGCTAGTTGGGTCTAGTGGTGAAGGCTTCAAACTAGGAGGGTGGGAGGGAGTTCTAGTCCTGCCTTAGGCATGAAAACCAGCTGGGTGACTTGGGGCCAGCCAGTCTCCCCCCCCCTCTATATACACACCTATCTATTGATATCTTTCTCTTTATCTAGATATCTATTACCTATTTATCTCTATCTAGATATCTATCACCTATCTATTTCTCTCTCACACTCACTCTCTATTTATCTCTCTCCCTTTCTCTCCCTCTCTCTCCCTTCCCCCCCCCCCCGCCCAACCCACCTCAAAGGATTGTTGTTATGGGGAAAAATAGGAGAAAGAAAGAAAGAATTAGGTATGTTCACTGTCTTATTTATTAAAAAAAAATAACAAAGGCAGGATACAAATAGGATAAACAATGAACTGAAAAGTGCAATTAGACACATTGTTTTTGGCTACTATATAGCTTTCTTCCTATAATGTTCAAAAAAACAGTGCAGTTCATCGTAATTTTTCCCAAATTAGCAAAACATGGTTACATGCTAACTCTGGGAACGACAGTAAATCAGTTTTAGAGACATATTTATTAGAGCCATTTCTGTTTTATTTCTGGCTAACAGGCCCAAGGCAGGGGTGTAATCTGAAGGCCGTTCTTTCAGACTAAGCTTTGTTGAAAATCCAGATTTAGAACAGAGTTGAATAGAGCTGGAAGGGACTGTGAAGGTCTTCTAGTCCAGCCCCTCCTGCTCAAGCAGAAAAACCGATACTGTTTAGTGGAATGTGGGGTTTAATTTTGGAATGTCTGATTCAAAAGCTGCAGGACCCCAAAAAAACCAAAGTGCCAAAAACTTTGGCTGCAATCCTGCGTTTCAGGTTGAGGCAGCCAGGAACACAACCCAAGGTCGGGCCTTGGGAGCGGATGTGTGCAAAAGAGAGCCAAACCAGTGGCTTTTGTGTTTCCCCGTAAAATATTTATGGCCGAGATCCGATCTGGCGTTGCTCGGGAACAAGCTGTAACATCGAAAAACCACCGAGACGAAACTTCTCCGCCAGCCTGAAATCAACCAGGCAGGTCTTGCTTAAGACAGTTCTCAATACAACCACGTGTTGCTCTGAACTTTTGTGGTTGTGTGAATCAACCCAACAGGCCCCGAGTGGAGTAGCAGGGAGAGAGAGAAAGATCTCCCTTCCCTGGGAATGTTCAACCACGGAAAGTGGGGAAATCCCAAGATAAGCGTGGATTGTTGCCTGGGCCTCCCCGTTGAAGAGTATTTCATACAGTTAAATATAATATTTAGTCTTAGTTTACTTGAGTGTCATTGCACCTTGTACAACAAAATTAAATGCCATCTTCAGTGCACATTCAAAGATACACCTCCTTCACGTTCTACACAATTGAATTGAAAGCTTCTGATGTTGCAATAATATTGGACTACGTGGTAGAATTCAGTAGAGTTCCTGTCCTGTCATAGAAGCTGTTTTTCAGCCTATTTGTCCTTGTTTTTATTATTATCCTGTACCACTTGCCCAATGGTAATAGTTCAAAAAAAGTGGGGGGTGCCCAGGAAGAGATGGATCTTTAGGAATGTTTTAAACTTTCTTAAGGCTGCAGGAGCTATAAAGCTCTTCTGGAGAGAAAAGAGGGCAACCAACAACCATCTGGGAAGGGTGTCAGCAGTCCGTGGCTCGAGAGCCACATGCGGCTCTTTTGGGTCCTCTGCTGTGGCTCCCTGCTGGGTGATCCTACCACTGGCTGGCCCCGACTTTCACCTTCCCCTCCCCAGTCTGAGAAGGTAAAACGCAAAAAACAGAAATGAGAGAGAGAGAGAGAGAGAGAGCGCCATTTCCCACAAAAACACCAGGAGCCACAAAACCTGGGTAGGCGTGGGTGTGGGTGTCAAGTGACTGAGTGGGAGTGACATTGAGTTGGCCACGCCCAGCCAGGTTTTGTGGCTCCTGGTGTTTTCTGTGGGAAAGGGTTCAAATGGCTTTTTTTGAAAGTTTAAAGTTGCAGATCCCTACTCTGGGCAATGACATTTAACCCTCTGGGGCGCTGTCCCATCTGCCCCCTTGTGATCTGTGAATGGCAGATCAGACACAGGGGATTTAGGATGGATGAGTGCAGGAAACAGGCCTTTCTGTGCCAGGTGCAGTTGCCAAGCCCGCCTTCTGCCCCTCTCTTCCAATTTCCATCTCAATCCCACCTCGTCTAACCAGCCGGACTTGTTCTCTGAGGGGGATAATCCCCCAAGTCTTAAGGAGATGGATCAAAAGGGTGCAACTTTGCCTTTTTCTCTGGTGCCCAGCTTCCCTTTCGCCACTCCGCCTTCAGCTCCCTTGGCCTATGGGAGGAGGGGAGTTGTGCATTGCACAAGACCAAACAGTTTTGCCTCAAAGGGCCCCCACACCTCCCCCTCCTGTTCTCCTTTTGAGAGATTAGGTAAGGAGCAAGAAAACCAGAACAGCTGGGAGCTCTTGGCAATCCTTATGCAGTGTTGGCCAAACAAACAGGTTTTCCCTTCCCTTCTTGCACGGAGATGTTTACCCAATCTTGTGAGCTATGCAAAGTATGTTTCTATGCCACCTGATTTTCACTGCTTCGGGAAGTGAATAATAATGAAGAAGGGCTCCAGAGCAGGATAAAAAAGGCCAAATGCAGTCTAAACATCTGGCTGATTATGTGGCAAGCTGTATTAAGGGATGACTATCAAGGGCATTGTTGTTATCCTAATCTTCACAAAACTAAAGGTTTTTAACCTGAGTCTCAGAAATACGTTGTTGGTTCCCTTTCTTGCAACAATGCCATTGCTTTTTGATATCTATCTGTCTGTCTGTCTGTCTGTCTAACTGTCTAACTATCTAACTATCTATCTTTCTAAAAGCAAAAGTCCACTCACGCATCATCACAAAATCTCCAGAACCATAAAGCTTACAAACTTGAACATTGGCGTGTTTGTTCCTCCTGGCTTCTAGGTGCTCACTGAGAAATGATTTTTTGAAATGACTATCAGAGCATTAGAATTTTGTGTATTATTATTAACATGCTCTGATGCTAAGGAGTTCTACTCCCCCTCCCCACCTGAAAAGAAATTTCTTCCAAATGCAAAACACAAGCAGAGGAGAGGAATTTCAATTGTAGTTTCACAGCACCAAGCAGCTTTAGTATAGAACAGTTGAGCTAAGCCACACCCAGGCTCCTTGCTGTTTCCTTACTCACATAGCAAATACTGTTTCAGTTTCCAAACAGTCCTGAACTGTCTCACATGCTGACAGGATGCTAGCCAGTTAAGTACTGATGGATGCTGGTAAGCAGAGGCAGAATTTTTTCCCTTATTTTCCTCCCCAAAAACTAGGCCTGACCACATAGTTTTGTAGCGAAGTACTGGTATTGAGCTGGTATATATATAAATTTTATTAATTTTCTATTGTTTAGAATTGTAAACTCTCTGGATATTTAATCTGCTGAACAATACAGATCCCATTTTTAATCTCCACCCCTCCTTTTTTTCCCAACCACTGATAAAATAAATTGCATGTTTGATAATATTCTGTGTCTTCTTTTGGTTTAATTTTCAATGTAAGTCTGTCCATTGCTGCACAAACTACCATTGGCTTTTGAGCATGTTTTCCCCCCACCCAATGTTCTTGAAACCCTGAGAATGTCAAGGCTAACTAAATTCAACTCCATCCCATCTGATCCACTTTTTTCGACATCTTGGCCAAGGCTGGCTAGAGATACTCCCACTTAGCCAAGTGTGGAACCTGGAGTAGCTGAAAAGCAATCAGCAGGGAAAGAGTTAAGCATTCTCTCTCTCTCTCTCTCTCTCTCTCTCCCTCCCTCCCTCCCTCCCTCCCTCCCTCCCTCTCCCCCATGGCTAAAAAGAGATCATTCTTGACTTATGACCCCCATTTGGAACCAAAATTTCCATTGCTACCATACACTTTTGCCTATAGAAAAATGGAATTTTATAATTCTTGAGCCGTATCCTGGGAATGCCTGATAGTTTTTTCCCCTTGGCTTTCTAATATATCTCTTCTGAATGTTTTTGCCGCATCTGATTGTCCTGTGCATGAAAAGTCAATTATGCCTATCTTGCGTCCTCGATACGTATCTCAACTCTATTGTGTATCTTGAGCGACGGGCAGGCACATGAAGTGTGCAGTTTGCAAAGAGAGTAAGAGTGTCAAACTAAAGGCCTGCGGGCCAGATATGGTGCTTTATCTGAGGAAATGTCTCTTGCCAGTCACATCTACCTGACTCATTACAGAGGGGAGGGAGGGAATACTGCGGGTCCCATCCCTGAAGGAGATACACCTAGTGGGACCCAGAAGAAGAAGGGCCTTTTCTGTGGCGGTTTCCTTTCTCTGGAACATCATCTCCCCCTTACCTGCACTGCGCCTCAAAGCTGATTTTTCAGCTGGTTTGAGGCCTTTTTCAGCCTCCCAGAGGCTTGGAAAAAGCCTCTGCAAGGCTTTTCAGGACAAATAATAGGCCCGTTTCATCACTTCTGGTATTACAGGAAGTAATGAAAAGGCCTATTTTTCGGCCTGCAAAGGCTTTCCTCAAGCCTCTGAGAGGCCGAAAAAGGCCTCAAACCAGCTGAAAAATCAGCTGTGAGGTGCATGCATGTGCAGTGAGGTACGTTTGCCTGGTTGACTTGTGGCACTCATGCCATAGGTTTGCCATCATGGGTATAGAGGTAGTCATCAACTTAAATGTTCATTTAGTGACTGTTCAAAGTTACAAGGGCCTAGAATAAGGGGCTTGTGAACCTTTTCTCACACACTTGCAATCTTGGTAACCTTCCCCTCCTCCCTCTCCCCCTCCCCCCACTCACATGATCAAAATTCAGATTGCTTGGCAACCGGTTCAGACTTATGACCGTGGTTGTGTTCTCATGGGGGTCACATGATTCCCCCTTTTGACAAAATCAATGGGGAAGCTAGACTTGCTTTGACAACCATATTAACTTAACTCATCAGCTGCCGTGGTTCGCTCGACGGCGGCAAGAAAGGTTGTAAAAGTGAGGCCAAACTCATGTCTCTTTTAACAACAGGAATGTGGGGCTTGGTTGTGGTTGTAGGTCAAGGACCACCTGGACCAAAATATAACAGTAAAATTTCTGTTTGTTGGGGTGGGGGGCAAAGGTCAGTAGCGAGAGAACGATTAAAACATGTTGGCATTTCTAAAACCCAGCAACAATTTGTAAAGAGGAGCAAAGTTACTGATTTATCTTTACTGTTTAAAGTCCTTGATGGATCCAGCAAAAGTTGCAGCCTTGAGAAAAAAAAACCAGCAACTTTTTTTTTTTTTTTAAGCAAACTTTTGCTTTTAAAATCCTGCGCAAAGGTTAGGCCTCTTTACCCAAGAACTGGAGGATCCATATTTAACAAGACTTTCAAAGTAGGGACATGGATGCCTCTGTTCTGGTGCAGTGGTTAGAGGGCAGTACTGCAGGGCTACTTCTGTTGCCTGCTGGCTACCTGAGATTTGGCAGTTTGAATCTCACTAGGTTCCAGGTTGATTCAGCCTTCTGTCCTTCCAAGGTGGGTAAAATGAGGACCCAGATTGTTGGGGGCAATTATACTGACTCTATAAACTGCTTAGAGAGGGCTGTGAAGTTCTGTAAAGCAATATATAAGTCTAAGTGTGATTGCTTGCAAAGGAAGGAAGGAAAAGGAAGGAAGGAGTGGGGAGGGAGGAAGGGAGGGAAGCGGTGCAGTTGTTACAATGCAGTATTGCAGGCTTACTCTGCTCACTGTCAAGAGTTTGAGTCTCACTGGCTCAAAGTTGATTCAGCCTTTCATCCTTCCAAAGTAGATAAAATGAGGACTCAGATTGTTGGAGGCAGTAGGCTTACTCTGTAAAACTGATTAGAGGGGGCTGTAAAGCACTGTGAAATGGCATATAAGTCCATAAATAATATAAAAATAAATAAATAAATAAATAAATAAATAAATAAATAAGGAGTTTGATCCTAACCAGCTTAAGGTTAACTTAGCTTTCCATCCTTCCAGGGTCAGTAAAATGAGGACCCAGATTGTCAGGAGCAGTAGGCTGACTCTGTAAACCACTTAGAGAGGGCTGTAAAGCACTATAAAGCGGTATATAAGTCTAAGGGCTATTGCTACCTTCCTTCCTTCCTTCCTTCCTTCCTTCCTTCCTTCCTTCCTTCCT
>BLBF01000058.1:5225594-5243503 GCA_015471245.1 Laticauda colubrina
CCTTCCTTCCTTCCTTCCTTCCTTCCTTCCTTCCTTCCTTCCTTCCTTCCTTCCTTCCTTCCTTCTTCCCTTCCCTTCCCTTAGAATGCAGTATTGCAGGATAATTCTGCCCACTGCAAGGAGTTCAATCCTGACTGGCTCAAGGTTGACTCAGTCTTCCATCCTTCCGACGTGGGTAAAATGAGGACACAGATCGTTGAGGGCAATAGGCTGATTCTGCAAACCACTTGAAAGAAGGCTATAAAAGCACTGTAAAGCGGTATATAAGTCTAAGGGCTATTCTAAGCCTGGGCTGTTCTCCGCAGAGGGACCTTACGGCATCTTTGCTGGAAGAGACGCTTCCCGTGGCCTCGCGACTTTCTGCCTCGATAAAGAAGCTCTGAAAGACGAATACGATGATCTCTCCGACCTGGATGCTACGCAGAAAGAAACGCTGAGTGATTGGGAACAGCAGTTTACGTGTAAGTATTTCAAATTTTGTCTAGGTTGAATTGGGGATTTGAAAATGGTGTGTGGAAATGGCCTTGGGAGAGGCAATGGTCAGATAAGAGACGGAATAGCCCACAGCTGCATAATGGGCGCAGACTCAGAGGGGAATCTCCCTTGAAATAATAGAAAATACTGGTAGCTCGGGTTTTAGATTCTGACAGAGGTTTGCTCTCCAACCTTGTTTCAATTTAGTTTCTGGACGTTTCGTTATCAGACTAGGTAACATCATTACCAGGGTTGTCTTCTATTCTCCTTAGTTTATAAATACCTTGTGTGGTCAGTTGGTCATTTATAGAATGTAGAATAACAGAGTTGGAAGGGACCTTATAGGTCATCTAGTCAAGGGGTCTCCAACCTTTTGGACCTCAGGGACCACCAAACTCATAATTTTAAATCTCACGGTTCACTAATGTGAATTTCAACTGACGATGGCTTGCTGACATTGGTGGGAAAATCGGTCCCATATTCCAGAGCTGTAATAATCACAGGACTGGCCCTTTGGTCATCATGGAGCAGCTGCTCCTTCACCCGAGTGCACTGGCCTGCCATGGACTGGAGGAGTTGCTCCAGGATGACCCAAGGGCCAGTCCTGTGACAACTGCAGCTCTGGAATATGAGGACTGACTTTCCCACCAATGTCAGCAAGCCACCCCGAGGCAGATTTCCTTCCCCTGCCTTTGGTCTTACCTTCTAGTTTCAGCTTGCGTAGCTCTACTCAAGGTTTGTGCTCGGCTGGAAGGTGGGGGCCAGCAGGTGGGCAGGCCATGTAGGTGGCGCAGCCTTGTGTTCCCACACAGCCTGGATTAATTGGGGCGGGGACACATTTCTTTGCAGAACATCAAAATTTCTCGGACCACCAGTGGTCCCCAACCTACCAGTTGGCAACCACTGTTCTAGTCCAACCCCCGGCCTAGGCAGTAAACCCCTACTTCAGACAAATGGTTATCCATTCTCTTCTTAGAAACTTCCAGGGTTGGAGCATTTACAACTTCTGGAGGCATATTGTTCCACTGATGGTTGGTTGTTCATTTGGAGCTGTATCAGCTGTTCAGAATTTAAATATACCTCCAAGTGACCAAACCATCAACTCCATTAACAACCCAAATTTGGAGCATAATTGTCAAGGACTAACTGTATTCTTTGCAGGCCATCTTAACGTCTTGTGGAATCCAAACAAAACCAGTTGCTTTTGGCTTTACTGCGTTCTTGGGGAGAGTAGAATTTGATACAAAGTTTGTCAATACCGATTGAAATAATAATTTTTATTTCGTGGCAATTGTCTTTATTCAGTTAAATATCACTACGTCGGCAAGCTGTTGAAGGATGGAGAAGAACCGACGGTATATTCCGACGAAGAAGAAATGAAAGATGTGAAAGACCGCAAGAACGATTAGTGAATTGCACCAAGGAACCTTCTGACGCTAGCTGGTTTCTTTGCTTTTAATTTTTAAGGGACATTTTTATGATATTCCTCCCCCTTCTATTTTTCCCTTTTCCTACATCTGCCATTTTTAGAAATATTAGTACTTGCAGTGACATTGGTCGCAACACTGCACTTTTTAAATCAACATTCCAAAGTAACTCAGTGTTAACTTTTTCCAATCCAAGCTGAGGGCCTTGGAGGGCAGTAGAGCAATGGCCAAAACTGGTTGGTGGTACGTAAAAAACCTCACCAGCTAAGCAATGACTGTTAGAATTTCCCTTTCATTTAATGGCGCTTTGCAAAATGTCACTCGGAGGACCTGTTGAATGGACATTGCAATGTATTTGAAGGTTGATCCTTGACTGGAAAATTATCTCCTCATAGGAGATAACTTGCTTTGTCTTTCAACCCCGTTAGGGTTAGTGGGTATTCAGAAAGGGTTCCTCTATCTTCCCATTTCCTGTTTCTTTATCGTTCCTTTTACATGATCTTGTCTTCCACCGATTGTCTATCTCTGTGCATCCTTTGAATGAACTTCATCCGCTGCGAAGTCCTCCACATGTGCATTTTCTGCGGGAGTTTATATCATTTCAGATCCTTAGGAGTGCAAAATGTAGTTGGTGGTTTTCTTTTCTTTTTTGTCATCGCTAATGTAGCATTGGAAGCGGTTGAAAAGTGGTTTTATATCGATACTTACACCCAACTGACGGGGCCCTAGCTTTTGAAGCAGTATAACTTCTTTTTTTTAATGCAATCCTTTTATTATCAAACAGTCTAAAGAGAAGAATTAGTATGAAATGTGACCTCATTGTGGGCAGCAGCATCATGGGCGCAAAGTGGCAGGAATGAGATGAGGGGCTGTTCTTGGGAAGGCTCCAAAGACGTCTGGCTCCATTTTTCCTTCAGGTACTTTTGGGTGAGCCAGGTTCTGATCAGGGATCTCCTTGAGAGTATGGCCTTGGTTGTGTTCTTTTAACCTCCTGTGTCAGCTGAATTTGGTGGAGGGCATGCTGCACAGCGCAATCCTCTAAAAAGAGGAGGCCCCGTGTTTACTGCAAATACCAAGGTCGCAGCCCGAAATCACCTCCTTTTGAGAAGGAGCGTTTTCATCTTTCAACTAGGCTAATTGACGCCGGTGTATATGTAATAAGTGAGTTGTTGGTTTAGCTGCAACGTGACCATCAGGGCTCCCTTACAATTGGTGGTTAATTGTAAGCTTTAAGATCTTGGCAGGATTTTACTTGCAAGTGCAAGTAGTCAAATATTCCTTGATTTCAGATAAATAAACCCAAGTTTCACTATAGGATGATGGATCCACTGCCCAAGTATTCTCGGATACATTTTTGGGTGCAGTTGAGATTCAGTTCATTTCGTGTGGTCGTTTGCGGCATGAAATCGGCTGGATTTAAGAAAGTTAGGAAAGGACTACGGAACCCAGGAAAACTGTTTCAAAGAAGTTATTCCCAAGTTGGTTTCTTTTCCCACCCTTTTTATATACTCAGCGTTTTGTGGGACTCAAAACAGTAAGGAGCTCTTCTCCTTTGCTTCTAAAAAAAAAAACACTACTTTTCACAACAAGCAATAAATATTGTAACTTTGGACTTCTACCTTTGTAAATGACAGAATTTAGATTTGTTGCTTGTTCCCATTCTTCATTGCTTGTTGCCCTAAAGACAATTAACTGGCTGAAATTTTGTGACCTACCTCTGGGCTTTGTAGGGTAATTAACAAAAAGCTAATTTTTAAAAAACTGCTGCTTTCTAAAGTCACCATTCTTGCAGAATTGATGCTGAACAATGTTTCAAATTCAAAGCCGGGATTGGTTGTACTTGCTTTATTTTTAAAGGGAGGAAATAAATTTTTTCCTACAAATGAGGTTTTCTTTTGACTTGTAATATATGACGTGCGGAATTTAGCGCTCCAAAATCACCTGGGAAAGAAAGGTGTTTAAGATGGAACCTCTTCTGCAGGGCTTTGAACTGCTGGTGATGTAATGCTAAATAGGAGCCATTTCAAATTTTTGGAAGACTCTTCACACACAGCATATTGCTCGGTGCCAAATGCAGCCTTAAAAGGCTCTTTAGGTATTTCTTTTGCTTTTAGATGAATAGCCTGCTTTCTTAGCAGGCTCTGAATTGAGTTGTCAAAGGTACAGACAGACGGATTTCTGTGTTTAATGCAATAAAATTAGCTTGTTTTTGCTCCTTAAATCTCATTTTAGATGGCTGCAATTACAGAAATAAAACGAGGGGTTCCAAAAGTCTAAATGTTCCATTTTTTTGCAGGACTTAGAAACCACATTTATGAACCTCTTTCTAAACAAGGATTAAAAAAAGAGAAGTGCTCTCTATCCCAGCGTCTCCTCCTTTTACAACATGTTCAGGAAATCTGATAAAATCTCAAGATGCCATTGTTTTTTAGCTGCCTCTGGCTGAGCATTAGATAAGAGGGTTGGGGATTCTGATACATTTATATTAGGTGACACCCCAAAAATGTCCATTTCAAGATACTGGCAGCAAGGAGAGATTGTGTAGGGCAAGAAAGGCCGTAGAGAAACCACTGGCCAATTTTGCAAACAAAGAGGTGGGGAAACTTGGTGGAGAAATCTAGCACTGATGACATTACATCGCTGAGTAAGGAAACATCTGCAAGAAAACAACCAAGCTCGGAGCGCCAAGGACCCCACAATCATCCTCTTCCTCGTCTCCACAAGCCCCATTCCCTGTTAGCACTGATGACGTTACCTAGTTGGATAATGAAACATCTGCAAGAAAACCACCTAGCTCAGAGAGCACCAAGGACTCCTCATTTCAACCCTGAGCTACAAATATTCTCCTTTATTGGAACCAGCACGCACTTAATATCCCAGTGGTGGGATTCAATTTTTTTTTAGTACCGGCTTGGTGGGCGTGGCAGGGGAAGGATACTATAATATCTCCAGTCAGAAGTAACATTTGCCATTTCTCTGAACTACTCAAAATTTCCGCTATTGGTTCTCCTGAACTGGTCAGAACCTGTTAAATACTACCTCTGTAATGCTTGTGCACCTAATGCGCGAGCGCAGCTTTCCACACATCAGCTGATGCATGCAGCCAATCAGATGAGAGGATAAAGAAAAGCACAGAGGCAGGTGGGAGGGCCAATCCTACACTTTTCGTTCTCCTCTCAGCTGATCATAGGCGGCTTTTTTTCTTCTTCCGATCAGCTGATCGTTGGAGGCTTTTTTTCTTCCGATCAGCTGATCGTTGGAGGCTTTTTTTCTTCCGATCAGCTGATCGTAGCAATTTTTGCTACTGGTTCAGATGAACCGGTCCAAACCACAATTCAGGGAAACCTTTATTTATCCCTTGGGCTTCTATGCTGCTTCAGTTTTCAATCTTCCGAATGGCTTACACACACATACATACTCTTTAACGCAGTTGCAAGTCAGCTCTGATGTGATGTCAATGAGACAGGAAAGCGTTCCAAGCTTCTTCCCAGGCCCTTTAGATCATAAAGCAGTATTTGTGAAGGGGTGTGTGGGTCAAGTCTCATGAAAGGATGGAGTAGGTGCCGTGTGGATCATCGTTGCTTATACACCCCATGAAAAAGTGAGGTGTTCTTCAACTTCCCCTAAGTGTGTGGATCACCCCAACTTCCCTTTGTCTTGCACACAGTTGGACCTACTTCTAAATATAGACCAGGGGTCTTCATACTTCAAACTCGACAAACTTTTAAGACTTGTGGACTTCAACTCCCAGAATTCCTCCTCCAGTCATGTTAGCTCAGGAACTCTAGGAGTTTGAAATCCACAAGTCTTAAAGTTGCTAAGTTTGAAGACCCTTGATATAGACCTGGACTCCAGCTACTGGCCGTTTTCTCCTAGGCTCGGAGACATTCTTAAAAATAAAGTTGCTACAATATTGGCCAGGGGAAATCTCAACCATGGTGATTTTAAGACCTATGGACTTCCAACTCCCAGAATTCCCCAGCCAGCAGAGATGATGTTTCGCCAATGCATAAAGTTCTTTCCCAACCTAGTAGTCCCTTCAAGATGGGTAGACCTCAACTCCCAGAATCCTCCACAATGATCACGTTGGCTGGAGAAATCTGGGAACTGAAGTCTGCATGTAAGGTGGGTTTGGCTAGATTGAAGAAAACTGAACTATCAGAAGAGTTTCTGGAGTTTTAAATTTTGGGATGAGAGAAAGGAACCACTTAGGTATTGGGGTGGGGGTGGAAATCCACATTTTATTCTACCATAGATAGCTTGGACTGCCTATCCTTTTGATTATGATGCTTAGTCCAGTAAGTCCTTTCCCAAAAGCTGGAGAATACAGGTGTGTCGGGAAGCTGCATTTCAGGCTTATAAAATAGGTTCGGTGATTTTTCCAGTGAAGGAACCAAGGACTTTTTAAAAGTGAGCACAAATGTTTTATTCAAAAGGAGTATGCACATTTGCAAATCAGTTCCAAACAAAGACGAAAGAGAGAAAGACTCGAAATGGAGGAGGGAGAAAAAACCCGGAAATTGCGTCTGCAACGAAAACAAACATCACCGTAGTCCCTGGAAGGATGTTCCTATAAAACAAATTTTATTCACAGCTAACTTTCCATTGGATCCAGAGGGTTAAGAAAACAATGCAAAGTACAAAAAGTTCTTCATAGAGAAAAATACTTTTCACTCACCCACTCAGGAAACGCATTTCTTTTCCCTCACCAGAGCGAAGAAGAAAACAGGAGCTTTTATAGAGTTTTCAAGTTGGGACGCTCAAAAGCCGAAAGAAACCACCACCAAGGACCAGCGGGACACGAAAAAAACAGCCTTAAGCACAGAAAAATCCCTGCGTACTTTTGGATTCGCCACTACTTTTTATCGGAGCCAAGTTCAACAAATGTATGCTAGCTAAGTCATATCAAGTAAAAAGTACCATGACATGGAATAAATAAATCAGATTTAAAGTGAAGCGGAAACTGGAAACAAAATGTCTTGTTTCTTTCCTCTGCATGGAAATTCTTCTCTTAAGAAATTGTGTCCAGGGTGAGACCACTTCGTAGATGCCCTTCAGAACTGCCCAATCCAACAAATATGATGACGGCAATTTAAGGAGGGGGAGGTCCCTATAGTTGGTATTTTTCAACAGTTCTGGGTTTGTTTCGCGCAACTTTAACACCACCCTGGGGGTTTTGTCTTGCTAATGGGATTCTCAAACATCAACAAAGAAGGTTGTTGTATAACTCCGTTTTTACTGTTCAAACCAACTTTTGTTCAACGGATGGCAAGAAGGTTTCCGTGAAAAACCTACGTTTGAGTCTCGGGGTCTTCCTTAGGATCAAACCCACCCAAAACCCCACCCTGGTTTTTGCAGTCACTAAATCAACACCACACTGACAAAACAAAGGGAAGCCCCACACTGGAGGAAGAGGCCTCAGGAGGACTTCCCTGGAGCTGAAAGCAAGGTCCAATGAGGTCAGCTCAACCTAGCTCAGGTGCAAAAAAAACCCCTACTTTCTGGGCACAGTATGTTCAATCAGGACCAAAGCGGGGGGCAATGAATGTTTGCAAGATGAGCTCCTGCTGTGCTTTTTTTTTTAAACCAGACAGGGAGCCAAAGGGGATTAAATGGACAGAAGCTGCAAGCTGGAAATACTAGGTCCATGATAGTGAACCTATGGCCCGTGTGCCAGAGGTGGCACGCAGAGCTCTCTAAGTGGACACACATGTTGTCACCAGCTGCTCTTCTGGTTTCTGACATGCACAGGCACACCAGCTAGCTGGTCTCCAAAAACAGGCCATTTTCAGGCTGTTTTTCAAGCACAAAAACGGTCCAAAAAATGGCCAAAAAACAGACCACTTTTCAAGCTATCTTCAGGCCAAAAATGGCCTGAAAGACAGTCTGAAAATGGCCAAAAATGGCCCCCAAAACCAGGCCATTTTTCAGGCTATCTTGAGGGCAAAAACAGTCCAGAAAATGCCCTTTAAATGGCCAAAAATGCCCTGAAAATTGCCAAAAATGGCCCCAAAATCCAGGCCATTTTTTTGGGCCATTCAGCACAAACATGGCTGGGAAAATGGACTAAAAATGGCCAAAAGTGGCCGGAAAATGGCCAAAAGCCAGGCCATTTTCTGGGCCATCTTCAGGCCAAAAACAGCCTTAAAATGGCCAAAAACAGCCTTAAATGGTCAAAAACGTGCCCAAAATCCATGCCATTTTGGGGCCATTTTCAGCACAAAAATGGTCCAAAAATACTCTCCCAAATGGCCAAAAAACAGGCATGCACACACCAGCCAGCTGGTCTTTGGTTTTCCAGCACTCCGGCACGCTCACGTGGACCGGCATATATGTGCATTCTGGTTTGGGCACCTGGTGCCGAAAAGGTTCGCCATCACTTGCACTAGGTAAATTTAATGCTTTTCTAGTTCCTGCCAATTTAAGCCCCTTCCTTTAAAGACGCTGTCAGTCCAGTACAGAGGAAGGGCCGATACCTTCATCCGATCAGCATTTCTTCTGCCAACCAGGATCCCACGGCCATTTCAAGGAATTATTTAGATCAGCAACGCAGGGAAAGCAAGTGGAGTCCTGTAATTCTGAAGGTCATCTAATTCATGAGATTAAAGAGGTTTCCCCCCCCCCCCTCAGATCAAAAAATAAAATGGATGAGTCAACACAAAGCTTTCTTTTGGGCGGAATAATGTGAGACAGCAACAGGTTGAAAAACTGGGCATCTCGGTTTTCCGGCTTTCCAAAGGGGGATCGGGAAGTGGGCAGAGATCAGGCATAATTTCACCTTGGATGAAGCTGCTGTTTTTTTTTCTAATCTCGTTAAATTAGAAAACGCCTTCCTTTGCCGCCGCTTAGAAATATTGTATTTTCTCTCTCCTGCCATGTTCTCTTTCTGACAATATTGGGGAGACAGTCGGCCTTTGAATTAGGAGGGGTGGGGACTTGAAAAAGATTTCTTGAACTCCCAGATCACACAAACACACACACACACACACACACACACACACACACACAGACTTCCTGAATTGTACGGTCGTTCCAAAAAGGGGGGTTGTATGGAACTTGCGGGCCGGGAACTGCCACCCTGCCACCTATTTTTTATGATGCTACAAGTGTCTCACTCATATTGCTCTTCCTTTTCCAGCATGCAGAAGAGACCCCGCACCCCAAAAACTACAAACACAGACACACATAGACACAGAAGTTCCCGAATTGTATGGTTGTTCCAAAAAAGGGGCTTGAAAGGACTTCCACGGCTGGTAACTGACATCCTGCCACCTATTTTTTATGACACTACGAGTGTCTCACCCATGCTGCTCTTCCTTTTCCAGCATGCAGAAGAGACCCCACACCCCAAAAGCTACACACACACACACACACACACATTCACACACACTCTCTCCAACCAGACCCCAAGGCAATATAGTTCAGGCTCTGCAGCAAAGCCCTTTTTAGAGGGTTGCATAAAACAACCTAATGTGAAACTTCTAACTCGAATATCGTTTGCAAGGTCCCCACACCGAACTAGCATTCTCCCCCGCCATGGTTTGCCCCGTAGACTGGAGTCCAAGCACAAGCTGAGCTGGATTATTTCAACAGGGAACGGCAGGCCGTCCTCCCGTTTCCAGCTTCTTCTCAACTGGAAGGACTGTGCAAAGCAGGGGAGGAAGGCAAGAACTCGAAAGAGGGTAGGGGACTTTTTTGTTTTCAGGAGTTGCTCAAACCTGCTGGAGGGGCCACTAAACGTCGGGCTTGCTTGATCTGCCGAGTTCTTTGGAGGCCACCTTCCTTCGCCCACACACCCCGCCATTTCTACTCCATCCCTGAGCTCTGCCCTCTTATTATCACCTTTCCACCAGACGCCTGGAAAGCCTCTGCCCGTCTTCCGCTTTGCGCCTTCTCTCGCTGACGGCGCCCACGTTCCCCTTCCTTGTCACCCGGGGAGCTTCCTCCTGCAGCGGAGAGGCACTAAAATGCGTAAGGTCTTTGATTTCAATGGTCTCCTCCAAGGCAGGGAGAGTCCTGCATTTCACGTTGGGACGGATGAGCTTGCTACATTCCCTTTGGATCTCGCTGAAGGCCTCCAGCCCTCTGCGGTGGTTGATTTCGAGGGATGACGCCTCCTCGTCCTGGAAGGCGCTGTCGGAGAACCGCTTCCTCTTCTTCTTCCTCTTCCTGCTGAGGTCTCTCCCCTCTTCACTAGAGGGCCATTGGATTTGGGGCTCTTCATACCAGAGCTTGCCGCCGGATCTATTCAACCGTGTCTTAGGCTTCATTCCAGGGGAGCCACAGCATTCCATGCTGGAGCAGAAGCTGCGCGTGCTACGTCTCCCCTCTTGGTCCTCACCGTCCACGTTCTGGACGCGGATCAAGAGTTCTTTGGCCTTCTGCTGGTGGGGAGGCCACGTCTGGTAGCTGCCTTGGTAGCCTCCATTCCTTTGCTCCGACGGGTTCCGGGACTCATTAAGCGCCTCGCTGAAATACTCCGAATCGCTGCTGATCTCCTCCAGCAAGTCTTTCAGTTTATACATAGTGGGAGAGGACAACGCCACCAGTTCAGTGCTTTGTTCTTGGAGCGTTTTCTGGTGAGCAGTGTTGTTGCTTCCTGGGAGGGGACTACGTGAGCTGTCCGGCGGGGAGCCGACGCTCTCCTCCTCTTCCTCCAGGGAATCGTCCCATTCTCCTGGGTAACCTCTGCTAAACTCTTGGGGACCTGCCTGGCCTTCTGCAGGCTCAGACCTAGCATCGATGATTTCCCACGGGTCACCTTCATCATCCTCTTGAGGCTCATTTTCAGGAAGATCCGACCCTAAACTCTCTTCCGTCCAACAGTCTTCGTCTCTGTTCTTCAGTTTGACCCGGAAGCCGTCCCCGGAACACGACACCACCCTGTTCCACCAAGAGGCATCTGACGGGCTTTGCGGGCTGGGGCAGATCCGTGCATAGCGGGGTGTTTGGTAGTAGTTCAGTAAATAATGTATGAATTCCTCCGTTTCGTAAACCTTTTGCTTCTTCGCCTGGGCTGCTTTGGGAGCCTCTGCAAAGGACCCTAAGTGAGGTCTCAGGTAATCCCACCTGTCAGGGGACAACTTGATCGCTTGGCAGTCCTGAGTGACCGTCACTTGCAGGAAGCCAGCGGCGGGAAAGGGGTGGGCATTGTTCTCTGTTAGGTGGCTGGTGACGGCCCTGGAAATGGGTTCGTTCGGAAGTGCTCTCCTGAAGGAAGGAGGTGAGGTAGGGAACTCTTCAGCCAGGAATGGTGCGTCTTTCTCTTTGTCGATCATGATGTTTTCCAGCAGGGCAGAGGGACAGGTAGGTTGAGTCTCATTTTCCACTTCTGGATGTTCAAGGTGAGGCACATCCATCTCTTCCTTGTGTGCGTCCTCTACGGGTGGGGTGGAGAAAGTCTTCTCCTGTTCGGGTTGAGACTCTGGAAGATGGGCCTTGGTTTGCTCAGAGGACAGCGCAAAATTCTTGAAGAGAAACAGAAAGACAAATGCAATTACTGCACAACAAACCAAAAGAAAATTCTAGCACAGTCTAACAATGAAGATCTTGCATGCAATTTGAGTTTCGTCCTTGATTAGATGGAGAACATCTATATCGTCTCATCTCTGGGTACTAGTAAAAATTGGATCAATTTTACTGACTCTCAACCCAAGGAAATGGGGGGAAATTGTATTGTTTTAAACTAGACAACTCGAGACTTGTTAGATCATTGTGTCAGCTCTGAGATTCAGCTGCCAAGTAAGTAGGAGTTGGAAAGTTCAAGGTTATTTTGTATGTCGCATTAAGAAATTCCAGCTGCAGCTAATTGGTTCTTGTGATTAATGAAGTGTAGAAGTAGGAGGAGAGAAGGTGGATTTTGTGTAATGGCACGAAAATGACTTTCACTTTTGGAAATGCCTTAGAAGTACCAGAGCTGTTCCTAATAAATCAGTTGGAGATTATATTGTCATAGAGTGTCTGATTGCCAGGGATAATTTCTGGATGCCTAACACATTGTTTCAGAAATATCTTCGATAACGGCAGAACTTCTAATCTACTTGGTAAGTTCTTTTTAAAAATTCTGGGAGATGCTCAGAGGAGTATCTGCCTTGAAGGTAGCCCCTGTTGAACCATAGAGTACAATTCAAACATCAGGAGGTGACCACATGAAATGCTTTATGACAGTGATGTCATAAACTTTTTTGTTGTGGTGTGAATTGCACCCACAATACAATGTGCTCTGCTCCCCCTGCGCATGTGCACACAACACCCCCAGCCCTTATCTGCACTGCGCATGTGCGTGCCTCCCAACTTTTTCAGCCTATTTGAGGCTATTTTTGCCCTCCTGGAGGCTTGAGGGAAGTCTCTGCAGCCTCGGGAGGCCAAAAAAATGGGCCCATTTCTGCATTTCCAGTATTTCCAGAAGGCCCATTTTTTGCGTGCCATAAGTTTGCCATCAGGGCTTTATATTCTTATTATGGTCATAAAATACAATACAATAATGTTGAACTGAAAAGACTAATAAACTCTTTGCAATGTACGTTTACAAATACGTTTTCTTACTTTTATTTGGCTAAGCAGCACTGTCAGGAGCCTGATTGACTCCACCCTTCTCTGGGCTAAGAGGTATTTTCTCTCCTCCCATTCAGGCAGGTCTGGGGAATTCAGTCCTTCTGCAGCTGTTGCTTTCATGTGCTTCCTGGGGTGTTTCTCCTCTCGTTCGATCCGCCTTTTTTCTCGCCTTTTGATCTTAAACCTCCTCCTTCCTTCTCCACTTTTCTTGTCCTCGTCATCCCGTCTTTTTCTAGGCGATAAGGACAACCGTTTAGAGGAATATACCTATCCGCGCCCGCTTTGCAGGTTGTTAAAAAGAGTAAAATGAGCCCCATTGTGAAATCTAATTGCTACCGACATAAAAAAAAAAAAAACGCCTTGCAAATTTCCAAGGAGATATAACACAAGCTGGAGAGAAACTTGAGCTGCTCCATAGAGAGCTGTGACACTCCTACCAGATTCAGATATTAGCAGATACATCAAGGCTATGCTGACACTCCCAATTAAAGCTTTAATCCTTTCCAAGGACACTTGAAATTTACCTCCTGTGTGGGATTCTTTAAAAAAAAATATCAGCTGTACATAGAGTCCTATCTCTCCAACTCAGAGGTCATGCTGCTCTTTTTTCTGTTATCTTAACTATTTCTAATCTAACTTCTTGCTTCAAGGATGACTGCCTCGCCTGAAGAACTGTAATTTTAAGGGCAACTGGCCTTGTAAACAGCTGAACTTTTTAAGAGCAGAAACTGGGAATGCAATGCTTGGTGTCACAATTCCCATATGCTTTGACTGGCAGGAAGAGCTGTCGAAGAATCTGAGGGACGTCCTTGGAAACCTCTACAGTAGAAGCCCTGAGGTTGCTTATCTTGTTTTTAGGGGAACAACAGGGTATAAACAAAGCTCAGAAGGCAGCAGGCTCTAATCAGTAACAGAAAAATAAGTCATTGGCCATCACAAATGGAGCAGGAATTTTTTCCAAAAAGAAATCCATGTGTTCGAAAGAAATTCCTGGCTACCTCTGGGTGTGATTCCTAGTCTCTTGTCTCTTTTAAGAAGTGGTGGAAGATGTTCTTTCCACATCAAGAGTCTTCAAACTTGGCAAGTTTAAGACAAGTTGTGGCAATTTGTGGACTTCAACTCCCAGAATCCCTGAGCTAACATGACTAGAGCAAGAATTCTGGAAGTTGAAGTCCACAAGTCTTAAAGCTGTCAAGTTTGAAGACCCCTGTTCTACATCTAGGGCAAGAGTCTTCAAACTTGGCAAGTTTAAGGCGTGTGGACTTCAAACTCCAAGAATCTCTGAGCTAACATGACTGGAGGAGGAATTCTGGGAGTTGGAAGTCCACAAGTCTTAAATCTGTCAAATTTGAAGACCCCTGGTCTACATCTACACCATGGAGAAGGGTTGGGTTATTCTGGTCCGCCCACCACCACCTCTCAAATCTGTGGTTTCCCACTGCTTTTCTGAGCTTCCCTCACTTCCTTGTGATTCAGTGATACAGCAGACTAATACACATAGTCCTTGACTTATGGCCATAGTTGTAACTCATGACAGTCCTTCATTGGGTCATCTAGCAGACTTGAGAAAACAGCATGTCTGTGGCTAACCAAAGCGGTCTTTTAATGAGTTATGCCACCGTGGTGAAGCAAATACGATGTATTGATGTATTTATTTTTTTATTTATTCCCATGTTTCTTAATCGACTCTCGCCCTACAGCAGAGGTCTCCAAACTTGGCAATTTTAAGACTTGTGGATTTCAACTCCTAAAATTCTGGGTGTTCTCTTAAAGTTGCCAAGTTTGGGCATCTCTGCCCTATAGTCTCATTGTATTGTTTTTTTCCTGTTTATTATTTTACTTCTGTTTTACACTCCTTTCCTTTTCTTCTTTTGAATTATTGTTAGCCGCTTAAGAGGGGCCCCACAGGGAGACAAGCGGCCAATAAATTTAACAAGTAATAATAATAGTTATTATTTTCTCAGCTTGGGAGATGCTATTTAAATCTGTTATAATTTTGTACAACGTGGTAAACGCTAAGCAATCACACGATTTGATTCAGCCCCGAGGAATAAAAGGCCTGCATTGGATAATACTATAATGGCTGACTGGTTGGAAGGATGGGAACAGAAAACCCTTGTAAGCACTGCATTTGTCGAGAGAGTTGCAAAGCTATTTTGGTCTGTAACATAACAACTTTTGTTCCAAACCCAACGGAGTGGGCAGAACCCTCCCTGCAGAATTTAAAAAAAAAAAAAATCAGCTAACAGAGCTCAGGTGTACTTATGTCTACAGAACCCACTGGGAGAAGCACAGCAGACTGAGAAAACAACAGTACTATAAAGTTACAAACAGATATAACAGTCCACCTTGGATTTTAACAGATTAGGAGAGTTGGAAGGGACCTTGTAGGTCATCTAGTCCAACCCGCCACCCAAGCATTTCTGACAAATGGCAGTCCAGGCTTGAAAGTCTCCAGTGATGAAGCTCCCACAACTGCCTTAAGAGAATGGCAGCAACTGAGAAAGTGAACTACAAGTGAAACCAGCGATTATACCTATAATGTTGGGTTGCAACCTATTTGCAAACTAGCTCTCAAATTATTACAGACTATGAAATCTGTTCATTCAGACATAAGTCACAGGTCTAGATACTCAACACAGAATAGGAGCAATTGACCAGCTAAGTTTACTTTTGCCTTGACTAAGGTGATGTTTGGTTGCAACATTTGCCAGAACTTCTTAGGAAGTTAAAAAGTAGAAATAGTAAAAAATAACAACAACAATAATAATGCAGTGTGCACAAGGTAACATCCTCACTCAACTTTGATCTATTTACTAATGAGAGTACAAATTCTCACGATAAATGATATAGGTGGGATGGTGTGGAAAACATTTGCTGAAATCTCAGGAGGCGAGTAAGAGTCCTGAGTAAGATTTCCAGGAATTAGCAGTCTGTTTTTAACTGACATGATGGAATTGATCCTCTGTCTCTTTGCAAGCCGACCCAAAATAAATGATGGAAAAACAGGACAACACAGATGTACAGGCTGTCAGAATTTCTGTCGCCAAGCACGGAGGCTGTTGAAATGAGCCACATCTCATGCTAATGACCCGTTGTTAAGTGACTCAAGAGGTCATTAAGTTGGCTTTCCCCACTGACTTGGCTGGGGAGATGACAAATGGCGATCTCACGTGATCCCAGGAATGCTGCAACCCTCATTGTAAATGCATGTGGGGGCTGGGGATCAGTTACATGTTTTGGTCTCATCACAACTTCAAATGGTCACTAAATGAATAATTATAAGTCGAGGACTGACCTGTATGTTCATAGTCTAAGGAGACCACGATGCTCCCCCCAAAAAATATCAACGCTCTTGATCCACAGTTTGAAATGCAGGGATGCCCAACGTGATTTGGCCTTGTTGACCTGTAACCGGCTCGCTTTGGATTTCCACACATGCGTCTTAACTTAAAAGAATGCTGAACGCGAATGATTGGATAACGAAAGCGAATGATTTGAGATCCTCACCTTTCTGTCCCTTTTCTTCCTCTGTTCTCCTCTCTCTTTCTCTCTCGCTCTAGGCCTTGGAGGGTTAACCTTTCTAAGGTTCTCTGTTTTATAGCATTCTCGCTGAAATGATTAGTGGCGTCAGGCGTCACCTGTTTCGAAACAGCAACAAGAAAGCACATGGCTAGTTCAAACAGACCACTAATATTTCTTTGGTTTTTGCTCAGCTTTCCATCCCAATTATGCATTTATTTTATTAATTTTTTGATATGTATGTATGTATGTATGTATGTATGTATGTATGTATGTATGTATGTGATGCAGAGGCTCAGTGGCTAAGATGCTGAGCTTGTCAGTCAGAAAGGTCAGCAGTTCAGCGGTTCAAAACCCTAGCACCACGTAACGGAGTGAGCTCCTGTTCCTTGTCCCAGCTTCTGCCAATCTAGCAGTTTGAAAGTGTGTAAACAAAATGCAAATAGAAAAATATTCCCACTTTGGTGGGAAGGGACAGCGTTCCGTGCGCCTTCAAAGGCGTTTAGTCATGCTGGCCACATGACCACGGAGACGTCTTCGGACAGCGCTGGCTCTTTGGCTTTGTAATGGAGATGAGCAGCGCCCCCTAGAGCCGGAAACAATGAGCACTTATGTGCAAGGGGAACCTTTACCTTTACATGTATGTATGTATGTATTTTAAAGAATTTCTTATTATTCGTAAGCAAAAGACTTGCGCCCTAGAACGAAACACAGAAATATGAGCAATGTTGGCCCTTATAAACCACGGGTAGTTTTCGACTTATGACCTGCCCATCAAGATGGTTCACTCGGGGCGGTCTGAAATCTGGTCAACCCCGTGACTGACCCAAGGACCATTTTTGAAGCAGGCGTTAAGCAGACACCAAAGGCGTTCAAGTAAACCCCTGCTTTGCTACGGGCGCCGTTTTGGTGAAGATCTGGAAGTAAATTCTAGCTTTTGGCAAAACAGGCATAAAACACGAGTGTGAGGGAGCGCACCACAGCATCAATATAGCACAATGAACCCTTGAAATGTGATCACATGACCACGGGAGAACTCCCGACCGTTGAAACTTCAAGCCCAATCGTAAGCACTGTTATCTCCTGGGAGGTCTGTTGTAACTTCGAACGGTCGCTAAGCAACCAATCGTAACTCGAGGATTACCTATTAATTGAAGGAAAGCAGCACAAATCGTTATTGGAAGCGCATTCTGGATGGCTGCTCATGAGCCTCATCATTGCAGCCAAAGGTACACGTAGTCCTCAACTTACGACCCCAATGGAGGCCCCAATTTCTTTTGCTAAGCGACACATGGGTTATATGAGTTGATCAACTTTCTTAAGCGAATCACCGGGCTTGCTCAATTAGTCACACAGTTGTTAAGTGAACCTGGATTCCCCCGTCAATTTTGAGACCGTCATAAATACGAGTCGGGGGCCCGAGCAGTCGGAATTCTGATCACGTGACCACGGGAAGGCCACAAGAGTGTGAAACCTGCTCGTAACTTCCCTTTTTCTTCAACGGCATTAACTTTGGAACGGTCACTAAACGAATCGCTGCAAGTCGAGAACTACCTGCCCTGTGTAAGCATGAGAGGAAGGTGATGGTGGCCTTACAAAGACTGGTTTATGGGGGGGTGGAGTTTTATTTGGGGGGATGGGGGATGGAAAAGCACCACGTCGGACAGGAAACAAGACCTGATGAGCGTTCACCAATTCCAGACT
This sequence comes from Laticauda colubrina, assembly GCA_015471245.1. NCBI lineage: Eukaryota > Metazoa > Chordata > Lepidosauria > Squamata > Elapidae > Laticauda > Laticauda colubrina. Next base: position 5,243,276 of record BLBF01000058.1, read on the forward strand.
CGGTCCATCGCTATTTCTGGCCTAGTTTGGAGTTTCTTTTCTTTTTGTTTTGCAATCCTGCCTTTGAGACAGAGGTGGTCTTCAGCTGGTTCTGACCAGTTCTGGAGAACCGGTAGCGGAAAATTTTGAGTAGTTCAGAGAACTGGCAAATCCCACCTCTGACTGGTCCCACCCCCATCTCTTCTCTGCCTCCCATTGAGTCCCAGCTGATTGGCTGAGTCTTCTTTG
>BLBF01000058.1:5258323-5290245 GCA_015471245.1 Laticauda colubrina
GAATAGAATAGAATAGAATAGAATAGAATAGAATAGAATAGAATAGAGTAGAATAGAATAGAATAGCGTTCTTTATTGGCCAAGTGTGATTGGACACACAAATAACTGGTCTTGGTGCAAATGCTCTCAGTGTCCATAAAAGAAAAGATACATTCATCAAGAGTCAAGAATCATCAGGTGCAACACTTAATGATAGTCATAAGGTACAATAAGCAATCAAATCCTACTAGGAAACAATCAATATAAATTGTAAGGATACAAGTGACAAAGTTATAGTCATACAGTCACAAGTGGGAGGGGATGGGTGGTAAGGAGCGATGAGAAGATTAATAGTAATACTAATAGTAATGCAGACTTAGTAAACAGTTTTACAGTGTTGATGGAATTATTTTTTTAGCAGAGTGGTGGCTTTCGGGAAAAAACTGTTCTTGTGTCTAGTTGTTTTGGTGTGCAGGGCTCTATAGCGTCATTTTGAGGGAAGGAGTTGAAAACAGTTTATGTCCAGGATGTGAGGGGTCTGTAGATATTTTCACAGCCCTTTTTTGGACTCGTGCAGGATATACAGGTCCCCCATGGAAGGCAGGTTGGTAGCCATTGTTTTTCCTGCAGTCCTAATTCCTCTCTGGAGTCTGTGTCTGTCCTGTTGGGTTGCAGAACCAAACCAGACAGTGATGGAGGTGCAGATGACGGACTCAGTGATTCCTCTGTAGATCTGGGTCAGCAGCTCCTTGGGCAGTTTGAGTTGGCGCAGAAAGAACATTCTTTGTTGTGCTTTTTTGATGACGTTTTTGAGGTTACGTGTCCATTTTAAGTCTTGTGACATGATAGAACCTAGACATTGGAAAGTCTCTCCAGTTGATACTGTGTTGTCTGCCACTAAGAGGTGGTAGTATGGGAGGGTTTCTCTTAAAGTCTACCACTTGACGGTCCTATATTGTTGTGATCATAAAATTGTGTGGTCACATTTTATGACCTTCTTGTGATGGTCATTAAACAAATCCAACAGGAACTTCCGGGCTTTCAGCAAAACCATCATAAAACGCAGTCACTGGACCACAGAAAGTTGTGTTGCCAAGCACCCAAAATTGTGATTGTGTAACTGCAGGAGGGGAGGGCAACCACTACAATTTCTGAATCAGGTTGTCACTCCCTTTTTTTCCTGAGTAGCTGATATCTTCAAACGATTGTTAAACAAAGTCCCACGGTCGTAAGTCAAGAACTGCTTGTAATACAGATAGCCCTCGACATACGACCTCAACTTAGCCCAATATTTCTGTTGCTGAGTGATACACCCATTAAGTGGGTTTCTCCTCTCATTTATGGCCTTTCTTGCCCCGGTTGCTAAGTGAATCATAGCAGTTTGTACATTCATGACACCATCATTAAATGTACCAGGCTCCCCCCAGTTGACTTGGCTTCTCAAAAGGACGCCAAAGGGGACCATGTGACCTTGGGACACAGCCACAGTCATAAGTATGAACTGGCTGCCAAGAGTCTGAGTTTTGATCATGTGATCAGACTCCAAAGGTCATAAGTATGAAAAACGGCCCCAAGCTTCTTTTTCTCCCAACATCACTGTAATTTCGAACGGTCGCTAAATAAACTGTTGTCATGCCCGTCGGAGTCTGAATCCGAGGAGGAAGCCAAACAGCTGACAGGGAGTGGGAATGTGGCTCTGTTGGCTGTAGAGGAAACTGGGGAAGGGCAAAGTCCAGCTGGGCAGAGCAGGAAAGAGGTAGAACAAGGGAGAGGGAGTTCAGAAGAAGACCCAGGTCCACCTCCTCTTCATGCTAGGGCACGCAGGGAGGAATGGAGAAGGGATCAACAGAGTTGCAAGGCTTACATAGGAGGAAAGGGCCCTGATTCCCTTCATTAGCCACAGCTGGGAAGAGAGTTTAAAAGAAATGCATGCTGAGTGCGATGTCTTCTGGGAACAAACCTGAGTTTATCTTGTGTTGACTGTGCTTATTTGTATTCCTGGCATCTCCCAACCACATTGAGTTATTGCTGTGCCTTCATATCTGGAATTTCTTCTCTTGTCCTGCCAAACTAATTACCTCATTTTGCCTTGATTGGATTTAAAGTTTTTGTTGACCAATTTTGGACTTGATTCTCTGCAATTTTGGACTTGAAACTCCTGGGAGAGTTTTTCTCCAGCCCAGAAGGTAACCTGGACATTGGGGGCAAAGTTGGAGCTAATAAAGGGACTCCTACTGATTATTTAACTGGGTTGCCTTTATGCCATGCCCCTTTGGGTCATCACAGGTCACTAAATGAACTGCTCATAAGTCCAGGACTATCTCTGGTTGAAAGGGAAAGGTTGCATATCGTACAAAGGGAATTTGTCTGCTTGGCTGGCACCATTCCCTGAAACTCTGGCCAGCTGGTCGTTTCATAAACGAAATATGAACCGCGAAGTTTGCAAATCAGAGTTGATCCTCCATGGCCGGAGGGGATCATTTAGGCTTAGCACCTCTGGAATCTGTCTTTGCAGATTTGATTTATCTAATGGTCAGAGTCAGAAAGGGGAAGGGGCATTTAAGTGCGCCACATGGGCATGCTTTCAAATGTTCTTCCTCTGGGTTGTTGGCATGCCAGCCTACCACAGGGGTGGGGCAGCTTGCCTCCCGAAGTCATGTCTGTTCCATTATTGGAGGTTTTTAAGAAGAGATTGGACAATCCTTTGTCTGAAATGTTGTAGGGTTTCCTGCCTGAGCAGGCAGGGGTTGGACTAGAAGACCTCCAAGATCCCTTCCAACTCTTGTTCTTATTCTGTTCTGAAATGAGTCGATTTCACTGCTTTAAATGCCTCCTCCTGTTCTTGTCCCGAGCAGGCTCAGAGCTCTTGCCTCCCTTGTTCTGGAGGGGTTGACGTCCATTTTAACGGTGTGATGGATTGTTTCAAACAGACGGTAAAAGCCAAAGGAATCCTCGCTCTCTGGAATGGACTAACTGCCAATTTACTCAGGGTAAGTGTGCTGTCCAGCCAGTATATAGTTAATGGAAATTGGCATAGTTAGTTAGGAATTGGGAGCTGTCCCCTTAAGGGAATGCATCATGGTAAATGTAGTTAAGGTATCCTAAGAAATGTAGTCCATGTCATGTGGTCACATCTGTAATCCTGATTGGTCACTGAACTGACCCTTGGAGGGTTGGGGGAGGTTCCCTCACTCTTGCTCAGACCCCAGCATCCTGTTGGCATTTCTCACCTTTGCTTCCACTACTATGGGATGAAAAGAGCACTATCCTTTTACACCAGAAAGTCAGCTATGCAGAGAATTGGACAATTGAGATGAATCTCATCCTAACTGTGAGTTATATTTGAGGGTGCCTGATGAACCAATAAAGAGATTTTGATTGGATGCCTTTGTGGAGTAAATCTGTCTGTCTTAAATTCAGCTAGTAATTATAAAGAGCAGAACAGTAAGTAAGTCTTGCAGTTAGGGGTGGGATGCTACTGGTTTGCCCGTTCAGCTGAACCAGTAGCTAATTCTAAGGCTGGTTCGGCAAACCAGTAAATCCCACCCCTGGCTGGCTGTGAATGCATAGAATTCACAGCTGTTGAAATTGTGATTGTTACTGTCTCAGGAAGCCTTGGACAGAACACAGGCAAAGTTCAATGGGGAAGCCGGATTCACTTAATAACAGTGTGACTAACTTAACAACTACAGTTTTTCACTTAACAACGGTGGCAAGAAAGGTCGTAAAATAAGGCAAAATTTACTTCACCGTCAATTGTGGTCATAAGTCAAGGACCACCTCTACTATCTTCTTTTCAGTTGCTGGGTTTTTTTTTTTTAATGGAAATGCAAGGTTGTTATTACAGCTTAACCAAAGAGACTATTGTTGCAACAGTTTCAACAAATATACTTTTCTTTTCTTTTTAATGCTTAGAGAGAGACACAGCGGAAACAAAATATCTTTAAAAAAAAGAACCAGCAAGTGTATAAAGCCCCACCAGTTAAAAATGTGTTAAAATTTGGATGGGTCTGAGTATTTTTGTGTTAATGCGTAAAAACAGCTCCCGTCTAATTAACAAAATATTAATGGCGGGATCTAATAATCAAAGACTACAATATTTTCCCACAGAGACCGGCTTCCTAGGGATAAAATAGTCTCTTAAATAAAAAAAAAATAACATTTGAATTTGAAGGTAATGTTTGCCTTTTGTGTTTATTCATCCAGATCGTTCCTTATTTTGGGATCATGTTCAGCACTTTTGAATTCTGTAAAAGGGTCTGCCTCTACCAGAACGGTTACACCGATTCCCCTTTACGCTACACACTTATTCCCGGTGTGGACCAGAGTTTACAACCTCAGGAACTGCATGACTTAAGGCTCCTCGGACGAAGAAACTTCTAAACGTCTGGATGAGTTTCTGAACGCAGCTTCCCAGCAAAAAAGAGAGAGAGAGGGGGAGAGAGAGAGAGAGAGAGAGAGAGAGAGAGAGAGAGAGAGAGATTGAGATTCCTAGCCCAGCTATCTTGTCTCCTGTGGGATTGCTGCCAATGGGTCCCAAACTCAAGGAAATGGGACATAATTTCCTTAAGATGGTCTGCACAACTAGATAATCTCCCAAGCTGATAAAAATCCCCCCACTCTCACTGATTGCCAATGATTAAACTGTGACCCTATGTTAAGCTTGGCTGTTTTCTTGCAGACGTTTTATTAGCCAACTAGGTAACATCATCAGTGCTGGAGGGGAAGCGTGGTTTGCTTTTATATAGATAACATGAGAGCAGGGGTGGGATTCCACCAGTTTGCACCTATTTGCTAGAACCGGTTGTTAACATTCTGAGCAGTTCGGAGAACCGGTTGTTAGAAGAAATTGCTGGCCTAATCCTGTAAGGCAGGCAGGAAGGAAACATTCTGGTGTTGCTTACAGAAACTGCCTCTCCGTTAACCCTTATTACATTCCTGGCAGGACTAGACTTCCTGTCTCTGGAACTTCTCTGGAGTTATTTTTTTTTTTTCCTCTGCTGATACTTTGCTTGCGTGGAGTGACCATTCAAAGTTACAGTGGCACTGAAAAAAGTGACTTATGACCATTTTTCACACTTACAGCTGTTGCAGCACCCCCACCGTCATGAGAAGCCAGGCGGAGATGCGTGCCTCGATGTGAGTGATGTTGAGTTGGCTACACCCAGCCAATAACATGACCACCAAGCCATGTCCACTCAGTCACATGAGCACCAAGCCATGCCCACCAACTAAGCCATGCCCACAGAACTGGTTGTTAAAAATTTGAATTGCGCCCCCCCCCCGCATGAGAGCAAACCTCACTCCCTTCTAGCACTGATGATGTTACCTAGTTGGGTAGTAAAATGTCTGCAAGAAAAAAGCCAAGCTCAGAGAGCACCAAGGACCCCAGTCCTCCTCCTTCTCTTCAAACCTCATTCCCTTCCAGCACTGATGTTACATAGTTGGGTAATGAAACATTTATAAGAAAACAGCCAAGCTGGAAGACCACCAAGGACCCCACGCTTCAACCCTGAGTTGCAAACATTCTCTTCCAACTATTGAACTATTGATTGGACTGATATTGCCATTTTTATTTCCTAACCTGTGAATCCTGAAAACTCCCTTTCTTTTCCAGCACAGCCTGATCCGTTGCAGCATCATAATGCTCAGATTAGCAATGTGAGAATCCATCCTTGGTCACACGATCATCAGATAGGAAATTAAGGGGACAATGAGAGACAATCTCGTATCCTGAAGATGGGGACTTTCTGGAGTACAGCCAGAGTGGAATTGTATACATGAGGAGGCGGCGGCAGTAAAAGAGAGATCCTTCTCTCCATCAAAATCTCCCTGGCCATACAAAGCTCGCTGATGTAGACCAGATCAGAGATGTCCCTGACAGGCTGAGTTTCCACAGGCAGGGATTTCAACAGAGGGTGGTTAAACTTTTAATTTATGCAAAACAGCAACTAGTCACCTACCTATCCATCCCTTCCTTAGATTCTGGAATGGGGAAGTCAGAAAAAGACTATATTATGTGCTGCTTGGATTCTGCAGGAATCTTCCCGTGAACTGTAATCTTATCTCCTTTTTTTTTTTTTTTTTAAGATCCTTAAAAAGCTTGCAAATGAACAGCAGTGACCAAATGTACAGTAACGTTTCCTTTCTCCAAATCTTGAAATATAACACGCCAGCATGGTTCATTCCCTTCCTTGTCATTTTACGGTGTATATCTGCCAAAAGTCATGATTCTGTCAAGAGATGCTCTAAAATTCCTAGCAATAATTGGGTTTTAATGTGTTTTCTTGTTGCACACTTGATACCCAACTTATTAAACAGGAGAACAAACAACTGTGGCTTTAAAGGTTTGTCTTGTGGTTGGGTAATCGCTGCCTATTAATAAATTGATTGGTTGTCTTGCTGCCTCAATCTAACGAAGTTAGAATGATAAGAGGTGGAAGAGACCTTGTAGGTCATCTAGTCCAACCTCCTGCTCAAGCAGGAAACCCTATAGCATTTCAGACAAATGGCTGTCCAGTTTCTTCTTAAAAGCCTCCCGTGATGGAGCACTATAATTGATTGTGCATGGCTTCTGGATATTAAAATGAGAGCAACTAATGCATTATGGAAATGACAAGTGAGAAACAAATATAAGGAATATATGCGGGAAAATTATGTTGCTGCCTTGGGCAAGGTTTTTCAAAGTGAACAGCTTGAGATCTTTGAGATCTCTACGGAGATCGATTAGGGGAAAAAGCAAAGAAAATAATCATCCTAATTGAGAAACGGGCATCAATAGAATTTTTTAAAAGTACTGTCAACTCTGGCAAGTCATTGAGAGAAATATCGCTAGGAAGACTGTTTAAAGAATTATCTAAGCCATTTTATTTATTTATGACACAAAGCTGCCTAATTTGCACAAGTAGTGACATCATTGCTAACTTAAAACAAATTTAAAAGGCACACATTTTCTTTCCAAATCAGAAGGAACGTTCTCCAGTTTTAAGTCGGATAAGAAATGGCTTAAACCCTGTTGATTAAGGCAGCAACATGAAAAATTACAAAAAAAGTTACCATTGTAACTTTTCATGTTGCTGCCTTAATCAACATGAAAAAAGTGACTTATCAACATGAAAATCAACATGAAAAAAGTGACTTATGACCATTTTTCACACTTAACGATGGTTGCAACATCCTCAGTCATGAGAGGAGATGCGTGCCTCAATGTGAGTGATATTGAGCTGACCACACCCAGCCAATAACATGACCACCAAGCCACGTCCACCACCTAAGCCATGCCCACAGAACCGGTTGTTAACAAATTTGAATCCCACCCCTGGATCAAGCTATTTTCCAAAGCACCTGAAGGCCAGACAAGGAATAATGGATGGAAACTGATCAAGGAGAGATTCAACCTGGAAATAAGGAGAAACTTTCTGACAGGGAGAACCATCAACCGATGGAACAAAAGTTGCCCTCGGAAGTTGTGGGAGCGCCATTACTTGAGACTTTCAAGAAGAGATTGGACTGCCATTTGTTAGAAATGGTGTAGGGTCTCCTGCTTGGGGGGGGGGGGCTTGGACTAGATGACCTATAAGATCCCTTCCAAATCTGATTATCTGTTATCTGACCCAGCCGCTGCTTAGGATATTTCTGTCATGTGAATGTTAAAAGAAAATGTAAGATGCAAGCTGCCTGCTTTGCTTTTGCGCGGATTTTGGGGATCTGAGGGAAATAAAAGTGTTGGGTGGAATGGTGCAGAGGAAGTCTTACTATGAAACATGTTTCTCACAATGAAACATTCTCCCAGCCAGGGTTGGGGTCAGAGGGGCAAAGGTGGGGTGGCTTCTGGATTCCAACATCTTTAGGAGATCCACTGCTCCAGTGACAGTGCCATTATCATCTCTAATAAAAGGCAGAGATTGGGCAAGATTTTTCCATCTCTCTCACCTTTTCCAGGTCAGGATGGGGGAAACGGACAAGGTATGTCCTTGTCCCAGAGCATCCAACTCCCAGCAAGCCTTCCAATCTGTCCATCACGAGAGTCTACGGCACAAATGGGATGCTGTTCAACTCCACAAGTGGTTTGTTTATGGAACATGAAGCATAAACGGTTGCCATCCAGAAAGGAAATGTTGAGGTAGGCATAGACGGGGCAGTATTAAGAATCCTGGGCCCTGCCTCCTTCCACCCCATGCTTTCAAAGCTTAAACTCAGGGCTGCCAAATAGCAACCCGTGCAAAGCCAGGTAAAGGTGGCGCATCCACAACCCAGGATAAGGCCAACCCCACAAACTGGGATGAAGCCAACAGCCTTTTTGCAAAACGATTGAATCGGACCCTGGCTTGAATTAATTTTATTTTTTTAAGATGGGGCAGTTGGCTCCCTCTGCAAGTTGAGATCAGACCCTCACCCAAATTGGAGCAGATCAGGCCCCCAAGTGGGGCTGATCCCTCGGGGGGGCGGGGGAGAATTTGGGCAGGCCCAGCCCCTCCCGGGCAGAAACACCAGGCGTGGAGGTCGCAGGCGGGATTTGGGCGTTTGTCCGCCCGTCCCCTCCTTGCCGCGGTCAGGCGGAGAGGGGCCACTTCAGGACACGCGGGGCTGTCGTGGGAACGCCCTGCCCGTGGGTCGTCGTGGGACGTCACGCAGGTGCCCCAAAGCCGGCATCCTTTGCGGCATCCGTCCATCTCCAAGGTTAAAGCCGGCTCTTTCCCTCGCTTGCTTTCTTACGCGGGTTTCATCCGGGTTCAGCACCCCCCCCCCCTTCCCACTCTCCTCCTTCCACGGGACAGATCTCGGGAGGGGGGGGGGAAGACCCCAGGGTCTAGATGGCCCCCTTTCCTCCCCCCACCTCCCGGGCACCTCTCCGCAGTCCTCCCTTCGGTCCCTCCCTCCGCCCGGGAGCCAATCAGGGCGATGGGAAGCGGCCGTGCGTGGCTGCCCGTGTCTCGTCCCTCCCCTGTTCCCACGTTCAAGTCTGCGGGGCCGTATAAAAGCCGGCCATTTCAAGGACTCGTTCTCAGTCCGCCGGCAGCCCTTTCGCCGTCTGTCTTTCCTTCCTTCCTTCCTTCCTTCCTTCCTCCGCCTGCCGGCTCGCAGCCTCCCGGCCCCGCCGAAGCATCATGACCGACGCGGCCATCTCTTTCCTCAAGGACTTCTTGGCGGGCGGCGTGGCGGCCGCCATCTCCAAGACCGCCGTGGCCCCCATCGAGAGGGTCAAACTCCTGCTCCAGGTGAGGGGAGGCGGGGTCTCTCCCTGAAGGGCCAAGGGGGGGAACGAGGACTGGGGGGGGGGTGTCAGCTGGAATCCAGCTGTGAGAGGAGGGGGGGCTTCCTTCGGGCCCCGGCGGGGGGGGGTCTGGAAGGGCATCCGAGGGGGCTCCTGCCCTGCCGCGTGGGCAGAGGCGGCCTAGTTGCGGATGGGGAAGACGCGCCCTTCCCTTCCTCAAGGTCGCCCCAAGGAGATGAGAGGGGGGGTGGGCTGAACCCCTTCTCCCGGCTGCCCTCCCCTCACCTGGGCTCCCCATTCCTGTTTATGAACCCCTCCGCTTTGATGCCCCCCCCCCCACCGCAGGTAACACACAGCCTCCTCCTGCACCCACCCACCCCCGTCCCTCCCTGGAACTGGGCTCCCCCTCCCCTTTATGAACCCCTCCCCTTTAATGCCCACCCCCCCACCTCAGAAACCCCCACGGTCGCTTCCTGAGTCCCCCCCCCTTCTCCCTCTCCTCACCTGGGCTCCCCATCCCTCTGCTTTGCTGGCCCCCCATCACAGAAACCCCACAGCTGCTTCCTGGCCTCCCCTCTTTACCCAGACTTGGGCTCCCCATCTCACTTATGAACCCCTTCCCTTTGATGCCCCTCCACCTCAGAAAACTCCACAGTCCCTTCCTGAGCCCCCCCCCCCCTCCCTCCCTCCCCTCACCTGGGCTCCCCATTCCTGTTTATGAACCCCTCCCCTTTGATGCCCCCTCCCCATGGCAGAAACCCCAAGGCTGCTTCCTGGCCTCCCCTCCCCTTACCCAGACCTGGGTTCCCCTCCCTGTCTGATTTGTGAACCCCTTCCCCTTTGATGCCTTCCCACTGCAGAAACCCCATGGCTGCTTCCTGAGCCCCCCCCCCTCCCCCAGACCTGGGCTTCCCATCTCCTTTATGGACCTGTGGGGACCCTTTGACCGTGTCTCCAGAATAGCCACGGATCCTCCTTCCCAAACCCATCTGGTTCTTCACCCACCCACAGGAAACCAACCCTTCCCGTCCCTTTCCCCGGCTTCTGCCTTGCCACCCTCCCCGGCTGGTTGCGGTGGCAATGACGGGCAAGCTGGGAGCGCTGGAGAAAACTGGTTTGGTTGATGCCAACCTCAGCTCGGGCGTTGGGAGAGATTGAATCGGTGGCAGCCATAGAGAGCAGGGCGAAGCCGCGCAAAGCCTTTGGCAAATTATTCTCTCTCTTGCCAGCAGCTGCTGCGGAGGTCCCTTCCTTCTCCTCCAGGCCTCTTTGAGCGGCTTTCCTGCCTTTGCAAGGAAAATTAATCCCGTCCTCTGTCAGTCTGTCACTCCACCGGTTTTTTATTTCGGCCATCCTGTGACCTTGAAGGGAAAGAAGGGCACTTGGTCCAAAATCTGGGGACCAGATGAAACCTTGTCTTGCTTCCACACTCTGCTCTTCTGGGGCCTCCCGGCAGCCTCAAAAGGAGCTGCTTTTCTTGAAATAAATTCAAAAAATATCATCCCAATCCCCCTTTGTCTCCCATCTGCTTGCCAGGCCTGTGAGTAAAGGCCTAGCAAGGTCACTGGAGATTTACACCCGGCATCCTAAGAGTCTTGCAAGAGGAAGCTTGTAAAGCCACGTTTTGCCCTCCCCTTTCCGTGGCAAGAAAGGAGCCATGGCCAATTTAGGGATGGGATGAACAGGGGAGAAAAGCTGAAAAAAATGCAGCGGTTTGGGAGCCTGGGTTGCCCCCACCCACCCCATGGCTTAGTAAGCAGCTAAGGGACACCTTGATCCCAGGACGGCGCCAAGCCGCAATCACCCAAGAAAGAGGTCACCTTGCAAGAGAAAAGTCTTATCGCTGGGTGGATTATAACCCATTGTCCTACTAAGCTCAGCAGAGGCAAATCAATTCAGATCGGCCTGTGGCCTCTGGCTGGCCTTGTAAACTTCTCCCTGGAGGAATTGAGAACTCCAGCTTTCTGGATCATGCTCTTAAATTTCCAAGCTTTTGAAAGCAAAACCGCCGAGATTTAAAAAAAATGGGACCCCAAAATGCCGGTGGTTTTGTAGGCCTAGGACAGACCACCAACTATTAAGAGGTTTCTTTTTTAAAAAAGAGAGAATTTCAGCTGCAGTTTCTTCCTTCTGTCTCAGGGTGGAGAAAGAAAAACTGTACTTCCGGGGAATTTCCCGTATAGTATTTGACAAGATACAGCGTGATTTTTTTTTTTTTTACTATACAGGACTTGTCATGATTTTGATGTTTCAAAACAGATTGTGGGGCCTTGCCACAGTTCCAAAGATTGCTTTCGTTCTGTGATTTTGGGGCCACCTCTTGTGCCCCTGGACGACTAACCCTGGTTTATCCAAAACCCACAAAGGGCATTGGGTTGTGCAATCTCAAAGCTAAAAAGTTTCACTTTCTGTTTTGAATCATTTGATCTGTCTAAGTTTGAACATTGCAAAAGGGGCAATGGGCTCGAACACTTTAACACAAGGTTCTTCAAACTTGGCAGGTTTAAAACTTGTGGACTTCAAACTCCCAGAACTCCCGAGCTAACATGACTAGAGGAGGAATTCTGGGAGTTGAAGTCCACAAGTCTTAAAGCGGTCAAGTTTGAAGACCTCTGCTTTAATAATTTGGATGTTTCCTGGGGTCTGGGGCTCAGAATGTGTTAATGGCCCTGTTGCTTGGTGTGATGATTTATTAATTAACCATCTGCTGTTTATACTGATTTATTGGGTGGATGTTATTATTATTTTAATGTCTTTTAAAGAGTTTTCATTGTTTTGGAATATTAGAATTGTTAAGCCACCCAGAGTCACTTGGCTAAGTTGGGTGGGTATAGATAGTGAGTGTGGTGAGGGAGAAAGAGAGAAAGAAAAAAGAAAGAGGAGAGATTAAAAAATGTGAAGGAGAGAGAGAAAGAAAAAGAAAGGAGAGGAAAAGAGAGAAAGAAAGGGAGGAAAGAGAAAGAAAAAAGAAGAGGGAGAGAGAAAAAGAAAGAAAGGGTATGAAGGAGAGAAAAAGTAAAAAAGAAAGAGGTGGAGAAAGAGGAAGAAAGAGAAAGTGAAAGGAAAAGAGGGAGATAGAAAAAGAAAAAGAAAGGGGAGAGAGAGGAAGGGGAACAAAGAAAGGAAAAGAGAAAGAAAAAGAGGGAGAAAGTGAAAGGAAAAGAGGGGGAGAGAGAAAGAAAGGGGAGAAAAAGAAAGAAAAAAGATTGAGAGAAAGAGGGGATCTGAACTGTAGCCAGTGCTGTTCTTTCTCACCTTCCCCTCTTGGCAGGTCCAACATGCCAGCATGCAGATCACGGCCGAGAAGCAGTACAAGGGCATCATCGATTGCGTGGTGCGGATCCCCAAAGAGCAAGGGTTCCTCTCCTTTTGGCGGGGCAACCTGGCCAACGTCATCCGCTACTTCCCCACGCAAGCCCTCAACTTCGCCTTCAAAGACAAGTACAAGCAGATCTTCTTAGGCGGCGTTGACAAAAGAACCCAGTTCTGGCGCTACTTTGCCGGCAACTTGGCGTCCGGGGGTGCCGCCGGAGCCACGTCGCTCTGCTTTGTCTACCCTCTCGATTTCGCCCGTACCCGGCTGGCGGCAGACGTGGGCAAAGCCGGCATGGAACGTGAGTTCAATGGCCTCGGTGACTGCTTGGTGAAGATCTTCAAGTCCGATGGGCTTCGGGGACTCTACCAAGGCTTCAACGTCTCTGTCCAAGGAATCATCATCTACAGGGCAGCCTATTTTGGCATTTACGACACCGCCAAAGGTAACGGGAGTGGGGGAATGGGGTTTGTAGTCCTTTGCCCTGCCACCCCACTGAAGCTTTAATTAAGGCAGCCTTGGCAACCATTTAAGATAGGTGGACTTCAACTCCCAGAATTCCCCAGGCTGAAAAGTTGGCTGAGAAGTTCTGGAAATTGAAGTCCGCAAGTCTTGAAGTTAATACAGTTGGAGATTCCTGCTCTTCAGCCATTTTTCCTCAACTTTAGTAACTTTAAGGTAGGTGGACTTCAACTCCCAGAATTCCCCAGTAAGCAAAGTTGGCTGAGAGGTTCTGGGGATTGAAATCCACAAGTCCTAAATTTGTCAAGGTTGGAGATTTCTGCTCTTAAGGTATTTTTTCCCCGAAATTTAGCAACTTAAAAGTAGGTGGACTTCAACTCCCAGAATTACCCAGACAGGAAAGTTGGCTGAGAAGTTCTGAGGACTGAAGTCCACAAGTTTTAAAGTTACCATGGTTGGAGATTCTTGCTCTTAAGCCATTTCCCTCCCCCCCCAACTTTAGTAATTTAAGGTAGGTGGACTTCAACTTCCAGAATTCCCCATACAGCAAAGTGGGCTGAGAAGTTTTGTTTTTTTAATTCAATTTAATTTTATTATTTTAGAAAATTTATATTGCCACCAATTTGTGCATGACGACTCAAGGCAGCTTATGCGGATACAAAAACCATATAAAAGAAATAAACAGAATAAAATATATATATATAAAGTTCTGGGACTTGAAGTCCACCAGTCATAAAGTTGCCATGGTTGGAGTCCTGCTCTTAAGGTATTTTTTTCCCCAACTTTAGCAGCTAAAGGTAGGTGGACTTGAACTCCCAGAATTCCATAGACTGGAAAGTTGGCTAAGAACTTTATTTTTTATCTCATTTTAGAAAATTTATACTGCTGCCGACTCGCATGCCGGCTCAAGGCTGGTACAAAAAACATATAAAAGAAATAATAAAAAGAAATATAAAATTCTGGGGATTGAAGTCCACCAGTTGTAAAGTTTCCAAGGTTGTAGCTCCTGCTCTAAGGCATTTTTCTCTCAACTTTAGCAACATTGAAGATAGGTGGACTTCAACTCCCAGAATTCCCCATCCAGCCACACCAACTGAGGAATTCTGGGAGTTGAAGTCTGCCAATCTTAAAGTTACCACGGTTAGGAAATGCCACTCTTAAATGGACCGTAATTAAACAGAGTTTTTGGTTCCTTTACCCAGGAATGCTTCCCGACCCCAAGAACACTCACATCTTAATCAGCTGGATGATCGCACAGACAGTAACGGCTGTTGCAGGCCTGACCTCATATCCCTTCGACACTGTCCGGCGGAGAATGATGATGCAATCGGGTCGCAAAGGAGGTGGGTATCCAGCTTTTCCAGTAGAAAAGAGCATTTGTACATTGGAGTTGAATGTGGAATCTTTGATGCTCTCTGAGCTTGGTGGTTTGCTTGTTTGGACTTTTCATGACTCAATTAGCTGGTAACACGGATGATGTTACCTAGTTGGGTTATGAAACGTCTGCAAACCACCAAGCTCAGAGAGCACCAAGGGCTCCATCTAGCTTTTCTTCCAAATATCCCTTTGCAGCTATACTTTGCAGCTTGCCTTCTCCCTTAGGCATACACAGTAGAGAGAAAAACATGTAACTTAAGAAAGAAAATTATGTTTTCTAAACAACAGGGATGTCTTCAGCAAGTCAGTTTTAATTCGGATCAGTGGAGCTGTTGATTTAGCTTTTAGAGGTGATCTCAGATCTGGTTGCTTTCTAACCAGAGATCCAGAGTGATCTCAGCAAAGGTGTTGTACATGCCAGGGGCCAGGATGTCTGATTCTACAGATGTTATAGGACTACAGTTCCCATCGTTATTCTTTTTTTTCCGCTTGGCTGACATTTCAAGAGCTTTAGAGGGTCACCAAGAGCTTATCTCCACAGGGAAAAATACTCCTCTAAGGGACAACGACACTGCTTTAAGGAGATGGTTGAAGGCTCAAGATTGACCGTCTGTCCTTAGCGTCAATAAAAATATGATTTAATCAGACTTCAGATGTGTAAAATCTGGGTCATTTATTCATTATTTGCACCACTCCATCAATACCACCAATTGTAACTATGATTCATGGATAAGCTGCCTTTTGTTTAAGTGGATAAAAATGTAATCCTTTGGCTTTCTAAATTTATTTATTTTTAAATGCATTTGACACTCCTGTTGGGCTAGTCTTGAAAACCCTCAATCTTCCTCTACATCACCTACATTAAGAACTTGTCCATTATTCTGCATTACTTTTTGGTCAATTAGCTATGTTCGAAACAAACTTCTTCCATGACAATGGAAGACGAAATAAAGTTAGCTGCTAAATATTCCCCTTTTAGAAAAACCTCCTCTCCTCTATTAATTATGACTCATATTGAGCTGAATGGCCACATGGAGAAGCCCTAAGTCAAAAGGGGGGAAAAAATTAAATTTTCAGCCCAAGCATTTTCCCTGAATTTGTTGTGAAAGGTTAAAAAGATCCTAATCGTTTGTCATTAGGTGTTGAACTCTCTTTGATTTAATTTATGAATAGTCCTTTCTCTATAAAGATGACATTGGATTCTTACCGTAGTTCTGATTGGTTGAATTTGGCAGGAGCATGCTGTGAGTGGTTGCAACCTTAGCCGGTCAAAAGCATCTTCTTCATCTGGCCATCCTCTTTAGATTCAATTCCCAGAACTTGCATTGATGATGCTTAAAATATTACAAGGAGGCATCCCGTTTCCCATTCATCTCAAACCATCATTTAGTCCAGTGTTTTTCAACCTAAGCAAGTTTGAGATGCATGGAGTTCAACTCCCACAATTACCCTGCCAGCAGGGTCTTCTGGGAGTTAAATGTCCATGCATCTTAAAATGGTGAAGTTTGAGAGAGAGAAAAAAATTGACTTAGTTTGAAGTTAATGCCTTACTTATCTCTCTTCCCTTTCCACTGTTTCTTCCGTGCTCCATTTTAAATTGTGTTGTCAGGGCAGAAATGTTTCTGTTCTAAAAGTAATTTATTAGGACCCCACCAAAGGTGCTTTATCTGGAGGAAACTTGTTTTTTTTTTTTTAAAGACATTTTGCTTCTCCTCCCAAGAAGCTTCTTCAGCTCTGACAGAATAGTGGGGAATGGAAGCTTCTGCCAGAGTTGAAGAAGCTTCTTGGAGGAGAAGCGAAATGTATTCAAAAAACAAACAAGTCCCAGTTGCCTCCTGGACAAAAAAAAAAAGCACCTTTGGGATAACTATGACCTGGAGGATGGAGAATCTCTATGGACAATTTGTTAGGATGTCAGCGTTTCAGAAAACCTCCACTCTAACAAATAACTCCAAGACAGACCATCTTCTCAAAAGTTCAGTTTTATTTGGATAGTAAACTGGCACATCTGGGGAATCCCAAATCTGCAAGTTCCGGACTTCCTTGCAATAAGTAAAAAATTACAAATCCACCCCCTGCACTCATCATTGCATCACATGACCCAATCACATCCATCCCAACTTGAGACACCCTCACCCAGGAGCAGAAATGACATGACCTTGACTTAGAAGAAGAATGCTATTATGTCTAACCATATACACTCCAAGAAAGTTCCCCCTTCCCATTTTCCCAGGTTCAAGAATGTGGCAGTGTGGAAGCATCCAGTGTCAGTATGGCTTCCAAAGCTTATATAGGATTTCTCTAGCACTCGCCAAGCAGCAATAGTATCAACAGTAGAGACTTTGCAAGCCAATAGGACAGACACAGACTCCAGAGAGTAGTTAGGACTGCAGGAAAAACAATTGCTACAAACCTGCCTTCCATGGAGGACCTGTATCCTGCACGAGTCAAAAAGAGGGCTGTGAAAATATCTACAGACCCCTCACATCCCAGACATAAACTGTTTCAACTCCTCCCCTCAAAACAACATTGTTGAACACCGCACATCAGAACAACTGGAAACAAGGACGCCATCACTCTGCTAAACAAATAATTCCCACAAC
The DNA here is from genome assembly GCA_015471245.1 of Laticauda colubrina. Classification (NCBI taxonomy): domain Eukaryota; kingdom Metazoa; phylum Chordata; class Lepidosauria; order Squamata; family Elapidae; genus Laticauda; species Laticauda colubrina. Next base: position 5,275,272 of record BLBF01000058.1, read on the forward strand.
ACTGTCCAGCTATTTACAAAGTCTGCACTACTATTACTATTAATCATCGCTACTTATCGCCCATCCCCTCCCACTTGTGACTGTATGACTGTAACTTTGTCGCTTGTATCCTTAGAATTTATATGGACTGTTTCCTAGTATGATTTGATTGCTTATTTGTACCCTGTCACTATAAGTGTTGTACCTTACGATTCTCGACTCTTGATGAACGTATCTTTTCTTTTATGTATACTGAAAGTATTTACACCAAGGCAAATTCCTTGTGTGTCCAATCACACTTGGCCAATAAAGAATTCTATTCTATTCCATTCTATTCTTTCCCTATTCTGTTCTATTCTACTCTACTCTCATTCCCTACTCTACTCTACTCTACTCTACTCTACTCTACTCTACTCTACTCTACTCTACTCTACTCTACTCTCGTCCCCTATTCTACTCTGTTCTATTCTATTCTATTCTAAATGGGCCCTGCATTATTTGCCAACATTGGATGAATTTAATTGCTCATTTTCTCTCTCTCTCTTTTTTTTTTTCCAGCTGACATCATGTACTCTGGAACAATTGATTGCTGGCGGAAGATTGTCCGGGATGAAGGCGGCAAAGCATTTTTTAAGGGCGCGTGGTCCAACGTCCTCAGAGGAATGGGTGGTGCTTTCGTCTTAGTCTTGTACGACGAAATCAAGAAATTCACATAAGCTGGAACACCCCCGGCCCCACCCCTTCCCACTCCTTAGACCCTTCCCATGTAATATTCCATGGACTTGCATCTAAAACTATTTATCATTTCCCTCCCGGGTTGGCGTCTCTTGACTTGACGGAGAGGCCGTGATTTTGCCTGCCTGATCCCTGTTCTCAAGTCATTCCTTTGACAATGGGACTCAAACTTTATTTTTATTCAGTCACTCCTGTTAAAATAAGTTTGAGAAATAAAATGGAAGAAGGAAAAAAAAAAACAGCACCCAAATTTTGTTTGTTGATTTTCTCCTTCTCTTGGATAACGAACAAAGTGTTTTGCTGGAACTGTGTGACAGATAATAACGGTAGATAATAGAACTTCTCCAGCTGTTCGAAGCAGGGGGGTTGGACTAGAAGACCTCCAAGGTCCCTTCCAACTCTGTCATTCTATTTTGTTACTCAACTGCAATTCCCAGGTGTTCAGTTCATGTGAAATAATACAGGTAATTCTGGATTTATGAGCATTCATTTAGTAACTCTTCAAATGGAAGAAAGTGACCATTTACAATTGTGACAGTGACACCTGCAATTACACAACCGTTGGTAAAGAGCCAGTTGGGCTAATGGTTAAGGCTAGAAACCAGGACACTGAATTCTAGTTCTCCCTTAGGCATGAAAGCTGGCTGGGTGACTTTGAGCCAATCACCAGGAGACAGTGAGTTCTAGTCCTGCCTTAGGTACAAAAGTTGGGCAATTGGACCATCACCAGGAGATGGTGAGTTCTACTCCTGCCTTTGGTACAAAAGTTCCTTAAACAATTGGACCAGTCACCTGGAGATGGTGAGTGCCAGTCCCACTGTCAGCGTTCCAAGTAAACGCACCCATTGAAAGCAGAACTCTGAGGCAGGTAGATTCAGCTAGATCTAGTTCACTGCAGAGTTGACACCTGCCTTAAATATGACTAAACCATGTGGGTGACTTTGGGCCAGTCCGTCTTTCTCAGCCCAAACCCACCTCACAGGGTTGTTATGGGGAAAATAGGAGCATGAAGTGTTAGGCTTGTTCACTCAAAACTTCTCAGAAATAATGTCTATGGAGATCCTCAGCCATCCAGGTCATAGTTATCCCAAAGATGCTTTTTTTTCAAGAGGCAACTGGATTTTCTGGTTTTTCTGTGAAGACATTTTGCTTCTCATCCAAGAAGCTTCTTCAGTTCTGACTGGATGGTAGGGAAGGATTTATATCCCTTGCAGACAGCTGGTCATTTGCATCCTTTTAGAGGGTCATTGAAGCACTTGGATATTTATCTCTGTCCTCAGGGTCAGGAACCATCAAAAAGGATGCAAATTACTAGATGTCTGCAAGGAGTATAAATCCTTCCCTACCATCCAGTCAGAGCTGAAGAAGCTTCCTGGATGATAAGCGAAACAAAAGCCAGAAAGTCCAGGTGCCTCTGGAAAAAACACTTTTGGGATACTTGAGCACAAAGGACTCTTCCACAGTTCCTAAGGGCAAGAGATTGCTCGGCACAAGCCAGTTTCGTTTCATCTTCCAAGCATCCTGTCTTAAATGTCAGGATTAGCTCAGCCCATTGACCTACGGCAGCCTTTTCAATTCTTTGCAACTCCTTTATTTTCCTGGGAATTGAAATCCACGCATCTTAAAAAGTTGCTGACGCTAACAAGCACTCTGCGGTGCAAGCCAGCTACAAGCCAATTTCATGCAATTTGAAGAAAAACCACTAATTGGCACTCTACGGTCTCAGCAAGGTCTGCAGAGTACTGTCCAATCTCTAGCTGTTGTGGTTGTCTGTTCCCCCTGCCCCACTATTACAAGCATACCTGAACATCTACATTTTTAAAAGAAATTTGATGGTTTGTAAGATCCTTGCACCGAACAAGTCTATCCGCGTCTTTCCAACAGTGTTCGCTGACTAGCCCTAAAGTAGTTTTAATTAAATAGGCTTGTTTATTTACTTATTTTTAGACATAATGCTCTTGCACAATTTTGTAGACTGCAGCATGGTGTGAATATAACTTAAGGGCCAGTGGTGGGATTAAAATTTTTTTACTAGCGGTTCTGTGGGCGTGGCTTTGGCCGTGGTAGGGGAAGAATACTGCAAAATTCCCATTCCCTCCCCATTCCTGGGGGAAGATTACTGTAAAATCCCCATTCCCTCCCTACTCCACTAACCTGCTTTCCAGCTCCATTCTCTTGTGCAGGGCAACCAAAGAAGACCCAGCCAATCCGCTGGGACTTGATGGGAGGCAGAGAAGAGATGGGGTTGGCGGGGCCAGTCAGAGGTGGGATTTGCTGGTTCTCCAAACTCCTCACAATTTCCGCTACCGGTTCTTCAAACTGGTCAGAACCTGCTGGATCCCACCTCTTGTCGACACTGGGAATGCAAACCATTGGTGCAGCTCATTCTGATTTTTATTTATTTATTTTTCCCATTCTTCAACTGCTCCTCTCTCTCAAAAAGGGACTTTATTGTGATACTCCTCTTATCGTGGTGGTCTGGAACCGGACCCGTAAATCTCCAGTGTCAACTCATAAAACATTCCTATGCCTATTTTCAAGTTGCCATAAACAAAGGAGGCTTGAGAGAAATCTGAACGAGCATTACGGCAGTCTAAAACCATTCCAGCCTTATGTTACAAAGATTGTAGCTAGGCTACGGGATCTTCTGCCCACGAAAATCTTTTCTTGGAGAATGTGATTGATGACACCCAGCCCATGAATGTGCTTCATTGGAGAATCTGATTGATGATACAACCAGAGGGGATGGGGAAAACAGGGCCATAGGTGACTGTACATTATGTATGCCAGAGTTGGGTTTATTTAAGTTAATGCTGACATGTTGCTCCTAATAAATCTTTTGGATTTTTTTGAAGCTTGGTGTCCTGACCCAGGCTTTGTCCAAATTGAGGAAACACAAGAGTGTAAAATCAAACCTATTTTAATGCAACGCTGGGAATTTCTTGCATTCCCACCCATAACTCATTAGACACAATTCTCTCAGATAAGCTCACACCTTTCAGGGTCATAGAAGGCTGCCAAGAAACAGAAGTCCAATTACAGGAATATAAACAGACAGACATTCCAGCAAAGACAAACAGAGTTTGCAGGGCTTCAGTGAGGAATCAGAATCGAATGAACTTTGCTTCCTGCAAAGAGCACGTCACCAAGGGCTGACTTTTATCCCTGATGGGAGGGGCAATCACCTTCCAACCTTGCTCCCGATCACCCCTGCTGCTTCAGCTGCTCTCTCCTTCTAGTAGCTCTGTGCAGACGTGCACTGGAGACAGGCTCCCTGGGGCCCTCTGCTTCACTTCTGGCAGACTCTGAAGGCAGCACCCCACTCCCAGATGGTCCTGGCCCCATCCCTGCATCGGATGCAGGACCCTCATCCAAATCCTCCCCAGACTCCCTGACTGGTTGCCTTTTGTCCTCATTGCTGGGGAACCACAACACTTGGCTCAAGGCTCATTATTTAATTAGGGTGATCCCTGCAACTGAGTTATGGTCGTGTTTCTGCTTCTCCTAGTTTGCCTCAAGAGTTTTGCAAGTCTCGGGACGGGGGCAGGGGGGTTGCTGTGCCTTCTCCCACAGACCTCCCTTCCAATGACCTTCGTATTCTGCCAGGTGTTGTTGGAAATTCCAGTTAGACAAGTTCCTTCTTTGTTTCCCAACGTTGTGATAGCGAGTGCCATTCATTGAAGAGAGCTGCAAAGGGAGAGCCATTACTACAAACCTGGATGCAGTGCTCAGAATTGTTTTCGGAATCCAAAATTCCCCCCCCCCCAATCCGAGCAAAAAAGCAATGAAGTGTCTTAGGGGCCCCTCGAAAACCAGCCATTTATTTCTTCTTGCACAAAATTTTGATCCATCACAAAAGCAGTTCTCAACCTTAAGTTTGAGACCCTGGAGTATTTCAAGACGGGAGCTTGAAATAGAAGGGACCTTGGAGTTGGCAGGGACCGTGGTGGTCTTGTCCAACCCCCTACTGAAGGACTTCACACCACTTCAGACAAATGCTTATCCAATCTCTTCTTAAAAACTTCCAGTGTTGGAGCATTCACAACTTCTGGTGGCAAGCTGTTCCATTGGTCAATTGTTCTCACCATCAGGAAATTTCTCCTTCATTCTAGGTTGCTTCTGTCCTTGGTGACTTTCCATCCGTTGTTTTATACTGCAAATACAGGCATTTGTTTATCAACTGAAGTTACAATACCACTGAAAAAAAGTGATTTACTCGCACTTAACAACTGTTGCAAAGTCACATGACCAAAATTAAGCAGCTTGGCAACTGGCATGTTATTTCTGACGGTGCCATCCTGGTGCCGTGTGATTGCCCTTTGCAGCATTCCCAGCTAGCTTTCAACAAGCAAAATCAAGGATTTACCTGTTTTGATTTTTATTATTATTATAAATAAAAACATATTTTATTTACAAGCTAAAGGTGACAGTGGTAATCTTTATTGTTCATGAAACCTGGAGAAGGGCGATTGGAAGACAGGATTATGAGCCTCAGTGGTGCAGTGGTTAGAGTGCAGAACTGCAAGCTAGTCCAATTGCAATTTGGCAGTTCGAATCCCACCAGGCTCAAGGTTGACTCTTAGCTTTCCATCCTTCCGGGGTGGGTAAAATGAGGACTCAAGATTGTTGAGGGCAAAATGCTGACTCTGTAAACCACTTTGAGAGGGTTGTAAAGGACTATAAAGTGATATATAAGTCTAAGTGCTATTGCTATTATAAGAAGATTAGAAGGAGCCCACAGATGAATAAAAGATTGAGAAGCATGACATTACAGTCTCTGTAATGACATTTGATTTTTTTTGTATATATAGTCCCTGCCTTAAATTCCATTTAAGAGATTACTGGAATCTATCTATCTATATATAAAAGTGAAATACCACTGACGCATCATCACAAAATCTCCAGAACCTTAAAACCTACAAAATTTGAAATTTGGCACCAAGTTCCTCTTGGCTTCTAGGTGCTCACTAAGAAAGGATTTTTTGAAATGACCATCAGAGCATTAGTATTTTGCATATTATTATTATTAACATGCTCTGATACTAAGGAGTTCTACTCCCCCTCCCCTGAAAAGAAATCTCTTCCAAATGTAAAACACAAGCAAAGGAGAGGAATTTCAGTTTCACAGCACCAACCATCTTTAGTCCAGAACAGTTGAGCTAAGCCATGCCCAGGCTCCTTGCTGTCTCCTTCTTGCTCACACAGCAAATACCCTTTCAGTTTCCAAACAGCCCTCAACTCTGACACACTGACAGAACACTCGCTAGATGAATACTGATGGATGCTGGGAGGCAGAGGCAGAATTCCCCTCCCCTTATTTTCCTCCCCAAAAACTAAGCCCGACCACATAGTTTCGTCACGAAGCTAGTCTATTCATAAAGATGTAACGCGGTGTTTCTCAAATTCTGCTACTTTAAGACATGGGGATTTCAAGTCCCAGAATTCCCCAGCCAGCAGTTGAAATCCAGACATTTTTAAAATGATTGAGACAGCCTCTAGGTCTAGGATATCCTCAAAACTATCAGCAGCTTACAGAATTGACAATTGTGTAACTGGGGGAGTCTTCGGAAAGAATAATAGTTCATCGGAAACAACAACGTCACAAGTTGATATTTTAACTGGAGAACACTTTGTATTTTCTGCTGAATGTCACTCCACCTGCGTCTTGCGACATCTTTCCAAAGTGGCACTCTTAAGGCTGCCAAGTTGAATCAGGAAAAAAGTTGGAATTTGAAGCATGCCATTGATCAAAAAAGTACTTGGAGTAATGAAGCAGCAGGAGCCGTATCTCATCAGTCAAGGAACTGACTTAACTTCCATGCTGAAGTCTATTAAACAGACAGATTAACAGAGTTGGAAGGAACCTTGTAGGTCATCTAGTCCAACCCTCTGCCCAAGCAAGAGACCTTACACCATTTCGGACAGATGGCAGTCCAGTCTCTTCTTGAAAGTGATGAAGCTCCCACAACTTCTGAAGGCAGCTTCTGTTCTATGGGTTGATGGCTGTCACTGTCAGAAAATTTCTCCTTATTTCTAGGTTGAATCTCTCCTGGATCAGTTTCCATCTAATATTCCTTGTCTGGCCTTCGGGTGCCTTGGAGAATAGCTTGACCCCCTTCCTCCTCCTCTCTGTGGCATCCCCTCAAATATTGGAAGGCTGCTTTCCTGCCTCTCCTGGTCCTTCTCTTCCCTAGACTAGCCAGGCCCAGTTCCTGCAACCGTTCATTGTATGTTTTAGTCTCCAGTCCCCTAATCATCCTGGTTGCTCTTCTCTGCTCTTTTTCTAGAGTCTCATGTTATGTGTGAGCTGCCATCTTACGCTTGCTTATGTTTCGGTGCTATGCGGTGACGGACTGCCATGAATTGTGGGGAGGCAAGGACGAAGAAGGGAATGCTTGGAGAAACTAAAGTAAAGGCTGTGCCTTCTTGAGATGCTGCCTCAAGGTCATCCAGCTTGAAGAAGGACAGAGCTGTATACTTGTCTATACTTGGTTATGAAAATATCTTGCCTGAATCTGATTGGTGGTACCAATGACAGACAGTTAAGGGAGGAAAAAGTAGATTTTCCATTCTGGCTTTGCATTATTGCAATACACTTGTAAACTATAGCTTTCTCAACAAATGGGCTCAAGGATTGTTTCTATCTTGAGGTTTAAGTTGTGGCAGGTCTAACATTATGCTAGAAATGCTAAGTATTCTTACTTAACTCCAAACCTGAAATACTCACTTTTTCTAGGAATTTCCAACTTCTAATACTTGCATCTGTGGGTCTACCCCATTGATTTTCCATGCCCAGTTGACAAAAATATATTTACTTATGGCAGTCAGGGTGTTGAACAGGTTGTAGGTTGCTCATAAGATAGCAGGCATCCTCAAGTATGTTGAAATAAGCTTTTTCTCTCTCTGTGTGTATTTTCCCTCTGTCATCCAATGTCTCCTTTTCAAGTTACATTGCACAATCATTTCCCATGGTGTTCGGAAAAAAAAGCCTTGGCACTTAAGTCACTGAACTACTTTGAATAGTAGTAGAATGATTGCACTAACTTTCTTACTTCCTTGTAGCATTCAGAGTGAGTAATCGCTCTCCATCAGAAAAACTACTCCATGTCTTATGGAGGATTCAGAACACTGTCACTTCCAATATTTTGGGGGCTGTAGGCTTCTTAGTGGAGGGAAACAGGAATTAAATTTAAGATCTCTAATAACATTGGCAGCATTGTGGCTAGAGTGAGTTCTCTTGTCTGCCAATTGAATAGAACAGAATTCAGAAATAGAGTAGAAATAGAAATGAAATTCTTTATTGGCCAAGTGTGATTGGACACACAAGGAATTTGTCTTTGGTGCAAATGCTCTTGGTGTACATAAAAGGAAAGATACATTCATCAAGAATCATCAGGTACAATATTTAATAATAATCATAGGATACAATAAACAATCAAATCATACTAGGGAACAGTCAATATAGATCATAAGGATACAAGCCACAAAATTAGAGTCAGTCACAAGTGGGAGGGGATGGGCCATAAGGAGTGATGGGAAGAGTAATAGTAATAGTAGTGCAGACTTTGTAAATAGCTGGAGAGTGTTGTGGGAATTATTTGTTTAGCAGAGTGATGGCATTAAGTGAAAAAACTGTCCTGTTGTCAAGTTGTTCTGTGTGCAGTGCTCTATAGCGTCGTTTTGAGGGTAGGAGTTGAAACTCCTTTATGTCCGGGATCTGAGGGATCTCTAAATATTTTCACAGCCCTCTTTTGGACTCATGCAGAATACAGGTCCTCCGTGGAAGGCAGGTTGGTAGTAATTTTTTTTTTCTGCAGTCCTAATTCCTCTCTGGAGTCTGTGTCTGTCCTGTTGGGTTGCAGAGCCAAACCAGACAGTGATGGAGGTGCAGATGATGGACTCAGTGATTCCTCTGTAGATCTGGGTCAGCAGCTCCTTGGGCAGTTTGAGCTTTCTGAATCCCACCACTGATTACAATACCTATATTCCTGGCCTCTCAGGAGTTAAAATTAAAACAACACCCCCCCCAGTTAATGGTCAAGGTTCATTCACCGAATTACAGTGTTCCCAAACTGCTGGGCAGGGGTCCAACATGACCCCCTTCCAATCCAAGTTCACCCGGAGAACCAACAGTTATAAATTTACGCCATGGAAAGCACTTTGACCAAAAGAGCCTGGCAGCTGTATGCATGCGCACGTGATTGAACCATCGTCACACCTGTGACAAAAAACCCCTAGCAGTACTTGGGCAGTTTGTACAGGTCCAATGGCGAAGAAAGTCACATTACTTAGGGCTGATGATGTCACTGCGATCTAGTGATTGATAGCGGTGTTTTTATTTGTGTGGAGGGATGAAGGCAACCTGTTTCGAAACTTTGTACCTGATTAGAGATCAGAGCACAGCTAAAATACGGTTGACAAAGTCTCTTGTGCATTACTAGGCCATTACACAACGGGGAAGGAACCCTGCTTAATATGCTGAGCTGGTTTTAATTGCCTTTTCTCCAGTACTGCACAGACTTTATTGTAATCAGTGGTGGAATTCAAATTTGTTTTACTACGGGGTCTATAGGTGTGGCTTGGTGGGCATAGCAGGGGAAGGATATTGCATAATTCCCTCCCCACCCCACTAATCTGCTTTCCAGCTCCGTTCTCCTGTGCAGGGCAACTAAAGGAGACCCAGCCAATCAGCTGGGACTCAATGGGAGGCAGAGAAGAGATGGGGTTGGCGGGGCCAGTCAGAGGCCAGTTCTCCAAACTACTCAAAATTTCCGCTCCCGGTTCTCCAGAACTGGTCAGAACTGGATGAATACCACCTCTGATTTAAATATGAGACAGCTGTGTGCTGCAACTGCCAAAAAAGCCAACCCAGTTCAAGGCTGCATAAAGAGAGGGATAGAATCAAGATCATGTGGAGTGTTACTACCACTTTATAAGGCCCTTGGTAAGGTCACACCTGGAATACGGCATTTAGTTTTGGTCACCACGATGTAAAAAAGATGTTGAGACTCTAGAAAGAGTGCAAAGAAGAGCAATAGATGTTTAAGGAACTGGAGGCTAAAACATATGAAGAACGTTTGCTGGAACTGGGTAGGTCTAGTCTGATGAAAAGAAGGACTACGGGTGACATGATAGCAGCCTTCCAATCTCTCAGGGGCTGCCCCAAAGAAGAGGGAGTCAAGCTATTCTCCAAAGCACCTGAGGGCAGGACAAGAAGCAATGGGTGGAAATTAAGGAGAGAAACAGAACCAAGGAGAAATTTCCTGACAGAACATTTAATCAGTGGAACAACTTGCCTCCAGAAGTTGTGGAAGCTCCAACACTGGAAGTTTTGAAGAAGAGATTGGACAGCCATTTGTCTGAAGTGGTGTAGGATTTCCTGCCTAAGCAGGGGTTGGACTAGAAGACCTCCAAGGTCCCTTCCAACTCTGTTTCTATTCTATTCTATTCTATTCTATTCTATTCTATTCTATTCTATTCTATTCTATTCTATTCTATTCTATTCTAAATTACATTATGTTCACATGACTCCCACTTCTCAAGCCACTTCACTCTTACACAAAAAGGAAGCTATCAGAAAGAAGACAACATTAAAATCCTTGCTTTCCACAAAGAAGGACATTCTGTGTTAAAATCTCTCTCAGAATCTAATTTTTCTCGATCTCTGACCGAACTGGACACTTTGGTTTAAACCAGATTGAACGAGACAGAGAATTTCTTCCTTGGAGCTGAAGCGATAAACCTGTTGAACAATGAGCCAAGCCCGTTTCCATATCCAACAGAAATCTCTCTTTTCTTTTTGTTACTTGTCCAAATATTTCTAGCTTGGATGGCTTTTGAAATATGAAGTTGCATGTCGGAAGTCTGTTAAGACTTGAGAATACAGATGTGATAGTCCTCAACTTAGGACCCCCACATTTCAGCTGCTAAGCGAGATATGTGCCCAGTGAATTTTTTGTCCCATTTTATGACCTTTTCTTGTCACCGTTGTTTAGCAAATCTCTGCCATTGTTAAGTTTGTCCCACAGTTTCTAAGTGAATCTGGCTTTCCCCGTCGATTTTGCTGGTCAGAAGGTCGCAAAAGGTGAGTCCCTGGGGACACCGCTACCATCGTAAATACGTGTCAGTTTGTCCAGGATCTGAATTTTGATCACACATGGCAATGCTGCAACAGTCGTAACTATGAAAAACAGTCACTTGTTTTCACTAACCTTGTAATTTTGAACGGTCATTAAATGAACTGAGGTAAGGTTAAGGGCTATCTGTACCCTAATCTCAGAGGGATGCTTTAATCCAAATCAGCCCCAAATCAGTTGATTTTGGAATATAATCAGGAAATATCAAATATTAACAGATAACAAATATTCAGAGTTGGAAGGTACCTTGTAGGTCATCTAGTCCAACCCCCTGCCCAAGCAGGAGACCCTACACCATTTCTAGCAGATCTCTCTCTTTTTATTTTTATTTTTTTGTGGCTCTTAAAAGAGCCTTTGGTACAATAAAAGAATTCCAGGGGTCGTCGCGGAAAAAAAAGAAACTTGGAGCTGGTGTATTTGGTGACGGCTTTGGGAGATGGCGTGTTTGGCCAGCTTGCCGGACAGAAGGAGGCACACGGCTGTCTGGACCTCGCGGGAGGTGATAGTTGAGCACTTGTTGTTGTGGGCCAGGCGGGAAGCCTCAGCCGCGATAAGCTCAAAGATGTCATTGACGAAGGAGTTCATGATGCTCATGGCCTTGGAGGAGATGCCAGTGTCGGGGTGGACCTGCTCCAGCACCTTGTAGACATAGGTGGAGTAGCTCTCCTTGCGGCTCTTCTGGAGCTTCTTATCTCCCTTCTTCTGAGTCTTGGTGATGGCTTTCTTGGAGCCCTTCTTGGGCACCAGAGTGGATTTAGCTGGTTCAGGCATTGTGGTCAGTGAGAGACTTCTGCAGAAGAATGAATAAATCTAGCAGATCTCTTCTTGTCCAGTCTCTTCTTGAAAGCCTCAAGTGAAGCTCCCACAACTTCCGAAGGCAACTTCTGTTCCATTGGTTGATGGTTCTCACTGTTGAAAATTCCTCCTTATTTCCAGGTTGAATCTCTCCTTGTTCAGTTTCCATCCATTATTCCTTGTCTGGCCTTCAGGTGCCTTGGAAAATAGCTTGACCCCCTTCCTCTCTGTGGCAGCCCCTCAAAAGTTGGAAGGCTGCTATACTGTCCCCCCTGGTCTTTCTCTTTCCTAGACTAGCCAGGTCCAGTTCTTTAACTATTCATTGTATATTTTAGCCTCCTGTCCCCTCATCATCCTGGTTGCTCTTCTCTGCATTTTTTCTAGAGTTCCAACCTCTTTTTTTTAATAGTGTGGTGACCAAAACTGGATACGGTATTCTAGGTGTGGTCTTACTAAGGCTTTATAGAGTGATATTAGTATCTCCCTTGATCTTGATTGTAACCCTCTGTTAATGCAACAGGATTGCACTAGCTTTTTTGTCTGCTGCTGTACACTATTCCATAACTATTCACTCCATAACTATTATTATTTAAAAGAAAATAGATGCAGAATAGTCCCTGCTCAGATGTAGGGCAAAGCACCCACTCTTTGCTGTTAGTGGGAAGAACAAGGCAGCCCATTCTCTTTCCATTCCTTCTTTTTTTAAAAAAAAAAAAAAGTTTATAATATAAAATACAAAAATGCAAAGGAAAATAGTAGCAAAATAGGGGAGGGAGAAAGGAAGGGAAAATCGTAAAATTGAAAAGGGGAAAAAAAAAAAGAAATGACATGGATTTCCTTTTCCCTTTGGTGCAGTAGGATAAAATCATAGCATCAAACCTCAACTATTTACTTCTACATAATAGTATAAATTAGCCATTTCTATAACAACAGATCTACAGATCGGTAAAGCCCATAATCAGAGTTTCACTTTTCTCCCCCACCTCAAGCACAAACTCCAGAAGTGGTTTCCAAGTAGAAATAAAAGTATTTATATACATACACACACACACATATATTCCCCTTTGATCAAAAGAGTCCATTTAACCACCTCTGCTCTAACATGGTGGGGATTGAAGCGTCCTTCCATTGTTGTGCTCTTGCTGCCCTCAACATATGTAGTTTCTTCCCTTCTTCTAAAAAAAGCGACCTTGAAACCGAAAAAGGTGTTCCTCTTATTTCTCCCCCCTTCCTTTTCACCGTCACCTGATTAAAGGTCACCCAGTGGTGGTTGAGACAGCTTCCCTCCGGCTCCTGGATTTCCTTTTAAGGAGATTTGTGAAGGCAGGAAGTATGTTTTTTTTTCCCCATCAAAGCTTGATTCGTCCAAGCTCCACCTTAGTTTGGTGTCATCCACACCCAGGAAACTTCTGCCTGAGCAGGCCAAATCTTGCAATGGCTTGTGTCAAGCAGAGCAAAGAGGAGATAATTCCAGCCTTTTAGACGATGGAGATTCTCCGTCATCCAAGATCAGGGTTGTCCCAAAGGTGCTCTCTTTCCACCACCACCACCCCGAGGCAATTTGGACTTTCTGGTTTTATTCTGAAGACTTTTTGCTTCTTATCCGAGAAGCTTCTTCAGCTTCTCTCAGGAGCTTCTTCTGCTTCTCCCAGAGCTGAGGAAGCTTCTCAGGGGAAAAGCAAAACCTCTTCAAAGAAAAACCATAAAGTCCAAATTGCCTCTTGGGAGGGAAAAAATGCACCTTTGGTCTAGCTTCGTAGGAAGACCCTCAGAATAGTAAACTCTTCCCTCCTGATTCATTCTCTTACCTGTTGGCAAATAGCTATACATAGACCTTGGCTTACAACAGTTTGTTTAATGACCGTTCAAAGCAAGGGTGGGATTCTACCTGATCAGACCAGTTCTATAGAACCAGTTCTTACGATTCTGTGCAGTTTGGAGAACTGACAAATCACACCACTGGCTCCCCCTCCCCTCCCCTCCCCTCCCCCATCCACTCATTCCTTACTTGGCATGCAACCCAACTTGCCTGCGTTGGGCCTTCACCTAATTTTTGGTAAGTTGCTATTTTTCCTCCCCCCCCCCGACCATCAGCTGTTCCAACTATCAGCTGTGGGAGATTTAGATTAGGTAGAAAACAGGAAATCATTGGATTTCTTGCTTTCTAGCTAATCTAAAAGCAGAGCTGAACCTTCCTAAGGACTGAAGCTTCTGTTGTTCAGTGCAGACTCAGGCGGCAGATTGCAGAATGGTAGATCTCTGAGTGAATCTATGAATCTGTGAGCAACTCAATCTGCCTGCCTGCTTTGCCCAACTTTGGGTAAAAGTTGCTCTTTTTTAAATTAAAAAAAAATATCAATATTTACACATTTATAATATTTACATACAAGTCACATGACCACCAAGCCACACCCCGAATTAGGCCATGTCTACAGAACCGGTTGTTAAGAAATTTGAATCCCACCCCTGGTTAAAGTTACAACGGTCCTGACAAAAGGGACTAATGACCAGTTTTCACACTTACGACCGTTGTAGCATCCGTGTGGTCCCATGATCAAAATTCAGACATTCGGCAACTGATTCATATTTATGACGGTTGCAGTGGACCCGGGGGGGGAGGGAAGGGGGGTTACGTTATCCCCTTTTGCAAACTTTTGACAAGCAAAGTCAGCAGGGAAGCCAGATTCACAACTGTATTACTAAACAACTGCAGGGATTCACTTGAGAATTTGCTTCACTGAGATAGTAACAATATATAATCCTTGATATTCTAAGGGTATAAATTATGATTGATTTATAATTACTTTATGTGTTAGACCCTCCCCCCCCCCCTTAGTTTATGTCATGAATATCCTTGGAATACGAAGGATGAGATTTTATTTCAATTTTTTCTTGAAAGGCGTTTAAACCAGCAACTGGTTTCTTACTTTGATCTGCCCTATGGGGGCAATTGAGGTTTTTTCTTTTTTTCACCAGAACTACAAACTTGACTGGTTGGGTTTGATTTAGCCACATGTCATTTGTCGTCCTCTGGTGGCCAAACAATGTTATTGCAAGACACAGGGAGGAAAGTGGCACATTTTAAAAAATCGATACCAAAGAGAGGGCAACTTCAGAGAGAGAGAGAGAGAGAGAGAGAGAGAGAGAGAGAGAGAGAGAGAGAGAGGAGTGGGTGGAGGGAGGGGAGAAGGAGGAAGAGAGGAGGGAGGGAGGAAGGAGGGAGAGAGAGAGAGGAGAAAGAGAGGGGGGATGTAGGGAGGGGAGAAGGAAGAGAGAAGGAGGGAGGGAGGGAGAAGGAGGGAGGGAGAGAGAGAGGAGAAAGAGAGGGG
>BLBF01000058.1:5298916-5321130 GCA_015471245.1 Laticauda colubrina
TCCCTCCCTCCCTCCCTCCCTCCCTCTCTCTCTCTCTCTCTCTCTATATATATATATATATACAGTATCTATCTATCTATCTATCTATCTATCTATCATATCTCTATCTATCATATCTATCTACCTATCGTCAATTCCCCGCTATTGTTGGCTAATCTTGTCTGTCTATCTATCTATCTATCTATCTATCTATCTATCTATCTATCTATCCATCTATCATATCTATCATATCTATCTACCTATCGTCAATTCCCCGCTATTATTGGCTAATCTTGTCTGTCTGTCTGTCTGTCTGTCTGTCTGTCTGTCTGTCTGTCTATCTATCTATCTATCTATCTATCTATCTATCCATTTATCCATCTATCATATCTATCTACCTATCATCAATTCCTCGCTATTGTTGGCTAATCTTGTCTGTCTGTCTGTCTGTCTGTCTGTCTGTCTGTCTGTCTGTCTATCTATCTATCTATCTATCTATCTATCTATCTATCTATCTATCTCTATTTAAAATTATATTGCCACTTACTTGCCCAATGACTCAAATATAGAAACATCATATAAAACTAAAAATAAAATAAAATAATAAAAATAAAATAAAATAATAAAAATCTGCTTGGATTTTGGATGATACGTTTCCACTCCTTATTGGTGGCCAGACTTCAGCACTGAACATAACTTGAATCATTAACATGGCCCAACATGCATGTCTCATCTATGCTCAAAATAATTGTTTGCATCTTGGGCCAGCAAGAGTCTTGGGGCTATTTTAGACATGGAAGGGGATGTTTTTTATCACCACAAATCCCACTGTTTCTGCACTAATGCTTATTTTCCATTTGTTTGGACTCTTCAGTAATGGTGTTTGGGCTTAGAATTGTGGGTTTTCAATCTTCATAATGTGCTGGCTGAGTGGTATGTATGTGAGTGACAACATGGTAAATAAAGTGTGCATTAAAGTGTTGCAATAATAAAAGTTGAAAAGCATGTAGGAAATAAGAAATTTAATAGATCCTGTCCTTAGCTGCTCAAGAAGACATTAATAGAGAAGTATTGTTGATGTAAAAGGATTAATAGCTTCAGAACTAACCTTCAGGAGGCAAGTGATAACAGAAGATCAGTTGCTCAACAATACTTTTTCTTAATCATTATTGGGAAATTAATCCACTAGTGGCTAGTTTACACCTTGTACTATATTGCCTTTAATCCAGTGTTTTTCAATCCTGGCAGCTTTAAGATGTGTGGACTTCAACTCCCATAATGCCCCAGTCAGCCTGCATTATGGGGGGTTCTGGGATTGGAAGCCCACACATCTTTAAAAGTTGCCAAGAAAACCCTGCTTTCGTGAAGGGATGGCAAAGCTGCATTGACTGAGGCCAAATAGAAAGCCAAGCCAAACCCATTGCAGGATGTGATGACGTGTGAACCCAATTCTATCATTGTTTTGAGTCACTGAGCCCGGGGGAACTTATTTTGGTGTGACACCAACGTGCTGACCGCATAGCTTTCAAATTAACGCTCCTCCCACAAAGCGGCGGGGGGGGGAGCTGATTCTACTAACCAATAGAAAGGACGGGGAAATGCAACCGAACGGGCAGAAAATGGTTTCTCCCATTAATTCCTCCTTTTCTTACCAACATTAGTCTCGCCCAAAACGCTCGACTCGAGCGTCATCCGAAATGGTATCGCCCTCCCGTTTCTCCCCCCACTCCCGCGTCTGCGCGGGCGCAAGTGGTGCGTCCCCGGCGTGAGTCGGCGTCTGTGCGCCTAGCACCGCCCCTTTCTGTTTTCTCAATCCACCCCCCACCCGCAAGGGCAGTGGTGCGGTCCGGCATTGCCCAGCAGCCTCGGCCGGGCGCGTCGTCAAGGGCCTCCTTCCTCGCTCTCCCCCCATTGTTGAGGCACAAGTGGAAGAGGCCGCCTCCGCTCGGAACCCAGCTGCCTCCGCCGCCTCCGCTGCTGCCGCCGCCGCCGCCGCCGCGAGTTACCCCCCCCCCCCACTCCCCGCTGGTGTATGAGGGATTCATAACCGCGAGCCGTCCCCCCCCGCCATGTCCACGCCGGCCCGGAGGCGCCTTATGCGGGACTTCAAGAGGTAAAAGCGACGCCCCGGGAAGAGAGCCGCTGAGCCAGAGGGAAGGGGGGGGGGGCGGGCATCGCAGGGGATGGAAAAGAGGTGAGGCGATCCAACATGGCGGCGGAGGATGGGAGCGCTACGCTATTGGCGTAGCGGCCGTGGAGATTAGGGCGAGTTACGCCGTTGGCGCAGGCGGAGCGAAACGAGTCCCCCCGCCTGTTCCTGCTTCCCAGCTGGGCTTTTTAACCCTTTCCTGGCCTGCTTCCCCCTCCCCCAAAAACAGGCTGCAGGAGGATCCCCCGGCCGGAGTGAGCGGAGCCCCCTCGGAGAACAACATCATGGTGTGGAATGCGGTCATCTTTGGGTGAGTCTCCGCCCCCCCCCCCATCCTCTTCCTCACCCACCCACCCACTCAGGAAGGTTGCAAGCCTTTTTCTGCCCCCCCCCCCGCATCTCTGCTCCAGGAAGAACAAGGGAGCGCTTCCTGGAAGATCCTAACCCCCCACCCCTTTTCGCACACACAAGCAGAAAAACACACCCAACCTTCCTTGCTTTTCCAAAATTGCAAATGGGGGGGGGGGGAATAGAATAGAACAGAGAATAAAATAGAATAGAAAATAGAATGTAAAATGTAGAATATAGAATAAAATGTAGAATATAGAA
This sequence comes from Laticauda colubrina, assembly GCA_015471245.1. Taxonomy (NCBI): domain Eukaryota; kingdom Metazoa; phylum Chordata; class Lepidosauria; order Squamata; family Elapidae; genus Laticauda; species Laticauda colubrina. Next base: position 5,301,654 of record BLBF01000058.1, read on the forward strand.
TAGAATATATAGAATAGAGAATAGAATAGAATAGAATAGACAATAAAATAGAACAGAGAATAGAATGTAGAATATAGAATATATAGAATAGAATAGAGAATAGGATAGGATAGAAATAGAATAGAATAGAATAGAAGTGAACAGAAGAGGAATAGAATTGAATTAATTCAATTCTTTATTTTGCAAAGTGTGATTGGACACAAGGAATTTGTCTTTGGGGCATATGCTCTCAGTGTACATAAAAGATACATTCATCAAGAATCATAAGGTACAACGCTCAATAATAGTCTTAGGATACAATAAGCAAGAATCATACTAGAAAACAGTCAATATAAATCATAAGGATACAAGCAACAAAGTCATACAGCCACAAGTGGGAGGAGATGGGTGATAAGGAGTGATGAGAAGATTAATAGGAATAGTAGTGCAGACTTTGTAAATAGTTTGACAGTGTTGAGGGAGTTATTTGTTTCGCAGAGGGATGGTGTTTGGGAGAAAACTCCCCTTGTGTCTAGTTCTGATGTGCAGTGCTCTATTGTGTTGTTTTGAGGGAAGGAGTTGAAACAGTTTATGTCCGGGATATGATGGGTCTAGCCGGAAGGGAATGCAGGACTTCAGTTCATTACCATGTTGGGGACGGTTAAGAACATAAGATGATTATGATCTACGAAAGCAAGAATAAACATGTTGGTGCTCTTTCCTAGCCTCCTGCTATTAAGTTGGCCAGAGCTGATAGACTTTGAGAATATCTAGGACATTCAGAGGAACTCAGTTTTCCTTCCCTAGATTCAAATAAACAATCATTCCAATTATTTTCCTTATCACTTATCAGACTTTTTAAACTCTGTGCTTTCATCAATGAGAATTATCATCCTCGTGGCGCAGATTTTACTTCTCTGTGGTAATAGTCTAGTCATTCCACTGGCTGTTGTTTGTTTTTTTTTCTTTCTTTTCCCAGATGTATTGAATTATATTTCCCTTCATTCAGAACCAGCCTGTTCGATAAACGCCCACTTCAGGTCCATAAGGTATTGCTCACTTCCAGGAGAGAGATTTGCAAAGGCAGAAGTAATTGTAATTGATGGTAAACGTCCAGATAGGGCTGGCAGTTGCTTTCTTTTAGAAATAAGAGCATATTCTGGAAAGGTAGAATGGCAGGGTGTGTTCAGAAACTACCATTAGTGGTGGCTGGAGTTACTTTAATTAAAAATAATAATCATTATTATTGTTATTCTGACAACCAGCTCCTTGGTCTCTTGAAATAACATTGGAATGAATAAAGACTGGTTTGGAAAGCTTTCCTACATTTATAAATATTTTGTAAAGTAGGCCAAAATAAGCAAGATAGCCGTGGCAACTCCGTGGCTTTGGTGCGCTCAGAAAGAAATTCCTCCAAATTCTCTCATTTGATTGCTTATCTCATCTAAGATTGATAGGCAGGGAAGAGTGACTGCTGCCTCAAACCACTTGGATTCCTTTTCCCTCCTGCTCCCAAATGGCCCCACAAGCGTATTTGCTTGTGTGTATATTACACCTGCTCCAAAATTTTCCAAAAGAAGATACTGCACAGTGTGTGCCCACCTGATGAACCTGGAAGCCAGCTCTGCTTGGCTGGTGGAACACTATCAAGCTTCATGGTTGCAATCCTTGCCCTACCTGGAATTCCAAGCTGAAACCTTAAATCGATAAATGGATTTTAGTTCATCCTTTTACCATAATTGTGTACCCTGGCAGGTGTGACCTGTTTTGACAGCGTTGATTAGACAGCCTGGGTGACATTTCCTTTTTTGAATTGTCTCGGGATCAGAGCCAATTCACTTTCCTCCTTAGCTATGTTGTGTTTGACTGCAAATGAGCCTCGCAACACAAACTGTAACTTAAAGTCCAAACAAACCAAACTGAAGTAATTAATTTGGCAGGGCAGGAACAAGAATTTCAGACTTGAATGCATGCCAAAACTCACACGGTTAAAAAGACGCCAGGAGCACAGATCAGCCACGACAACACAGGATAAAAACTCATGTTTTGCTCCCAGCAAGCACTGCACTCAGCATGCATCTCTTTTAAATTACCTTCCCAGCTGTGGCTAGTGAAGGGAATCAGGGCCCTTTCCTCCCCTGTAAGCCATGCAACCCACGTTGCTCCCTTCTCCATTTCTCCCTGCATGCCCTAGTATAAAGAGGGAGTAGGACTGGGTCTTCATCTGAGCTCCCTCTCCCCTGCTCCGCCGAGCTGGACTTTTGCCCTTCCCCAGTTTCCTCCACAGTCAAGGGAGCCACACTCTTGCTCCCTGTCAGGATTGAGACTCCGACAGGGACATGACACCCTCTGTCCCAGATTTCTTAGGATTGATGATTGCAAGCCTGTCCGGAGAGTCCCTGTGTTTGAACAGGCAGGTGCTGTTTTAGGATGGTTGGTTGCAGTTCGTGCTGGTATAAGGTACATCACAGCTACAGGGCATTGACCTGAGGATGTAGCCATTGCTTTTGCGCATGTTCTTCCTTCACTCCGCGCCTGCCTCCTCTTCTGCCAGCCTTTAGGACAAGGCTCCTTGGGACACAGGTCAATGCCCTGTAGCTGTGACGTACCTTATGCTCAGTATTGACACAGCTTTGAGGTTGGTCAGATCTTGTAAAGGTTCAGGATTCTCACAAGCGTATGTGTGGGCTTCTTTGGAGGAAGGTGTCCAGATCCCTCAATCCCATTGGTGGAGGTTGGTAACTGCTCCACCTGAGCGGTTAACAATCTGATCTCTCTCTCTTTTCTTTTTTTTTACTTTTTAATTTTTTTTATTAAGTAAACATTAAAAACAGTTGAACACAATGCGACTTTCTTGGCCATCGTTTTGGCCATACATGCTGTAGCATAAAAGTAGATATAACAGTTGATTTTCCCTTTTTTTCCTACATTGTTAATTTAATGCTGGTTACATATTTGTTTCTATTTACATTTATATACATATTTACAACCTAGCTTCTTTTCCATCTCCTTTTTCCCTTCTCGTCTTTATATTCATATCATATTTGTTCATTATATTTTTCTTTAACTTACAAAACTTTAACCATCCCAATAAAAGCGTCAACACTTTCTTCTTTTCCTAGACTCCAACCATTGATACATTTTGCTCCAGACTTCATGGTACCCTGGTCTCACCCTTATCCTTAATTTCTAGTCTGTCCATCTCTGCAGAGTCTAATATTTTCCTTATTGTTTCGCTTTCGATAGGGGTGTCTTCATTCTTCCAGTTTTGGGCATACACCATAGTCTGTCTCTTTGCAGCCTGCTGGCATATAAGAAGGGAAGACAGGCAAGCTGTGATTGTTGCTTTCCAGTGCCGAACTAAGAATTTTGAATGCCTTGGGAGCCCCATGCCCAGGGCTTTTATCTTTAGCATCAAGATTAGGGATGACTGGGGTGAGAGATAGCAGCCCTCCCAACCCAACTTGAAAATAAATAGTTGTCCCCATAGTCAACGATGTCACCTAGGTTTGATTCTTCCCCTGAAGCATTTTGAATTTAGCTCAGTTTGAATCCTGTTTTTAGGACTGGAGGGAATGCAACATGTCCTTTTTAAAAAGCTGGCTCCTCTAAATGGAATCTATGATCTGTGAGATGTTGACAATCATTTTCTTTTTCAGGCCGGAGGGAACCCCGTTTGAGGATGGTAAGTCTTTCTTGAAGCAATTTTAAGAGACTGTAATGCAATCCTTCATGTAATGCCACGCCCATGTCAATCAGTCCTAGAATCGCACATTGGAATTTTCGGGGGCAGGAAAGCATTCCTGTGCTTACTAGATAATGGAGATACCTAAACTAGAATCCTCTCTCAGAAATTTTGCCACGTGTGACCCGGCTGCTTCTCCCTCTCTTGGCTTGTTCCCCATGAGTGTGAGCTTCCTTTTTGCTCTTCTCTTTTGATGACGTGTTTTTTAAAAATTATTCTCCTTTCTGATAAGATTCCACTCTCCTTTGGATTGAACTTAATAGTCCTTAATACCTGTGTGATAATGATGATGTCCTTTCAATTATTTCATTTATTTATTTGTATTCCACCCTTATTTTTACAACTCAGTCAAGGGCGGTGTGAACCTATCCAACACACCTTCCTCCTATTTTCCTCACCACAACCCCGTGAGGCAGGCTGGGTGGAGAGAGAGTGACCGATTCAATGCCACCCAGTTGGCTTTCATGGCTAAGGCGGGACTCGAACTCGGGGTCTCCTGGTTTCTAGCCCCGGTGCCTTAACTACGAGACCAAACTAGGCTGTCCACTGAAAATAATTCTGTAGTGTTGCTGCTTATACTTACAGTGGCTTTTCAGAATTTACTTGAAGGTATTAATAATTTAATTTTAATTTTATGTTTAGTTTAATTTAAAAAAAAATAAATTCGTTTAGTTTAATTTTATGGCACTCTTCAGACCTTTTTCTCAGATCCTTTGAAAAGCACCTTTGCTGCACAAGCTTTAAACCTTGTCTTGCTGCACTTAGAGCCATTTGCATGCTTTTAAAGAGCATGCTTGTTTTTTCCCTTTTGGCCTTACACCTGTTTCCTTTGCCATCTTCTGTTAAATGTCTGAGTTCAGTTATAAAAGCAACAGTTTGTTCTCTTCTTTGTGTAAAAAGGTTGTGCAACAATTAAAACGAAGCCTGCCAGTTTCACAGCCTGTCTCTCCATCTGTCTGGTTTCAGATTCTCTTCCTTGCAAAGGAATCGTTGGGGGTTTTCTGATTTATTACGGACCAATAAGAAATGCAGGGACAATTTAAACCTGTGAATATGATGTCATTAAACTCCCTGCCCCCCACCCCCTTTTCTCAATTATAGGAACATTCAAGCTTACCATAGAATTCACGGAAGAATATCCGAACAAGCCACCTACCGTCAGATTTGTGTCTAAGATGTTTCATCCGAATGGTATGTAGGTTTCTTTAACAGACAGCAGTTTGTATAAAAGAGCCAGGACAGTGGAAGAAATGGAGCCCATATTTACAGTTTGAGAGAAGCTAGCTTATAAAATATAGCACTCCTGCAGGGGGAGGAAGGGGAAAAGCTGTGAGTCCTTTAGAGGCATCTGTAATCCTGCAGTGCAGTGACCTGGAGGTGTTACTAAGATATCATATTATTTAAGTAGACAAGAGATTCTGGTTAAACAAGGAACTATAGAAGAGTGTATTGTTTCTTTACGGAGCACATGGAGTCAACAGTTACTGACTTTTTTGGAAAATGTTGGCAAGGCCCTAAGATAATCTGCTTTTGTGAAAAGGAAATTAAATAAGATGTTGCATGAGTTTGTGGGATCTTCCCACATTTAAAAACAAGATAAAAGCACATTGTTCACATTGAAGCCTGACCTCTTCACAAAATAGGTTTGTGGGACAAGGAATCTAGGAAGATCAAGAGTTCTCTCTGGATCTGAGTTGTCTCTGCTTGATTAGGTTGGTAACTGATTACAAAACAATTGCCTCAAATCTTGGCCTCCCATCAAGTTTAGGGCCAGGTAGAGAACCAACTTCTCATATTATTACAGCTGTGGATTTCCTGGTTGTTCGATACACTGATGAAAATTGAAAAGAGCTGATAGAATCCTATAATAAAAGAGATGAGTGAATGTTTACAAAAGGTAGCTTGACAGCTATAATTATGTGTTATTCAGTTTCCATAGATCTTTAAAAAGATCTGCGGCCCTTAATATTTGGTTGACATGTCACCATACTATAAATAACTTCATAACCACAAAGAATTGTCAGGTCATGCGATGTAAGAGTAACTGGGAGAATTGTAAAGGCTCAGCTCAGAGCCTGTAGTCAGAATCCAGTTCTTCTTGTGGGGTGACTTCAGATGGAGAGGCAGAGAGCTTGGCACAATCACTTGATAGTAACACAACCACCCTTCCAGTATTATCAATACCCACACATTTTCCTTTTTAGTCTATGCAGATGGTAGTATATGTCTGGATATTCTTCAAAACCGCTGGAGCCCTACCTACGACGTATCATCCATCTTAACCTCCATACAGGTAACGTTAGTCATTTTGCTGGTACTTTTCCAAGCCCCGTAGACCGATCCATCGCAGGAGCTGTGCAATTCTGTGGACGGAGACAGCTTTCCAGTATCGTTTGGAATTCAAAGTGGTTGGTTGAGATAACCGGCTCCCATTGTGCCGGTTTCTAAGCCTATTTGATGAAAAAATGATAAGTCAAAAAAGCCTTGTTGAGAGGAAGCTACACTTTGGTAGGTTGTGCATCAATAGGCCCATGAAGGGTATGATACGATAGGTATTCAGTGCTTCAAAGAACATAGGGCATTGTTTCAGCCCTCTGAAAAGAAGCTATTGCATAAAATGTCTCAAAAGTGCTTTTTTTCAAGAGGCAACTGGACTTTCTGGTTTTTCTTTGAAAATGTTTCGCTTCTCATCCAACAAGCTTCTTCAGCTCTGACTGTAAGGTGGGGAATAGAAGGATTTATGCTCCTTGCAGTCAGCTGGACATTGGCATCCTTTCTGAGAATCCCTGACCCTGAAGAACCAGACAAACCTACAAGAGGCTTCAACGACCCTCTCTAAAAGGATGCAAATAACTAGCTGTCTGCAAAGAGAATCCTTCCATCACTCACCATCCAGCCTTAGAGCTAAAGAAGTTTCTTGGAGGGGAAGCAAAACATCTTCAAAGAAAAAAAAAGAAAGTCCAGTTGCCTCCTGAAAAAAAAGCACCTTTGGGACAACCAGGACCTGGATGACCGAGAATCTCTACAGACTTGCTGCATAAAATCTTACTTGAAATCAATAGATGAACTGGTAAAATGTGGCTTTGAATAGATTGCAAATTCTTTAGCCGGTTTTTTTATTGTTATTTCTTGCACATTCCTGGTGAGAACGTAAAGGAGTACAGGTATTCCTTGACGTATAGCAGTTCATTTAGTGACCATTCAATGCCAATGAAAAAAGGGTTTTGGGATTGTTTTTCATGCTTAACCACCGTCGTGGCATCCCCCATGGTCACCCGCTCAAAATTCAGATGCTTGGCAACTGGTTCCTGGCTGTAAAACAAGGCAAAGCTCCCCCTTAATAAATGTTTCACTTAGCGGCCTAACTTTTGAGGCTCCAATTACGGTCGTAACTCAAAGAACTGCCTGTACCTGATTGCAATAGCAAATATTTTGATGCCCAGAGAGCTTATAGCCTTAAAAACATTTGTTTTATCCCAGTCTGGCCGCGTTAAAAGTGGTGGCATATAGGTATAAGATACAGATATAGATTTAACGCAGAGTTGGAAGGGACCTTGTAGGTCATCTCGTCCAATCCACCCTGCCCAAGCTGGAGAGACTACACCATTGCTGGCAAATGGCAGTCCAATCTCTTCTTGGACTACCATAAAAGATAAAAAAGGAGGTATTAATAAAAGCATCCCAGGAGTATTCTTAACAGACTTCCCAGCCCTCAAAAAACCCTTTTGAATTTAATCAATGGCCCATGCGCAGTATTGGCGTGAAACCTAACCAAGCCTGACCATCTTTTCCTTTTCTTTTTTTCCCCTTTTTTTCCCTTTCCAAAAACAGTCTTTACTGGATGAGCCTAACCCAAACAGCCCAGCAAACAGCCAGGCCGCTCAGCTATACCAGGAGAATAAGCGGGAATACGAAAAGCGAGTTTCTGCCATAGTAGAACAGAGCTGGCGTGACTGTTGACCTTGGCTGATGCAAATGAACACTCTGATGAGGAAAATACATGTATGAAGTGTCTGAGTCCACCACCACCACCTCCTCCTCCTCCTCTTCCTCCTCCTTCTCTTCCTCACATCACTGCATTTACTCGGAAAGCAAAATTAGCTGTCTGTGCCGTTGCCAACTTCCCTCGCTGGATCTCTCTTTTTTTTTCTCTTTGGACAACAGAAAACAAAAACAACCCCACCCTTTCCCACTTTCCCCCTTGAAGTCAAATGTACTGTACTTGGGTTACTTGTTAAAAGAATGACTGAGGCTGAATTTCCACTTCTGGTGGGGTTTGGGGGAGGGCGGCTTGTCTACCATGGCCAGTCTTAGGGGCAGTATTGTGCTTTCCCCCCCATCCCCCCGAACACTTAAGCTTTTAATTGTAATTGTGTTATACACAGTGACGCTTACGTGTAGCTTGATTCAAGAGAGAGAGAGAAAAAGAAAGGAAAAAGGATGTTTATATACAATACACATTTTTAACGATGACTTGAGTTGCTGATCTGTCCAAGGCTGGTCATTTAACCACTGGTTTCGACGCCACTACACCTGTATTTTATGGAACAAGAAGAGGGGAAAACATTAGTTTTCTCTCTCCCCCAGTGTGCTGCTTTTCCCATTTTTCCCTCCTAAGCTTCCTTTTCAGTTGCGTGGGTTTTGCAGAACTGATTTCCAAGTCAAGCTGCGGGGGGGGGGGGGGGGCAGAGGGCTGATCCCTTTTTAATGGTCAGGTGCAAGGGGATTGATTGGCGTTACGCGTGGACATAAACGGGAACAAGGCTTTCCATAGCACTTTGAAAGGGTGCTCAAAATGGTGTAAGCCACACTTTTGAGTAGAGTTGGGGGAGTAGAGGAGTCGAGAGTTAATGGCCAAATGGTGTGTTAGGGGCAAACTTCAAATGCTTAAAAAAAAGGCTACCCATTTCCCCCCCCTCTTCTATGATTTTTAATTTCTACCTCTTAACCAGGGGAGGAAGGAAATGAGATTGTTACAGCTTTGCTTACTTGTTTGGGAGAAAAGGGGGGAAAAAAAGATTGGAAATGCTACTGCAGCATGTGTCTATTCTCTGTTCCCTTCTTCCTTGCCTTCCCTCTGCCTGATTTACAGGATGGTTTCACATTTGTTTTTGTGTGTGTGCGAAGCCGAGTCTGTACTTAAATCAGCAGTGTGGGAGGAGACCAATTGGTGGGTTTTTGTCTGCTCTACCAGTGTCTTCTATGTATACATGAACTCTGGAGTACAACTTTGCACAAGTAACCCATGTAAGAAACTGTACGTTTTTCAATGACTTGTAAATAAATGTGTAACCGAAATGCTTAATTGTTGAAAGAAGACAATGTGCACCCCTTAACATTTGACTAGAAACCAGCAACTCAAAGTTGATCTTGCAAATCGAGGGACCATTTAATCATGCCGATACGTCAATAGACCAAATATTTTCCTTCTTTCTATATTCTGGTTATAGATAAAAGATACTCTACACTTTCAGGAATGCTCACAACTAATAACATAAATAAGGGTGGTTTATAAAGTTAATTTCTGGAGTATCTCACAAGCTATTGGCTGAGATAAAGCAGGAGAAAGAGTTAAACTGTCTAAAGCACATTTTTTGTGTGGTATATCCCTTACTGCAACAGGTAAAACAGGCTAGTGTGTCTGCCTTTTAAAGCAAGCTGTAACATCCCTTAAAAGTCTTCTCGTTTCTTCGTTTTTTTTTTTTTTTTAGGGAAATTGAGTGTCTTTACTACCTTGTGTTTTCCAGCCACCTGTCTTTTATACTCTGCAGATGCTTTTAAGTTACAAAGGAAAGAATGGACATGCACACCAGTGGCAAGACTCAAGTGTTTAAACAGGTGAAATAATGTGTAGGTAAGATGAATTAGTTTCTTTCAACTTCCGCCACAACTGAGTAGATTCCCAGAAGTTTGGCCTGGAGGTTCTAGAAGAATGAGAAGTTGTTACAAGAAGGTCAAAGAGATTGAGCAATATAGTTAGGCCTTGCGTTCCAAGCTTTCGTGTGAAGAAAATATATCTATACACAATAGGGCTGTGTAGGGTTTTTTTTTTTTTTTTAAGTTGACAGCCAGTCGGTAACTCCTGTCTGCAATTCTTTATAATACAATTTTTATATTTTCCTGAAAATGCAGATGTGCCCCAGTGTGCCCTAAAGCATTGCAGTCCTGATCCATTTTTTTAAAAATACATTTTTCCGCTTTCCCTCATGTAAAGATACTTTTTTTAACTCAAACAACCTCCTCTCCAGAATACAAAATAATGCAGAATCATTCCCTAAAGATCATTCTTCCATTGGGTGTATATCATTGCCAGCCAAACAAGGCTCTACGCTACAGTAAAACAACGGAAGGATTGAACGAAATGGGAAAGCAAGTCTTGATATCCTTCAGCAGCCCCTGCAGCTGGAAGAAAGCCTGTAAAGAGGATTTTTTTAAAAAAATACTGTGCAGAAAACCACAACTTCAGTGAAAGAACCTTTTTACTTGCTGGTCTCCCTGTGAAATATACAAGCACATTTACACAATATGTAGAGGCTTCAGAGAAAAAGAAATGAAACTCCATCCTGTCTGATAAGGATGGACAGGGTACAAGAAATGCTCCCCTTAACGCTTATGGAAAACACAGTAATGTATTGGCCTTGTTTTGAAATGTAGAAGCCCCCCTGTGTCACATCACAAATGATGGATCTGCTGGGAATTGCACAAATCAGGCAACAAAAAAGCCTTCACTAATTTGTTAGTTCCAATGCTGCAGTAGAGAGCTCCCAACGTTCATATACCCCAACAACGCGGCATTTTAGTCTCTTGATCCCTGCGCTTCCACTTCTTGGTTTTAATCCTGGAGGGCTAGAAACCTGCAACAGAATTTTTTTGGCCCAGTGCAATCCCACCCCCCCACCCCCGGCTGAAGTTTATGACACTTATTCCAGCTTTAAACCCTTTGTTGCGAAAAATCACATACTTTTGTGTAATGAAACGGTGAATCGGGACTAGGCTAGATGTCAGAGAGCAAGGAAAAAAATTTTTATTTTAGGATTTGCTCATTTTGCAGCCTGTTCCAATCTGCGTTCGGTCTCAAGTCAACCAAGCGGTCAAATACTGTATTGATACCATTTCTGAATATGCTGAAAATAGTTTTGTGCCTCTACACCCTCCCTTTTTAAATATAAAACATGCCCTCCCATGCATGCCCAGCCATAAAAAAAATCCATTTATTATTAAGATTCACTTTACATATAATTCTCTTTATATGGCCATCTTTATATGTCCCCTCTTTTAAAAAAAAAAAAAGGGGGGGGGGAAAAAAAAAAAACTTTTTTAAAAAAAAGCCCCGGTTTCCCCCCCCCCCCCCCCCGCTGAATAGATATTCCTGCTGTTACCAAATTAGTAAAATAATGAAATGTGGTGGGGGAAGCATCATATTTGAGAGATTCTTAAAACAGGCAAATGGCACAGATGCTATCCGAATTGTACGACATGAAATTGGACAGACGATTTCTCGTCGAGTAGTATTAAGAAATTAAAATAAGCAGGGGAAACTTTTGACTTGGGTGTTTCTTTTTCCACAACAATATACAGTGTCTTTTTTTTTTCTTCCCCGTTTAATGGAAACCAGGTTCCTGTCCAGATTTTCCCCTTGGGAAACTTTTTTAAGGTTCGCTCCCTATTTCTCCTGTGGCATGATGAGTTCATAATGGCCAACTTGACCGTCCTGCTTCAGCTGGTCAAGCAAATCTTCTTTACGCCTCTTTCGGCTGACCACCAAATATCTATCCCTGCCCTGGCCATGGGACTTGCTTTTCAGCCCATATCTTTGGGCTATCTGATGGATCTGTTTCCGCTCATCGTTGGTAAGTTCTGTGGAAAAAGTCAGATCAATCTTTCTGTCCGAAAAAGCGTAATTTTGGATGATCTGCTCGATATCTTTTTTGGTGATCTGGGAGCCTCTTTCGACATCCAGTCCCAGCCCTTCCCTTTTGAACTGCTCCTTCACCGCAATGGGCTCCCTGATCCCTTCCCCGCTTTTGCCCAAACCGCCCCCCGTCCAGCCCATCTTCCTTAAGATCTGATTCCCGATGTTGTCTTCCTTGATCTGCTGCTTTAAGGCCTCTTCGGCCGAGCGGCCGCAAATCTCATTCCGGGAAATGACGTCTTCGATGGTGCCTTTTTTCAAATTGTTGACTACGGTCGGCTGAGTCTTCTTGAGGACTTTCACAGCCTCCTCGGCGGCCACATGCTTGACGGTCTTCTTGACACCTACGGCCTCGGCGATCAGTTCATTCTCCAACATCACCTTGCACTTCCATCGCATGCCGGTCATCCTTTCAAAGACGTATTCCACCGTCATCTTGTTGAACTGAGCGGTGTCGTTCAGAGTGCAGACCGGATTCATGGAGTTTTCGTACACCACCAGGTCCTTCAGGCTCTTCTTCTTTGCTGGGGAGCGGGCAACCCCACTGACTTTCTGTACCTGCACAGCTTTGGTGGTGCTGATGTTGGATTGCGTCTTCTGCAAAATTTTTACAGCTTCGTCCGCCGCTGCGTGCTTGCTGGTTTTCTTGGTGCCGCAGCCTTCCGCTAAGAAGTGGCCTTGCAAATAGACACCACAACGCCAGAGACGGTTGGGCATCAATACGTATTTGTACTCCACAGTCATTTTGTTAAAGGAGGCAGAATTGTTCAAAATGCCAATGGCATCACTGGCGTTTTCAGTGAGGACAAAGTTAGTCCAGTGTTTGACTGAGCTGGGCCCTTGTTGCGGATCTGAACCTGGCTGTCCCGTCACACTGTCCTTTGCAGGGGGGGTTGTCTCATCCAGTGGTTTAAGCGCTGGTGGGAATTCGAGAGGAGACATCCCGCTTTCACACACCACTAAATCTTCCCGCATGGCGTTCTTGAATTTCCGCTGAACCACTCTGACTTCGATGGGCTTCTGTAGCAGTATCACCGCCAGCTCAGTGGCCCGATCTCTGGAACCGTTTTTGCTGCCCGCATAGCCCGTGGTCAGGTAGACGTTCTGGCACCTTACCTCGCAGGCAAAACCTTCTTTGAGGATCTTCTTCTTTTTGGGAAGATCGGCAGGAGAAATGTCCTTCAGGGGAGAATAAATATACTCCGGGTTGGTCTTACAAGCCTGAATTGACCGTGTCAAAAGATACGTGTAGTTAATTTTGTCCGGCCCGCCACTACAATTGGGGTTGGTGAGATTGTTGCGGACTGCCGTTACAAGCTTCTTAATGAAACACTGCTTAGCTGTTACCATCGATTTGGGGAACGTTTCGGAAGCGGGTTGTAGAAGGGCAGAGTCCGCCGAAGTCGTCGTGCCCCTAGCAGTAGAAGTCTCTTTATTTACGGGAGCCAATTTAGCGTCGGGCGGTTTGACCTGGCTGTTTCCATAGCCAAGGCCTACTGAACTTGAGAACTGTAGGTCCCCATCTTGGGTGCTGAAGCTGCTAAACACCCGATCAGCATAAGTTTGGATCTGCTGGGCTGTAATGTTCTCTGAAGCGTCTTGGACTTGGTTTTCTGAAGACTCCTCTTTTGCCTGCGGTTGAGTGTTGCTGGCGACGAAGTGGATTGGCTCAAAGCGCGGCCGGACGCGGAATTTGGGAGCTTGCTTTCTTGGATTCTTGCAGTCTAGGGAACAGAAATCCACAGGAAATTATTTTCAGCGATGGTGGCAAAACTGATTTAGTGCTTCAAGGTTAAGATTCATGCAAAGTGGCAAGTCAAAATGAAAAGGAAATATTCAGGACTTGAGGTCCCATGTTTTTATGGTGAACTTACAAGGGTACCTGCCTCTCTCTAATATTCATTCAAATGTCTTAAATTTAAATTCACCGACAAAGAAATAAAAGGGAGATGAGCACAGCTATTTCAAACTTTTTAGTCTCATTGGCTAGCCATACCCTTCTGGGATTCAAACCCCAGATCGCTTATATATTAGGCAGATGTATTAACCTCTAAGCCATGGGCTCTCCTTGCTTTGTCAGCTGTACCAGGGGGAAGATTAAGTGTTTTTCTGGTGAGATCTAAATATAGGACAGAACATACTGTGTTAAATTTAAATTTAAAACAAAATAGTTTGTCACGGAAGCAACTGCTTGCGAAGATTCCTGGGTTGGGGCTGAAAGGCGAAAGCACTATGTTCCATCCCATAATTGGGTAATCCAGATTGCCCTGATGAGATCAGTTCCATCAGAAAAACATTCATTGAGATGGATTTTGTGCCTAAAGTGGGACTAGAATTCATCATCTCACTATCGGCTTTTAGTTAAAAAGATTTATTTCTGAGGCCTATACACAAGAATCTAGTTGATGAAACGTCAGCATTAAAGTGGTGCTAGATAAGGATAAGAGTTAACAGAATTTGGGGAGGATTGGACTTGGAGCACTTGTGGATATGTAAGGATTCTAGGCTAAGTCCTCTTTTGGCTCCGTCCCCAGCCTGTGCCTCCTCTTCTACACATCACCACACTTGTTGAGGGTTTTGGTACATACTATTGTTAACCATGACAAGCTGAATTACCTATGCAGCTGTGCCACCACAACTTCTACGACTAAAGACTTCCAAGGTCCTGTTGTGGTTAGCTGGCAGCAAGTGTGGATGGCTGAGAAGTGTGAGGACTCAGATGAGGGGCCAGGACCATTAGGGAATGGACTGCTGCCTTCAGAGATTGTGGGGGCTGGCAGCAGTGATAAGGAAGTTCCCGAGGAGCCTGTGCCAAGTGCGTGTGCACACAGGATTGCTCGCAGGAAAGAGCAGCTGCAGCAGCACAAACAACTTGGGAGTAAGGCTGTAAGGTAATGACCCCCCCTTCAAGAAGATAAAAGCCAGCTGTGAATCGGATGTTCTTTGCAGGAAGCAAAGATGTTTTGAAACTCAGCCTCGTGGACATTGCTTATCTGTTATTCTTGGCAGCCTTGCACAGTTTTGGCGAAGCTTATGCTGACCAAAGTTAATTAGTTTGAGGCAGCCTTTTAACCAGGGATTTGTAAGAATCATTAAAAAGTTTCTGTTCTCTTTGGTTCATGTTTGTTTTATTGGAAAAGGGTTTGGGTCAGAACAGGTCCCTTCCAACTCTTGTTATTCTGCTCTCCCCACCAAAACAATTAAGAGGGAGATAACTACGTTTAAAAAGAAATAAAAGAAACTCACTTTGGGGCGAGTCATCGTGTGGGGATCTTGGTCTTTTGGCTGCCTTCGTGCCTGGCACCAGCTCAAAGGATGGCATCTCACCCATATTGATGCCTTCCGCCATCTGCAGGATTTTCTCCATAATTTGAGAGCCATACCTGTGTTTAAAAGAAGAGTCAACTGGTCATTTAATGGGAGATTTTTGATCTGAAAAGTTCCTTCCAAATCTTTCAGGAACGGTTCAACTCTGATCCTCTTTGCAATTTGAACAGCAAATTCTTTAGGGGAGGAACCACTGAAATAAATTATGATTTTTTCAGAGGAAAAAAGCCTCGTGGAATGTTTAAGATGAAAGAGGAGTGTAAGGATTCCAGCAGTTACCCCAATTAAATCATGAATCTTACTTCCAAAACTTAAAAAGGATTTATTGGGAGCTAACATGCCCAGCACTGCCTGGGTGTAGCCGACTCTGAGGCACATCATTCATTGTCAGCATTGACCCTGGTTTTCCCCTACCCCCTGGGTGTATCATTCATATTCTCCAATGACACATATCCATAGCCAAAAGTCATCAATCATGTCCTCCAGGTAGATTTTTGCGCATGGCTGAAACTTCAGTCACCTAGTTATTATCTTTGAAAACATTTATGGAATGTACTTTCGATTTCCAAACTGCCGCACTGCTCTTTTAAATCCCTTTCCCCCTTCCCTTTCTGTTGGTAACTCTAAAAAGATCATAGAAATATTTTATGAGTTGACAAGGAGCCTGTTTGAATACAGCCAAAGGAAACCACCAATTTTGTACTGAGATGGCAAAGAGCGAGAGGCTCACATCATTCTGTTCTGTCCTGAAACGGCAGTTGAACATTAAAGCCATCAATGGATGGAATGAATCGGTCAGTTAAAAACAGACATCGAATGAGCAAAGACAAAAGTTATTCTCTTTTAGAGCAGTGTCAGAGATTCTACCTGCAGGTGGAACTTTGTGATGTGCTTCTGGATTGGGAATCAAAAAGATTGGTTGACCTGGCAATGTTCAAGTCACATCTCTCTCCCAACTTCTTAAAGCAGCTGCATTTGGGGATTGCATAGCAATTTTAAGTTTGGTTTCACAAGTTGCCAAGTTAAGTTTTCTACCCTTAAGCTCTTTTTTCTCCAGTCTGGGCTACTCTGGCACTTTGGTCCAGTCCTTTTGCCAAATATATGGAATATATGGGAAAAGACTGTAGCTATATTGTTGACTGTGTTTATCAGTCAACAACATAGCTGCAATCTTTTTTCCATGACTGTTAAATTTAACACCAGCCTATTTATGCCTTCAGGATAGCAAAGACATTTCTGAATTTTGGTTTTTTTGGATCGATTTTTAAAATAAAGAATGAAGCTTCTTGAGTTAGTACTGTATTTGTTGTGTTTGTCTGTATTACACTTAACTGCTCAATGATTATAAATAACATTTATGATGGGTATTTTCAAAAGGCTGGAGACCTACCCACTTGTTAGGGTCTGGATTTCTATTAAAGAATATTCTAAACTGCAAACTCTGCTATAAGGTAAATAAACTGAAGGTAAATAAACAGTCAATCTTGGACTGAAATGTTCAAAGCAAATTTTGGCTCTAAAAGGTCTTTGAAAAGGGGTGTGGGATAAGAAAGTGTCTATAAATGCAGCCTGGATCTAATTTACTCCAAAATGTGAAATTTTGGTGGTCTGAAAGACACATCTGTAGAAAGCACAGCCAATAATGGAAACAAATCTGGGAATTGATGTTTTATCAATCTGTGGATAAACTTGTTATCCTTAAGAAAAGTCTTTTTTTAAAAAAAAAAATCCAATCAGCCTGAATCTTCATAACATGTTAGGTTAATTTATATGTAGGATCAGGAATATAATCTAATTCCCCTCCCAAGAAGCTAAAACCGCAAAGTTAATTTCTCTCTTGGGTTAACATCTGGTGCGAATTCACACCACTGTGGTTTAATCAAAGTTTAGCAAAACACGGCTCCACAACCCTCTAAACCCCAGGCACTTGTAGACATAGAAAAGGCATCAGGCAACAACTCACAACGAACCAATGGAGGAAAATTACAGGGTCGAAAATGCGGTCTGTCTGAAGTACTCTGTGGCTTAAGAGATATGCCCAGATTTCTCTCCCCTCCAATATTCTGCCTTTCATCACAGCTGTCAAGATGCCCTAAGGGTGCAGATGTGAAGGTGAGCAAGGGAGAAAGACCATTGATATCTGAACTGGAAATCTAGAGATTGAAGAGGATCCAATCCTGCCACCTTTTCACTCCTGAGACCGTCTCCTCTGTTACTCCCAAGTTTGGATCAAAACATCTGCAAGAAAACCATCTCACTCAGCAAAGCTCAACCCTTGAGCTGCAAATATTCTTTTATTGGTGCTGTCCTCTCTCTCTCTTTCTCTTGTTCTCTCTCTCCCTCCCTCCCTCCCTCCCTCTCTCTCTCTGGTAGAAAGCAAAAGCCAAGTGGTCTTATAAAAGAGACTTTCCCAGCCTGACCCTTCTGTTTCGCCCAGCTGCTTTTTCCAGGCAGAGTTTTTGAGGCTTATGTTTGTGTCCAAATTGTTTCCTGCACAAGTGGGATTAGGATCCCAGCGTTTAAAATGCAACATTGCACACTACCCACTGCCAGCAGTTCAATCATGACCAGCTCAAGGTTGACTCAGCCTTCCATCCTTCCAAGGTGGGTAAAAGGAGGAGACCCAGATTGTTGGGAGCCATAGGCTGACTCTGTAAACCACTTCGAGAAGGGCTGAAGCACTGTGAAGCGGTATATAAGTCTAAATGCTATTGTGTTGCGAACTCTGCCCACTGCCAGGAGTTCGATTCTCACCAGTTCAAGGTTGACTCAGAATTCTGTCCTTCCAAGGTGGGTATAATGAAGACCCAGATTGTTGGGGGCAAGAGGTTGACTCTCTAAACCACTTCGAGAAGGAATGAAGTACTGTGAAGCAATATATAAGTCTTAAGTACTATTGCCCTTCCTTCCTTCCTTCCTTCCTTCCTTCCTTCCTTCCTTCCTTCCTTCCTTCCTTCCTTCCTTCCTTCCTTCCCTGTTAGAATGCAGCATTGCAAGATAACTCTGCCCACTGCCAACAATTCAATTCTGAGCAGCTCAAGGTTGACCCAGCCTTCCACCCTTCCGAGGTCAGTAAAATGAGGACCCTGATGGTTGGGGGCAAGAGGCTGACTCTGTCAACCGCTTCGAGAAGGCTGAAGCACTGTGAAGCGGCCTATAAGTCTAAGGGCTATTGCTGTTGCTCTGCCCACTGACAGGCGTTGGATCCTGACTGGCTCCAGCTTGATTCAGCCTTCCAAGGTGGGTAAAAGGAGGACCCCGATGGTTGGGGGCAGGAGGCTGACTCTGTCAACCGCTTCGAGAGGGCTATCAAGCACTGTGAAGCGGCCTATAAGTCTACGGGCTATTAGGTGGAGGAGGTCGCTGCTCTCACCTGCAGCCCAGGAAGACGTGGTTGCTCCAGACGTGCGAGAGCGCCAGCAGCTGCTGGAAGGCGTCGGAGCCCGGGTAGCCCGGCAGGTTGCGAAGCAGGAACTGCCGACGGAGAGCCCAATGCCGGTCGCTCTCCTGAGCCTCTCGCCATGGCTCCAAGGCCGGCTTCCTCGCCTCGCTGGGGGCGGCATCCGGGGGGGGAGGGGGAGGAGGAGGAGGAGGCTGCTCCTGCTGAGAAGCCGGCGGCTGCGGGGAGAGAAAATCCCCGCCGGGCAGAGTCCAGCCTCCGCCGGCCATGGAGGCCAGACCGCGAGGTTAGGGGTTTCTTCCCCCCTCCCTCCCAAGCCGATAAGTCCCGGCCCGGGGAGAAGAAGAAGGGGAAGCTGCTGCCGCCGCTGCCGTGGGCCGACCCGACCCGACACGGGTCCCTCCACGCGTTCACACGTGCAGGAGGCCGCGCTTCTTCGGGCGCTCCCCCTCTTCTGCGCCTGCGCGCGGCCGAAGCGAGCGCGCGACAGAAAGACGGCGACAATGTAACCTTTCCCCCCCTCTTCTCTCGCTGGCTCTGCCGTTCCTTGTTACTCGCGGGTCACGTGGGGTGGATGGAACCCTCCGAGAGCTTCCGAGGAGGCTGCCCGAGCGCCGTTTCTTGGGCTTTGCAAACAGCGCCACCCGGCAGCCGGGAGGACCCCCTCCCCCACAAGAAATCCCAAAGGGTGGTTTGTTTGTTTTTCCCCTCAAGAGGCGACTGGATTTTCTTTGGGTTTTTTTTATTTTTCCTTTGGGAAGCTTCTCGAAGGAGAAGCGAATCGTCTTCAAAAAAAAAAAAAAAGTCCCAGTCACCTCTTGAAAAAATGTACCTTAAGGGCTCCCAGGCTATTTTTCATTTTCTTCTTCAGGAATGAAGGGGCCTTCAAACTGACAGCTTTCAGACTTGTGGACTTCAACTCCCAGAATTCCTCCTCCAGTCATGTTAGCACAGGAATTCTGGGATTTGAAGTCCACAAGTCTGAAAGCTGCCAAGTTTGAAGACCCTTGCTCTATTCTTTCTATTATCTATCTATCTATCTATCTATCTATCTATCTATCTATCTATCTATCTATCTATCTATCTATCTATCTATCTATCTATCTATCTATCT
>BLBF01000058.1:5321333-5339930 GCA_015471245.1 Laticauda colubrina
TGGGAGTTGAAGTCCACCAAGTCTTAAAGCTGCCAAGTTTGGAGACCTCTGAATTAAAGGCTTGGTGGACAGGCTCAGGTAACAGGGAGTCTTCGACTTACAATGGTTCATTTACTGACCGATTACAATGGCACTGAAGAAAAGCCACTTACACTGACCATTTTTCACTCTGAATGACAGTTGCAGCATCCTCGTGGTCACAGGATCAGAATTTAGATACTTGGCTCCTAATAGTTACAGTATCTTTTTTTGGAGGGGGTCATTTTGATCCCTTTTTTGCAAACTTCTGACCAGCAAAATTAAGGGATTCACTTAACAATGGGGTGACGAACTTAGCAACTGTGGCAAGAAAGGTTTTGAGTGCTCCACAGGTCATCGAACTTTTATCAGAGACTATTTTTGTTTTTGGGGCATTGGTTAAAACGAAGTCTAGGGGGTTTTTTGTGTTTTATTTTATCCAGAATATCTCTCTTAGGGCCGTTTTATTTTTCAACATTTTTCTTTGAGCAAAACCACCTGCAAGTTGATGCCTCCCCAAAAATTGCAACAGTAGTTGTGAGTGTCCCCACAACATTGCAGGTTTTTAAGAAGAAATCGAACAACCATTTTGTTTGAAATGGTGTGTGATGACCCGGAATATAACACAAATGTAATAAAATCTAAAACGTAAATAAATGTCCTTTAATGCCTCCATCTTAGCCTCACTGTTCAATAATTCTCAGTTGGAGATTAAACTTATTCAAAAATAGTCTTCAAAAAAAAGCAATACAGTCTGAACTTAATGAGCAGATAGAGGTGAAATAAAAAAACTAAAACAAACTACAGTGAAGGAATTCCACAATGGACCAGGATAAGTAATTACCAAATTCAAGGAGATAACAAGGAACAGTCTGTTCGAAGGATGCCAACCAAGATAACTTCAGCCCAAAATAAAACACACTTTGCTGTGTTTTAATGGTCTCTCTTATATACTATTTTCCCCAGGTGCAGCCCATGAGGGGGATCATGGCCGTTTTCTCTCTCGCAAGCTAAGTTGTTCCCTTCTCCATTCCTCCCTGCATGTCCAAGGATGCAGAGGTGATGGGCCTGGTTCTTCTTCTGACTGCCCTTCCTCTGCCCTTCTCCAGCCTCTTCCACAACTTCCAGAGCCACACCTCCACTCCCTGTCAGCTGTTCCTCCTCTCCGTCAGAGTCCGACTCTAACAAGGGCATGACATGGTGTAGGAGCCCCTGCTTGAGCAGGGGGTTGGACTAGAAGACCTTCGAGGCTCCTTCTAAACTCTTAATATTTTTGTGAAAGTTATATCAACCCAATCGTCCTCAGCAAACGTAATCAACAAATCTGAAGATGATCTCTGGAGGGTCCAAGAATGGATTTTGATCTCCTGCTGATGGTGAGACACATTATCAGGCATCTCTGAGGTATCTAAAAATGGATCTTGATTTCCTCCTGATGATTGGACACCTTGTAGAAGAACTCTGGAGAGTCCCAAGTCTTCATTACTTGGAATGAAGTCATTTTTAAAAGTGGCTCCTCCATATTTTAAGGAATTGGGGGAGCATTAGATACCTGCTGTCAGGATTCCAGCAGTTACCCCCATTTAAATCATGAGTCTCAAGCCAAACTTCCAAAACTCAAAAAGGATTTATTGGGAATTAAACTGTCCAGCACTGCCTGGGTGTAGCCAACTCTGAGGTACATCATTCAATACACCCTTGATCCTGATTTTCCTTCCACCCCTGCATGTATCGTAATTCATATTCTCCAATGAGACACATCCGTAGCCAAGAGTCATCAATCATGCTCTCCAGTTAGAATTTTGCACACCAGAAACTTCAGTCACCTAGTTACTATCTTTGAAAACATTTATAGAATGGACTTTCGGTTTGCAAGCTGCCACACTGCTCCCCCCCCCCTTTCTGTTGACAACTCTAAAAAGACCATAGGAATATTTTATGGATTGACACCTGAAAGATCAGCTCTTCCAAATCCATATGACTTCACATGGGGCTCGCCAACCGCAAAGTTGACGTCAATGTGATTTTGTTGTTCTAAATATATCCCCAGAAGGAAATAATGACCCAGAACCGCTTTCTTTCAGGAGGGTTAAGTTTTTATTGAAAATCGACAACATTAGAAAGGTATTAAGTTCAACAGTGCTGGTTCACTCACATGGATCATGTAAATATATATATATATATATTGCAGCTGTTCAATCACAACTGTTCATAACAAAAGAGCTTTTCAAAAAAGAAGAGACAGGGATAAAAAAAAAAATGAATATGTGGGAACCAGGCCATGCAATGAATGGTTCCAAACACAATCCCAAAAGTTCTCAGTTAAAGTACTTTTTTTTTAAGGGCAGTTACACTGGACTTGCAACAATAAGTTTTGAGAAACAAGAAGATGCATTTACAATTTATTTTCCCTCGCCACCTTCATAGAGAAGCCTCTGTTTTTCCTCCCTTCAAAAAGGTTTTAAAGGGGTTTCTTAGAACTTTGGGGGATTAATTTTACGATGATAATACTACTTATGTCTTTATATAATACCCCCCCCTCTCTCTCATTCCCTCAAAGGTTTAAGGCTCTTTGTGCATTTTAAGAATTCTTTCAAAGGCAGCAGACACAAATCATTTCTACAGGAGAGATTTTAAACCATGAACTTTCCATCTCAATGCATATATGCTGAATGGAAACAAATTTAGTGAATGCATTTATTTTTTAATTTTAATTAGGAAATATTTGTTACTTTTTTTTAACTGAAAGGCTTCCCCTCTTCCAATGAAAAATACAACTTCCCCCCTCAAATTTCCACGACTGTCCTTTTTCTTAGAGTTCAAGGTAAATATTCCTCAGAGGTAGCAAAGTCATGAGTTTTTTTTTGTGTCTATGTGTTTTTCTATGTGTTGTACGTTGCATAATTTTTATCCACACCAACAACTCATGAAGGAATAGGACTTTTTTTTTTCCTTCTCTATCTACTCAAAAAAACCCAAACAAACCCACGATCGTGACATGGAGTCAAAACTAGGAAGGGAAAAACAACAATAACCATAAACCACAATAAGTCCTGTCTCAGTGTGAAGTAGCCACCTCATTCATTGGACTACAATATTTGGGAGGGGGCTGTAGAAAAATGTCTTGCCTTTTCCCCCTTATTTTTCCTTGTTTTGCAGAGCACAAGATCCCTCAGCTTAAAAAAAGAAAGAAAATAAAATCCCAAAGACACCCACACCCACACACACACACATGGAAAATTAGGAGTGGGAGAAAAACAAACCCAAATCTCTTATTTTTTCCCCAGGCTAAATTTCTTTTTATTCATTCAGGTCTGCCCCTCCCTTCCCAAGCAGGATGGGTACATCCCTACATTCGTTCAAGTAGTTGTCTTCTCAGAGAAATGCAGCAGGTGGAGACAGGTTAGAAAAAGCTACAGAGGGAAGGAGAGAAAAAAAAGAGAAAGAAAGAAAGAAAGAATTGTCAGTTCAATGGCAGAGTAATAAAAGGAGGCAATCAAAAGCAAAGCAGATCATGGACAACTGAGGAACACAATCAAATGGAAAGGGGAAAAAACAACAACAATCAAGCCAGTAAATCTATGTTTTCGCTGCCCTTTTAGGAACTCAAGCAGCGAAACACCGTCAAAAGAGGATGCCCACATTAAATATCAGGTGGTCCTCATTTAGCAACCAAAATAGGGACCAGTGATTCAGTCGTTCAATGAAGCTGGGGCCAAGTGAAACCGTGACAGTATTTATGATCAGATTTCCTTTGCTTTGCATAGCTGTGAAAGTCGCAAACGCGAGGACAGGTTGCAAAGGTATTTTCCCATCACTGTTTGTCGCAACGGTTGCTAAAATGAGGCAGTCACTAAAGGAGGACTACCTGGTACAGTGTGCATTTTAGAAGGTAAAGTCAGCAGATGTCTTTGGGGTGCTGGTGGAAGGAAACTCAGGAAGGCACAATACAAACACATATATGTTTCAAATCAATGCAAACATTCAGAAGAAAAGCAAGGTAGAATTATAGAGCAAGACTCGCTGAATGAGTTCTCTGTGGTTTTTATCCAAGACTTGAAACTTGGGGATATTTTGCCCCTTGGAGTTGGAAACTTCACCCTAGTTTTATGGGGAAAGGATTCAAATTCTGCTTGGTATTTTTCCCCTACTCTAAAATATCTCTTTCTTGCATTATGTGCTTTTTGGCAAGGGAAAAAAAAACTTAGAAGGGGCAGCCCCCCATTTCAACTGTATGAATATACTGCAGGTAGGATAATAAACTCCCTGCAGTGCTTACAGGAGGTTAAGCAAGGTAGGAAATCATTCAGAGCTTCAGTTAACTGATTTTCGAAACCATCCATCTTTAAGCCGGTATCTTTCAGTCATTTTAAACTACAAAACCCATACTCCACATCATCAGGAGGGAAAGCCCTAATGGCTGGGAATGATGGGGACTGATATCCTTCATGTTAACAAGGAAGCAAGTTGGAGTAGGCAAAAGGATTATTTTTGTAAATAAAACAACAACAACAACCCAAAGGATGTGGGCACAGATCAAACTGAGCTGCCATTGATTTGTAAGACATTTGGGCACTCAGAAAAATTATCGACTGTCAACATTCAGCCTGGAGAAAGTTGGATGTGGGATATCCCAGTATGTGGGATATCAATAGAAGAGGATATTTGGAGCTCAGGGTTTGAAGTGTGGGGGTCCTTGGTGCTCTCTGAGCTTGGCATTTCATGACCCAACTAGTAACATCATCAGATGATGTTGGGTAATGAAACATCTTGCAAAAAAAACCAAAAAACCAAAAAACCACCAAGCTCAGAGAGCACCAAGAACTCTACAGTTTATAGGATTGTTCTATGTTATTTTTACCCCGTGGTATGAATAGCAGAGTCAGAAATGTAAGCAAGACTTGGCTATTTCTCCTGTTCTTAAATTGGTCATCTTCTGAAACAAAATCACAATCTGTACTCTATTTAGCATGGCTTTCTTCCCAACGACGAAGAAGCTACAGGCAACTCCTTTTTAACTTGATGCTGGAAAAAGTTCAAGAACAAGAACACTTTTATTTTTCAGGAACCCACATTAACATAGAAATCCAGAATTGGATCTTAAATATCCTTGGTTTCATTTCCTCTTTGTTTCCATGTTTGGGGCGACGGAAGAGCTCTGAACTAAGAGTTGTATGGACTCTTCTGTGGATTTTACTCCGCTAGTCGTTGCTGACTCTTGGGTGCTCATCTCCCTTTCAAGGCTATTGAGCCAGCATTGTCTGAAGACATTTCTGCAGTCATGTGGCCAGCATGACATCACAGAACACTGCTACTTTCCCACAGAAGTGGTACCTATTTATCTACTCGCATGTGCATGCTTTCGAACTGCTAGGATGGCAGGAGCTGAGATGAAGACAGGAGCTCACCCCATGCTATGGCACTGGGGTCTCAAACCTGGGCTGACAGTTTTTCAGCTGACAAGCTCAGCGTCTTAATCGTTGAGCCATCACGCCTATCATCTAATTAAAAACTGTTTATAAACCCCAGTGGTTCATTAAACGGCTTTATTCATATGATTCCTGCTGCCACTTACAAATAAATGAATAAAGGCAGCAGCGGGAAATAACACAACTTTTAACAATAAAGAGTATTCAAAGGGAGTATGTGCTGCAAACACACTGTTTTTCCCCTCAGTCACCACTCAACTAGATTTTGATGATAGGCTTATGTTAATAGCACTGCATATTCGTCACCCCATTCCTTGCAGGTGGTCATCTGAAAATATAATATCAACCTTCAATTTGCTAGCAAGGACTTTTGCTGACGAGTAAACCTGATGGGCTTGTTTACAAGGCAACCTAGTGTGGGCATCCTACACCAACCACAGTGTACAAGAAAAGCTGTAATATCGGTCTTTGACATCAGGTGCGCCCCACGATGCAGCCGAAACAGCAAATACAGATAATGTAAACTGTTTGCGTAGAGTATAAAATGGCATTCTGGAAGGACCATGAGATGAACAGGAAAAGCAATAAATAAGTGAAGGTCGACATCCCAGCTCAGTATATTCAAGGGGGAACTACTCAGTACATAGCCAGGGATTACTGTAAAAGAAGGGTAAGAACAACAGAAGAAAGCAAAAAAGAATAAAAACAAAGCATTAACCAGAATCGTTTCCATGTTTATTTTTCTTTTCTTTCTTTTTTAAAAAAAGCTTCCCATCAAAAATAAGGACAAAGCCCCAAAAATGGAAATAACATAGAAGAACAAGCGAGGGGATTGCATTGATTGAAAATGATTTAAGTGCAATGAGTTTACTTCCAAGAAAACCAAACTTTTCAGATTGGAAGGGTTTCCAAGGATGTTGAAAATATGAATGGCCATTTTGGTGACTGGGCTGAGAAAGATACCCTAACTATTCATCAAGGCTGGTTGTTTGGCTCAGGAATGGCTAGTTTTGCACTGAAGATAGGGGGACATTTTATGTAGCGCAAAGGTCTCCCAACTTGACAGCTGTAAGACTTGGTCACTTCAACTCCCAGAATTCCCCAGCCAGCAAGAAGTCCACAAGCTTGCCCGGCTAGGGAATTCTGGGAGTTGAAGTCCTTAAGTCTTAGAAGTTGCCATATTTGGAAACCCGCACTCCAGAGAATGGGACAATAGTTGATCATGGATAGTCTGTCCATCACCATATAGCTGGGACCACCAAGTAGGAAATATTTTACAATTACGGAAGATGTGGACTCGAGAACAAATGTGAGAACAGGATACTAAATCCAAAAGACAGGAAGAGATTTAAGAGGGAAGTGGTTTTCCCTCATATATATTTGTAGAGGCAATATCCGGTTCCTTGCTAGTAATGATGTAGAACTTTCTCTTTTAAGATCTCTCTCCCTCCTTCCCTCTCTTTCTCTCCCTCCCTCCCTCCCTCCCTGTCTCTGTCTCTCCCTTCTTCCCTCCCTCCTTCTCTTTCTCTCTGTGTCTCTCTCTCAGAGAAAAAAAGCTCAGCTCTTAACCAGACATCCAGTTTCTGCACAAACACAGCTGCGCACGCACAGGCTGTGTGGCTTAAGGAAATGCTGATGCTAAATATTTTGGGGGACATCGGTCCTGACAGGATAAATCAACAGGATAAAAACAGAATGGCAATTGGAGCTGCTTAGTTCATCAGATCCAAGAAAGAATTGCCAAAATCTTTGCCAAAACAGTCAAGAGAATACAGCTTCTTTTTGCAATTCAGAAAAATAGAACCAAACCAAATAAACAAACAAAAAACACAGAAGAAAATGCATTAGAAAGAAAAAGTACAGGGATTAAATGCATATTAATTCAAAATGTGGATTTCCCCCCCTCCCAAAGCTTGCACTGAAAACAAAGAACAGTAACCACCAAAAAGGATTAATGTTTCTCTCCATTAATGTAAGCTAAATAAAGTTTGAACCAGAGATGGGCAACATAATTTTGAATTCAGTGTCACACCGAGAGGTACTGTATGAGACACAAAGACCATTGGTTATATATTACATTCAAAGGTGTGTGTTTTATGGCAGATGCTGTTTGATTGAAAATAAAACATACAGCATTTATCAACTATGATCTTCCTATCCTGGAGCAAAATATAAACAGTTGATTAAAAATCCGACTTTAAGGCTTAGTAACACTCTTAATGGAGGGATAAAAATGACCACAATGAATTAGAAGCAATATTTATCTGTCTTTTAAACTTCTTCAGCCCTTAAGCTTATAAACCACCTAGCAATTTAAAAAGAGGATGCTTCCAACTTGTAATACTGGCAAAGAAACACAGACCAATGTCAACACAATATTGGCATTGCCACAATCTATGGTACTTGCCCATCCCTGGTGTCTAAATTATAAGAAAAAAGGGAGAAAAATGTGTTAGTTTTGTTTTAAATGTTGTTTAAACATGCCTGGATTCTGGAGCATTATGTTTGCCACATTTTTTTTTGTGGTGCTAGCAGATTGCAGCTGGCAGTTTAGAGGGATGCAGGAAAAACGCATGCGCCATGCAAAATTTCCCAGGCCAAATCAAAACTGGAACGATTCAGGGATGGTTGGGAAGGATCTTGCAAAAGAAGAACCACTTGCCTTTGTTTTTCACCTATAATCTGAGGGACCAAAAAAAGAGCAATTTTTTGGACCCACAACTACAATGCCTCAGGGTTGGATGTGGCAGCCTGCCAAAATCAATTCAAAAGCTAACAAGGACTCACAATGTTTATCCCAGTTGCTCTCCAGCCCTGGGTTATGAATATTCAAAGGCCAGGATAAACAAGCCTATTGTTTGGGCCTGTTTTTTTTTTTTTTTCCATTGCTGTTGTCATCCTGAAGACAAAGTATTGATTTTTTCTCCTTTCTGTTCTTAGCTTGTCTTTCATTCCAGGCACAAACTATTCTGGAAGAATCTTTTAAAAAAACTTGTTTAAAATTATATATCAGACCCCCCTCCCCCTTGACAATTGTAAAAGGTTCTTGGTGATTCAAGTATGATTTCCTCCTAAACAGTTGGAGATTATTATCATTTTGTCAGTAGAAGAAGGTTTACTTATTGTTGGATCTCACCAGTTTAGCCACCTAAGTCCAATAACACGATAGGTAGTCCTTGGCTTATGGCTATAATTGGGACTAGAATTTCCATTGCTCAGCAAGGTGGCTGTTAAGTAAGCCAGGCCCAATTTTATGACCTGTTTTGCCAGGGTGGTGGAGTGAATCTTGAGATTGTTAAGCAAATCTGGCTTCCCCGTTGACTGAGCTTGTCAGAGGTCAGCTGGGGAAGTTTCAAGTGGCTATTGCAGAATGCCGCAACCATCATAAATATCTACCGGTTGCCAAGCAGCCAAATGTTGATCTCCTGATTGTGGGAATTCTCCAACCGTCCTAAGTGCAAGGACTGGCTGGAAGTCACTTTTTTCAGCACCATTTTGTCTTCGGTCGCTCATGGAATGTGGCAAGGTGAGGCCTGCCTTTATTTTTGCACAATGTGAATTGAGCCAAAAGGAGAATCATCATCTTCTTTCAAGGGCCCCCATAATCCCTTGCGGGGTGGAGTTTGGGCAATGGAATGGAGCTAGCCGAGTGTTTAATGGCCGGATGCCCAAACCAATGCAGAGTTTTGTTCAGCAGATATATTCTCACTGTGCCCAGAGAGAGAAATATCTGCGAATTGGGGTAGGGAGGAGGCAGGAATGAAAAAAAAAAAAAATCCTTTTATATATGAACCTTGGTTACTTACAGCCTTATGTAAACCAGCGTCAGGTTACCCCCCCCCCCAAAAAAAAAAAAAAATGGTGGAAGAGGGGAAAAAATGGGATGCATTTTTGGAAGGAAGATTTTTTTTTTTAATACTTTTTAAAAAAACATAACACTTTAAAAAATCTTGGTTGGCAGTTCAAACAGCCGACGGAGAAGGGAAAACATCTTCCTGCCTTCATCTCACTTAGCAGGAAGGATGCGTAACTGGAAGAGGTCTCTATGTTGGGAATGGCCAAAAAATACTAGGAGTCGGACGATTCAGGAGGATTGTGTCTTGTCTGGCACAAGGTGTGTTTGTGGGTCGCACTGCCTTGCCTTCTTGGGTTTAGTCACAGCCTCTTACCCACACAAGGTGCCGTCATGCACCATGCATGCACCATGCAGCAAACAGCGGGGATTAACTGAAAAATAGCACACAAATAACAACTAAGAGGAAGGCAAATTTAGCGCAATGAAAACGTAAAGGAAAAAGAAATAAAATAATATATATATGTATATATATCTACTAGCTCGATACCCGTGCTTCGCTACGAAACTGTGTGGTTTGGCTTAGTTTTTAGGGAAGAAAATAAGGAAAAGAAAATTCTGCCTCTGCCCACCAGCATCCATCGGTATCCGTCTGGCTAGCGTCCTGCCAGTGTGTGAGAGAGTTGAGGACTGTTTGGAAACTGAAACAGTATTTGCTATGTGAGCAAGAAGGAGACAGCAAGAAGCCTGGGCGTGGGTTAGCTCAATTGTTCTGTACTAAAGCTGCTTGCTGCTGTGAAATTAAAATTGAAACTGAAACTCCTCTCCTCTGCTTGTTTTGCATTGGGAAGAGATTTCTTTTCAGGTGGGGAGTGGGAGTATAACTTAATGATTATAGACCAGTGGCACTTACTCCTATCATCATGAAGTGCTTTGAGAAATTGGTCTGCCGGCACATCACTTCTGGTTTTCCACATACATTTGATAAATACCAGTTTGCATACAGAAAAAAATAGATCTACAGAGGACACTATAGTCATCACTCTTCACACTGCTCTGACTTATCTAGAACAGTGGGAGGGCTATGTGAGGATGCTTTTTGTGGATTTTAGTTCTGTGTTTAACACAATTCTTCCATGCAGACTAGTGTCTAAACTTCTGGACCTTGGGGTTTTTAATTCAATCTGCCTTTGGATTATGGATTTCCTGTCTGTCCGCTCACAGAGGGTCAGATTAGGTAATCATACCTCTTCAGCCCTTATTCTTAACACTGGTACACAACAATGTTGTGTGTTGAGTCCCTTACTCTATACTCTTTATGTGCATGACTGCATTCCCACTCACGTTAGTGATACTATTGCTAAATTTGCAGATGATACAACAGTGGTGGGACTTATCTGTGTGTGTGTGTGTGTGTGTGTGAGTGAGTGTGTGTGTGTGTGTGTGTGTGAGTCTGCCTACTGAGATGAGGTGGACAGGTTGCTTTCGTGGTGTGGAGATAACAACTTGGTCCTCAACACCAATAAAACCAAGTACCTTATAGTGGACTGTAGAAGGAACAGATCAGAAATCCAGCCCTTGCTTATCAATGGAGACTGAGGGGAGCAAGTGGCCAGTTTTAAGTTTCTGGGTCCTACCCGAAAAGAGGACCTGACCTGGGGTGCCCACATTGCAGCCCTGGTCAAAAGGGCCCAGCAGAGATTATACTACCTGAGGCTTCTCAGGAAACAACAACTGAATGAAGAACTGCTGGTGACCTTAGAGAGTATTTTAATTTAATGCACCTCTGTATGGTTTGCCAATTGCACAGGGGCAGATAGGACAGCGCTCCAGAGGGTTAACGTCATTGCCTCTCAGAGGATCATTGGTTGCCCTCTGCCCTTTTTGGAAAAGCTTTATAGCTCCCACTGCCTTAAGAAAGTTCAATACATTTTTAAAGATCCATCTCATCCTGGGCTCCCTTTTTTTTAACTATTACCATCTGGCAGACGGTACAGAAAAATAAAAACAAGGACAAATAGGATGAAAAACAGCTTCTATCCCAGGGCAGTGGCTCTGCTGTATAGTACAGTATTGGTGTGGTGTTGGGGGTTTCCGATTCAATGTGTGAAGGGGGAAGGATTTCAGTTTATTTTCATGGTCCTGGTCCTGGTCATGATGTGCACTGAAGATGGTGTTTGATTTCGTTGTACGAGATGCAATGACAATAAAGTAAACTAAACTAAACTAAGCTTAGCATCAGAGCATGTGAATCATAATAATATAGGAAATACTGACGCTCCGATGGTCATTTCAGAAAATCCTTTCTTAGCGAGCACCTAGAAGCGGAGAGGAACATACATGCCAAATTTCAAGTTTGTAGGCTTTACAGTTCTTGAGATTTTGTGATGATGCGTGTGCAAGGAGCCAGGAAACCAGGAAACAACCAATCTGGAGAAGACTTGGTGAAAGGATGAACATGGAGAAAGTGTGAAGATTACAGCCTCTTTTATTTTTGAGAAGGCCTGCTTAGTTATCGTTTGGCAAAGTTGGGGGATCAGTGGGTTTTATCTGACCTGCTCAGTTCTCCTTCCCATATCTCATGGGGTGGGGGGGATGAAAAATGTCCCTTTAAGAACCTCAATAACTTACTGTTTTATGAAAAGCAGCATTAGGTACGGGGGTGGGGAACCATAGTGGAAGAAGATGGACAGTCTCTAAAGTCAAAAAGATTGGTCTGCCTTAGCAACATTAATATTAATAACATTAATAGAAATAAGATGTGTTAATGCGTTGCTAGCCAGGGAATTCTGGGGGTTGAAATTCATACATCTTAAAGTTGCTAAGGTGGACACTATTTTAGAGTTTTAATCTCAGACTGAAGCACGCCATGCCTTCAACTCTTCAAATAATGCAAACAAGAGAGGGCTATTTTCTTCATACTTGACTGAGGTAAAAAGCTACTTGTATACCGAAAGGAGTGACTCGCTGAGGTAACAGAAGTCCATGATCTAAGACAGGGGTCTCCAACCTTGGCAACTTTAAGACTTGTGGACTTCAACTCCCAGAATTGAACCCTGGGAGTTGAACAAGTCTTAAAGTTGTCAAGGTTGGAGGGCCTCTGGTCTAAGAAGAGTGAAGAGCACATGGCTTCAAGGACAGATTTCCCTTCATGAGGTGAGGTCAATAAGATGGAATCAACAGTGGGACCAGATGACATGATCTAACTCAATTGGCTTCCAAGGCTGATGTCCATCTTCTCACTGCAGCCACCCTGTAGAAAGCATATCGTGTCTTTCTGGTCAGGCAGTTCTATAAGTTAGATATGGCCAGTTTTTATGATGGGAACCAATGTTTTGGACTTCTGAGGTGGGTTCAGAGACTGTCCGCCATCTTCCAAGTAGCAAAGCCCAAGGAACATTGCTATGAATAGATGGGAAATCACCAGATATTGATTAAACCGTTTTGAGGAACAACCCAAGAGATCCTATCACTCTACCTATCCATGCCCCGAAGAGCCCAGCTCCCAAAGAGGATTTCAAAAAAGAGCTAAGGATGGTCAAAATATCTCAACTATGGAGAAAAGGAGGACAGAAGAGGCCAGAGGTGCCCACTTACTTTTTTCTCTCCTTTTCCCTTTTCAGTGTCTGTGAACCTCCTGCTTGTTGAGTCTGAGACTGGAGCAATTCAGCAGCTGTCTTCCTCTGCTTAAAGGCATTAACTTCATCGTCCAAGGATTTCTTCTTATCCTCCAGCTTCTTCTTCTCATCCTGGTGCAGCTTCTTCAGACGATCAAATTTCTCGTGGAGCTGGAATAAGGGTACCGAGGCACACAAGTCGATACCAATACTCAAGGGAAGATCCTTGGCCTAATCAGGGATATCTAGAACTCATGTAGGAACCATGAGGTTCCTCAGAAACTTACTAGGCCTGGAACAAAATGATCTAAATACAGACCATCTCAAAACTCTCAAGGAAGACAGTTATGGGGCTCAGCCATCCCATAATCCACTTGCTTTGTGAAGGGATTACACGTGAGACGCAGAATCTCTTGAATCAAAAATCTGTAGCATGGGTTGGAGCACATTTGACGTTTGAATAGCCTGCTCAACAAAGTAGCTGGGACAGAAATACAAAAGTGATAATAGGAAAGCTCGAGAGAGAACTCTGATTTAATTTAAATGCCTCTCCGAGGTAGCATAACTTGCCTTAAACCTCTCACAATTTTTGTGGCATTCTGAGAAACCTCTCTCCAGCTGCCATTATATTCTCAGATAGTCTCTTTGCTTTGCATAGAAAAGAGTCTGCAAGAAAATAAGGATTGCAAGAAAGATAATGAGCCACGGTGGCGCAGTGGTTAGAGGGCAGTACGACAGACTATTTCGGCTGCCTGCAATTTGCTAGTTCAAATCTCACCAGGATCAAGGTTGACTCAGCCTTCCATCCTTCCAAGTTGAGTAAAATGAGGACCCATATTGTTGGGGGCAAATAGGCTGGCTCTGTAAACCGCTTAGAGAGGGCTGTAAAGCATTGTGAAGCGGTATATAAGTCTAAGGGCTATTGCTAAGGATTGCAGACTCTACTAATTTTAAGTGAGGAATAGACCTCCTGAAGGTCAGGTCTGAGATGTTGCTGTGGGGCAGATTCTACAAAGCAACACAGGTGAGACTGTGCAATTTGCAGCTTGATTCAACCAAAGTTACCTTGTTGTGAGGGAAAGAATGCATTTAAAACCAGAAACATTGCTGAGCTCTAAAACATTTAGTCAATCTTGGTCATGATTGATGCAATTCCATTTCAGCCACTCTGCAGACCCTCATCAATTCAAGAGTCACTTCGAAATGAGATAGAGAGCAAATACATTCATTTATTCATTCAATCAATCGATCAATCAATTAATTCACCTCTTTTTCAGCCTCTTTCAGCTCTGCTTCCTTCTCTTTCACCCTCTGGACAAACATCTGTCTCATTTCCTCTTCTTTCTTCTGAAGTTCTCCAAGAAATTCGTTCCTTTTGGCTTCGTAGGTTTCTTGTAAACTACAGCAAGAAGGTGGAAGAAGGCAACATTTGAAAAGAGGGGGTGAAAAAAAACTCAGCCAATTCAGCTTGAGTCACCTTACAGTTCATGTGATCCAATACCTAACAAGGTCTTCTGCTTGTACATCTGCAGAATCAAAATTATATAGGCAATCCTTGACTTATGACCACAATTAAGCCCAACATAGAATCGAGGGAAAATAGAGAAAATAGAGAATAGGGAATAGAGAATGGAATGGATTTGATTGGATTGGAGTGGATTGAAATGGAGTGGAGTGGAGTGGAGTAGAAAAGGGAAGGGAAGGGAAAGAATAAGGAAAGAATGGGATGGAATAGAATAGAATAAGAATGGAACAGAACAGAACAGCATAGAAATAGAAATAGAATAGAATAGAATAGAGAAAGAGTAGAGAAAGAATAAGGAAAGAATGGAATGCAACAGAACAGAATAGAATAGAATTCTTTATTGTCCAAGTGTGATTGGATACACAAGGAATTTGTCTCACGTGTATAAGCTCTCAGTGTACATACAAATAACAAAGTGCTGTATTCTATATAACTGACTAAACAATAATTGTTTGAAATATCTCTTGGCTTGGTAGTGCCATGAAAGAATCCAGACCAAAGTTTATGTTTTTCAAAACAAGTTTGATCCTGTTTTTTTTTTTCCCCTGTGAATTTTTTTCCTACCAATGTTGTATTAAGTAGTGCTGTAATGCAGGGATAAGTGTTGGAGTAATGTGTGAGTAACAAAATGTTACTCATGCAGTAAACAACCACCATCATGGCTTATTTTTTGGACAGCCCCTTCCTTCCATGGGTGCCCCTGACCTGGGTAAGCTATACCTGAATGGCTTGCTGTCGGGATCAGTGTCCTTAAATCCCATTTCTTCCAGTTTACACCGTCGATATAACTCATAATGGCGTGTGTGGGTTTGTTCGCGAAGATCTTCCATGTTGACCCTGATCAACATCTCTCGGAGTTTCACAAAGTCACAATGGGCTTCATTTTCCACTGTGTGGGTAGATTAAAAAGAGGGCGACTGATAAAGTTTATCGTGATTGTGTGTTGCTTGACAACAAGGGTGCTCAAACTTGTCAACTTTAAGACTTGTGGACTTCAATTTCCAGAATTCTGGGAGTTGGAAGTCCACAAATCTTAAAGTTGACAAGTTTGGAGACCTCTGCTCTACAACATTGTTCCCCTGTCTTAGTTACTTTGAGATGTGGAGACCTCAACTCCCAGGCTTTCCCAGCCCAGTATGGCTCACTGGGGAATTCTGGGAGTTGAAGTCCATCTACCTCCAAGCTGTCATGGTTGAAAACAGAATAACAAATTTACAGTGATGTCTAAGAAATAAATAGAGTGAACCAAAGAGCAAATATGATTTTTTCCCCTTCCTTTCCAATATTTATATAGGCTAAATATGAGATGAGAACAGTATTTACCTATGCAGTACAGTTAACATGAACAAGAGAATATTTAACGCTTTAAGGAAGGAATTCTGAGAAGTTTCTACTCCCCAAAACCCAAAATAAATATTTCAATTCTGCAGTCCTCTTAACACTGATGATGTTACTAATTTTGGTAATGAAACATCTGCAAGGAAACAACCAAGCTCAGAGAATAACAGAATAACAGACTTGGAAATCTTCTTGTCCATCCCCAGGAAGCCCTATACCACTTCAGACAAATGGTTGTCCAATCTCTTCTTAAAAACTTCCGGGTATTGGACCATTTACAACTTCTGGAGGCAAGTTGTTCCACTGATGAATTGTTCTCACTGTCAGGAAATTTCTCCTTATTCTAAGTTGCTTCTCTCCTTGGTAAGTTTCCATTCATTGCGCCTTATTGAACAGAATCAACAACTCTAAAAGTTATTACACCAGTGGGAACCTTTATGGCACCTTCAATGAACCTATCTTGATCAGGATCAGTTGCCCATGGTCAAGCTAACCCAACAAGGAAGAACATTTTATCAAGATGTCACCAAGGCAGAGGTGGGATTCAGCCAGTTCAGACCAATTCTGGAGAACTAGGAGCAGAAATTTTGAGTAGTTCAGAGAACCGGCAAATGCCACCTCTGACTGGCCCCAACAACCCCTTCTATTCTCTGCCTCCCGAGTCCCAGCTGATTGGCTGGGTCTTCTTTGGTTGCCCTGCACAGGAGAACAGAGCTGGAAAGCAGGTTGATGGGGTGGGGATGGAATGGGGATTTTACAGTTTCCTTCCCCTGCCATGCCCACCAAGCCATGTCCATAGAACAAGAAGTATTTTTTTCTGAATCCCACCACTGCACCAAGGTCTCTTCAACTAGCCACTTTACTTACCCTGCACTATTCCCCATGGATATTGACGTGCTTTCATCATTTTATTTCCTATCTTGATTTCTTCTGTGCTGCCAATGATGGCAAAAGGTAAATGAGCCTGGAGCACCCCAAGAAAAACAGAGAATGGATCTCCAATATTAGTTGATATATCCAACATTATAAGCAGGAGTCACAATTTTATCAAACTTGGGTGGATTTCACGTTTTCTCCCTATAGCAATAGACTGCAATAAGGCAATACTTTACATACATGGTAAATCTGTAAATAATACCTCTTTACTTGCATTTTATGTATTAATTGTTATTCATTTATTCATTCAATTTCTACAGTCACCCAATTCAACCATGTGGTGGCTTACAGTTCAAAAATTATAAAACCATTAAAACAAAAACAATAAACTAGTAAAAAGCATCTGGAAAACTTTAGTAGATTTGGTGTTTTTATTCCCAACCCCCTTATTCATTTTATGTCTATGTTAATTTAGTTATCTGATAATGTTTGCTAACGATAGTTCAGTTAAAAAACAAACTAAAATCAAAATATACTTTCAACATTATGGATGAAGGAAGGAACAATAGAAGACAAGGAAGTCTTGCTTGAAAGTCTGGGACAGAGATCAGGTGTGAATCTTTTTTTTCCAATGTCCCAAAGGTATTTTTTCAAGAGGGAACTCAACTTTCATGGTTTTGCTTTGAAGACGTTTTGCTTCTCATCCCAGAAGCTTCCTCAGCTTCTCTGAGAAACTTCTTCAGCTTCTCTCAGAACTGAAGAAGCTTCTTGGGTGAGAAGTGAAAAGTCTTCAAAGGAAAAACCAGACAGTCCAGTCATCTCTTGGAAAAAAAACACCTTTTTCCAAATGAAATATTTAATTCCAGAAGTGATTATGGTTATTGCAGTATTATCTTACGTTCATGGTTCCGTTGATTTCTGACACGGATTCATCGTCAGTAGGGAACTGGTAGATTTGGACTCCATTGCTCACAAGTTCACTGGTGATCTTAATTTTGAATTTGGTCAGCTCGCTCTTGGAAATGGCATCAGATTTGGCAATAATAGGAATGATATTCACCTGCAGGCAATCCCAACGGAGAAAAGAGGCATTCTGAACATTTAAATAACATCAAGTTTGATTGCATGAAAATTCCCAGAGCCATTTGCCAAAAAGGCAGAGCAACGGAAGAAGGGTTGTTCCATAGCAGGCAAAACCAGCTGGCATTCTCTTTTACATTATTTCTGGAGATATGTATATGTATATGTATATATATATGCTTTCTTATGTTTTCGCGGGTACTTACATGTATGCTGTTCAGCTTCCTTCGGGTATTATCCCACATCATTGTAGTTGTGCTTTTAAAGTTGTAGCAACGTTTCGGCAGAATCTCATCTGCCATCATCAGGCTTCTGTATTGAGTTCGTCTGTGAGTCAGACTAGCCTGGTTAGCCTGACTCACAGGTGAGCCTGACTCACAGATGAACACAATACAGAAGTCTGATGATGGCAGATGAGATTCTGCCGAAACGTTTGTTCGAGTATTTTCCTACGTCCTTGTAGTCGTGCTTTTAAAGATGATATTAGAAACACCAATCAAGCAGAACACAGCAAACTCCAAGACCAATAAACACAGACCAAGACTCCCAACCAATCAGGATGAAGAAAAAACCATTCTGGCACAGCAGTAGGCTAGCCTCAAATTTAAAACTAAACAGCTGTGATAGCCTGACTCACAGAGAAACTCAGTACAGAAGCCTGATGATGGCAGATGAGATTCTGCCGAAATGTTGCTACAACTTTAAAAGCGCAACTACAATGACATGGGATGATACCCGAAGGAAGCTGAACAGCATATATATCAAGAATTTCATCTGCCATCATCAGGCTTCTGTAATGGCAGATGAGATTCTGCCAAAACATCGCTACAACTTTAAAAGCGCAAGTATAATGACGTGGGAAAATACCCGAACAAAGCTGAATACCATACATGTAAGTACCCGTGAAAACTTAAGGAAACA